>CM034153.1:510700699-511941269 GCA_019776745.2 Taxus chinensis | reverse complement strand
AAGAGATAAGAGCCTTATAGTTATTGTGAATGTGGGGAGGGAAAAGGATTTGGTAAGTTTAAATAAATTTTCAAATAGTATTTAATATATTTTTAATTTTTATTAATTATTATTATTTTTAAATGTAGTCCAAGTATTGAATTTTGCATTATAAAGCAATCGTGCTTAATGTTCATTTAAAAATTGCAAGGAAATTTTTAACTGCAATTATTGATTTAAAACAAGATCTTGTTACTTTAAACAATAAGAATAATACCTTAGGAAGGATCGTTAATGAGAATGGAATGGATCTTGAAATATTATTAAAGAAGAAAATATAAAAGGATCCAATGTTACTATCATTCGATGATGTAGTAGATCCGGAACATGAAATATTTTCTCATATCAATACATCCACAAACGATCTTATTTACTCTAGAGTATTAAAGGAAGGTTATGGTACAAAATATATAGTTAAAAAAACTAAATACTCCACTACTTAAGGTTGAAGCTACATTATTAAATTATGAAAATTCTCTTTTTCATAAATCTGGATTTGGAACCAAATTTTTAAACAGTTGTAAAAAAAAATTGTATTCACACTATAAATAAATATATTGTTCTTGTAATTTTCATCTTCTTTATATATAAAAATATTGAGAGTTCCAATCTATGTTATGTGGTGTACTTGTATTTTATTCATGCATAAGTTCTCCATATAAAATAATATTGATATCATAAATATTTAATATGTTTGATATTAAATTATTTTCAATTTCAAACAGTGATTATGAAGTTGGATTTGTTTTTTAACACAAAAACATGCTAAGATATTATTCTGTATTTAAAAGACAACAAAATAAATAAAAAATAATATTTTTTTATTAAAAGCACTAAACAAAAAGTGTTTCACCGTTTTCTTTATGTTTTTTGGAATGTGACAAAATAGATAAGGGTATGGGCTAAGGAGGAATACCTGTTGTGTTTGTCAGTTGGAGGTTAATGCGTCGCGTTTTGACTTCTTGATCTAATGTTGACTGTGAGAGTTTCCTTTTGGTTGGGAGGAACTACTTGAAATAGAAAACAAGAACACCAAATAAGAGTTAAACAATATATGATAGTGGAATTCCTAGCCTATGCTAAGTCCAAGAAGTGTGATACTCCCTAGAAGGTTGTCAATCCACTATTTTTATAAAAAAACTATGAAATAACTAAAATGCGTACATAAACGAATCTAATGCTAGTATTATGATTTGGGTACCTCAGATCACTATCAGAATTGATCCAATTAAATACTAAAACTATGTGGGTCAAGGTCTTCAGGTTAGGTTGCAGGTTGTTCAGGTGGTCTAAAGGTCACAAACAGGGTCTTAATAGGGTTGGGTAAGGTGTTTGGGTTGTTTTGGTAGGTGGGTGGTTGCTGGTTTACATAGTGTTTGCAAACACAGAGACTAGCATTGGTCGAGGTGTGACCAATCATGGTTAGGAAGAACCAACAGTGGTTATGGGTAACCGGCGTCAATAGAAGCATAATGATAAGATTCAATAAGATTTACTAATGGGGTTTGAGCTGAGGCCAGGAAGAGATGATAAAGGGAATAATGAAGTATATGGGGATCTTAGGAACAATCAAAAATATTTAGAGGTCAGATACAGGTGGTTTTATGGTGTGGGTGGAGGAATGCTTGGGTTTACAGGCAATTAAATGGTAAGGAAAAAGGGAATGCAAGCAGGAAACTGATAACAGCAATAGAAAAAGTCAATAGACTGAAGTAAAAATAGATGATGTAGGTAAAAAATGTACTTACTATTGTGCAGGTCTAATGGATATGTGGTGGTGAGGATTGGTTGGTGAGATGGATCTTGGTACCATAGTGATGGTTCCCATAATGTCACCATGAGTGTAATACCTCTGGATCTGTCCTGGTGTTGGCTATGGATGTCTGTAGGTATGAAAAGGCTATGGTTATGCTTGCATGCAATTCTCTTCTCATCTCCTTGATCTCAGAATGTGCCAACCCAAAAAATAAGCTTTCCAAGGTGAATAAAAGGTAAGCAATGATGGTTCAGGGTTGACCGACATCAGTTTCGGGATGACCGACGTCAGTTAAGGTGGGATTTCCTAGGTTTACTAAAAATGGAAGATCTCACATCATTAGGGTCAGGTTTGTTTATTTATTTGCGGATCAGAATCGATGTTATGTTTTTATGAGTGGGAAGGTGGTTAGAGGAATAATAGGCCTTGATTTTTCAGGTTGAACCAATTCTTATTCATTTATGGAAACATGTCATGAATAGGTCTATGGTGAGGTGTCCATCCATTTAATTAAAGTATTTAAATTAATAATGTGGTGAGGAACCAAATTAAATACATTCACCTAACCATGACCCTTATACCCTACATTAATATTAATTTAATAATAAATAATTAAATTAATATTAATGTAGGGTATAAGGGTCATGGTTAGGTGAATGTATTTAATTTGGTTCTTCGACAGGTGATCAAGGGGAGTGTAACCCAATTTTGGTGTCTACATTTTGCCCCTTTTTGCTATGTAGCTTGTATTGGTAAGCGACGCTCACCAAAATAGGAAATGGTTATGTCAAGTATAAGTGAGGGTGGTGTTGCCCCAAGCGTGGGTGAAGGTAACCCCCCTCAAACTAGGAACCAATGAGGTGAGAGATGGAAGTGGTGAGTGGTTTGATAAAATGAGGAGGTGGGAAAATGTAGATCATTAGGTGTATTGGGTAAAGGTAAAAGGTCAAATCGGGTAAACAGGTAAATGGGTCAGGGTCAAAGGTAGTGGCAGTTGAACATACACACACGTTGGAAACTGTGGCACGGTACTAGGTTGAGAAGCTTTAAAACTTTACATCGTCTAAGGTTGATAGGTCTATCCAAACATGCTTGAAGTGATTTTGGTATCCAAGGTATAGGATATGGTGTGAAAACACAACATAGGTCAGGTGCAGGAATGTTTAGGTATGTTTCGGTACACCAAAGGTTAGGTTAGGATAAATAACATGACAATAGGCAAGGTAAGGTTGGTAAAATCATCAACATAGGTAACCACGTCTCAAGGTACAACGAGCACATAAGGTCAAAGGTCACAAAAAAGTGCGTTGGGTCAAGGTATATAGGTAATGGCATGGGTAATGCCAAGCTAAGGTCGGTAGGCTAAACAACACGAGTAACCACGTTGCAAGGTAAAATGAGCATAGAGGGTCAAAGTTCACAAAAAGTGGGTCGGGTCAAGATATATAGGTAACGGCATGGGTAAGGCCAAGGTATAGGTAAAATAACTATGCCTAAGACACAACAAAGGCAATGTAGGGGTAGGTTGGGTTTGTAGGTATGGTTCAATGGGTGTCTGGGATGATTAAAAGGTACGTTCGCATGAATTATGGCAGGAAAAAGGTAGCCTAGGAAGACCAAATAGTTAGCAGGATGACCGACGTCGGTTGGCTAAGGCACAAAGAGGACCAAATTTGGTCAGGTCGGGTTTGGTTTATAAAACAAAATTTTTGTATTTTTTGGAATCATTGTTGTATTGTACCATTAGAGAAAATGACAGAGTCATTTGACTGTTTGGCACTTTTTAAGAGGAAAGGACTTGGAATTGTACCTAGCTGAGGTGGAGAGATCTAGGTGGTGAGAGGATCAAGGTAGACGGGTCCACGAGATTGGGCAGACCGAGTTGATTGGTTGATGAGTAAGGGTGGCTAGGTGAGATAGGAAGGTATTGTTGAATGAAAATAGGTAGGGTACTAGTTATAGGTGGGGGGTCAAGGATGAATGTGGGTATGGTCAAGGTTTAATAATGTGATGGTTTTTTAGATGCATGTGAAGGAATGGTTACAGATGCGTGATAGGGTACCACCCTTGTTAGTAGTAGTATGAGGGAGTGTGATAACTGAGGAGTGGCAGCATGTTGTAGGGGTTGGCTTGATTGGGGTCAGATGCTACTGACATGTAGTTCGAAATCTGAGTTTGATGGTCACCCTCATCAAGAGATGGGATTCGGTGACTAACACATTTTGTTTGCTTACAAGTGAGATGATTGTCACCTTGGAGGATGTGTATATGATCCTGTGGATAGTGATAGTAGAGATGCAGGTGTATTCAATTTCTTTAGAGGCATATGAAGAGTTGATGCTGACAATGTTTAGTGAGGGGCTAGCGGATTTGAGGTTCCATAGCTCTAGCATGAGTTATGGAGATATGTACCAATCCAATCTAGAGGAGATGAGGCTATTAGTTCTGATGATGGAGGTAGTGTGTTGTTTTCCACTACTAGATGCAGAGGGTGGGAGATTCCCATAATCATTTATGGGGGTTCTACATGATATGATGAAGGATAGGACCTAGTTTGCATGGGCACCAGCCTTCTTAGTGCACCTATACAAAGAGTTATGGGCCTATGGGCAATTGCGGTGGTTCAACCTATGTTGTAATTTCCTACTAAACTATTGGGCATATGAGCACATCGTGTGTGTGCATCCAATGGACATGCCTCAACTTGATGCATTCGAGTTGGGTTTTATTTGGGTGGGATATAGGCAATGGGTACCTACGGTTGGAGACTACCGAGTTGTCAAGGCTACACATGATGTAGCCTATTATAGTAGTTTACTAGAGGGGTTGTCTGGTGTGGACATCATTTAGAGGCCATATGTGGTCTTCTCTTCATACATGTAGATGGCCATGGAGCTGGATGGATTATAGCTAGTGAGATGGATAGAGGGGCATCGTGTTGGTGAATCATGAGATGATCCCCATTGATAGGGTTAGGCAACAGTTCGGATTTCCCCAAGATATACCGCCACCATTTCCACAGTACAGGAGGGATGACATGGAGAGGCCTATGCCTCTACCGCAGTCAAAGGTACCTACAAGGTATGAGGAAAAGGTGGTAGACCAGTGGATTGATGATGCTAGAGTTACAGACAGGTATAGATAGTGGTGGGAAAAATAGCTGTGAGAAGTACCATTGAGGCCGGGGTAGCCGGACCTGGCTACCATAATATTTTAGAGAGACGCCCTACAGGGGCATGTGGCGACTCTAGTCACACAACTAGGGATAGTACATGGATAGCTGATAGGGTCAGAGGCACAAGTTACAGCCCTACAGGCCTAGGTAGCATAGGCACCTACACATGCTCAGGTAGCACAGGGATAGGTACCTACATAGGAACCCACAAAGGCTCAGGAAGAGGGTCCCATTTTATAGATAAGGGTGGGATAGGGTCCCTCGGTACAGGTATAGGGTCATAGGCCGATGACACCACCATAGATAGTACTTATGGCTAGGTTCAGGGATGCCCTAGGTGAAGCATGATATTATCAGGACCACTTGATGGCCGTAGGGATTGACGTCCCATCCTATGTTGAGTATAGAGCACAATCAGTTTCGAGTGAGAGGACCAGGTCCCGCACTCACAGTGTGGAGAGTACAAGGGGACAACGAGCCCCGAGATAGGGTTAGGGCAAGGCTACTAGTGCATGGAGGCCATCTCTAGGTGAGGTACCAGCAAAGATTAGATTGAGGCCTATGGTGGGCAGTGAGATGCTAGCAGGACATCACACAGGAGAAGAGGAGGAGGAGACAAGTGAGACAAACATGGAGTATTTTCGATGGGGAGATGCCTGATTGTTGCGAGTACCTCCATATTGTTTTGTGTATTTTGAGATATACTATCCTACGTGCCAAAGATAGCAAGGATGTATATGAGAGTTTTTTTAGATTTTGGCTCATATACCAGCCTGGGTGTCAAAGATGGTGAGGATGTCCATGAGATTTTTTGAGATGTTTGCATTTATTTGTATCTATGTACACATCTATATAAACATAGACTTTCTAATTTATAGATGATGGTATCTATAGTATGGATGGTGTACTTGTTTTATTTTTCATTGTTATATGTATGTAGGCAGAAACCAAGTGGATTAGGCATGATAGATTCAAGGTCGTGTAGGCATGGTGGAGTCAAGTTTGTTTATGCATGATGGAGTCAGGTTGATTTAAGCATGGTGGATTCAATTTGGTTTAGGCATGATTGAGTTAGATTTGTTTAGGTATGATGGAGTCAGGTCATTTTAGGCATGATGGAGTCAGGTTGGTTTAGGAATGATTGAGTTAGGTTGGTTTAGGCTTGATTCAATGTCCAAGTTTTTGGTAACATGAGGGAAAAATGGTGATGTATATACAAGTTATGGTTTTAATTTCCAAATATGTGCTATAATGAAAATGTGAAAATGATAAATGAATGATTTGATGATGTGGTAAAAATGTGTATTGATTGATGTGTGTTTGGTTTAATTTCCAGTTATTGATATAAAATGGAAAATAACTAGGGTATAATGTGAATAAGAAAGTGAAAAGGGGGAATTGGTTAGGGTAAAGAGTGTCCAAGATAACCTCTAAGGGCCCCATGCCCTCAAAGTGTTTCCTGCATAGTCCTGATGAAAAAGGACCTCAGGCCTATGTAGTTCTCCCATAATCTAGGGAAGACTATGATGAATTAGAGGAATGGGTTAGTAGGTGTTAGGCATGGTTGAATGTAGGTCATAGGCATGATAAATTATAGTTCATAGGCATGATTGAATCTAGGTCATAGGCATGATTGAGTGTAGGTTACATGCATAGTTGATTTTAGGTCATAGGCATGCTTGAGTGCAGGTCACAGGCATGGTTGAGTTTAGGTCACATGCATGGTTGAGTTTAGGACATAGGCATGGTTTAGTTGTTTTAAATATAGGTGTAAATGATCTGGTCCTATATAGGATAATCAATAAGTAATGAGGAAGGAAAATGGTAAGAGGTGGCAAAAGAGTTACGTAATTGAAAAGATCCTTAATGAGTCGACCATACCGCAAATGGGCTTATGAACGTAAGACCCTTAAGGCCTCACATATTGGACTATTCTAAGAGTGAAGAAATTCACATAATCATGAAATGTCGTGGTTGTAGTAAGTCCCTTGAGTAAAGAGGAAATTAGGTTTAAAAGGCAATGAGGTGAGAATGGGTGGTTTAGTGTAACTTAGTGTACAACAGTGTGTTTTTCGTAGCAAGAAACATAAGATCAAAAATAGGCCAAGTCCATGACAAAAATTTCATCATTTTCTTCATTTTTTTGTATTTTAATATACAGATCAATGCAGGAAGTATATATGGGATGAGTATAGTATCTCCTTAAGGTCTTCTCGAAGCTGATCGATGTGGGAATCTTCTAGATATTTTTATTGTATTTTTGAAATGACTTGATATAGTTGTCCTTCAAGGGAGCAGTCTATTTATAGCGGTGGAAATAGAGTGAAGAGATGTCCCTTTTGAGGGAGTCATATTTTGTTGGAAGTTTGACTCAATGAGTTGTATCCCTTTTTGTTTTTTGTTTTTTAGACGTTTAAGTCACAGACAAGACTATAGAGTAAGATTATGATCTTGTTCGGGGGACAAAACCATAGTACACATAGGTTAACTATGAAAGAGGTGGTTTTGAGTGATGAATGACCATGGGATTCCACCTTGGAGAAAATGAAAAGTATCCATGAGAATCATGTTATGAGTAGAGCCATGGTATTCATATTAAAGACAAGGTTGAAAGGTGATGGGTAATCACATGATTCTTGTTTAGTCGTGGATCCTCAAAATGGGTCATATGGAGGGTGAGATAGTGCTCAAGGGACAAGCGAGTCAACTGGATAAAAAGTGATAGTAGAAATTGATGTTAACAATAAAAAGGTCAAAGATGTCAAGGAATTGAGGGGCTCAGGTTTGAGTTTACCTTTGAGTGAAGACAACCAATAAGCACCTGATACATAGGCATGGGTAATGATATAGGGTCCAAGACAATTAGGATAAAATTTTCCCCACTTAGTTTTCTCTTCTTTGGTTACATGTTGATTTTCCTTTCAGGACGAGGTCACCGACCTGAAAGGTTCGTTCATGAACTCATTTTTTATAGGCATGTTTGACACAATTTTGGTAGATTTGGAGATAGGTCAAGAAAATTGAGATGACATGTTCATCTAATAACTCAAGTTATGCCAAATGATCTTGGTGAAATTCATCATCATTGAGCATGTATTGTAGTGAGATGTGAAGAGATGGAATTTGCACTTCGAGAGGTAAGACAATCCTCAGTACCATAGACCAAATAAAAAGGTGTGGTAGAATTCGAAGTGTGAATAATAGTGCGATAAGCCCACAAAGAGAAAGGAATGTGTATATGACCAATCCTTCCCAGTATCGTTGACTACTTTCATAAGAATTTTGTTCAAGGTTTTATTGGTCAATTTGGCTGTGACCATTGGTTTGTAGATAATAAGGTGATGAAAAAATGAGTTGGATGTTAAAATTGCATCGCATAGCTTAGCATAGGGTTTTTTTTTTGAAGTTGATTTCCATGATCAGTGATGAGGTGGTGAGGAACACCAAAGTGACAAATGATGTGATGGTTGATGAATTCACATATTTTCTCATCTTTTGTAGAAATGAGCAGAATGACCTCTACCCATTTAGGGTAATATTCCAGTAGTGGTTATGATCCATTGGTGGCATTGTGAAGAATGGGGATTGATCTCACCAACAAGATCCAAACCCCATTGAGAGAAAGGCCAAAGGTCTCATGTGCAACCTGCAAGGCATGACTATGTGTGTGATGGAGATTTACATATTGCTAGAATTTCACACAACGCTTGACATATTTACAGCAATCACGGTTTAAGGTTGGACAATAATAGCCAAGCCAAAGAATGCATTTTGCGACAACTAAACCACTAAAGTGGCCTCATAAATTCCATCATGAACTTCCTTAATCATGTAGGGAATTTCAAAACGTATGCAAGGCATCGTAAGAGAATACTATCGAAGTTGCACTTATAAAAGAGACCACCCATGATGACATAATGAGAGACTCTTTTAAGAAAGGCCCGTTGTCTATTACGAGTGAGATCAATGCGAGTAGAATGGAAAGGGAAAGATAGTTCTGCATATTTCTTATACTAAAGGTCACGTAGGATTAGGTACAATGGTTCCGATGGAGTAGACCTCATGAAGTAAATAAGAGGGTGATTGTAGCCTTTGTATTGTGACAAAAAATTTAGATTCAACAGGAAAAGTAGGTATTTGAGAATCCAACTAGGCCATTGTATCGGACAAACTTATTAGGTAGAACGTGGATTGGTTTGAAGTTTGTAACGGTCAAATGTGGCGAAAAGTATATCTATGTGATGTTTATACTTTTGAAGTATCTCATTATGACACTGGTATATACCATTGACTTGGTTTACGACCAACTGGGAATCACCAAAGATATTAATGGACTTAACATCCAAGGCATAAGCATCCTGGAGGCCCAACATGAGTGCTTCGTATTCGGAAATATTTTTTGTACAATCAAAATCGAGTTTAAAATAAAAAGGCATAGGTTCACTATCAAGAGGAATGAGGATGACATTAGCCCCACCTCCACACTAATAGTTGGAGCTGTCGAACAAGAGTGTCATTTGGTAAGCTGGTTCGTCTAAGGAGAGTGTAGCAATAGATTCATCTGGGAAATCAAAGTTAGAGAGTTGATTCCTAGAAATGGGTGCGTCTGCTAGTCTTTTCAGTGATAGCTTGGACCTTGATGGACTTTTGATGAATGAATTTGAGGTCGAGGTCGGAAAGAAATATAATCCAACATGTAACACGTTGATATTGATAGAGTTTGGCATACATGTAGTGTAAGGGGTTAGTATTAGTAATGATGAATCTTTTGTGGTTGAGTAGGTAGTGGTAGAGTTTTGCTGGTGACGAAAACATAAGGCTAAGAAAATTTTTTTGGCATGGGTATATTTGAGTTTCATAGTCTAGAAGGGTACGGACTTATGTAATAAACCAGCTTTCTCTTGGTGTTGCTCATGTGACGACGAGCAAGCATTGACACCTAAATAATGGTTAGTAGCAGAAATGTATAGGTAAAATGGTTGGTCATCTGTAGGATGGAATGGGAACTGTTGGTGGAAGGAGGTATTCTTTTAAGGTTTCGAAGGACTTTATGGCATTCATCGGTTGGAAGGCTGATATAGGTAAACGTCTTTGTTGAGAAAATGATGAGATGGTTGAGAGCGGTTGAGAATAGCTGTGAGATAAAATGATGAATGGATTACATTTTTCCTTGTAGGCTTCAAAGTTGATAGAGATTAGTAGGCGGAGGCATTTCAAGAATAGCCTTGACTTTAGCAAGATTGAACTTCTATGCCACCCATTAAGAAATGATGAAATCAAGGATTTTTCTTGAAAGTATTGCAAATATTAACTTCTTTGGTTGAAGATGAACACAATACTTAATGAGGTGCAGTCAAAGATGACCTTAAGGACGGTTAGGTGTTTGGATTGATGTTTGGATTTGGTGAGAATATCATCTACGTAATCTTACTCCTATGTGATGCATGATGTCATGGAAGATGTAAGTCATGGCTCATTGGTATGTAGCACCAATTTTTTTAAGGAAAAAAGGCATGACTCGATAGAAGAAGGTCCCCTAAGGGGTGATGAAGGTAGTATTGTGTTGATCTTCTTGAGCTAGTATTATTTGATTATAACCCAATAAACCATCCATGAGCAATAGCATTTCATGGACAGTGGTGAGATCAACTAGTTGGTTCAATGCCTGGTAGGGGAAATTCATCTTTGGGAAAACCTAGGTTGAGATCATGGAAATCTGTGTAAATACAGAGTCCTCCTTGTCACCTTTGTGATAGGTACGCTGCTAGAAATTCACTAGGGATAGTCAATGGGTAGGATGAAGGAAACTGAGAGAAGGTGTTGAAGGCTCTTCTTTGACCAGAAGAGCAATGCCAGGATGCATTTTCTGCACAAAAAAAAAATTAATGGGTTTGGCATCAGGAATGGTTATAATATTATGGACAACTATTTCTTGGTCAATACTAGGAATATCAACATAGGACTAGGAAAATGTGTTACTATGGTCCCGAAGGAAAGAGATAAGAGATTCTTATTCGGTAGCATCTAAATATTGGCCTATCTTTAGAATGTGAGGGTCATAATCTAGTGTTAATGTTGATTTCAATGGTCGATTCATTCAACATGGTTTGCATCTCAAAAGGTAATGACTGGTGAATATTAGAATCTTCTGCACCCAGGTATGTGAGGATGGAATCATCGTCCTAGCATTGAAAGACATTAATAGATGGTTTATCATCATCGATTAGGCCAGGATACATGAATTGGAGAGAAGAGGGAGCCTTGCCATCGCATTGATAGGTTATAGGTCTCAGGGAAATTGTGTTTATAAAAAAAAATTTACGTGGAATAGATTTGGGATCTATAGACTCCATGTGTGTGAAGATGGTGACATGGGTGAATGAGGTGGGGAAGGGTTTTATTCCTGAATGAGGTTGATGTAAGATTTCTTAGGAGGTGGTGTATCAAATACAATGCCACTACATTCATTATGTTTACGAGTGGTATACAAAACGACATTATGGCAGCCTTGTTTATAAAATCCGAAGCCAAATCCTTTCCACGTACACTGGTGGAGGAAAGTGTGAATGAAGTGGCGATTAGTAAGGGAGTGTAGGTCAGATGAAAATGGGTTGTGTTTGAGATGAAGGTTTGGGATTATAAGTGGAAATATTGAGTCTTGCATACGTTATATTAGTGCAAAGGTGGGGAGGACCATAAGGAAAAACCTTGCCTATGCAATAGTCATAACTAGGGTGCTGACACAGGTTTCCATACTCTTACAAAGTGAGGAACGTATCGATGTTGTATAGGTGGTACTCTACTAGAGTGAGGCATTGAAAGACAACTTCTAAGGGATCATTGTTCGATATGTGGGTAGCGGGGATAGAAAAATTGCTAGATGATTGTTAAAAAGGTGAGTCAGTAGTAGAAGTTGTGTCAGTTGTAGGGATAGTAGGGTTAGATGTGTGAGAGGTGGTGGCAGTCTTGGTGGATGGGCTTGTGGGTGAAGGTGAAGTGAGGATATTGGCAGATGCCTTGAATGGTACAAGGACATCATTGGGATGGTATAACATGTTACAAGTCTTGAAAGGAAATGGGTCAGTCAGGAATGGTGTAGTTATGTCCCTCATGTTCAAATTTGAGGCAAGCGGTGTAAATTTGAAGGGACACAACCCATGACATAGATCCAAGGTTGGTTGAGCAACATGTTATAATGGAACTCCCCTTCTAGGACATAGAATAGTTTCGGGACATTGCGGGGACTGATGCAGAACATGGAGAATGGTGGTACGTAGGGTAGAGGTCATAGCATCTTTGAAGGAGCGCAACATAACTGGGTTACCATGCATGCAATTGGTAGGTATGCACATTTGTTTATACACATGGGAGGAGATGATGTTAATACTAGCACCACCATCCATCATAATGTGTCATATGTGTATATTATAGATAAAGATAGAGATGAAAAGAGTGGGATCAAGGTTATCAGACTAAAAGAGGGTGATCTCTTCATTCAAAAATCTGAGGGTAGATACTTAGCGAGTAAGTGGAGGTGTAGAGGAAGGAGATGACTTAGTGAGAGAGGCTACACAATGAGGGGTAAAGATGGAGTCTACGGGAGTTGGGTCAATTGGTAAAACCTCAATATATTGAAGGACCTCCATGAGGGCTTGACGATGTGAATCAGAGGTTTGGATGAGGTCATATAAAGACATTTTGAGGGAGGATTAGTGCCGATGTTTTAGCATTGTGCAATGTGTGACCCCATCAGAAATAGGATACGTGGGGCCTCAAATGGTGACTTTGGGTGTGGGTGTAGATGGTATGTTAGGTACTGGGTTGGTTGATAGGCTAGTTGCCTTTTCTTTTCCCTTATCTTTCTAATCACGGGTAGCAACATGTACCATGTAGATTTCAAATTTTGGGGGTGGATAAAAGAGTTATGGGGGTGAAGATACTGGTCATTGAGTAGGTAACAGAAGAAGATTTGGGGAGATTGGTGAAGGTGGAATGAGGTCCTCATCTAGAATATCATCATCATTAAAATTGTGCTCAAGAGGACAAATTTAGATAAGAATGGTTTTCAAGGCCTTATAATTTTCAACATCATGTCCTGACACCTGATGATAGGCACAAACCTTGGCCTCATCAAACCCTTTTGGTTTGGGTTTGAGAGGATCATAAGGTCGAAGCAGCGGTAATGTGATGATGAAAGTCTCTAAGAGATTTGTTAAAATCTTAGCGTAGGACCCCGCTAACGGATCACAATGGGAGGTGAGTGTTGGTTTGGGTATAGGTGTGGATGGTTATGGAGGAAGAGGCTTTACAAGAGGGGGAATGGGTTGGTCCACTAGTTTGGTATGTGGAGTGGTCTTAGGTATTGTGGGCATCTGTTTGGGTAAAGGTGGGGTAGAAGAGATGGCGATGGAAGGTTTGGTTGGTTTGACTACTTTATTGGAGAGTAGTGGATTCTTAGCTTTGGGTTGTACCTTCTTGGGAAAAGGTAACATGGGAGTATGGGATGTAGAGGGAAAATCAGATGGTGGAAGAGGATGGGTTACCCATGGGGGAAACCAAGTTTTGGTGGAGGTTTTTAAGAGAGGTTGGGTAGAATGTGTGAGTGGAAGAGAAGAGAGTGACATGGGTAGTGAAGAAGTTATGGAAGGTAGTGGTGGGATGGGTGGTAAGGAGATCACGGGTGATGGCGGGGGTTGTGTGGATCTCTTGGGTATATTAGAGGTATGTGATGAGGAGGTGAGATGCAGCATTCTTGGTTTAGCGGTGGAAGAAGGTTGCTTAACCAGGGTTGAGGGGTGAGGTCCTAGGATGGACGAAAGATGTGAAGGTTACAATGATGTGGTAGGTGAGATTGGTGTATGAGGCCTAGGAGGTTTGGTCTTCCTTTTAGGGGCCAGAATAAGTTTAGTGTTGGTTTGGGAAGATGTGGTTAAATCTAATTTGATGGGTGGGTAAGTAAGGTCTGATGTCGGCACGACCCCTAAAGTAGTGATGGATTTAGGTAAGGGATATGATATAGATGTGGGCAGGTGGTTGGGTATAGGTGTATGTTGGGTTATGGATGATGACATGGAAGGTGTTCTAATATCCATGGTTGTGTTTGGTTTAGCCACTTGAAACACTTTTGGATACATTTTGGAGGTTTTGGTGAGTGACAGCTTCATTTGGGTTGAAGCAGGAAGTATAAGACGTCCTCAAATCAAGTCTCTAGAAACATATTCCAGGCGATTGGCCAAGTGTGAAAATGGTACTACTGTAAGTGGGGTCAATGTGGATCAAGTAGCAATCCATGTAAAGTGTATTTGAGAAATAAGGAAATGGCTAGCTTCAGAATTTGTGGGTAAGAGGGCCAAAAGCATATCAGCAGGATCTTGGAGATCCAATGGAGAATGGTCATCTAAAGAAAATGGTGTTTTTACAAGACACTCTATGGGTAGAGAAGATGATAGGCCAAACAAGGTGGACTCTCCTTGTGATGGTGTAGGGAGTGGACAAGTGTCCCCTATGAGTAGGAGAGGTGTTACTAATAACTACTCAGTAATTTGAGGGGGCAGAGGGGGATTGCAAATTATGGGCGCTTCCACAGGTGAAGGATAAAATGAAGGGGGTTCCTCTATGGCTGGAGGAGTAGATGAAATAGGTTCCTGTACAGGTAGGGGAGTTTGGGCTAAGATTTCATCTATGGAAGGAATATGGGCCAATTGTGAAGCAACTGGTATGTCATCATAAATAGCGTGGACCTCCTGTACATTACAATCATTGGTTGGAAGATGGGGTGTGATTAGGGAATGGTTTTTTGAAGATATGTAGGTTTTGGTTAGCAGGTGCATTTGGGTTATCCAAGACTAGATCTCTGTTGTCCAACATTTCTTGGATGATATTCTTGAAGGTGATGTAGTTACCGTCGCTATGACCTTTGACATGATGATAGTTGTAAAATTCATGCTCTTTATACCATGTGGGCGTGGGGCTATCAGGGTCAAAACCAGTGTGTGGCTTTATAAGAGGAAGGGTAATGGCACCAGCCTTAATAAGCTTTTCCAAAACAGAAGAATAAGGTTTCCCTATTGGGGAATATTTTCATTGTTCTTGTCTAAAGTAGAAAGCTTGGACGGGAGAGAGATTAGAAGAAGGTTTGGCTTGGTTTAATGGGTGAGAAGGTCTAGCCTTGAGAACAACAACACTGGCAGATCCTTTGGGCTTTGAAGAGTTTTTTTGGGGTTTA
This sequence comes from Taxus chinensis, assembly GCA_019776745.2. Lineage (NCBI taxonomy): Eukaryota > Viridiplantae > Streptophyta > Pinopsida > Cupressales > Taxaceae > Taxus > Taxus chinensis. Next base: position 511,926,074 of record CM034153.1, on the reverse strand, counting down.
CAATATGAAGAAGCATCATTCAATTTGAATGCAATGTTCTTGTTACGTAGCTGAATTTTCTTCTCTTCAATAGAACGAATATCCAATTTTTGTGCCATGGTGAATGCCTCATCAAAGGTGTAGAGGGTCTGCACCTGCAGGGATGGTGAGATGTGTCTAGTGCAAGCCCAAGTAAACAACTCTATGAGCTCAATTTGAGTTAATCGAAATGTGAGCCGGTTAATTAGATTGTGCCAATGAGTGACAGAGTTAGTGATAGACTCGTCATCATACTATCGTGTGGAGTAAAGATCAGTCATGGATATTTTCTTAACAATGTTGGTTGATAAGTGGTCTAAGAAGGCTTGGGATACTTGATTAAATGAGTAGATGGAATGTCTGGGTAGTCCATTGTACCAATCTAATGAAGGTCCTGTCAAGGACATCGGGAAGGTCCTTAGGATTAAAGCATCATCATGGGCGATCAGGTAACACCCATGTTTGAAAGACCACAAATGTTGCTGCAGATCTTCTTTACTATTGAAGCGGTTGAATTTTGGCATTTCCTAATGTATAGGGTATGGTAGAATAGGAATGCACAGATGAATGGGATCATTACATATTTCATCGTAGGTGAGAGAATTTTGTGAGCCAGAAACCGATGCTTCTAGTATATGCATAATTTACATCATTAATATGATGAGGTCATTGGTAGGTTGTGATGGAAGGGCACATCCTATGGCGTAAGAGGGCTGGTACTAAACATGTGACATGGGTGGCATTCTTGTGTATGGTGATTTCAAATAGGAAGGTTGAGAATAGGGGACCGACATAGAGGGCATATATCCAAAATGAATGACGGATGAGGTAGGTGGTTGTTGATAATATGTATATGTAGGTGGGTAGTTATAGTTAATCTAGTAGCAATTACTGGCAGAGACTGTGAGATGGAGAGGAAAAAAATTCTGGAATGGGGTAGGGGTCACTGAAACCATGGATGGTTGTGTTGCAACTAGTATATGTGAGATAATGGGTGTGGATGGGGTTATGCTCTAGGTGGTTAATGAAGGAACAACAGATACTACGGGTGTGACTGATATTACATATGTAACGGTCATATTGGGTGTGGAGTGTAGCTACAAAACCAATGGGGGTAAAGCAGGTGAAGGTAACACTGAACTAGTAGGGGATGATGTAGAAGTGGGTACAAGGGAAAGAGAGATGGATATGGGCATTCCATATATCAATTGACCTAAGGAACCTGGAGTGGAAGAGTGGGAAAGGTAGAATTGTAAGGCTGTGGGATTCTGATCGAGGAGTCGTGAAAACTCCTCATCACCTATAGCAATGGTGGTAGGTAGGTTTGGATCCATGGGTGATAGGACGGAAGGTTGTGAAGGAATAGGTGGGAGTGGCTGAAGACTAGCATAGAATATAAGAGCACTAGTTTGGCTACGAGTCAACACCATGTGAGTAAGTGTTAACCTAAAAAGACTGTATTTTGTAAATGACACAGAAAAAAATAGGAATAGAGGAAAAATGAAGTTGGGAGGGTGAATTTAGTCAAGGTTTGAATTTTAAGAACCAAACCAAACATCAACAACAGTCATGCTAACCAGTTATGGTTAATGGGGAATCGATGTCGGTTACAGAAACTGATGCCGGTCTTTGTAGAAAAATACCAATTTCAGAAAGTGAAACAAGACTAATGAATTTGTAATGGGGAAATTATGTATGACAAAAATATCAATAGGGGGAATAAGATGATGCCTTAAGGGACAAAAATAGAACAAAAGGAGTGATGAAGGCTATTCCAGACAAAATAACTAAAAATCCAGAAGCCGACACCGGTTAGGCTTAACTAATGATGGTCAGATGTGAACCAGTGATGGTCATTGGACCGACACCAGTTACTGTGAAATGAAATAGCAGTGAAGAAATCATATTTTGTGAATTTAAATCAACTGAAGAGTCAAAATCAAGAATATGAGACTTAAATATGGGGTCCTGGAAAAATCAGACAAAGTCATAATACTCCAACTATGATGGTGGAGTGTGCAAAGAAGAAGAATAATGTAGATTTGTAGTCTCACACCTCAAAACACAAGTCAAGAAGAAAAACTAATAAAAACACGATCCTAAGAGTGATTTTATTATGTTTGTTTAGATTATGCTATTTAGAACTGACCATGTGAGCGTCCTACGAAGAAGCATATCTTAAAGGTGAGGTTTCATGTTATGTTATAGTGGGGGGGTGCTCTCTGATAGGTGATTGGACAGAGATAACTAGATGGGGAGTACCTACCAATCCTATGATTGTGTGATCATTGACAGGCATTCCCAGGTAAGATGTCATTTAAGAAAATGTGTATATTCAGATTTTGTGCAGTTTGGTAGAAGAAGAAAGAGAGTGTTTTCTATGGTTCTTTGCATCAACAATCAGCTAGGCATGTCTTCCAGCATATAGGTTGCCCTCATTCTAATGCGAGCTAAATGTAGCATACAAGGATGAAATATAGCTGATTTTAAGCCCAAATCAAAAAATTATGTTCGATGAAGCAAATGGTGAATAGGTAGGAACGTGCTCTTTCACTAATGCAATGTAAAGATAAAGAAGAATGTGTTCTTTTTAAAGCACCAAAAACATGATTGTTTTTAGACAATAAAGAGAGGAAGAATAATTCCAAAGGAGATAAATTAATGTGTAAGCTTTTTGAAGGGAAACAAACACACAATTTTACCTAAGAATGAAGAAAATGCAAGGAACCCCGAATGGGTCCCACTAGGCATGCCAAAATGTTTCGCCATTTTATTTACATTTTTTGGAATGTGACAAAACAAATAAGGGTATGGGCTAAGGAGGAATTCCTATTGTGTTGTTTGGTTAGAGGTTGATGTGCACATTCTAACTTCTTGATCTGATGTTGACTGTGAGAGATTCCTTTTGGCTGGAAGGAACTACTTGAAATAGAAAAAAAGACCACCAAATAAGAGTTAAACAATATATGATAGTGGACTTCCTAGCGTATGCTAGATCCAAGAATTGTGATACTCCCTAGAAGGCTATCAATCCACTATTTTTATAAAACAAATATGAAATAACTCAAATACGTACATACATGAATCTAGTGCTAGTATTTTGATTTGTGTATCTCAGATCACTATCAGTGTCGATCCAATTAAATACTAAAACTATGTGGGTGAAGGTCTTCAAGTCAGGTTGCAGCTTGTTCAAGTGGTTTGTAGGTCACAGAAAAGGTCTTAACAGGGTTGGGTAAGGCGTTTGAGTTGTTTTGGTAGGTGGGTGGTTGCTGGTTTACATAGTGTTGGAAAACACAGAGACCAGCGTAGGTTGAGGTGTGACCGATCATGATTAGGAAGAACTGACGATGGTTATGGGTAACTGACGTTGGTAGAGGCGGACAGATAAGATTCAATAAGATTTGCTAATGGGGTATGAGATGAGGTCAGGAAGAGATGGCATAGTGCATAACGAAGTATATGGGGATCTTAGGAACACTCAGAAATATGTAGAGGTCAGATATAGGTGGTTTTATGGTGTGGGTGCAGGAACGGTTGGGTTTATAGGAAAGTAAATGGGAGGGGAAAAAGGAATGCAAGTAGGAAACTGATAACAACAATAGAAAAACTCAATAGACTGAAGTAAAAATAGATGATGCAGGTAAAAAGTGTACTTATTATTACATGCAGGTCCAATGGCTATGTGGTGGTGATGATTGGTTTTTGGTATGGATCTTGGTATCGTAGTGATAGTTCTGGGAATGTCATCGTGAGTGCAATACCTCTAGATCTTTCTTGGTGCTGGCTATGGATGTTTGTAGGTATGAAAAGGCTCTGGTTTTGCTTGCATGTAGTTCTCTTCTCATCTCCTTGATCTCAGAATGTTCTAACCCAAAAAACAAGGTTGCTAAGGTGAATAAATGGTAACCGATGACGGTTCCTAGTTGATTGACATTGGTTTTGGGATGACCGGTGTCGGTTAAGGTGGTATTCCATAGGTTTACTAAAAATGGTAGATCTCGCATCATTTGGGTTAGGTTCATTCATTTATTCACTTATCAGAATGAACGTTATGTTTTTATGAGCAGGAAGGTGGTTAGAGGAATAATAGGCCTTGATTTTTAGGGTTGAACCAAGTCTTATTCATTTATGGAAACATGCCATGAATAGGTCTATGGTGAGGTGTCTAGGTGAGGTGTCTAGATGAGGTGTCCATCCATTTAATTAACATAATTAAATTAATAATGGGGTCAAGATGGGTATTAATTTAATTATAAATAATTAAATTAATATTAATGTAGGGTATAAGGGTCATGGTTAGGTAAATGTATTTAAGTTGGTTCTTCGACAGGTGATCAAGGGGAGTGTGACCCAATTTTGGTGTCTACAACAACATTGAAAATATTATTCAATAAAGAACACCACTATATAATAACTACAAATTTATATACTTATAATGTGATATGAAATTTGACTTCTAGAAATACTATGTTTACACATATTTAGTCAAATTCGGGTAGTTCAAACAATTATTAACTATTTATCTCTTCAGAATCAAATTGTTATATAACCTTTCATTTTTATATTTATTCGCAATGTCAATTTTTATGTATTATTTGTATCCAATGTATTATTATTATAGACCCCTCTGCTTTATGAAATATAATTCCATACTATCATTACTCTTTCATAAGGAGATGTGTCCATAGCATATCATGAAACATACAATCTTAAACAAGTCTCACATGTTTTATCCAGTCAGTTTTGATATTTTGAATTAACAAATGTTAATGCGCTAAATACCATTTCATCTTCCATTGATCCCAATATCATTGTTTGACACAAGTTATACAATTAGAAATATTCACTAATGTTTTCATGTAGGATTCTACTAGGATACAAATATTTCCATAGTCGTGTAATTGCACCATTATCTGTTGGTTTACTTAGTAAGCCATATTGTTCAACCATTGTGATGCCAAAATGAGTTGATTGAGATGAAAGTAATTCCTTTTGAAGAAGACCTTTAATTTGAACTTTGTTACATTCTACTGATTTTCCAAAATTCTTTACGAGAGTACCCATGTATTTTTTATATAAATCACTTATAATTTTCTTATCTGCTACAGGATTCTAAAATATAGGATTGACCACTCCCATGGCCTCAAGAATTAAATCCCTTTTAAAGTGTTATCTTATCTCAATGGATAAGAATTGTGATTTTTAGTCAATTTGATCTGTGTTTGAGATATAAGACCTTCGTATATTGTGTGTTATAGGTAATTATTTAATGTATATTCCAACAATATTCATTATTTATTACAAAGTGTGCATCTGAATCTCATTCCCATTCACAAGGTTATAAAGATGAGCATTAATATTGAATTTAAAATAGCTTTTAAGATCCTTTAATTTTTTTTAGAGTTTTCCAACAACATAATACATTTCCTTGAAAAAAATCATCAGAGTTGTATAACACATCTAGTGTTTGACATACTTTTTTTCTCAACCTAATTAAGTCGACTATACAAATGGATCTTTCTTGAGCATGTTTTCTTAAAAAAATAATTGCATTTAATATGGGTACAATACCACAAAGTGTCAACAATTTTTCCAAATATGTTAAGTGGTAAAGTAAATATTTTTCTTTGTCAACTTACATACGGTACTTAAACATAAAACCAGCTAATGATGGATATTCATCAAAAATTATGTGTGCAAGCTCATATGTGGAAATCCATATTGTATCAATGTATTTAAGAATTCTTTTACCATTTTTCACTCCAATTGTAAATTTTTGGAACTCTAGAAATATTTTTTGAATGCTTGACATATACGTGTGTAATTCACATATAAGCTCTTCCATTTTGTGACATTTTAAAATGTTATAACTATTTTTTATGCCAGATTCATATTATGAGCCATGTAATGAATTATAATCATTCAAGGGGAAACTATTTTTTGTATGTGAACACATAGACCACTTCTATGTCCCTAAATTATTGGTGCACCATTAGCACCAAAACATACAAGGTTTGTAGCTATCGTATATTCATCCATTCCATTTATATCCTTCAAATTAAAAATAACATCACTGCGTTTTTCCATCATTTTATGAATAGATAGAACATTAGGTTGCCTTGTTTGGTTCTAAAAAGTATAAACATGCATATAAACCCAATATGTTTTGTCCATGGTTGTAACCTCATCAATGGAAAGTGAGCTAAAACTTACATTCTTTACCTTCTCTTTGAAATCCTCCTTTTTTAATCATTGCAACAAAAATTTTCCATTTTCCAATCACTTCTATATGAATAATGTGATTTTGGAAGGTTAAGAAACCCATTGAACTTAAAAAATTTCTTAAATTCTAAAAAAACTGAAATAGGTCTGCCCATTTTTAGAATGAAGAATACAGTAGAAAATTTGTGTGTTTTTCCCTTAAGATTGACATTAAGAGATTTTCCAAATTTTGCATTAATTGTTCCTAATTTCTTCATAATATTTTAACAATGTTTCTTCTCATTTGCATACTCATGTCCATATCTTCCATGCATGCATTATTTTGTAGCTTTCCATTTACCTGTCTTTTTTAATTTTCCATCATTTTCCTTGACTGTGGCATATAATTTACCACAATATTTCTCAATTATATCTAATTTTATTTGCATTTCAGGTTATTTTCCTAATTTTTAACCCCAAATTGTACATGTACATTCTTTTGGAGTATCATTGTTATTTACTATCTCTACAGGTTCAATGAATAAATATTGTTTTTCCCAGTCTACCTAAAAAGAACTTCCAATTATCCAGCTATTTTTCTTCCTTCACACAGATTTTTTTATGGGAAGAGTAATGTGAATATCATCTTCTAATTGAATCTTTTCAATAAAAATTTCATCTATTGGAGGCATTTGATAGAGAGGACTATCTTCCAACTCTAGCATGCCATCATCAATTATATCTTCATCTACTGAAATGCTAATCGATTCTTTAGGGGATATGTTTTTTTTAATGCAGAATAAAATTATCAATAGGGTTTTTGCATTTAAATGTGAGAAGGATTTAAATATGAAAAATATATTTAAAATTTAATCTAAACGAACAAAATACATTTAAAATTTCACAATAATCTGTTACATGTGTTTGCAATGGATGCAAGTTAGGTCTGCATTTTTTTGTTTGGTTAAAATAATTTAATATGCTACTTTTCCTTTTCAATTGATCTTCCTTATTTTCACTATTCATAGATTTCATTGTACCTATCCAAGTTTAATTTAAAAATAGATTCATTTTTTAGCAACATCATTAAGAAATTGAAAATGGAAAGATAAACATAAGTACTTGAATCTTCATAAAATGTATTACCAGACGATAGTACTATGTATGCTACTAGCTAGTAGCATAAATTGTGCTATTGGCCAGTAGTATACACTATACTACCGAATGGTAGGATACACAGTGTTATCAACCAATAACACACTATATGTTACTAGTCGATAGTATAGACAGTATTACTAGCCGATAACATTTATGCCATTTTGTAACATATGTAATTAAAAAATACAATAATAGTTAAAATACCTTAATACTAACATGTTGTAATATACACTCAATATCGATCTTTAATGCCCATGGGAAAATGGGCAGGGGTAAATGAATTGCGAGAAATATTTGATTTGAAATTGATAGTCAGAATTTGCATACATAATTATAAATATGGAATCAATACATTTATGAAGGTGAATGTGGAAATCTTCAATTTCACATTAAATGTGATTTGAATTAAAATAGTCAGTTATTGGTGATTTGAATATGGGTAACCCAGTCCTAATTCCTACCTTAAACAATTTCCAAATGCCAATTTCAAAAACTAGAATATTCATGAATTAACGAATATTCACCACTAAAATTTACGTTGACCTCACCTTTTTTCTATTTATAGTTACTTCCCTAAGGAAATTAGTCTTGCATTTACATTTCACATCTATTGTTAAAAAAACACAAATATAACACAATATTAAAAAAATACAAAATTAATACTTGCAAATGACATACACGCTCCTTGCTTATCTCTAAGACTTTTAATAATTTTGATTAGAACTCTACACTACCTTAGCATTCCCACTTTATAGAACACACTAACTTATTAAGACCCATGGATATTACACACATTACCACCTCTGAGGCATATCCATGCCAAGTGGAATATTACATCTTGAGATTACTCTAATCACATATTTATCACCTTATGTATTTGTACAACCTTCTATCCTAAGGGATTTGTACGACATAGGGGGCATACCTATACTAGGGGCATCTATACCAAATTTATCATTATAAATTTTCTTAACACAAATCCATTTTATGTGTTATACTTCTTTGTTACTTACAATATATTTTTTATTTGATAATCACATTACTTTATTCTAGAGATATATTTGACTATGATCCATGCTTACATGCTTTACTAATTCACTATTATTGGCATTGGTCTCATATTTTGGTTATCTACGCATTCTTACACTACACCAATTACTTACATGGTTCATTTCTTATATTACTTTGATTTATGTGTTGTATTCCATTGAGTTATGTATGAGATTGTTTAACATTGATTTCTCCATGCACTTGTGGGATTATTATGTGATATTGTTATCACCAAAAAATAACACCCTCTAATTTTCCATGAATTAATGGATTTGAAATTAATGTTTTTGGGTAACATGGGATTGTCTCTCAAGTTGTGGGACTTTCTACTTGAGACATATATCCAGACAAGGTTGGTTCCTCTACCTAATATTAATGTTAAATTACTCCTACAACTAGAAATACAGCTATCTAATCCTATTATAACAATCTAAGGGACCAGGGGAAGAGAGATGTGCATAAAATGTGAAATATTAAGCTAAAGAGAGGTGATAGCACCAAGAAGGGGAGGAAACACAATCTCAGATGAGTGGAAATGGGAGAAAATGAAGGAGGAGAGGGTAGACATGAGTTTCATAGTATAAAACAACATTTAAAACCTCATTTCCATGGGGAACAATAGAAATAAAACCTGCAAGATGATAATAAATATGCACAACATGCCACAAATTCAATAGAGAGGCAAGATAATGCAATAAACACATGTTAGGGCATGGAATAACCACAAAAAAATATTTTATTGCTTCAAATAGATGCACAATCCATTACAATGGAGGAAGAAGGAAATAATTATCCTATAGAGGTCCATATCTTATGTGTGCAATTCAAAATACATATGCAACACTTACAGAAGGATGCACCATCATTCCAAGAGGGTTCAACCTTTACAAATGGGCCTCATTTTACAATATATAGAAGATGGGAAAGATATAGGAGGGAAAAGAGAGAGAAACTCAAATATTCACCTAAAACCACCAATAATATACATTGAATGTCTAAAAATAGGCATGAGTACCCTACCAAAGTCATTCCCCCATGATAATTGTCTTGTAGGAAGAAGGAATGGGAACCATACCCCATCAAATATAGTAGTTGAAATACCTAGAACTGTATATTTAATACTAGGATACCTTTTTCTCTTTTCTACCTACCTAACCTCACAAAATTTAATATTTCCAATTTCTATGGTGTATTACATGATGATACCTTTCCAACGAGTTAGGGTTTGTGAAATTTGTAGTTCCAAGGTGAAAGTTATCACCATCTAAAGTTCAGGAGCTCAAGAGGGTAGTTACATGGTTCCCTGCGGACTTCTATAGACCACTTTAATGTCTTTTGTGTAAATTTTGGATGGATTGGCCGATCAAAAAACTAGATGAAGGATGTAACTTTTCCTATTTTTCCTGCATGGCCCAACTTAACTAATTTGGCCGTAGGTTTGTGTGTGGGAGGATATTCTAGGTTGGGGTGAAACTATGTAATAGTTCCACCTGTTCCACCCTTAACCGATTTTGTTTACTCATCTATTTCACACTTCACTCAACTCAACTGAGTCACTTATGCAGTAAACTGATGACCTGACAGAACATTTTGTCTATTCCATTAGTACCTGATTCACTCAGTTTGTCCACAATGAAGTTTCCTCCTCAACCCATTCGGCTAAATTAGTAATGTAGAGAATAAGAGGAATAAAGGAACAATTCATCATTTTCCTCCAAAGGAAGACTTAACCAATTTGTTTTTATCTCGAATAAAGGAACAATTCCTCTTGTTCCTCCAAAGGCCAACTAAATCGATTTTCTTGTTTCTCTCCCATTTTATGAGTTTTTGGCTAAGTATGGAAATGGAGGAGCTGAGAAAAGAGGATAGGAGTGTCCCAAAATTTATTTTATACATTTGTATCAATTTATACTTGCCTAATTCTAAATGGAAATATAAGTTATCAAAATAACCTGCGGGTATTTTGGATAACAAATACTATTATCACCAAAAAATAACACCCTATGAATGGGAAATCAATATTATTGGGAAACATGGAATTATCTCTAGGTGTGGGACCATGAATTTGAGATATCTCTCTAGAGAAGGTTTGTTCCTCTTCTTAATCTAATGTTAAAACTACTCCTAATATTGGAAATATAACTATCTAATCCTATCCTATGATTACAAGGGGCCAGGGAGAGAGGGAAATGTATGAAAATGGAAATCCTACACTAAGAGGGTGATAGCACGAAGAGAAGGGTGGTGTGGACACTTAAAAATGAGTGAAAATAGGAGGAAATGAAAGTGGAAAGGGAAAATACAATACCACAATCCAAGAATAACATTTACAACAACATTTCCCTTAAATAAAAAAAATATTAGACCATGCAAGGAGAACAATACATGCACCAGATACTTCCAGATATGATAAAGAGGCAAGATAATGCAATAAACATAGGTAGGACAATGAAATAACCACAAAAATTCAATTTCATTACTTCAAATTGTTGCACAGTCCATTACAATGACGAAAAGAGGCATGAATCCACCATACAATGTCAAAAATGAGGCTAGAAGCTCATTTACATGCAAATTACACCTGGGAAGAGAGTAGAAACATAACCAAAATGTCCAACGCCTAGAAATTGAGCTCCCCCTTTAAATATATGGAAGTTAGAATGATAAAGAGAAGTGGGAACCTGAATTATGCATCTATCCACCAACAAAAGTAATTAAATGAGTACAAAACATGATGGTAAACCTACCAAATCCCATTCTTCCATCTCTTTTATCTTGAGGAAGAAGAAAAACGCCCCCATATCTCCATTAATGCCTCATGGTTCATTTGGGATGTTGCATAAAATAATAAAAGTGTTTTCCCTTTCTACCTCACCTACTCTCACCAAAATTATGATTTCTAGACTCCACGATGAAGTGATCTAAAATACAAATCCAACAAGTATAATTTTGTCAGATTTGGTAGAGTGTGGAAGAATTTATGGCAATGTGGATTGGGAGAGGTCATGATGCTCAAAACTTAGATTTTCAGACTTGTTCCTCATTTTATCCCATAGTCCGCATTACTCTATAGGACATTTTCCTTTAAATTTTAGATATTGCGGGTATGCGAGGTACATAAAAAACTTGGGTATTGGGTCACCTCGGTCATCAAGATCCGAATTATCTGCACTATACTCTCCAGAATTTGTTTTGTGGATATTTTAACCCTTTGGGGAACATGTTCCTCTGCACACCCTTGTGCCCGCATCCAGTCCTCCTCCTATACCTTTTTCTTTGTGGTGATTTCAATCCCACAGGAACTCAATCCCCATGGGATCTCATTCCGTATAGACCTCTTGGGCCAGCAACTATTCTCTATTCTGCATAACAAAGGGCATCGTGTGTTGTGGATACTTTAGGATCCTTGCCAACTTGTTGAGCTACTCAGATTTCTTAACCAACTCACTCATTGTGTAGCCATCCATCTAACTCACCCATGTGCTAGTCGAGCTACTCCTGGCTCCTGCTCCAAAATTCAATTTTTTCTTGGATTTTTTTCAAGTGTTTAAAAAATTTGGAAAAGGGAAAATTTCCTTAGGGCCAAAGTGAGTTTCACCCATTTTTCCTTAGGGCCAAATGGCCTTAAGCATAAAAATACCTCTTGATCATGAATTTCACCCATTTTTCCAATTGTTCTTATTAGGGTCCCAATGAAACCTCTAGGGTCGAAAATCCATGTTGTCTATTTTTCCAGGGAGGTAAAATGGATACAAGTTAGCAATTCAATGGGACTATCTACCTATCAGATGAAGTGATCAGTGACCTTGCAACATCCATTGGGGCATGGAGTCAGGCTGATGATATAAAATTTTATTTAAACCTTGAAGAAAAAACCACTTAGGCCTAAAACTAATCTAAAAATAGCTCAAATCGACCACTTACAACCGCAAAAAATCTTCTGAGTGAGGTTTAATGTGAGTGGAAAATTGGTTTTGAATATGGAAACTCCACTCTTTTCCCTCTGCAATGGACTTGTTTTGAGACCACCAATCCTTGACCTCTACCGTCTTAGACATTGTCAATAGCCTGAACTGACATGCAACTAGCTACTACTGTGAGTTGCTCACAATTGTTTCTCTGAAACAAGATGCAATGAGTGTGGAAAAACTGATTGGAGGTTGATATTTTTCCTCGATACCAAGGAGAAACTTGATGAAATTGACAAGGAATCCTACCAGGAACTGAGAACATGTAAGGTGTTATGAAACATACTCTTGAAATTCCGCAAGCTGCCCTAAAACTAATTTTTTGATCAAAGAAGTGGCATTAGAAGATCAAAATATAACTGATCTGAAGAGACAAAAGAATGAGAAAATTGAAACTGTCTCTAAATAATGATTTTAGTTTATCTCTACATTTGAAATTATTAGAAGATGGAAATTGTCTCATAACACTTTGAACCTCTTCCCACATCACCCTTGTAACCTCCATGGACATGTGCAAAGAGACCATCCAGAAGTAATAAAACCTTTGCAAAACACTTAGGGAATGGAAGTATATTCTACCAACAAAACAATGTGTTGAAAGCACTTGGAGGAATTAAAAATCCAACAAGTATAATTTTGTCAGATTTGGTAGAGTGTGGAAGAATTTATGGCAATGTGGATTGGGAGAGGTCATGATGCTCAAAACTTAGATTTTCAGACTTGTTCCTCATTTTATCCCATAGTCCGCATTACTCTATAGGACATTTTCCTTTAAATTTTAGATATTGCGGGTATGCGAGGTACATAAAAAACTTGGGTATTGGGTCACCTCGGTCATCAAGATCCGAATTATCTGCACTATACTCTCTAGAATTTGTTTTGTGGATATTTTAACCCTTTGGGGAACATGTTCCTCTGCACACCCTTGTGCCCGCATCCAGTCCTCCTCCTATACCTTTTTCTTTGTGGTGATTTCAATCCCACAGGAACTCGATCCCCATGGGATCTCATTCCGTATAGACCTCTTGGGCCAGCAACTATTCTCTATTCTGCATAACAAAGGGCATCGTGTGTTGTGGATACTTTTAGGATCCTTGCCAACTTGTTGAGCTACTCAGATTTCTTAACCAACTCACTCATTGTGTAGCCATCCATCTAACTCACCCATGTGCTAGTCGAGCTACTCCTGGCTCCTGCTCCAAAATTCAATTTTTTCTTGGATTTTTTCAATTGTTTAAAAATTTTGGAAAAGGGAAAATTTCCTTAGGGCCAAAGTGAGTTTCACCCATTTTTCCTTAGGGCCAAATTGCCTTAAGCATAAAAATACCTCTTGATCACGAATTTCACCCATTTTTCCAATTTTCTTATTAGGGTCCCAATGAAACCTTCTAGGGTCTAAAATCCATGTTGTCTATTTTTTCCAGGGAGGTAAAAATGGATAACAATTTAGCAATTCAATGGGACTATCTACCTATCAGATGAAGTGATCAGTGACCTTGCAACATCCATTGGGCATGGAGTCAGGCTGATGATATAAAATTTTATTTAAACCTTGAAGAAAAAACCACTTAGGCCTAAAACTAATCTAAAAATGCTCAAATCGACCACTTACACCGCAAAAAATCTTCTGAGTGAGGTTTTATGTGAGTGGAAAATTGTTTTGAATATGAAACTCCACTCTTTTCCCTCTGCAAATGACTTGTTATTGAGACCACCAATCCTTGAACCTTCTTAGACATTGTCAAGAGCTGAAGCTGACATGCAACTACTTGAGTTGCTCACAATTTCATAATATTTTCTCTTAAACAAGATTCAATGAGTGTGGAAAACTGATTGGAGGTTGATATTTTTCTCGATACCAAGGAGAAACTTGAATGAAATTGACAAGGAAATCCTACCAGGACTGAGAACATGTAAGGTGTTATGAAACATACTCTTTGAAATTCCTCAAGCTGCCCCTAAAACTAATTTTTTGATCAAAGAAGTGGCATTAGAAGATCAAAATATAACTGATCTGAAGAGACAAAAGAATGAGAAAATTGAAACTGTCTCTAAATATGATTTTTAGTTTCTCTACATTTGAAATTATTAGAAGATGGAAATTGTCTCATAACACTTTGAACCTCTTCCCACATCACCCTTGTAACCTCCATGGACATGTGCAAAGAGACCATCCAGAAGTAATAAAACATGTGTAAAGTACTAAGGGAATGGAAGTATATTCTACCAACAAAACAATGTGTTGAAAGCACTTGGAGGAATTAGAAACATAAACTAATATATACAAAGATTGGAAATCACTTCAATTCAATAAAAAAATGCTTTAGATAGATTCCATTTAATGTTATCTACAGTTCTTTTCCATCCAATTTTGACAGTTTGAAATCGTTGTTTGTCTCGCATCTTGAGATCATGCAGGGACTACTCCACATGACATCAAATTTCAAATGTTTACCTAGCTTAGCCCTATCAACATCCTACTTAAGGATTAAATATCCCTCTTGGAAGCTTCTAGCTTTGTCTTTCTTGTAAAAATTCGTCTTTATTAGAGCTTGATATCCTTTTCCATTATTTGCATTGTTTGATTTCTAAGCTCCTCTAACTCCATCAAGTTTTGCATATATGACCTACATGGCTCCAAATTCAGATAACTCAAGCTGCTTGAGAAGCTCCAATGCTAGTAATTCAAGAGATATGGGTATCCTAGCTTCCTTGTCATAGATTAGCTTATATTGAGAGATGGCAATTGATCTCTTGGGTGGGATTCTATTAGCCCACAAGGCTGATTTTAGTTTGGTGTGCCATGTCCTCTGATTCCCATCGAAAGTCCTCCTTATGACCCTTAAGAGATTCTTGTTAGTGGACTCATATTGATCATTACCTTGGGGGTAATAATTAGAGGAAGTGCTTAGATATGTCCCATTCTTCATAGCCCACTTAGAGATTTTGGTGCCAAGGAATGCTAGAGAATTTTCAAATATGATAGTAGATGGGACATCAAACCTGGTTACAATTCCCTCACAAAAATTTAGCATGCTAGACTCATTTGTTTCGTCGAGTGCCACTGCTTCAGTCCATTTGGTGAAATAATCAGTTACTGTGAGAATCCACTTATGGCCTTAACTTGAGTTTGGATTGATGACAACAATGAAATCCAATCCTTAATGCATACACGGTTGATCAATTGGGATTAGGTGGAATGGAAGTGCTACCAACTTTTATTTTCCTATGAAAAATACACATTTCTTGCACTTTTTGATGCATGCATAACAATCACTAAATATTGTGGGCCAATAGTAATAAGTCTTTGTGATTCTGAGGGCTATGACTCGTGGATCAAAGTGACCTCCAACTTCCCCATCATGGAATTCATGCAACACTTTCTCAATTTGATCTGCTGCAACGCACCTTAAGAGAACTTCATTCACATCCTTCTTGAACAAAATGTCACCAATAAGAACATATGGAGTGGATTGGAGCTTGAAATACCTCCTTTTTGTTTTACTTAATCCTTGAGGGAATTGACCTATTTGGAAGAATCTGATCATGTCTTGAGTCTAACAAGGTGTGGGTATAACATTGGCTTGTTGTTATTGATTATCTTGGAGCACTAGAATAACCCCTTCTTCATATTTTGACTATGGATGCTGATTTGAAGCCAGCTACTCACACAAGCATTTTCCTCTAACCAATTTGGTTACCTTAATCTATATATCATACTCCACTAACCGGGTAATCTAACTAGCTCTTTTTTCATTTAAATCCTTGTTCAGTAGGAACTCCTTCACACTGGCATGCAACACTAGCAAGTGGATTTTTTTGTTTGAAACCAGATGTTTGAATTTATTTAAACTCCTTATGACAGCAAGGACATGCTTCTCTATGAATAAGTATCTTACCTCATATTCCTCTAGGCTCTAACTAAAGAATGCCATAGGCTACTCAAATCCTTCTTTGTTTAGTTCTACCAAGATTGCAGATATTGTGTCCGAGCCACCAAAAGCATACAAAATGAAGTATTTTGAGAAGTTTGGGTTGATAAGAGTTGGAGCTTGTGATATTGCTTACTTAATAGCCTCAAAGATGTATTTACCTCAGCTGTCCACTTAAATTCCATGCTCTTCTTCAGAATTATTGTTAGTAGCTTAACCAAATTGGCAAAGTCAGGCACAAATCTTCTAACAAATTTGATCCTCCCTAAGAAAGTTTGGAGAGCTTTCTTGTGGCTTGGAAAAGGAAATTCCAAAATGGATTCAAATCTCTCAGGGTCAATAGTTAATCCTTCTTTAGATACAATGTGGCCTAGGAGCTTACCTTCATGAGTTAGGAATATGAATTTCTTTGGATTTGGGGAAACTCCAAACTGCCTGCATATCTTGAACACTTTCTTGAGATAGGAGAGATGGTCAACTGCGTTCTTGGAAAATACTGTAATGTCATCAAGGTCTACAAGAGCCATCTTGTTAATCAACCTCTTGAATGCCATGTCCATGGCTCTTTGAAATGTAGACCCCACATTATATAAGCAAAATGGAATTTTCCTGTAAGCATGTGTCCCACTTTTTGGTGAAAGTTGTCTTAAAATGATCCTCTTCTCTCACCACCATCTGGTTGTAACCCGAGTAGCCATATAACAGTGAAAACCTCTCTGAACCAATTGCAACTTGTAGAATTTGTTCCATTGAGGGAAGTGGGAAGTGATCCTTAAGGGAAGCTCTGTTTAGATCTCTAAAATCCACACATAACCTGATTTCCCCATTTCTTTTCCATATAAGCACAAGGTTTGCAATCTAGGATGAGTGTTTGATAGGGAAAATGATGATTGCCTCAATCACCTTGTTTAATTTTTTCTTCATTAGAGGTTCAATGTGATGATTCACTAGTCTTTGCTTCTACCTAATGGTTTTAGCTTCTAAATATATTTCAATACTGTGTTGAGCTAAAATAGGATCAAATCTCCTAATATCTTCATAACTCTATGAAAATATATCAAGAAATTCTTGAAAAATTTGTATAAAATCATGTTTTTCTTGTTGAGTATTTACCTTGCCAATTTGGAGAAATTTTCCTTCTCTAACTGAAATGGGATTTGAATCTTCATCTGTAACCATGATGTTTTTTTTTTCTTTTCTTAATTATTCATTGGGATTGAAGATGGATTCTAGAGCCACTAGACCCTTAGGCAGCTTGTTTTTTCAGAGTTGGACCACCTAATCTCTATATTGTTTCTCTAACTTGTCTTGGTTTATTAAAGAGAACTCAACCTCTTCTTGAAGGAATTTAATGATTTGATGATCACTCTCAAATAATTTTTAGCTTGTGTTGTTATCTAGAATAGCTAGTCTCACTACCACCATGATATGTGGTTGTGTCTTGTCCTTCTTGATATCTTCATCAATGTCAAACGCTGCCCTAATTGTTGTCATCATGTCTTCAGCTTTATTCTTATTCCTTGGTATGGAATTGATGTTGAATGATTCAAAATATTTTATGAGATCCCATACCATGTTCTTGTAATCCTTGAGTAGATCATTCTTGGCTGAATTTATCCCTCTAACATGATTTACAATCAGCTCATTGTCCCCAAATGTTTGTAGGTTCTTGGTATTTTTCTTCCTTTCCCAACATATACCATGGATAAGTGATTCATACTCTATTGTTTTATTCAAGAAACTAAACTAAAATCTAAAAGTAGAGTTATATTTCATACCTTTAGGAGACACAAGCATTACTCCTCCTCCTGCACCTTGTCTCTTCCTTTAATCATTAAAGAACATTTTCCAAACTCCATTCCTATCCTCATCATCTAACTAGGTGACATTAAGAAGAGGTGAATTTTATTCATGTAGGTAGTAGATACCTAATTCTAATTCTTTCATTTCTTTTTATGGATCATAGTTGTAACATTTTTTTTACCCATTCGTCAAGTGTTAAATTAAGAATATCCCAATAAGAGTGTTAGATTCTTGAGTTCTTGGGAAATATTCTTGATGAAAGATTGTACAACTAGCATTGATGTAACTAGGGGTGTAAGGTTATACATGGTATACAACATTCAGTTTAGACTTGATACTAGCCTTATCTTCATAATTGATCATTAAGAGCATGTGAGACCAATAAAATGATAAGTATCCCTTAGTATTAGCAGTGAAGCCCCTGGATAAGCATAGCACAAAGAGTGGAGGTAATTCAATCACATATATATCTTGAAAAACTATGACATTGGGGCTTCCATGCAATGTAAGGTTTAGACCTTTGATAAATCCAACAGTTCCCATTGTTGTACCATCCAATTGGACCACTCCTTTAAAAATAGGCTCATACTGGATGCCTAGTTGATTTACAATATGCTTTGGCATTACTAAACTGCTTGATCTTGAGTCAATCATGTAGTTTTGCACTATATTTTCCTCAATGATAAAGGATACGTAGAATGGTGGAGGCTTCATGTTTCAACTTGGTTGACCCTCCTTTTGTTGCATTGCATTGGTGAGGACTCTTTCTTCTTCCTTAGATGTCTCATTTGAGATGGATAAGTTAGCTATGGTTTCCTGTGATAAATATCTTTCACTTGGAATTGTTAATGATTCCCACATGGAAATACTCACATTATTTTTCTTCATTTGCTCAAGTATGTTGAATGGAGATGGATTTTTGTACTTGAGTTGGTATGGAAGATGAATTAGGTTGATTTTTTGAATTTGGGACTGTGTTTGAGCTGCCACCTCCTTGGATTGTCTGAGAAGGTTGAGAATGACCTACATTTTTCAACTGCCCTTATTCTATAGCTCTTTTCTTGGATCTTGTGTTTGCAGCTACACCTTGAGGAAGAGATTAATTTACCCCAAAAAATTCTTCTTCTTACCAATTCACAAGTGAAGTGTCATTTTGAGGTGCCTCTTGAGAAATTGTCTGCTACTAATTTTCTTCTTCTGTTTTTTCTTGAGAAGCATATGCACTTTACACCATTAAGGCATGTTGCTTGGTTATGTGGGTGACCACAAGGAAAACACCATTCATAATCTTGTATAATATTGTTTTTTAATAAAACCATATCTTTAGATGAAGAGGTTGTATTTGGGTTATAAGGTTGGAATGGCCTAGCAGTAGGAAATTGTATTTGGTTCTAATTTGTAACTTGAACAGGAGGTTTATTTGGCTGATAAGGTCTAAAACTTTGAGTCTATTGCCTCTTAAGTGATACTAACTCATTCCCAAAAAAAAATTGTCCTTGTAGTACTTCTTGTAGTTATTTCATCACTTCTTAAAGCTCAATTTATGTTCTTGAAGAAGTAGATGCCTCATTAGAATTTTAATTCCTAGAGTTGGGATGGGAGCTAATTCAGGTGTTTGGATAGAGTTGGGATTTCCAATCTCTGGGTAAATATGCATTAGTGGTCTATGGGAAAGTTTACCAACTTGAACTGGAAATTTTTCATCCCTAATGGTTATTGTAAAAAAATCAGGTAACTTTGCACCTCCCATAGAGTGAGTCATGACACCAATATTAGGATTAAGGGATTTTAAAAATTATAGAAATGCACCTTGAGAAGTTGGCCTTACAAGGGCTGGAATTCTATTCCACATTTTCTGAAACTTGAAGTTGAAATCTTCCACAAGTTCATTTGGATACCTTTTTATAGTGGTTATTTGTTCCAATAAAGATATATTATCTTCCCTTTCTCCAAACTAATTACAAAAAGTTATGCACAATGTATTTGAATTGGTGATAGACCCTGCTACTAGACTTTGAAACCATTGTAGAGCCTTTCCTTTGAATGAGGAAGCTAGAATCTTCACCACTACATCCATGTCAACCATTTCATGCATAACACATACATTTACAATTTCTTAGATGTGATCAGCTAGAGTAGTGTGATTCTCTCCAGCAAAGAATGGAATACTCTTCAAAACTTCTACTGGAATAGGATTTTGTGCATTTAGAGCAAGTGGACTAATGTCAATGAAGTTAAAAAAAATATCATATTTTATTGTGGTGCTTCATTTATAATTGGTCTAAGAACTCTAGAAAATTGCAATAAGGGCCCACCACAAGGTGGTGTTGAAAAGGTTCTGTTTTGTGGAGATAGTGATCTTTAAACTAGTATCCCCTTCTCCCTCTTCCTCGGGATAACTACAAGTACTCAAAGACTCCTGATGTTCTATACCTTGTTTGGATTCTTCCCATGGACTAAGACACTTTAACTTTTGGAACCAATATATTTTGATGGTTGGAGTCGCCAGATTTTTTGTTGCAGAGCCTCCAAAGGCTAGAATGTTACTAAGATACACATTTGAATTTGATAAAACTAGAAATATTGATTTTTAAGGTCCCGCTGGGTGTGCCAAAATTGTTATCACTAATAATCAAAACCCTCTTATTTGTTTTCATGTAAATTGAATAGGAAATTAGTGTTTTTGGGAAACATGGAATTATCTCTAGGTGTGGGACCATGAATCTGAGATACCTCTCTAGAGAAGGTTGGTTACTCTTCCTAATATAATGTTGAAATTACTCCTAATGCCTGAAATACAACTATCTAATCCTATTCTATGATTCCAAGGGACTAGGTAGAGAGGAAAATACATGAAAATGGAAATCCTACACTAAGGGTAGTGATAACATCAAGAGAAGGGTGGTGTGGACACTTCACAATGAGTGAAAATGGGATAAAATGAAAGTGGAAAGGGCAAACGCAATACCACAATCCAAGAATAACGTTTATAACATCATTTCCTTTAAAGCACGACAATATTAGACCCTATAAGGATAACAATATATGAACTAGATACTTGCAAATATGATAGAGAAGTAAGAGAATGCAATAAGAAAAGTTGTGGCAGTGAAATAACAACAAAACTTCAATTTTATTTCTTCAAATTATTGCACAATCCATTACAATGAGGAAAAGATGCATGAATCCACCATACTATGTCCAAAATGAGGCTAGGAGGTCATTTACATGGAAACAACACCTGAGAAGAGATCAACAACATAACCAAAATGTCCAACACCTAGAAAATGAGCTCCCCATTTACATATATGGAAATTAGAATGAGAAACATGATGGTAAACCTGCCAAAGCATGCCTCCATGTCCTTTAGCTTATGGAAGAAGAAAAATGCCCTCATGTCTCCATTAATGCTTCTTGAATCACCTAGGATGTTGCATTCAACAATGAAAGTTTTTGTTTTCCTTTTCCCTCACCTACTCTCACCAAACTTTTGATTTCTATATTTCGTGATAAATTTCTCTGAAATAATAATCCAATGAGTATAATTTTGTCACATTTTGTGGAGTGTGGAAGAAGTTATGGCGATGTGGGTCGGGAGAGGTCATGATGCTCAAAACTCATATTTTTAGCATTGTTCCTCATTTTATCCCACAGTCTACATTACTCAATAGGCCCTTTTCCTTTGAATTTTGGATATTATGGGTATGCAGGGTACATGAGGAACTGGGGTACTGGGTCACCTCGGTCATCGGGGTCTGAATTTTTTGCACTAAAATATTCGGCCTTTGTTTTGTGGATATTTTAACCCTACAGGGAATGTGTTATCCACACCCCCTTATGCCTACATCCTTTCATCATCTCGCACCCTTTTCTTTGCAGAGATTTCAGCCTCACTGGAACTCATTCCATTTGGGTCTCTTGGGCCCACAACCTTGCTCCGGCCCACACAACAAGGGGTGTCATGTGTTGTGGATACCTCAAAATCCTTTCCAACTCATCAAGCTACTCGTCTTTCTCAACCAACTCACTCACTATGGAGACATCCATCCAACTCACCTAGTAACTCGCCCATGAGCTCGCCAAGCTACTCCTAGCTCCTGCTCCAAAATTTAACTGTTTCTTGGATTTTTTGGATTCTATCGTATCTTTATTAATAATTATTCTGTATTAGGGGAAATTTCCTTACTCCAAAGATGATAACAAACAAAAGCATAAAAGATAACTCTTGTTCATGAATTTCACCCATTTTTATAGTTTTTTATTAGGGTCCCAATGAAACCTTCTAGGGTCCAAAATATCTATTGTCCATTCTTGTGAGGAAGGTAAAAATGGATAACAAATACTAAACCTTCTATCTGTTTCTATCGATGCTTGTGTCTCTTGTATTGGTTGTATTTTATTAACTGCAAGATGATCTTATTTGTATTTTTTTATCAAGGAAGTTGTTATACTACTGAAATAACTACCTGTCATGATTTGTGAATCATGTAGGATCTTATTCATGGTATTTAAAAAATCTTAGAGGGTTTACTTGTATTAGGTCTCAATGATTTATTTTGAAATACCCTGATCATGATGGAAAAATATCCTATTGACATTTTTACTCAAGCTTTTTCTATGATATGAGATAACAGATCATATGGGTATAATTATTAAGCTTAGTAATTATTTCTGATCAATACAAACATTTACCTGTTAAGAAATATTTATCTTACAACACACATTGCTTTAAGTAGGAAACTGAAGGTTGTAAAAATTGATTTTTCACTTACAAAGAAGTCAATTTGAATAAGAGACTTAACAGATAAATTTCCTAATGATAGTTATTTCATGAATTATATTCTAGTTTGAAAATTATTTCTTGTTGAACATCACATATGCATTTAATGGATTTAGAATACTTCTAATCTACTTGGTGTGAATGGAATATTACTCATTTTACATAACACTGTATATCATGTAAACATTCCCAAATGCCTTGTTGACTGTAAAAAATTAAATTTGTGCAGATTGATTCTCATGATATTCCTATGTTTGGTACACTGGTGGATTTTCAGATAAGTGTACTCTGTACATGTTAAAAAGAACCTTAATTTTTTACTAGAATTAAACATGACATTAGAAAGTATATGAAATAATCAGAAGACATTGTCTAAATCACTTCTAAAAAAAAAGGGAAAGTTAAATAATGTTGATCACAGGAACTAACACTATTGATCACTCGTCAAGTGTTTCAGACTTATTATCAATCACTAGGCTTCAGGATGATTAGAAAGGAAAGTTAATGGAAGAGAAAATCATGTCTTAGATGTTGGCTATGTGAGCCTTTATCTCCCCTATGATTAGTCACAAACATGAGACATCCACAGTGTCACAAGACAAGCAAGGCCCTTAGGTTGTATTAAAAGTAGTCATAGCATCCAATTCACTCATATGAGACATATAGATCCTAATTAATTTAGTGGGTTGGAAAGTGAATGAATATTCATAAAAAGAATAGTGAAAGTAGTATCAAAATTTTCAAGTCTAGAAGATGAGCCTAATAGTATCAATCGAGATAAAGGGATAAGTCACCATTGCATTAGAGGTACTTGTGTCTATGGGCCAAGATGTTTTTACCTCTTAGATAACAATGGGTCTCTTTCTAGTGCTAATCTTTTTTGATGAGGCTACGGTTTAAAGTAACTGGTTGTTTTATGTCTAGACCTATGTGCCTTGTCTATTGTTTTTTCTTAGTTTTGGAAAGCCTTGATAAGTTTATCCTTCAGTTGTTCCAAGTGGGTTTTGATCATCGTGTATTAATTTGTGAGTCTCTTACATCAATCTCAACATACCATGTGAACACATGTGTGTAAAGAACATATATTCTATCTATCAAATCAATGTGACAAAAATCATGTATAAAGTAACAAACTAGCCAAGAAAACTAGAAAAGGGCCTGATTTTTTTAGTTTTAATCATATTTGAATGTTTTTGTATTATGTGGTTACCTGAATTTTTTACAACATTTTAAAAATATCTATTTACAAGCAAAATTAAATCCATGACTAACTACCAAAAAATAATATTATATCCAAATAAAGAAAGGGTGGCCATCCTAGATTGAAAATGTGTAGTGTTATGATTAAAAAATGAAATAGTAGTTTATTGCATAGATGGTTGGCTTAGCTCTACTAAAGGATATACATGCTTATCCTGAGCATCTTGTTTTACAAATATTCACTCTTTTGTAACCGATTTTAATCTAGTTTTATTTATTGTACGAGATTTTTATCCAATACCTTGGCATGTGGTAAAGGTAGGTAATGTAATGGTCTCTTGAATACATTGTACATGTATACTAAGTCCTTTCCCATTGAATTCATATTTGTGTAAATACTTATAGATAAAACTCTTGTAGAACAAGCAGATTTACACAGCAAAATAATAATATATTCTCTATATGTTTCACACAATACAATAGCCTAATATATAGGCTGGAGTTTCCCTAGAATTTAGGAAACTAACTCAACTACAAAATCTCAACCAAGCCTAATTATGTGGGGTGAGAATAACTCACGTAACCCACACATAACAATTATAATATATTGTTGAAACAATATATTATATCATCTCTAACAATAATCTCTCAATAATAATAATTACACACGTAATTATTATTCACACACATAAATATGTGAAGCACTATATAAATATTTCCTAACATTCCCCCCCTTAATGCGAACATGGGGAAAACCTGCCTTTGTACTTGCACTTGCTCATGATCTGGTGATTTTCATAGGATGATCACAAACCTCAAGGATGGTTTTGCAAACGGTTGACCACAAACCGAGAATGGTGGTTTTGCGATTGGTTTACCACAAACCACAAAGTGATGGTTTTGCAAATGGATTACCAACAACCAAGAATGGTGGTTTTGCTATTGGTTTACCACAAACCACAAATGAAGGTTTTCAAGTGGTTTACCTACAACCACATCATGATATGAAAAGTACTATTATCAGCCCTCATCACATCTCACTGTAGGGAATAACATAGGAAATTCTGCTGAAATCTGTTACTCATACATACATAGAAAAAGCTGACATACTAGAAATGGAACATTGGAATCATGTTCCCCCCCTCAATGTGAAATTTCTACTTATTGAAAATAGGATCACTGCAAACTGAAGCAAACACACAACTGAAAACAAATGCCACATGTCAAATCATCTGTGTGGCCCCATCGTTGGTGACTGACGAGAGGTCGCTGAATGACCTCCAACCTCCGTTTGCCTCCTGCCTCCGGTTTCATGTTGCTAGCTCAGCTGGATTTGGATATGAAGCTCAACTGTTCCACATTGTTTATTATTTTCTTCCCTCCTGCAATGTGAAACACTTTATTTTTTTTGGACGTCGGGTAACACCGAAAATGCGTTCGTGAGGCAAAAAAAAATTTATTTTTATTTTTACAATTTAACTGACTCTTGACTATTTGGACTAGACAATAAACAAATATTCTAAAATCACCTATTTGATTAACTTGACAATACAATGACATTTTTTCCACATTGATAACGGAAAATAACTTTACGAATTGTTGTTACATGACTTTGACAATACTTAACAACTTGAAATTAAATCACACTATGGACACATAATGTATATATACACCAATAGACTCTTTTACCATGAGACTTGACTTGGACTCAACAAAATAACCAAACTGTTATTATATTTAATCTAACTATAGATTAAATAGACTCTCTCTTTTTATTTTGAAATAAAAATCAACTATGGACCGACTATAAATAGTAAAAGCATCTAATAAATTAAACTTAAGAACTCAATGACAAAAACATAAAAAGGCACGACTTTGGTTTTTTAAGGAAGATATCTGTTATAGAGCATATGGAAATTTTGGAAGGGTCTTGAAAGAATATACTTGTGCGCATAGACAGATGCAGGTGGAGATGGATAAATGCACATGAATGAAGATGGAATGGTCACTCCATACGAAAGTAGAGTCAATGGTGCATGTAGATAGGAGATCCTGGTCGATCTAGGTCTATCAACAATGAAAGTAAAAATATGAGCAAATCAATTTTGATTCTCCACAATTTTTTTCCAACTGTGACCCTAAAATCCGTAACCCAAAGAAGACTGTATGTGAATTACTTAGTAGACAGATCCAAGTGACTGAAAAGTAATGCTTGGCATGTAAGAACAGTTGTCATTGAATGAAAGGAATACTTCTATGCAATACTGTTATGAAGCCACTCGGATCAAGGCAAAAAAAAATTATGAACTCTTGTATTGGCTATGGTTTGCTCAGATCACAATGCCTAAGTGCTCCATGAACTAGCTGTCGAGTGAGTTAGAATGAGCTCAGGTTGCGGCTCTGTCTCCATGGGGCTAAGCATCAGACGTGTTGGGCACATGTATCTATGCGACCTGATATTGATATTGTCACGAATATGTGCCAAGACTGTAGGTACGTTGACAACGGGTGCATGGATGCAATGTACGTCTGGAAATAAGATTTTACCAGTGGATCGAATCCTATTGTCTTCCCATTAATGAAAACACATATATTCTTCATATTGTAAACTTCCACAAGGTATCTCCAATTCTGCTAGAATGAAAGCGAGAGACTATAAGATAATTATTCGATATAGAATGTTGAACCCACACAGTCAGAGGAAGGACCCCAATCAAGCCCTTGTAATACCAAAAATGTCGATCAGATGGAGATCAATGCAAAGCTTGTTGAGTTAAATGTAATAGTCCTTTCCTACAAAATCTGATTTTTTCATTCCAAGGGTGAAGCATAATGCAACATCCCCTCACATGCGCTTACAGGCCCATATTCTTCCCTCCCCAGCTCTGATACCAAATCTTAGCTGTTTTATTTATTATACGAGATTTTTATCCAATACCTTGGCATGTGGTAATGGTAGATAATGTAATGGTCTCTTGAATACATTGTACATGTATACTAAGTCCTTTCCCATTGAATTCATGTTTGTGTAAATACTTATAGATAAAACCATATTAGTGGAATGGAGTATGTGTAGGATGAGGTATGGATATTTGAGTGGAAGAAATAGACTTTGGATGTGTGTAAGGAATATATGTTTCTATGATACATATGGAAACATAATAACTGGAAGGTTCAAGATCAGTACAAGTAGTATATATAACTCCTTGGTAAGTGAATTTAATACAATAACGTATGGTGGAAGGAGAAACATCCATGAAATGTATCCAAAGATTCCCTATAAGGAAGTTGTAATTAATATCATTATGAATTAATTGAAAAACAATATCAATCATACAAACTCCCATGGATTTGTCCAAGTGCCTAATGTAGTGCTTTATAAAAGACACAAATACACATATTATAATTGGTAAGGTCCTTGGCATAAATACCTAAATTATTAACGAAGGATATGATAAAATATTTACACCCCATCAATTGTTGAAAAGTACACACTTAGCAAATTTATTATGTAGTACCACCAGAATATATAGTGGGAGACCATTGTTTATGGAATGTTGGGGATGAAAATTCTTCATATCAAAGGATATACATTCCTTAGTGGGATTCAGAGTATTGAGAATATATGTCACATAGTTAGTAGTTGTATCAGGATAGATTTTGGTGGACCAAAATATCTTACAAGTAATATCATTACATGTAGGGTTGAGGTGAGGTAGTCATTGAAAGATAAGGTGTGATCACATTTCTTCTTAGTAGCCTTAGAATTAGATTTATCATGATGTATAGAGACATTATTGACATGAGAACTAGAGGATCCTTTATACATGTTATCTCATTCCTGAGATATTTGATCTCAATATGCATAGCTTGAAAGTGGACTTGAAAACCATAATGTAATCATTGAATAAACTTAGGATAGCCCTATGAGGTATGTATTCATATAAGGAAAGGTGGGAATTTGTATCATGGGCCATGGTGACAAAAAATTATATAAGATCCTCTAATTAGATAATAAATATTAAAAATCAGCACATGGAAGGCCAACAATCAAGATACCATAGAGGATAAGACCCAAAAGTGATGTTTAGCAAAAAGTGATCATGTTCAAATTATTAAAAAAACATATAGGAAACTAAACAATGAATTGAATGAAAAAAAAGATTTGTTTTTTAATATGATAATTTGGAATAAAACCTCCAAGAAATTTTCAAAAGAGTGTATTTTTTTATAATGCCTTAATTACTAAGAATAGTTATTATGAATTTCTAGAAATTATACTACAAATTATGCCAAATAAAAGAGGCTTTCATTAAATACATAAAACTTAATAAAACCTCATAGTAATTTGAAAATAGAATCATTATATTTAAAATATGTAACTAAAGGTGATTTGGAAATCAAGAAGCCCTAAAAAGAGACCCGAAGGGCGGGACTGGCCATGAGACTCTAGGGAAAATTTTGAAAACTAAATTTATGGCATGTGATAGATGAAAATTAGGTTTGGATATAGAAATAAAACATAGAAATGGAACCCTATGGAAACTAGGATTTGGAAGAATGTGGAGATACCTTCCTTATTTTCCAAGAATAGGTTTCCTAGCACTATATATGCTCCTACGTACTCTGATAAGGGTGATTATTCCAATACTACTAGTAAAATACCTAATAATCAAATGTTATATCACATCTCTTCAATCACAATGGGTTTCACTGCATGAATAAAATTCAATTGCAATCTCTTCAAACATGGTACTATAATCACAAATCTTAATTCAAAGTCTTCTACTCATATTATTTCTAATGGACTTATCCATCTTCAGCTTTACATCATACTATGACTCTTACATAGTTTTTACATGATTATTATTTTTCTACTATGACATATTTAAATTCTACACATCCTTCTCCATTTTCGGTTTGTATATACCCCTGATGACAATTTTACTGGATATCTCTTTTGTCATCCCCTTTATGGTACATTTTTTTTATCATAACTATAAAAACAATCAAGAATTCATGTAATAAAAAAACATTAAAATATAAAAATTAGGACATGTTCTAGATTTCTTAGCTAGTTTGTGCCTTTATACACGATATTATCAGAATGATTTAATAGATAACATATTTATTTTTTACACACATGCATTCACAAGGTATCTTGAGCTTGATGTAGGACATTCACAGATTGTTACATGATGATAAGATCTCATTTGGTTCCTTATACTACTTTCTTAGGGGAATCCCTCCACATTGTACATGTGCTTTTGTTTCATTATTTGGTACTTTACACCTTTCTCATCATACTTTATTGCATACATAGTAATTATTACTACCTATTTAATTGATAGGACTAAAACATGTGTCTTGTGTAGTGCTAATTGATCTTTCTATCTCTACTATTACTACTATTGTTTGTTACACTTAATTTTCATATTGATTGTCACTACTTATTTTATCTCAATTCATTCCTTGATTGTTTACTTTTTGGATTCACTCAATTGTCTTCTCTGATTACAATGTTATGACTATTTTTTACCCATCTTAGGGGCCTTTCTTATCTTATGATGTTGTGGGTGTCCCATTTTTGTGTATTCATGACTATTTTAAGTATATATACTTGTTTCTCTTACCACAAACCACAGAGTGATGGTTTTGCAAATGGATTACCAACAACCAAGAATGGTGGTTTTGCTATTGGTTTACCACAAACCAAAAATGAAGGTTTTCAAGTGGTTTACCTACAACCACATCATGATGTGTCAAGTACTATCATCGGCCCTCATCACATTTCACTGTAGGGAATAACATAGGAAATTCTGCTGACATCTATTGCTCATACATACATAAAAAAAGCTAACATACTGGAAATGGAACATTGAAATCATGTTCCCCCCCTCAATGTGAAATTTCCACTTATTCAATCACGAACACTGCAAACAGGAACAATGATACTGGAACTATGCCAAGAAGCACATGACACAAGCTGAAAGCAAATACACCATAAAAATGTCACCAAACCATCTGTGTGGCCCCGTCGTTGGCAACTGACAAGAGGTTGTTGAATGAACTCCAACCTCCGATGCCTCCTGCCTCTGGTATGACGCTGCTAGTTCAGCGGAATGTGAATTTGAAGCTCTGTTTCCACATTGAGATTATTTTTTTCTTCCTTCCCGCAATGTGAAATACTTTATTTCCAGCCGTCGGGTAACACCGAAAATGCGTCTGTGAGGCAAAAATTTTTTTATTTTCCAATATTTTTACAATTATACGACTCTGACTCATGATAAAAACTTACAAAATGAGAGTAAACAAATATCCTAAAATCACCTATTTGACTAACTTGACAACACAATGACGTTAATGATTCTGTTACAACAAGACATCTAACAATGACACACTCTTCTTTATTTTTTAATGGAATGACTAGACAAAATAAAAAGTAGCATTTGACACTTAACAATATAAAGGCATGAACATTAATAATATGACATGACTCATTCAATTTTGAAGACCCACACGAGACAATACTACTTATTCTCAAGACCACCTAATCGAGTTTGTAGAATTGACCGACTTTTACTTGTACACACTTTAGAGAGACTAGACTAAATAAAACGTGTATCATATAAACGAATACCATCAACTTTAGTGGACCAAAATATCTAAAGACTGGTACAAAAAACAAGAATAGACCCATGCAACTTTTAATTGATCCGAGAGATACTAGCTGAGTATGCACGAACAACTAGATGGCAATTTAAACTGAGCATAGATGTTTGAAAAACACATACATACCACGAAAATCTGCCACAACACACAATCATCAATTTGCGCAGACCAGTTTGTGAATGACCCGTGGTTATATTTAGATCAAATGAAGATGGATCAGCTGTACAAATCCGCTTCCCAAGGTTCTTTGGTTGTTGAATGCAACGTGGGTTATTCAAACTTTTAATCTCGCTAATAGAGGTGCACAGCGTTGAAACCACGACTCAGGTATGTGGACATTGAGGAGACCGACTAAATTCCAAATAGATAATACACATTATCAAATCATTTTTATTAATACCTTTTATCAGTCCATTGCAGCGTCTCAACAATGTTCACGTTTTTATCAATGTGCATGTACTTCACAATGGTCGACCAAAAATAACAACTGATATCTTCCAACCGGCACGGTTATTTGTGATAGATCGAAGCAATCACTCAAGTTTTTATTCGAATGGATACATAAAAATAAATCAAATTCCATATACTATTAAAAACCATCGCCAATCTGTGCCAAAACTCTGATGTTATTTTAATTCGGATTTCTTGCTGAGAGAGACGTCTTAACAATACACGCAATCTACCTGACTGAATATGTAATTGCAATGAACTTGTCTAATCGAAAGAGGAAATGACAACGAACTTGCAAAATATTGGAACCTCCAATGTACATACGAGATGTGCCATGAAGGAGATGCTATTGATAGTTCATGGAGCAGTCCAATGATGAGTGTCCTCTTAGATTCTTCGACCACAACTATGATCTTTTATCACTCGGAGCAATTCAAATTTCATGTCATTGCTCCTTTTTAATTCTCAAACAACCATCATGCTCAGGAAAAATTTTTCTCTGGTACCAAATGAAAGTGCAGCAATGAATTTACATAGGAAATAACACGCAATAATATTATATTTTCTATATGTTTCACACAATACAATAGCCTAATATATAGGCTGGAGTTTCCCTAGAATATAGAAAACTAACTCAACTACAAAATCTCAACCAAGCCTAATTATGTGGGGTGAGAATAACTCACGTAACCCACACATAACAATAATAATATATTGTTGAAACAATATATTATAACAACTCTTAACAATATTCTCTCAACCATAATAATTAGACACGTAATTATTATTCACACACATAAATATGTGAAGCACTATATAAATATTTCCTAACACAAATTGGACCTGGATCCATCTATAGTAGTTTGATACATGGGTTTCATGGAAAGCATTGAAGAAAAACTAAGAAATTCATAGACTACTCTTTCCTCTTCTCTCACTAGATTCTCAAATGTGGAAGTCATCAAATCAAAATTGTTAGCTTCGTAGACTTCTCTTTATTCCTCTCTCAAAAAATTATGAAATGGGGAAGGCATCAAATCACGTGGGTTATTCCTATTCTAAATCCTTCCTCTTCTCTATTATGGAACAACATTAGGGACCAATCACTCTCAATCCTCTAACACCTCCATAAGAAAATTTCATCTCTCTAAGGCACAAAAAAATGGGAGCTCATCCATCTACAAAAAATAGGTATATTCCTTCTATTTCTTGCATGTTCATTGTGTACTTTTTGTAATGTTAAAAGTTACAAGCATTAATTGTATATTTGAATTAAATTTTAGTTTATATTGTAGAAATTTATCACACTCTATGTTGTAGGTTTTGTCATGGCGCATGTTAATACTAACACATCAAAAAATACCTTCAAGAAAAGGAAAAGAATGTGTGAACACTTAGGTATATTTTTATTTTAAGAATTTAATTTATAATTACACGCTTGGGTGGTGGGGGGGAATGTAGACACTAAAATTTAGTAACATTTCCTTGGGAAACACCAAGTTTGGCCATATATCCTTGTTAAGACAAATGCTCACATTTGAAACCTAATATCCACATCACTCTATCTCTTACACAACTTTCTTATCTTTACACTCTTCTCAGTCATTAATTTTAGGAATATTATTTAGTCAAAACAGCATAAAACGTCAAAGATTTATGGCACAACCTTCGATCTTGTTCTTTTTATCTCTGGTATGAAAATGTTTGGAAGGTTCAAGTTATAGGGTCTGATCTTGTCTTATATATACAAGTTTACACAATTATTTAGATTTTTAATGAAAAAAATAAAGGATTAGAAATAGGTAGACTATTCTAATCTAATTAACTTCCAACATCAATCATGCATGACTATAATAATGCATTTCAGCTTAAATAGACTATGTAATTGATAAACGATAAGTAAATTGTTCAAATTATAAGAGAAGAGAGAGAATTTTCTTGTTAAGGAAAATTAAAGGATTAGAAATAGATAGACTATTCTAATCTAATGAACTTCTAACATCAATCATGCATGACTATAATAATGCATTTCAACTTAAATAAACTATGTAATTGATAATTGATAAGTG
Organism: Taxus chinensis; assembly: GCA_019776745.2. Classification (NCBI taxonomy): domain Eukaryota; kingdom Viridiplantae; phylum Streptophyta; class Pinopsida; order Cupressales; family Taxaceae; genus Taxus; species Taxus chinensis. Next base: position 511,892,770 of record CM034153.1, on the reverse strand, counting down.
AATTTTTTAAATTATAAGATGAGAGAGAGAGAGAGAGAGAGAGACTTATCTTGTTAAGGAAAATTGTGAAAGGCATTGAAATAGGAGAATTTGGACTCTAGATTTGACATAAAGGATTTTAGAACTAGAAAATTTAAATTTTCAAGACTGTACATGATATGTATATTCTAAGCATGAGTTGTGTAGTGTGGGACAAGGACTCTATGGTCTTGGATCAAAAGACAATTGGGATATAAAACTTATTGGGTGTTTCACTTTTCTATAAATTATGCTTTTTATATGTCATTATTATTTACAGAACCTCAAAATATCTTGTAATAATTTGTAAATAAGTAGAAACTTGAATAACCTATAGAATCCTTCATCTAAGAATTAAAAAATAAAGGAGAAAAATATGTGTGTGTTTTTTTTACGGTAGACCACCCTAGGTGGTTAGAAACCCAGTTTTTAAACTAATCCTAGTGCTACACTACATGCCCTTGATGTAGAATCAAGCATCGTGTATTTCTCTTAGGTTCTTTTACAAGTTTGTAAATTTAACCAACCATGTATGGGTTCCCTTATGTCTCTTGACACTAAGATAGCAGGATAATCACATAGTATAGAATGTACTTAGCATATTAGTAGTGAGATGTGGTGTGACTCATCTATGTGAGATAGAATTTGTGGTGATTGAAACCCTTGTGAAATTATAGGGATGAATTTAATATTTCCTAGGACTTGGCTATATGATCTTTGCATGTTTGTAAACTGGTGAATAAAGACTCCTCAACCTAGTTGTGTGCTTCAAACTTGTAGTAATGACTTTCCTAGATTATTTATAAGTGATTTGAGGATATTTAAGAACCATTTATGAGATTTTGGTTTGATGTTTTCAATGGGAGCATTTGAGAAATGATTTTTCACAAGGAAAAATTAGCTTATTTTCACCAATGCTCTGGGAAAAAGTTCCTCTACTTAAATGGGTCAGCTCCATTTATTGAAAGCAAGGAAATATTTACATTATTTTATCAACTAGGGGTGGTCTTTTGACCGAGGATAACAAAGGGGTACTTCACTACACATGTGGCAAAGAAATTATATGAAGTACAAGGGAGGAATTTGCATGAGAGGTGAGATAGTGTACAAACTAAATCACACACTTGGGTACATTTCTAGGTCCTAATCACATACCACTATTCATAAGATTCCTAAGTGAGAAAACTAGTAATTGACAGTTGTCTTTGGCCTATTTGCTTTATTTATTTATTTCTTTATGGTCTTGCACACCTCACTGCCTAGTCTAAATTTAAATGCTTTATCTTTCTTGACTCTAAACACTAGCTCCTAGCCAAGACGCCAATGCCTAGGTGCCCTCCTCCCCTCTGGGTGACCCCAAACTCTTTGTATCTTACTGGCCCCTTTTATGCCTATTTTATCTTTTGGGAATCTTGTTTCCTTATGGTTCGGACGTTTACTTGTCAATTATGAAATTCAAACAAGGGAATCATATAAATACAAAGCTATGTGACCATAATAAAGGACCAAGATCTAAGTATCTAATATCATCACCTAAGGTTGAATCCAAAGGAATTATAAGAGAATCAAAGCATCCATTTAGCTATCATTCAAGGGACAAGGGACTACATTTTTCTACATACACTTCATATGAGGGGAAGTTCATTTTGACATCCACACATTTACTTACATTGCTACATCTAGCTATTACTTGTTATTCGGTGCATCTTACACAAGATCTTCCTAAATAATGATTCTAAACACAAGCACATAAAACTACATAGATTATGAGATGTAGTGCAACACTCGGTCGTAACTTCACTCTGTCAGGTGATCGCTAGGGTTATTCTGAATCCTCATTTACACCTTTTTATTTTTAGGATTTGATGTGTTTTGGGGTTTTTCAGGAGATCATTTGTTTTGTAGGTTATAGATGAATTCTATGGGCATAATATGACATACAAGTGACCAACAACGAAGGTCAACGAACACCTTGTGAAATAAGAAAATTTAGATTCTGACCATTTTTGTAGTCACAGGTGCCCAAAAGTATACTCTAGTGTCTAGGTGCCCCTAACCCAGTCCAGGTGCCCCAGTCCAGGCATATCCAAAAATTATGTAATTTTATGAGTGCGGTTGTGAAAGATTCCTCCTCTTGTTCAGTAGTTTTCTAGTTCGGCATACTTTGGGATTTAATTTCAAAATCAACTAAGTCTTCTATCCTCTCTCTTGCACGTAGGGTTTCATTTTTATCTAAATTATTTCTTAGGTCAGATTTTTACTTTGTTACTTATTATTTATCATATGTTGTTCTACAATTAGGGTTTTACAAATTTTAATATTTGTTAAATCATTTAGTGAACCCATCACTCGAACTCCACCTTTATTCTAGGTATTTTTTCATCTATATATCGTGGCTCAATATTATGGACCATTTACTGAATCCCACCTTCAATAGCTCAATGATCATCTTGTTAAACATCCCCAAGATCTAGATCTATTTTTATTCATTACTCATAAGGAAGCCACCAATCTTGTTGAGCTCAATATTCCTACATCCATCCCCGCTTCCATTCCTATTACTACTCAACCCCCTAATTTAACTCTTCCACCTAATTATGTTGTTCCCATATCTATTCCTACTCCCACAAACCACTTCACTCCACCTTTTATTTCTCACATGTGGAAGGTTTCTTCCGATGGCACTCAAGATCTATCCTCTCTCTATCAATATCTCTAACTTTAAATGTGTTAACTACAGCAAGCTACCTCTTGTGTATCTCCATCTCTTGATTTCGCATTATTACTTCAAACTCCTTTCACACCCACCATTTACACTTATGCACTTCCTCTAAACTTCATCACTCCCAAGCTACACATTTTCAATGGCCATGGTGATCCTCAAGAGCATCTCTAATCATTTCATGTGGTATGTCTAGATTATGCAGATGATCATACTTCATTAGCAAATATCTTTCCTAGAAGGATCCAAGACTATGTTATGCATTGGTTTTACGATCTACCTATCCATTGGGTAACATCATTCACGCATTTATCTGATGCTTTTCTCGTGCATTTTTCAATCAATATTGGCTATAAGATATCTTATGCCTAACTCACATAAATTAAAGAAAGATCTAATGAGCATGTAGAGGACTATTTTGTACAATACAATAAAAACTTAGCTAAGATGTCTAATGTACTCTTAGAATCTAAACTTCAAGATCTATTTAAGAGAGTATCATCTTTGAGACATTGCCTTCATTCGATCATATTTTTCATACTCTTAAATTAAGTGAAAGTAAACTGTTATCCATGAGAAAGCTTAAATATCACGATCATGCTTCATCCTCTACTCGGTTTTTTAAAAAAATCAACTTTCAAGCCATCTACTAAGCTAGCTAAAGCAAAGGATACCCTCAACATTGTCTCTACTCCTAAAAAGATTCAATGACATGCAGTCACAAAGTTTCCTTGTGCTCCACATATTCTATTGCCACATTTTTTTGAGAGAAATATTATTACGCTTCCTCCTCCTCTTAATCGAGATCCATCTTTCCCTAAAGGCTACAACTCAACTGAAAATTTCAGATGTGACTATCATCAATGCATTAGGCATTCTACAGATCGATGTTTCAAACTTTAGCATCTTATTCAAGATCTCATAGATAATAATTCCATTGAGCTTCATGAGCCTACAACATCTACATCGTTCAATGATAATCACAAGCTTAAGATCTTCAACAATCCTCTTCCTAAACATAAAAAGCAAGTTACTGACTCTTTAGCCAATCATACATATCAGGAAGTGTCATCTCCTTATCGGGGGATCTTGATTTTCTAGTTTCTCATACTAATGTATCTCAACCGTTCATTTCATTCTCCAATCACGACTATCATGCTACATTCTCTTCCAAAAAATTACATATAAATGATTCTATCGGGCCTCATGCTATCAATAATGAAATGATTGATCCATTGGTTCATATGTGTGTGTGCTCTTATTCACTTCTTGTTGTTATCCATTATTTTTTATCATATATTTCATATCCAGTTCCTAAATCTTACAATTATATCAAGCTTCTAGTAACAGTTTGTCCTCTTACCATACTTATGTCATTTCTTATGGCACCTTCAATCAAAGGGTGTGACATGCTCTTAGGTCATCCTTGGCTCCATACAGCTTAGGATATCATTTCCATGAATCACTTGTGTCTAAATTTCATTCACAATAATAAATTAATCACCATCAAAGATGTTCTTCCATGCACACTGTGTCCACAACCTCCTCTTGAGGTTTTCATTGCACTTGATAGAGCATCTAGGTCCTTGGGACCTCTTAAATCTAAAGCATGATATGATAGTATCTCACATATTTGCACATGACCTACTTTGTCTCATCAATCTACCAGTCCTTCCCATCAGTCTAGGTCCACCACTCGGATGGATCCTTCACATAGGTATACATTACCTCCTCGGTTTCCTTCAAATAGGTGTTCATTACCTCCACGGTCTCCTTCATATATGTTTGCATCACCTCCATGGTATCCTTCACATAGGTGTACATCACCTCCATGGTCTTCTTCACATATTTTTTCATCACCTCCTAGGTCTCATGAACATAGGTCTCACTCACTGTTACATCATTTATCTCATAAATCAAGGATCTAAAGTCATGTGTCTTGCAAGCAATGGGTGGAGGACCCTTACCATTCAATTTTTTCAGATAGCATATTCATACACTTTAGGGGCATCATGCTTACTCTTCCCCCCTTCAATCATTCTCATATGTATAAAATTTCTACTTTTCCATGTTGCACTTCACATCTAGTCTTTCGCATGCATCTTACACATATTTATACACTTATATCATCATAACCCTATGATGCACTCTAATTCCACAATTCATACTCAACTGATGAGGGTATAAATATGAAATGAACCTCACCATACTCACTATCTAAACTATATGCTTCATCGATCATATCTATCTAGCGCACACTATCAAACCATTTCTCGATGATGCACTCTTGTTATATGGTTCATTCTTGACCGATGTGGGGGAATTTATAAATGAACCTCGTCTCAAACATACTCATTCACATTCTCTCGGTGGTCATGCTTATCCTATCACACTCATTTTTCATTCCATCCCATTCTATTCACAATCAAAACATACTACATATCTTGGTTGCACATATTCTTGTTTGCTTATACTTGTTACATATACACTTTCTTTTCATGTTAGATGAATACTTCATATGTCATTATACTTTCTATTTACACGTGTGTTCACTTGTTCTCTAGTTGTGAATGCATCCTTTACACATATTGTTACACACAATATGGATGATTGGCACTGTACCTCTTACTAGTCCCACTAAGACTCTTGGGAGAATCTACCTTCATACACACTACAGGTGTTATTTTTTTGTTTTATACTGTTTCCTATTCATACTAGCATAGTAGTCTATTAGACCATGCATGCTTTGACATAATTTTTATATTTCTAACATGTTAATGGGTGTTTAATGTGTAGTATTTTCCTTACATGAACTATTTTCCACCATAATTATCTATTATTTCGCATGATACTGTTTGTAATTATATGTCATTATTTGTTGGTTTTTCCCTATGTCTTGCTTGTTCATTCATTGTATGCATTTGGCTACTACGGTCCTAATTGTCTTGCAACATTGTGAGCAATGTCCCATGTTTGAAACCCACTTTTCATAGTCTACATTGTCTTCTTGATTTCTAGATTACACTGTGTCTTCTATATGTGTATTTGTCTTGTTTGCACTAATACATGTTTCTAGCCACTTTGTTTGCATATGCCTTGGTTTTTACCAAGAACATTCCTCCTCATATAGGGCATCAGTTTTAGATCAACATCTAGTCCTCTCCTTTGGGCTGCATCCTCCTAGTGATGCTTGCATGCACCCCAAATGATGGGGCCATACATTGGGTGAATCAGTCACCCTATACATCAGTACATAGTCATTGTTCATACTTGCACAATATAGGAATAAAGCAGTCTTCAATCATAGAAATGGCCAAGAATATGACTTAGGTCCTTAGCACTACATAGATGCCAACACCCTAATATAGATATGAGTGTATGGGTGCTTTTAACCTTTATTGGGAACCTATGACTAGGGAGAAGTTACAAAACAATTCTCAAATCAGCATGGTTCACAATAGTTTACAGAGTGGTTTTCATAGTACAAGCACAATCCTCCTACAATCAGAATGCATTCTATCTCCATTTTTCTTCTCTTTTGTTCTACTTGGATTGAACTTGATGGAAGTGGATTGAGCTAGAACAACATGGATCACACCATCTATAATGGTGTATAAATTTTGGGATGGAGAATAACACTAGACATTTCTCCCCAACACTTCTTCTGTCATGGCATGAGATCACCCAAAAAACTTGCACTTTGTGTGAGATTGCCCAAAAAACTTATTCTTCTACAACATGTTCATGACCTTTTTTATCATTTTTACTCATCACGGATTGGGTGCACATGTTACTTTCACTACTTTTTCAAATTTTTACATACTTGGATCAAATTTTTCACCTATACACAAATTTGACTACTCTTTTGCTCTTCTTTTAGCAGGATTCTCCTTATGAGAAGCAACAGTCACATCATCAAACACATCAAGTGAAAACAATAATATGTACAACAGATATAACACATATTATTCACCCCTAGGGTCACTTCCTCTTTTTTACCTTCCACGCTTCATTTTATCACTTCACGGATTTTCTTGTCTCATCGGCACACTTTTGCCATCGATCTACATGGTTATCAGGTACACATATCTTATCTACTTTATGTTATTAAGTATTCACTCAACAACATAAAGTGGGGGAAAATGTAGACACTAAATCACGCACTTGGTTATATTTCTAGGTCCTAATCACATACCTCTATTAATATGATTCCTAAGCAAGAAAACTAGTAATTTACAGCTATCTTTGGCCTCTTTTCTTTCTTACTTACTTTCTTTGTGGTCTTGCACACCTCATGGCTTAGTTTGACTTTCACTACTTTATCTTTCTTGGCTCTTGACAACAACTCCCAGCCAATATGTTAGTTCCCAAGTGCCCTAGTCCCCTTTGGGCGCCCCCAACTTCTTTGTATCTTACTTGCCCCTTTTGGGCCTCTTTTATCTTTTGGGAATCTTTGTTTCTTATGAGTTAGTCTTTTAGTTGTCAATTACAAAATTCAAACAAAGGAATAATATAATACAAAGCTATGTGACCATAATTAGGGACCAACTCTAAGCATCTACTATCATCACCTAAGGTTGTATCTAAAGGCATTCTAAGAGCATCAAAGCATCCATTTATCTATCATTTAAAGGAAAAGGGACTACATTTTTCTGCATACACTTCATAGGAGGGGAAGTTCATTTTGACATCCAAACATCTAATTACATTGCTAAATCTAGCTATTGTTCGTTATTCGGTGCATATTACACAAGAGATTCCTAGGGAATGATTATACACACCCACGCACATTACTACATGGAGTCTAAGATGTAGTATAGTACTCAGTTTTAAGTTCACTCTGTCTAATGACCGTTGGGGTCATCCTAACTCCCCATTTACATATTTTTATTTTTAGGATTTGATGTGTTTTGGGGTTTTGTAGGAGATCATTTATTTTTCAGGTTACAGTTGAATTCTATGTGCATAGTTCAACATACAAGTGACCAAAAACTAAGGTTAGTGAACACCTTGCGACATAAAAAAAATTAGATTCCAACCATTTTTACAGTCACAAGTGCCAAAAATTAGACTCTATCACCTAAGTGCCCCTTACCTAGTCCAAGTGACCCAGTATAGGCATATCCAAAAATTATGTAATTTTCTGAGTGTGGTTGTGACATATTCCTCCTCATGTTTAGCAAGTTTGTAGTCCGGCATAATTTGGGATTTAATTGTTAAATCAGCTAAGTCTTCTATCCTCTTTCTTACATGTAGGGTTTCATTTTTTATCTAGCTTATTGCTTAGGTCAACTCTATAATTTATTGCTTATTATTTGTCATATGTTACTCTTAAATTAAGGTTTTACAATTTTTTATATTTGTTAAATCAAATAGTAGGATAAAGTGAGAAGCGGGATTTACTCAATAAATAGCACACATATTTGATTGACATAAAACTAGAGCATTTCCAAGTTATCAAAAAGAAGAACCCAATATGCAAAGTGAGACAAATAATATAATCAACACTAAGTTCAATTATATTATATTCATCAAAAGAAACAATCTTTCCCTAGTTGTGTAGGATTACAATTCTCTATTCGAGTATTAGTTGAGATGGAGAGGAAACATAGATAAAGGAGATATAAGAATTTGATCATTTGTTGCCAGAGAGAATATGGGAGCTAGTAAACAAGAATTATCATCCTTTGAAGTGAAGAGGATCTCCCAATTTATAGCTTTACAATGCAACTCTTCATCTACCCCCCACATGAATATTCATGTCCAATCACTTACAACATTTCAATTTCCCTTAGAAGAGACAAATTAAGTACCTCTCTTACAATTTGAGATAGTACTTTTACATTTTACAAATATTTTATTGTCACTTAAGTAGATAGGAAAAAATAGCAAAACGTACATTCCCAATTGAAAGTTAGAATATGGAGAGTGAGAGAAGAGAGAAAGGGAAGTAAATTATTGATTTGTTGTTGATTAAGAACTTGCTGATTTGAGGCATGGTGATCACACTCTCCTCCTTCTGCAATATGCACGAACACTTTAGATTTCCAAATGAGTACTTAGGAACACTATAGTGAGACCTCTTGATGCGAGCTTGAGATGACTATAGGAATCACTCATGATGATTCCTTCATAGTGAGAGTGAGGGTCACTCTCTCACTCCTTGGCCTTTCACAATTGACCTTAGTGATTAGAAATCAGCTCCATGATGCACAAAACTCTTGATGTTCAACCTTCATTCACCAAAAAAACCCTTAAATTACGGAGAGAATATTGCATCCGAATGAGATTATTAAGTAGTCAGTAGTTGAAATGAAATTAGGTGAGTCCATGATTATTTACACAAGGTGATCTTGAGTTCCTAGATGCTTTGATTAGCTCACTTAATTTTATTTCCATAGAGAAGATGATGGATTCGAGATACAATATTTCCACCTTGTTTGATAAGTTATAATGACCTCCTCTGATGGATTAATCATGATAATAGGTGATTAATTGAGTTTTTAAGAACATTGTGACATCAAATGGGATTGGGATGATTCTATGTTCTTGTATTCATGATTCCACACATGAAAGTCACCTCTTTAGCCTTTGATACTTCATAGTATTTGAATAAGATCAGACCTGGGATGCTTGCATACCTTTGTGCTCAAATTATTTTAATGATTTCCTCATTTTACTTATGACTATGATCACATCCTTTGATGATCTTGGATTCCAATGGGGTCCTTAATACTTTTCAAATCCTTTCCAACTTCACAGTGTCCTTGACTTTCACCCATTGCACCTATATATGTTTTATCTTGCTCCCGGACACTATTGCGATCAGAATGATGCTTCACGATCCTATTCAAGAGTGGATTTTATTGTTTTAGCTATGATAAAACTTTACAACCCTGTGAGGATGGGAAAAATCCAGTTTGATGAGTGACCAACTACAACTTTTTGCACTAAAAACTAAAACTTTATATTTTTGGTAGGTATGACCAAGAGTTGTTATTTTAGGAATTTTTTCCTTTTCTCAAATTTTTTCTTTTGAATCTCCAAGAACACTCAACTAACCTCCATTACCATTTTTTAGGAATTTTCTATTTTTAGCAAGTTGTTTTTTCCAAACTTGCTATTTTGAGAAATTTATCTTGTTTTCCTTACTTGTTGTTCCTCACTATTTCTGAATGCTCTGAGTGATTGGAGCTTGCAATTTTTAGAGGGTTGTTATTTTTTATTAATTTTATACACCCAAAACTTTCCATTTTTTATAATTTTCACTTACTCGTGTCCATTTTCAATGAAAATTCCCTCGTCAAGTTCATCTTGTCTCTGGGATCTCGTGCTCCAATTTTTGTAGTGTTTTGTCCGCTAGGACCCTTGAAAAATGAAAAATGAATTTATAGTGAAAGGGTTTCACATTGGATGTTGTTAAAAATATATGGCATCATAAAATTTTAAATAATAGTCTTCTTGAAGGCACCTGGAATGATGATCTGTTGCGAAACTTTCACTAAAATCTGGTTTCAGACTTGAAGTTAAGAAGAAACCACTATTTTCATGTTCATGGCTGCCCTCAAAAATATTTTCCAAATTTTATAGTGTTTTTTGAGGTTTAATGGCTTCAAAAATGGAAACAATGTCAAAGTTTGTGAATAAAAAAGCCTTAAAGTAATTTATTTTATGTTTTTGAGTTACCCCAACATTTATTTTTGTTCACGGATGAGGAAGCAGCTCATGTTTTAAAGTTAGGGTTTTTGAATCTTGAGTATGGGGCACATTTTTGTATCCCATATGTACCATTGGTAATTTGGATAAGGGGGAAAATAAATTTTTCCTTAAGAAGATCATGAAAAGTGTCACTACAAGGTGCAAAATGGGAGAGATGGAGAAAGGCATGATTTTTACACCCAAGAACCTGAAGTTCCTCATATGGAGAACTAAAAGAGAGGATAGGATGGGGGAAAAAAATACCCTATATTCCCTTTGGGATGGGTACAATGGGGAAAATTTTATGCACCTCAACTTGATGATGACACTTGTCACTGTGTGGTGCGAGAAGAGGGAGACGAGTTTAGCCTAATAAGCACTTTGATGGGATGAGATGGGTCATATGGAAGAACATAGAGGAGGGATTAGGTAGATAAAATATAAAAAAATCACTATATCCCCTTGGTAAAGGGACAAGAGAGACAAAAAATTGTGCCATCAATCCAAAATGTGACATGTTTCACTCCAAAAAATGACTTGGTATGAGAAGTGTATCTCACACAAGAAAGAATTTGACAAAGCGATTTTTGGAGCTCTAGATGGTTATTTCACGTGAAATTTTATATTATTTTTACCCCTAAGACTATTTCAATAATAATGGGAAATTTTTTAGACTTCAATTATTCTAGAATATTTGAAAATTGGCCCCTTTGTCTTCAGGACAACAGGGTGTGTCTGCCAAGAAAAAGATTCCTTGAGAAACCACCAAATCTTGTGAAATCTATGATAATTCCACAATTTAGATAATTCCTTAATATTTACAATGCCTACTTTATTTCCTTCCAAATCCTTAAAAATCTTCCATAACCGTTTGAATAAGTTCAAGTACCAATTTTGACTACACACTCCATACACCTGAAAAACCCGATGTTGTACAAATTATCGCTAAACCTCAAATAATTCCCTAAATATTCCTAAATAATTTAAAACGCCTTCATGGATATTAAATTCCACATTTTATGAGTGTGGTATTTCATATCCTTTGCGAAGGATGCACACTTGTCATGAAATGGCCAAAATCAACCTTTATAAGCCTGTTGATAAATTAGTCTTCATAGACACTTTACTGAATGAGATGAATGACCCTGTTACAACATTTCAAACACTAGGAAAATATTTTTCATTATATCATAAGTTCTTTTAAGTTCAATATGATCATGACATAGAATACAAAATGACTGGAAGAGGGATTCAGGAAGACTCGGGAGAAAAATTTCAAATTTGGCTTAGTTGTCATGATTGAAAGTTTGAATTTTTGAGCTAGCAAAAATGCATGACAAAAATTGGCTCTATCTCAGGGAATTTTTTTGGATTGAACATGATGAGGATAGGATGATCATGAAATTTAGAATCTCAAGACACAATGTGGACCAGTGCCTTATCCATTAGACAATAGAGTCTTAATAGAGATATACAATGAATATTTATCAGTTGGGCATAGAGTCGCCATTTCAACACACTACCATGAGAAAGGAAAAAAATCAATAGAAAGGAAAACAAAACACATAACAAGAAAAAAAAACACAAAATGTAAGGGAAACACGACCTAATATCACCTATGGTAAATTTTGGGGATAACCCACTTCCACTGTAGCACTTTTCTTTTCAGATGTTACCCCTGAATGGATAACATTAGGTGATGATGTTCTATGAACCCATTGATTGTTTCCAAGAAGTAACCTCATTTCCTCAACTACTTATGAAATTAGTTACTTTCATGAATATCTATATACCTGGGAGGAGTGAGCTTTCATAATTACTCTGATGCTTAAAGCTTCATCTAAACATTCTTTAGTTCTTACTATGTTGAAAACCAATCTCAAATTCTAAATTCTCTTCTATGTTCATCCACGTTGCTTATTTCTCATTTTTCATCTCACCACTTCCTCAAGGATGTTTTTTTATTGGCTTTCTAAAAGTTTCCAAGTGTTTCTCCTTTCCACATTCATGCTTATTAACAAGTTTTTCATGAGAATCATTGAGTCCATATTTTTTTCCTATATTAGCATTAAACATTTGGGCACTGAACGAAGAAACATACTTAGCTTCATACCTATCTTCCACATCCATGGAATTATCCATGATATCAAGGCTAAGCTCCAAACCTTCCATGTCTTCCAAAACTTTTAACATTTCTTACACAAACACCTTTAAAATTGTCAAGATCTCATCTCCACATTCATTTGGATAATCTTTATTTTGAAACTTGAGGAAACAATTTGGAAAAATTGATTCATCATCCCAAAGCTCATTGAATTTAATTTCTTCTTCATTAAGGGATTTCTCATTTATAAAAGACTTAAAGACCTTTTTTTCAACCTTTTCATCATTGAGATAATATTCCTCTCTAAATGGAAAAGAGGATACTTCACTTTCGTTATTACATCCGTCAACCATTGCCTCAAGAGAGATATCAGATTTCTCATTTTGATCTATGTCATCATGATGAATTTTTGAGTCAACTGAGAAGTCAGAATTAGATTCATACCTATCTTGTAATTTCATGTCTAACATTAGGATTTCAAGGTTGAGCTGGGGATCCTCCTTTTATTTTGTAAATCTCCGTGTATTTGCATGGATTCCTCTTTCAAATATTCCATCAACTCATCACAAATTAGGCTCCTTTCTTCATGGATGGCATCTTCAATTTGAGATGTGAAAGAAGTTCTATCAATACATTGATTAACTACAGGATTTTCTTATTCAAATGGAAACAATAACACCTCTTCTTCATGACTAGATTCATTGGTTGATTCTTCATTTTGGAACTCATCAAGAATCACTTCATATTATTTATGGTCTGTGGATTTTTGTAACTCCATACTATTCTCTTGTAGGTCAATATCTTTCCACTCTTCATCTTTATCAATACCCAATCAGAAAGGAATACTTGGTTATCTCAAGATAGGAATTTAATCATTATCCTCAGTTGTTATGAAATTATTTCCAATCCCATTATCATGGTATAAGATATTAGTTCCTGGATCTCTTGATTTTCTTACCATGTATTTCATCTTTCCTACTGGAAGAAACTTTTCCATTTCTCTCTTAACTAGAATGGTTACACAAGACCAATCCATTTAGATTTCACCTCCTAATTCTTGACAAAAACTTATACTTAGCAACATTCTAAATGATTCCATAATATCTACTAACAAAATGGTCAACAACACCTTCTCATCTAGAAATTCAACAAGATCCACATGTGCATCCTTGATCTTCCCCACAAGTGGTACTTCCTTGGAATCCATGGATATTCTAGAGCCATTGGCCTATGCCAAGGTATGTTTGAGAGAATTGAAAACTTTAACAGGAATTAAATTATCAGAAACTCCCGAATCTATTATGTAGTTATTCAGTTGATATCCTCCAATGAGAAGGGATATATATAGTGGATCAATCTTATCGGTCTTACATGCACTCACACCAAGAATATTTTAGGATGGAGGAGTAGGTGGATTTGATAGTAGTACTTTTGAAATAGGGACCACAGTGTTAGGATTTGAAATCCTACCTCTGATATGATGGAAAATCTTATCAAATTCTTTTGGGTGAGTCTATAGATATTCAGATTTGGAAATCTGCACTTTAGACTTGTTCACATGTTTTATGGTATCAAAAGGGGAGGATGTGGATGAGGTATACACATTTTGATTTTGTGTTGGATATTTTTCATTATTTATTTCATTGGTTTCAAGTAGCATTTATGTCAAAAGGATTCTTGGTATGCATACGAGAGAGCATGATGTTGTCATAAGGTGTTGCATTGGTAATATAACATGATGTCTTGGTGCATATCCAACTTTTAGGGAATGGTTCAACTTGCATGGACTAGCGAGTGAGATTCATAGGTTGTATGAAGGTTTTATATTGTCTAAAAAATGTAAATTAGGGTGGAAAAGGTCCTAGAGAGCTTGAATAATGGTGATAAGATCAGTCTACTTAAGGCATGAGTGGGTATAAGCCTAACTAGGCCTAGTCCTAGACCTACTGCAAGAAGATGGTATGGTAGCTTGAGGTATGAGGTAGAGAAAGATAATTTGAGAATGTGATGATTTTTTTGACATTTCATATCATGTTTGGAAGGTGTACAAGGTCATGTTTCAGGTGTATAGTGCATGTTCAAGGTATTTAAAAGCAATATCTAGAAGATAAGGCAAGTAAGGCATGGGAAAACTAGATAGTATGGTGAGTTTAAAAGGTAAGAAATTATGAATGAGAATTTAAATATTTTAGAGGGGGTCATCCCATAGGTGTGTGCAAATTTTTAGGTCAAAATTCAAAGGAGAAATCATGAAAAGTTGTTTTGAGCTCTACTGATCTCTCAAAATTGTCTTTTCCAGCTCAGTAGTCAACTTTGAATGCTCACCCACACATGAAAACTATGCATGGGGGAATTGATCCATTAATCAATGTTGAGGCATCGAGTTAAGATTTATTTTCAATTAGAATGAGGTAAAATGATGCCCTATCCTTTATGAATGATTGTAAAGAAACTAAGTGGGTTTAAACCCTTGTAAAAACCTAGTTTGAGAGTGATGTAGAAAATATGAATGGTTTGGTATCCAAATGGCATGGGAAGGCTAGTATAAAGGTTCAAGGATGTGGATAATTCATTAGATATCATTTTGGTGGTTATGTCATGTTTCAGGTGTGATGAGAAGATACAAAAAAACCTCTATTTTTTGAAGATTTGTATGTGCATGTATGAGTTGCAGGATTCATGAAGTGAAACCAATTGATTCCTCAAGCTTAGGATGTAATATAAGTTCTCATGATAATATTTGGATAGATTTTGTGTAAGAAATTTGTGAAATATTTCTTCCAAGGGTGCCTACCACTAATGTTCTAATGAGGTCAAAACTAGTCATGCAGGTCTAGGAGGTTTTTAGTAGAAATGCATGGTGAAGTGCAGTGAAATATGAGTATGGATATCTTATAGGATTATGGAATGATGTGTTTGATCTCATGGTTTGATCAGAAGTGGTGTATGTTTTCTTAAGTTATAATGGCCTAATCAACCCAATCAGGCTTATCAAGAAGGCTTATAGAACGTGTATGCAAGTATGGATTTCTTCATGTGACATGCATATGAGTGCTTGAGGAGGATTTTAAGGATGTCATTTAAGTTTTGCAAGTGATGGAAATTTTGTTAGGTTAATTTATGCATTATATTACCTTAAATATTTAATTATTTAATAAGGTAATTAGTTTATATATTGTTATATAGTTAATAACAATATTTTTCATGTTATATCATATTGTTTATTTGTTGCATTATTGCTGTAACTATACTTGTATATATTTAGTTATTGCTTCCCAGATGTATTTTGGAATCTGTTATGATATCAGTTGTACCTGTGAAACCTTGTATTTGTCTGCACATGGTTGTTCAATTCCTATAAGAATTACAGCCTCTCTATTGTAATTTGATTTGGTTGATTAATATAATTCTATAGGCTTTTGTCCCTATTTTACATTTAGTACCAAATCTGGTTAATCTAGACCTATGAGCAAAGAAGGTGTAAAAAGAGAGATTAGAAGAGATAGAGGAGATTGGAGAATAATTTACTATAATTGAGAGCCTGCGTAGCCTCCTGTAACTTCCTATCCCCATCCCTGCCTCCCCACAACCTCCTACTCGTTCTAGGTGTTTGGAACAGAAATTTTGTTTTGCACTGGTGCACCCTGCACCAGGAAATTTTTTATGTAGGAATAGAAAATTAAAATATAATAATAATAATAATTTATTTTTCCCCAATCAGGATAGTATTAGCTATAGCTAATACTAGCTAAGTTGTTGAAGAGTCACTGACCAAGTTACAGAGTTACCGTCATTTTCTAGAGGCCAAACCCCTCCTACTGAGCCAACATTGGTCTATTCAGGCCATTGCAAGATATACCCTACGTGTATAAATCATGTGAATATTTTTTCTAACGATGGTCAAACTGGTGTTGGTTTGCAATGAAAACAATATTGTTGGATTCGAGCCATCTACACCAAGATCAGTTGTGCTCCAATTTTCGTTGTAATCCTTGAATGAGTTGGAACTCTTGCAAATAAAAAGGATTTTGTGCATTATGGATGGA
Organism: Taxus chinensis; assembly: GCA_019776745.2. Classification (NCBI taxonomy): domain Eukaryota; kingdom Viridiplantae; phylum Streptophyta; class Pinopsida; order Cupressales; family Taxaceae; genus Taxus; species Taxus chinensis. The sequence continues at coordinate 511,876,182 of CM034153.1, read as the reverse complement.
TGAGTTTCACCGATTTTAGCCAACTATGTGAATGCCAATCAATTCCATGAGAGGCTTAAAGCTTCCGAGCTGACCATGTTAAGGGCAACTGGATTGAGAAAAAAATTGTAAAAATTTTAGTGAAATTGGAAGAGTTGTGCCCATGGTCTGACGAATTATCCCGAGCCCTCTACACGTTGAGTTTTTATAGTCATGCACTAGTATGGAGTAGCAGTTTGGTAGCATACATATTCGACTTGCCTTCTGATTTCATTTTTAGCAAACACAATCAGGTCTAGATACAGTGTGATTATGGACAAACAAATCCAAAAAATATAAATTGAGTATGTTATGGTTAAGTCTTTTAACAGTGAGAAAATAAATAGTTTGATCATGGCTGAGAAATTGGATTGTGGAACAAAAATAAGGTACTTCCTCTATGGATGTAGGCCATATGGACCTCAACTCTTATGGTTACGTAGTATGGTAATCCTTTTAGAGCTACGTTAAGTGTTTGTAACTTTAGTCAATTTATGTTTGAAGGGTCATAAAATCAAAAGAGATGGTTTAAGAATCTTATGCAAATTAATTTATATGCAATAGTATAGATCAAGGAGAAAAATGCTCAAGGGATGTGAGGAACATGCATGATTGGAGTTCGATACACTCAAAAACAGGACTCCATTATTAAGTAAACACATTCTTTTTCATATAGGTGCAATCCAATGCTTGTTTGAAATTATCACTTGTTTAACTTGTGAGGCAATATGCATTATTGTATTAACCTCAGGTTTCTAAAACTGATTACTTAGTCACTAAATCCATCCCTATGAATATTCTTTACATCTCGTGATGATGAAGTAACGTTAGGATTGCTAGGGAAAATTTTCTTTTTTGTACTTAGCTTGACCTAGATATTTTAGACATTTGGGTATCCTATAAACCTAGTTGTTGACTAATGAGGTCTTGATGCAAGTATTTTCATTTTCAGGAATTTTTATTGCAATTTCAAACCCATAGAGAACATATGGACTGTTAAAGGTTTACTAGGGCCTCGATAAGTTTTTTTGGATTAGGTAAAAATCTATGTCATTCAATTGGTAAAAATAATTGCTTTATCATAATCCTTGTTGGTTGTAATATTATGGTAATTTGCAGGTTATACTTACATGCAAAAGATCAAAGAGAACTACTAAGAACTAACATGTGATTCTTGGCTGGGTAAGAGTACATATAAAAGTGAATTATAATTGGAAAACTATTTAAAATACTTTGGAGATTTTAGATAATCATGTCATAGCGTTGGGTATATATAGTGTCTCAGAAATCTTATTGGGTAACTATCCGTAATCATGATGCATACTGAAGAAATGCTTTAATAAAGCTGTAGGGACTTAATTGATCTATGTTGAAATTACATTTTTAAGTCTTGGGGAGTAATAACCTTGGTAATTGTGCATGAATATGAATTTAAGGATTGTCTAATCTCATGTCTGATCAAATGATTGGTTGAACTCCATAAATTTGGACTAAGAACTCATTATCCAATATTAAACTGATGAAAGTTATGGTCAAATATTGACATATACAGGGAATACTTGTTAGAGATACCTTGGTCAATAATTATACACATATTTTATTGTACTTTCACTCATGTACCATATATGATACATTATTACGCATAAACATTAATGACCATAAGAGTATTCTAATTTGTGTCATGTATTTACCGAAATGGGTTTGATTCTTAACGTGGAAATATATGGTTAATGGATTTAGTTGGCCTGTATGATAATTTACACCACCTTATGGTATAATCCAAATTGGGCTATCTAAAACATAGAACCACTTGGATTTCAAGAAGACCACCTGTGTGTGATGCTTGTTAAAAACAACCCACTTGAGACCCAAGAAACAACCTAGGGTTAGTTAGAAAATTATGGAATAATTTTTTTTTTATTAGAAGTGTCCACAACCAAGTTGCAAGACAACAGTTGACCCTATTAGGTTTCGGAACAATTCTAAAATTTCTAGATCATATTTTTCCTTTATTAATCAAATATCAAGTTCACATGGTTCAAATTTTAGGGTTAGAAGTCTCAGCTAGGTTCAGGGAGTAATTTACCCCATACCCACTCTCTAATAGGCTTAGAGTTTTAACATGAATTTTCTCATACTTAATATTCAAAATTTCCCTAAATCATTCCCATTGGATAGGAAATTTTCTCACCTTTCTGGTGATATAAAGAAGTCCTCTTAACTCCTTCAAAAAACTCAAGATATGGGCAAGCGGACTTTGGAGGTCAAATTTTCCCCAAGGGAACACGTGTCAAGCAGGGGTAAGAAGGCACCTTTGGTGGGTTGGCAGGGTCATGCGGGTGGCATTATGGAATTTTTTTCCCTCACATGCGAGAAATTTTCCCATATTGAAAATGCTTTCTCCCGCACCTCCGCGGGTCCTCCAAGGACATGTGTCCAGCCTCTGAGTCATCACCGTGGGAAAAAGGGAAGGGAAGAGTGGCAGCAGAGTTATTTGGGGAATTTTCGCCAAAGGGGAAAAAACAACCAATCAGACACTCCACGTGCCCCATGGTTCCACCATGGAACATGGTATCTCCACAATTTTCTACATGGGAGAAAAAAGGAGAGGGAGTGGGCGAAGTGGTAGAAGAATATTGGAGCAACAATGTCAAAGGGAAGAAAAAAGTGGAAAAATTAGGGCACGCGGGTCCACGCATCCATGGAGGAAGAAATTCTAAGGTGAGGGCAAGGGTACAGGACCATGGGGAAGTTTCTCCAAAAATTTCTAAAGGAAATGAAAACTTCAAAAGATAAATTCCGTAAAGGGTCTGCACCCCTCCGCAATCACCCAAAGCTGCCACGTGACTAGCCTGTGATAGGCCGCAGGCCGGCGGGGGGCTAGAACTGCAAAATATTTCCAAAATTTTCAAAAATTTCTAAGGGCAAAAGAAAATGCCGCACCTCCACCGCTGCCCCGTGAGGACACATGGCAACCTCTGATTGGCTGTGGGATGGCGGAGGAAACTTCAAAAATTTTCCCGAGCCAAAATGTTTCAAAAAAATTTCTAAGGATTTTTAATGGGAATTTTTCGGGTTGCGGGCCCACTAGGGAAAATTTTCCCAAAGTTTCCCACCAAGGCATAAAAACTTCAAAGTGTCATAACTTGAGCTATAAAGCTTGGTTTTGGGAAAATGTGAACTTTTTGGAAATATCTCGATCCTTTATTTATACAGGAAACATAAATTTCACTTTTTGGTAAATTTTAAGGGTTCAATTTTTCAAAAATGATCTAAAGACTTTTAAAAAGCCAACTGGTAATTTCCAACTTTTCAAATTTGATTAAATTGGATCTCCTCCTTCACTCAACATGCCAAATAAACATGGAGGATTGATCTAGGAAGGATTTAAAGTGTTTTAGGAAGTTAAATTTTATTCAATTGATTTCAAAATTTGTATTTTTCCAACAATTGACAAAAATGACTGAGGAAGGATTTGGCTTCGATTTTGCAATGTTTAAATTGTTTTCTTAAGTTTTCTTTGTCAATTGAGTTCATTTAAGATACAAGCATACTAAATTTTAACATCTCCAAGTTGATTAATGTGTGCAGGTCCGAACTGTACATTTTTATTAAAATTAATTGCCAGTTCTAAGTTTGTAACAGAAATCCTATTTCTAGAAATTTGTTTATCAATTTCATCCTTCAAATGTGGCATTTCATTCCTAAACTAGTCCAATACATTCAATTGTTTATAAACAAACCATTTCAAAGCTAAATTGTAAAATTTGATTTCCACTTTAATATATTTCAAAAAAGAAACAATGCAATATAATTCCCTACATACGTATTTCTTCTTCTTTCAATTTTCAAAATAGAGATTCCAATCAAAATTTGGTATTTCCAAATTCATCACAACAATGCAAAAGAGAGATGAACTTACAATTCTTTATTAATTCAAAAGGAATAAACATCTTTACATCTTTCCATTTCCTTGATTGCAATTAACATAAATTCTATTTCTTTCTTTCCAATAAACTAGAATTAGAATGTAAATGTCTTTCACAATTTGAAATACTTAACTTCATAATCAAATTACATACATATTTTCTTCACAAATACATATTACAATTTCATCCACTTCAAGTGGGAAAGGATTACAAATTAAATATGTTTTCACAAGGGACTGTCAAACTGCATTTTTCCTTTGCTCCAGGACAACAACATGCACATTTTCTCTTTCTCCAAGTTGATCACAACAAAAGAGGGGGAAAGGCAATGCTCTCCACCCAACCAAGACATCCAATGAAAGGAGAATCCTTCCTTCATCATTGGCCCCCGAGCCCCAACCAAAATACAATAATAGATGTAATTCAACCCATGGCAACAACTGGCTTCCACAACACACAACATTCTTTCAAACATGCACATTTCAAAATAAAACATAGATTCAATACAAAACAACAGTTTACAACTGCAATTGAAAACATATCCAATCAAAACTCAGGCTTGATCATGCAAGCCAAAGGAGTAAGGTCTATGGGGGAAGCTACTTATGCCTCCCAATTGGGAATTTGGGGCATCCACCAATAACAAACCACCAATAAATTTCACCACACATATCCTTATACCCCCCCACAAATCCCTTCTTATGCCCCCCACAAATTTCCTTATGCCCCCCACAAAGTAAGAAATGCAAGCTATTTATTTTCCATGGTGGATCCCAAACCCAAACTCCCTCCACAAAATTCTTATGCCAATGGAATTCCCTTATGCCCCCCCACATGGATTCCCCATAGCCTTCTCCTACACCTTCCCTAAGGCAGTCTACCCAACCAGCCAACAAATAAAACAAAGCATGCACCATTCACACAACACAGGAACCATAATAACAACATAAAAAGGAGAGTTAAATTCCTACCTCTCCATGGTTACTTTTCTTCCAAACAAAAAGCTTTCCAAGATTCAATAACACAGTTCTAAACAGCAATGCCAAGTATGAAGATATCTCCAAATTCCTTCACAATCCATAAGAGCTCCAAAACAACAAAAATGCACCCCTAAGGAAGAATGTCAAAAGGTTCAACAAAACCAAAAGAAGCAAGGAGTTTGAATTATATAGAAGAGGGAGAGAAGAGGATGACATGGATCCATGTGGGATGCCACATCACACATCCTCCAATTCAAACAAAAAAGATAAAATCCATTCTCCCAAGTGTTATCCATAATTCACCCCCCAGGGTCAATTTGATAACATGCATCAGAATTCTCAAGTCCCAGGAAAATGGATTGATTCAGGGAAAAAATCATGTTTCTAGGGTCCCCTCAATTTTTTTCTAAGTCCCCTGGCCAAGAAGGAAAGAGCAAGCTCTGAGAAAATGCGAAAAAGTGGCAAAAACAAGCTTGGGACAGGAAAAATCGTGAAAATTGGCTAAGTCCTAGTCCTCGCAAAAGTTGGAACAGTTGGGACATCGAGGCGCGGATCGGCCGAAAAGCCTCCAGGTGGCCTGCGAAGCAAAGGGACATCTGGGACATCGGTACGTGAAGGACGCGGACCGCCTGGTTTGGCCGAAAAGGAGAACTTTTGCAAAGGAACAATCACCAAAGGTGGACGCGCGGGACGCGGAAAGCCGGTTCGGCCGAAGGAGAAGAAAATTGACTAACTGCTCTGGGACATCTGGGCCGTGAGGACGCGAAGGACGCGAAAAGGTGAAGTGGCCGAGAGCAAAGGAAGCCCATTTCGGGTGGTTCGGAAGAATTTGTCCCAGACAGTCACAGTTGGAACAAATGGATGTGAAGGGTGCGAATCGGTCGGTTCGGGAAATGGGGAACTTCAGCACTAGGACAGTGGGAAAAAGGGACGTGTGGGACGGATAGCCGAAGGAGCCGAAAGCCAATCAAGCAATGCCACGTGTCACCATCAGAAAAGGGACAGGGAAGCCCATTTCGGGTGGATCAGGAGTTTTTGTCCCAAACAGCATTGGGACATCTGGGACAAATGGACGCGGTGGACGAAAAATCTGGCAGACCCGAGATACCAATCAAATCACAACACGTGTCACAAGGGAGAAAGTTCCAGAAGTCAAAGGATGAGGTTTCAAGCACTGACCCGAACCAATGAAATAGTGCCACGTGTCCAAGTTTAAGGGCCCACAAGGAAATTTCAAAGGAAAGCCCACGGAAAGGTGGAGGAGAGAGAATTTCTCAGTGAATCAGAGCCTGCCACATGTCATCCAAGTGGCAGAGCATGGGGAAAGTTCAAATATTTTTCCCCGCCGACCTGTTTTTGCCTGTTTCGTGCCCTAAATCTTCAGATCGTCGTATCTTTCGATCCAGAGCTCGGATTTGCACATTCTTTATATCAACGGAAAGCTGTTGAAATTCTCTACATGATTCTGGGATCAATCTTGCATTTTGGTGTAGTATAGAGAGAGAAAATTGAGAAAACGTCCCTGACGCGTGGTAATGCCAGAAGTGACGCTCCAACAACCAGCTTTAATGCAGCAGACAGTTCGCCGCTTCTGTTAGACAGCCCGCCATTTTGCCAGGATCCGCTACTTCTGCCATAATGAGATGATTTAAAATACAACCTAGAAGTGGTTGGGGTAGATTTTGAATTTCCTCTCTTTTCCCTCTCTCATTCTTCTATATATTGTAAAGAGGAGCTTCTTTCAAAAGGTCGAACATTTTCTGTTTTGCTCCTCCCTTCTTCTCCTATCAGGCTCATTTGTGGAGTTTGAACCTCTCATTTGAAACTGTAATACGACTCTGCCTCTTGGCATTCTGTAGTGCATTGTATCAATCTTTGGAGCAAGTAATACATGTCTGTGGATGATTCTCAACCCTCTCTGTGTTCATTTTGCATCCTCCTGGTCTTTCACTGCAAGTTTTTGTTATCTGTGCATGATCTTATATCACATTTGAATGGTCTGTGTTTACTGGCAAGATAGGTTGTTCTTCATTCCTCGGTGCATCACCTCTATTAGCTTAGATTTATTTTTATGCATCTTCTTACCCTGTCTCCTTGGCAGATTAGATTAGGTTTTCGAGAAAACCCTCTGCATATTTTGTGTGCATCTGAACAGAGGAATAGGAACCAGCCTTCTCTGGAGAATCCTTTCTCACTTTTCAAGTCCCACACTTGGAGAAAGGATTCAATGTTATGCAATCACACTAGATGATAGTATGGTCAACCTAGAAACCTGACCAGCATCCAGGGGTGCTGTGAGTTTTGCACTAACAGTTTTGGCATGCCCGGTGGGACCTAGAGGTCTCATTTTTATTGTAGCAGGGTTGATGTGCATCTGCTACATTTTTCTTGCTTAAAAAGAGCTATTATTTGCATATCTGGTGACTCCAAGGGGAAAAATCAACTGGTTTCAGCAGTGCAGGCCTGAAAACTTATGAGAAGAATCACAAGGTCAAGAGTCGGAGAAGAAGAAGTGTTGTTTGAATACCTGTAATTATCTCCGAGAAGAAGGCAAAGAGGAAGAAGGATTCAAAGGTCTCCATCTCCACCAAACAGAACTCTCTCAACTCCTCCACCTGGTAGGCCTTTCATTCAGTCAACAAGGGTTTTAAGACCAATCAGAATGGCTCAGAACAACCCCTACGTCAACTTCACAGGCAGCAGCCCACTTGCTCTCAATGCACAACATCCAGTTCCTATTGCAGCCTTGAAGAACATTCCCTACTTCACTGGAGAAAATCAGACTACTCCAGGTGATCATGTTAAAGACATTGCTAACCTTTGTGCAATCCATGAAATCAATGAAATGCAAGTGGCTGTCAAGTTACTGGCATCTTCATTCAAGGGTAAAGCATTACAATGGTTTAGGAGCCTTGGAGCTGGTTCTATCACAAACTGGAATCAGCTGTGTATAGCACTTCATGAGCAATTTGGAGAGAAGGGAGACAACTTGTCTCTTTTGGAGCAGCTGACAACTATCAAGAGGGCTCCCAATGAGCAGCTGACCGATTTCAACTTCAGATTTCAAAAAACTTGGGAGAGGATTCCAGTAGCAGTCAGGCCAACAGCAGAAGGTGCTTTTCTCTACTATCTCAAAGCTTTAAATTCTGATATTTCTATGTTGATTCAGTCCATGGGAGGCATAACTATCCCTATGGCTTATAGCATTGCTATTAGGGCTGAAAATTGTTTGATTCAAGCTGGCAAACTTGCCCCTAGGCCACCCATGCCATTGTTTCCAAGTTTAGAGAGTCCAAACACTAGTCAAGCACCTAATTTGACTCCTTCTCCCACTCCTAGAAATCAGAGTTCAAATGAAGCTTCCACTTCATCTCCAAGTGCCCCAAATGAGCTTCAAGAGGTCATGAAGCAATTGCAAAACCTAGGCAATGAGCTAGTTACTCTCAAGAGGCAACAAGCCCAAGGTTTCAGACCTTCTTATCAACCCCAAGCTCAACCTAATAGGCAGCCATACCAACCACAAAGACCACCTAATCCAGCTGCAAATATGAATCAAACAAGGCCTCCTGCCAATAGACCATTCCAGCCCTATAATCCAAATGTCATATCTGCCTCTAAAGCATTAGTGCCAACACAGAACAACATTGCTCAGGAATACGATTGGTGCTTTCCATGCAACGAGCCTCATAACCAATCCATGTGTTTCAATGGTGCCCTCAATCAAGCATTGATGGTGACAACTACTGGTGTGGAGGGTGAGGGCAGTCAAGGAAATAGTCAACAACAAGAAACATTCCAACAGCAATCAGCCCCAAATGACACCACATTGGTGAACTGGCAAGCAGAGGATTTCTGTGGCATGAATCAGGTGGTTTCTCAAGGTGTTGCAGCCAACACAAGGTCAAAAAGGAGAAATTTGGGTGAGGAGCAGCCACTAGCTCCAACCAGCCCACAACCTTCTATGACTCCAGAAATGATTGGCAAGCAAAGTCCCATTTCAAATGCACAAGGGCAGCCAAGAACAGCCCCTAGGCCAACTCAAATGCCAGTTGTTGCTGCCCACGTACAAGGAGTAAATGTGCAAACCAAGGGACAACAGAGAGATCCTTCATCACCATTCAGTATCATTGATCAGATGAAGAAGACAAACGTCAATATATCTATGTGGGAATCCCTATCCATCCCAGGCCAAAGAGATCTGCTGCAAGCTGCCATGAAGGATTGGCCAACTTCGAATCAGCAGGTTCAGATGCAAGACAAAGTGCTTACAAATGCTGCCCAGCCTGAAGGAAGTCATGGAGCACAACAAGGTAAAATGTTGAAGCCCCCCCCCTTTCTATGTTTCGTTAATCATTGGAAATCAGCTAGTACATAATTGCATGATAGACTCCGGGGCAAGTAGCTCAGTAATGCCTAAACAGATAGCTGATCAGCTAGGGCTCCAGTATGAAATAACATCTAAAGGGGTAGTGCAGCTAGATGGGACAGCAATAGCAACAGTTGGAGTGATTAGAAATTTGAGTCTTACCTTGCATGCATGTCCAAATGTTGTTGTTTTACAAGACGTATCAGTCATAGACCTTCCACCACTCTTTGCATTGTGCTTGTCAAGAGACTTCACTGCTAAAATTGGAGGCTATCTTTCAGCGGATTGGTCTCACATGCTATTTAGAACAAGGTATGGAACTAAGGCCACAATTAGGTCTGAACCTATTGCAAACTTCCATATTGAGCCTTACACTCCAAGTCAGATTAATGCCAATTGCTCAGCATTTGATCAAGAAGATCACCCTAGCACTGACGAGGCTGACACCAAGGTTGGAAGTATCCCGGATTTGACTCTTGATGAATGGGCAAGCAAGGTGCATGCTTTTGATCCTTATCAAGAAGTAGAAGAATCTGAGCTAGGGGTTTATTGTTTACATGAAGAGGATCAACCTCTCCCCAGCATCACCAAGCCAGATCATAAGGACAAGAATGAAGTATGGCAGCTGTTCTTTGATGGATCAAGGAGTAGACAAGGTGCAGGAGGAGGAGCTATGCTCGTTTCACCACAAGGTATAAGGTATTACTCAACCTTCTGTTTCCAGTTTTCCTATTCAAATAACACTGCTGAATATGAAGCCTTGGTGCAAGGGATACATTGGGCAATCAAGAAGAAAATAAAGAACTTGCAAGTCTTTGGTGATAGTGAACTAATCGTCAATCAAGTTAGGGGACAACATGCTACAAAGAATGAACTGCTAAAGAACTACAAGAACAGGGTATGGGACCTCGTTGAGGATTTCGAAGCTTTCAATATCGCGTCCATACCTAGGAAGAAAAATGAAGCCGCGGATAGGCTCGCAGCTGTTGGAGCAATGTTTGATGTGGTTGACAACATCAAAAGGGAAAAAAACACAGCCACATGTCCATGTGATTGTGAGGCCAGCAGTTCCAGATAATAACACCAGCTAGCAGGTGTTTGAGAACGATCAAAAGATCGTCAATTTCTTACAAGAAGAGGCTGAATTCTCAGCTAGGAATCAGGACAAATTAGAGCAGCAGTATGGGGATCAAGTAGTGCAGCTGCTGGACAAACAAGATTCCTAGGGGTTTAGTAACATTGGAGTCTATCTTCAACCCTAATGACCAGTTCCGTAAGGAAAAGGCTAACATACAGGTCAAAAGAGAAGATTCAGAGCCAATTCCGGTTGGGGAAAACAAAACACTTCAAATTAGCAAGGTAGCCACTAAACAAGAGAAATCAGATTTCATACAACTTTGCCAAGAATTTCTAGATGTCTTCACTTGGAGCTATGAAGACTTGAAAGGTTTCAATCCCAACCTGGCTCAGCATACCATAGAATTGGATCCAGATGCTAAGCCCATCAGGCAGAAGCAGAGACCAGTCAACCCTCACATTGAGCCTCTAATGAAGAAAGAGCTAAATAAGCTAATAGAGGCAGGCATTATATTCCCGATCAAGCACTCAAGCTGGGTCGCAAACTTGGTTCCGGTCAGGAAGAAGAGCGGAGAAATCAGGTTGTGTGTAGATTTTTGAGACCTAAACAGGGCATCTCTCAAAGACCATTACCCACTTCCTTCAATGGAACAAATATTGCAGGTAGTATCTGGTTCGGAGAGATTCTCTCTCCCAGATGGCTACTCAGGGTATAATCAGGTAATGGTGAAGGAAGATGACCAGTTCAAGACGGATTTCACCACCAAATGGGGAACCTATGCCTACAAGAAGATGCCATTTGGGCTATCAAATGCTGGAGCCACTTTCCAAAGGGAAATGGATATGGCATTCAAGGGGTTGATCAATAAAATAGTTTTGATATACCTTGATGACATCACTGTATTCTCCAAAAATGCAGTGGATCACCTCTTTCATCTGAGGCAGGTATTTCAGAGGTGTAGAAGATTTGGGGTATCATTGAATCCCAAAAAATGCATATTCTTGGCTCATGAGGGAAAACTTCTTGGCCATATTGTTTCAAAGGAGGGATTGATGATTGACCCAGAAAGAGTTGAAGCAATTCGAGCATTGCCATTGCCAAGTCATAAGAAGGCTCTTCAAAGCTTCTTAGGAAGGATCAATTTTGTCCACAGGTTTGTTCCAAACTTTGCAGCTCTCGTAAAGCCAATAACACTGATGTTGAAGAAGAGCATGGCATTTAAGTGGACATCTGAAGGCAAGGCAAGTTTTGAGGCAATAAAAGAGGCTATATCTCAAGCTCCAACTCTCGTCAATCCAAACTTCTCCAAGGATTTCATGTTATACACCTTTGGTGGTGGAGATACAATTTCTACAATCTTGGCACAACAAAACAAAGAAGGATTAGAACAACCAGTTGCTTTCTTCAGTCAAGGCTTGGAGGAATACGAAACTAGGTACTCTTTCATTGAAAAGCATGTACTTGCAGTGATCAGGAGTTTAAAGAAATTCAAGCACCTAGTCTCAAACAAAAAAATCCAATTATTGGTCTCTCATGTGGGAGTTAGGGACTTCCTTCTAAACAAGGATCTGAATGAGAAACATGCAGGATGGATAACTCGTGTCATGGAATATGACATCGAGATCAAGGTCACCAAACTAGTACATGGGAAGGGACTATGCGAACAACTAGCCTTGAGTCGACAAGTTGAAGCAGGTAATGAAGAAGATGTTGTCTTGGTACTACAGGATGGTCAAGAATAGGAAAATGATAATGTGCCCACCCCCTGTTGGACTCAGAGTATGATACACTTCCTACAGACAGGCCTATGCCCTCCAGAGATGAGCAAAGTGAAGAGGAGATACTTCAGGTTGCAAGCTGTTCCATATGCCATTGTTGATGGAGTTTTGTTCAAGAAAGATGTGAATGGAGTGCTGCTGAGATGCATTAGCACAAATCAGATTCAAAGGGTGTTGGAAGAGTTCCATGGTGGACCAGCTAGTGGTCATTTTGCACCAAGAGTGACAGCTCTAAAAATCATGAAAGCTGGTTATTATTGGCCTAAAATCTTCAGTGATTGCTATGCATGGATCAAGAGGTGTAAGAATTGTGCATTCTTCACAGGAAAAGAAAGACTTGCTGCCCTTCCATTACATCCAATCTCAGTTGACCAGCCATTCATGCAATGGGGTTTGGACTTCATTGGAGTCATTAATCCCAATTCAAGCCAAGGGCACAAATGGATTTTGACAGCCACGGACTACTTCACCAGATGGATAGAAGCAGTAGCACTCAAAGAGGCAAATGAGTCTAGCATCTTAGACTTTTATGAGGGGATAACTACCAGATTTGGCATACCTGCTACAATAATCTCTGATAATGCATTGGCATTCATTGGATCTAAGGTGACTGAGTGGGCTGTCAAGAACGGGATCTACCTAAGCACTTCATCAAACTATTACCCTCAAGGTAATGGCCAGGCCGAGTCTACAAACAAGAACTTGTTAAGGATCATTAGGAGGACTCTTGATGAGAATCAGAGGTCTTGGCATACCAAGCTGAAATCAGCCTTATGGGCTGATAGGATCACTCCCAAAAGATCCACAGGTAATTCTCCATTCAGGCTTGTCTATGGAAGAGAGGAAATCTTGCCCATGTCACTTGAGTTGCCAACATTGGAACTCATGAAGCAGCTGGAGTTGCTTGAATTTGAGCCCATGGAGGTGAGGTATGCAGAGTTGATGGAACTGCAAGAGATCAGAAATCAGGCATCCCAAGCAATGGAAAAGGATCAAGCTTTGATCAAGAAGACCTTTGATAGAAAGGCCAAGGATAGATCTTTTCAAGTTGGAGATCTAGTGTTGAAATGGGACATGGACAGAGCAAAACCGGGAAGGCATTCAATATTTGATGCCATTTGGAGTGGCCCATAAGTGGTCACTAAGTGCAAGAACAGCAATGCTTTCCAATTAGCCTCACAGGATGGTGAAGAACTGCAAATTCCAGTCAATGGAATCTATCTCAAGCGTTGCTTCTAGAGGAGAGTTCACTACCTCTGTAAATATTAGATTAGATTTTCCTTCCTCCAAGTGCTTGTGCACATTGTTTTGCTGTAGGTTAGTCTTGTTTTCCCTAAGTGATTTGGCACAGCTTGATGTCCATGGAGATGTTTAGCAGTCCTTGCTTTCATCAGGTGATATTCCATCTTCCTCCTTGCACATTCTGATTCAGTTAGGGTTCTAAACAGAATATTTGATGATTCCATGCCCAATGGACTACTCAGGCTACTGATCTTTTCACCTAGCAGGAAGGTACCCCCGCTGAGTCACCAATTGTTATCCAAAATTCACCCCCCAAGGTCAATTTGATAACATGCATCAAAATTCTCAAGTCCTAGGCAAATGGATTGATTCAAGGCAAAAATCATGTTTCTAGGGTCCCCTCAAATTTTTTCTATGTCCCCTGTCCGAGAGGAAAAGAGCAAGTTCTGAAAAAAGGTGAAAAAGTGGCAAAAACAAGCTTGGGACAGAAAAAATTATGAAAATTGACTAAGTCCTAGTCCTCGCAAAAGTTGGAACAGTTGGGACATCGAGGCGCGGATCGGCCTGAAAAGCCTCCAGGCAGCCCGCGAAGCAAAGGGACATCTGGGACATCGGGACGCGTGGGACACGGAAAGCCGGTTTGGCTGAAGGAGAAGAAAATTGACTAACTGCTCTGGGACATTTGGGACATGAAGACGCGAAGGACGCGAAAAGGCAAAGCGGCCGAGAGCAAAGGAAGCCCATTTCGGGTGGTTCGGAAGAATTTGTCCCAGACAGTCTAGAACAGTTGGGACAAAGGGACGTGTGGGACGCGGAAAGCCGAAGGAGTCGAAAGCTAATCAAGCAACGCCACGTGTCACCAGCAGAAAAGGGACAGGGAAGCCCATTTCGGGCGGATCGGAAGTTTCTATCCCAAACAGCACTGGGACATCCGGGACAAATGGACGCGGTGGACGTGAAAAGCCGGCAGACCCAAATACCAATCAAATCATGACACGTGTCACGAGGGAGAAAGTCCAGAAGTCAAAGGGCGAGGTTTCAAACACTGACCCGAACCAATGAAATAGTGCCACGTGTCCAAGTTTAAGAGCCCACAAGGAAATTTCAAAGGAAAGCCCACGGAAAGGTGGAGGAGAGAGAATTGGTCAGCGAATCAGAGCCTTCCACGTGTCATCCAAGTGGCAGAGCACAGGGAAAGTTCAAATATTTTTCCCGCCGACCTATTTTTGCCTGTTTTTGCCCTAAATCTTCAGATCGTCATATCTTTCGATGCAGAGCGCGGATTTGCACATTCTTTATATCAACAGAAAGCTGTTGAAATTCTCTACATGATTTTGGGATCAATATTGCATTTTTGTGTAGTCTGGAGAGAGAAAATTGAGAAAACATCCCTGACACATGGTAATGCCAGAAGTGACACTCCAACAACCAGTTTTAATGCAGCAGACAGTTCGCCGCTTCTGTTAGACAGCCCGTCGTTTTGCCAGGATCCGCCACTTCTGCCATAATGAGATGATTTAAAATATGACCTAGAAGTGGTTGGGGTAGATTCTGAATTTCCTCTCTTTTCCCTCTCTCATTCTTCTTATATATTGTAAAGAGGAGCTTCTTTCAAAAGGTCAAACATTTTCTATTTTTCTCCTCCCTTCTTCTCCTATCAGGCAAATTCGTGGAGTTCAAACCTCTCGTTCGAAACTGTAATACGACTCTACCTCTTGGCATTCTATAATGCATTGTATCAATCTTTGGAGCAAGTAATACATGTCTGTGGATGATTCTCAATCCCTCTCTGCGTTCATTTTGCATCCTCTTGGTCTTTCACTGCAAGTTTTGTTATCTGTGCATGATCTTATATTACATTTGAATGGTCTATGTTTACTGGCAAGATAGGTTGTTCTTCATTCCTCGGTGGATCACCTCTATTATCTTAGATTTATTTTTATGCATCTTCTTACCCTGTCTCCTTAGCAGAATAGATTAGGTTTCGAGAAAACCCTCTGCATATTTCGTGTGCATCTGAACAGGGGAATAGGAACCAGCCTTCTCTGGAGAATCCTTTCTCACTTTTCAAGTCCCACACTTGGGGAAATGATTCAATGTTATGCAATCACACTGGATGATAGTATGGTCAACCTAGAAACCTGACCAGCATCCAGGGGTGTTGTGATTGTACACTAACACCAAGCACAATAAAGAGGTGGGTGAAAAATGACAAGTTACTTGCACAGTCCAAAAAGCCAACACCTCAAGGGACAACAAATTAAATAAAATTTAAGAAAGTGCAATTAAAAACATGCAACATGATTTAATAAAATTCATTATAAAAGTCACAATTACTTCTCCAACCATAAGTATGGTTGGTAAATTAAATTTAGAGGCATGGGACAAGTTTTACTTGTCCCACAAGCCTCCAAAAACAGCCCCCAAGGACAAATTCGAATTTTTCATGGAGGTGGAGTATTTCATACTCCAAAACTGACTTACACAAGATCTTACACAACTTACACATCCCTATATTAAATGTAAACAACCAACAACTCTTATAATTACTTTCCCATATCCCAATTTAATTTAATTAAATTTTAATCATATGATTCCTCACATTAATCTATCACAATTTAATTAATTAAAATAAGGGAACACATTACTAATAAAATACATACAACAATAATAAAAGAAACACATTAATAAAATACACAAACCCATGGTCGCATATAAAGGAAATCCCCCCATGGGAATCCCTAACAAAACAACACACAACACGATAAAATGAGTTGCCATGGTGACCTTGTCGAATTCACTTAGAATTCCATTTTGGTTGGTCTCTGATCCCCCAATGTTTTATTGTGATATTTTTAACCTACAAAATACAAATACCTCCTTCGACCTCGTGGCCATATCATAACATCCAATATGATACAATTAAAATCACAAAATCATCTAAGTAATTGAATCAAAGCAACATCGAAGTAACAACTACATCAATTGAATTTTTAATCAACAACTATATCATCATCAAATAATGTCCATTTTCTAAATCAACTCATAATATCCAAATCACATGTCTAAACAACATCCATAAAACATCCATGTCAAATAATATATCATCATCCACATATATGGTGTCTCTAATAATCATTAGGCATCATAATCAAATCAAGATCAACAATAATCCATGATCAATGTCTAACAACATATGAAATCAAAACATAATAATGTCTATAATTTAATCACAGTATCAAAATAGGTATCCAAAAGGTGTCAAAGGGAAGTGGGCATTACACCTTATACCTGTAGTGATAAGAGCCTAACCCTGTGAGTGATTTCTGTAAAATGGGCACCAATGCCCCTAAATTTTTTCTTCCAGATTCACAACTACTCATAGGAAACAACTATTATGCATGGAAGAAAAAAATAAAAACACAACTTGATTTTGAAGAAATTTGTCCTGTTATGAATGGTACTCTAACCAGATCAACTACTGATACAACACCAACAACGACAATTTGATAGATCAGATCAGAAGGCCAAACTCATCATCTTGTTTGGAGTGTCTGATGATGTGAAACCCCACATTCGAGATGCCAAAATAGCCAAAGAAGCATGGGATAAGTTGAGCACAGTATATGAGGCCAAAAACAAGAATGTCATACTAAATTTACAGAGTCAGTTACACACACTGAAGTTCAAGAAAAATGAGAAAATCGAAGCTTTCTTGAGAAGAGTTGTAGAATTGAGGGCTTCACTTCTATCCATGGGAGAAGCAGTCATAGATGAATCTCTCATTCCCATTGTTCTAAGAGCTCTCCATTCTTCTTACCATATTTTTGTAACAACACTAAACTTGTCAGATACAATAGTCAGTTTTGACAAGCTGGTAAAGCTATTGTAACAAGAGTAATCCATGCATAATACGGATGATGAAGAGGAGCAGGCACTTTCTTCTCATCAAAAATGAAAAGGAAAAGGAAAATTTAAACCTAATTCCTATCAAAATTCCAAACATCAGAATCAATATCAACATCAAGGGGATAAACAACAGAAGAAGCAATGTCCAATCTGTAAAAAAGGACATGAGTTGAAATATTTTTGGTATAATACATACAAGAAAGGTTCATCAAGTAATTCTAGACCTCAACATAAACAATCTCACAAGGTACATATGAACTAAAATCAAGGGTAGAAAAGAGGGAATTGTAAAAGAAGACCCCATTAGCAAGGAAATATTGTTAAACAAGAAGAACATTCAGATAATGAAGACTACTTAGACACAACTTGATCAAGTGAACCCTCCACATCATCTAGTGATGTCTAGTATGTTGATTTGGGAGCCACTCAACACATGATCGGCCATAGATATTGGTTTACTTTAATGAGGGACACTCCTTTGAAAAACCATGTTTCGTTGGGTGATGATTCGGCATATACAGTTTAGGGGATTGGGAAAATTTCTCTACCCCTTGGTTCATGTAACTCTAGACTATCAAATGTCTTATATGTCTTTGGGATGACAAAGAATTTGTTGTTAGTCATTCAAATCCTAGATCACAACTTAAAAATAGAATTTTATAGTCATTCTGGAAAGAAAATGTGTTTAATTCGAGACAAATCATGAGGCTCAAAAAAGTTGCAAACTCCTCTAATGTGGGACAAATGTTCTAGCTTGATTTTTTCCATAGAGATGATCAGGCACTTGTGGCTAAGAACTCTACCTCTGCATAGTTGTGGCATCAGATACTTGGTCATTTTAGTTTCAAGTATCTCAATACACTTCACCGGCGCAATATGGTACATGGGTTACCATCTCTGTAGAAGGATACAAACAAGTGTCTTCACTGCCTAACAGGAAAACAACATAGAGATTCATTCTAGAAGAGTACATATTGAGCTCATGGTAATCTTTATCTAGTTCATACCGATATTTACGGTCCAATGTAGCTAATTCATTTTGGATATCAATACTTCATGCTTTGTGTTGATGACCATTCAAGAAAAATGTGGATTTTTTGTCTTTGCAAGAAAATTAAAGCTTTTGAAACCTTCAATAAGTTCAAAGTAGTTGTTGAGAATGAAACTAGTCATCACATCAGAAATCTCTGCTCAGATCGAGGGGGGAATTCACTAGTGATGAGTTCAAAGACTACCTAAAAGCTAATGGGATTTTTTGACAAATGCCTCCTCCACACACACCACAGCAGAATGGTGTTTTTGAGAGAATAAATTGTACTATCATGGAAATGGTGTGATGCATGATCAATGAATTTGGACTAGCAAAGACATTCTATGAAAAATTAATAAAGACATATAGGTATTTGTTGAATAGAGTGCCCATAGTTTCTCTTGACCGAGTAACACCACATGAAGCATGGTCAAAGTGGAAACCATTTGTTGCACACCTCAGAGTATTTGGGTGCAAAGTAAGTATGCACATACCCAAGTAGAATAGAAATAAATTGGATATGAAATCATAAAAACTCATCTTCATTGGGTATGGTGAAGATACGCTTGGGTATGGATTAATGGATCCAAAGACCAGGAAGGTTTACACTAGTAGAGATATTGAGTTCTTTGAGAATAAGGAAGCATAATCTCCTCTTCCAGACTCACTTAATGTAGATTCTTCACCAGTTGTAAAAAATGAAGCTGATGTTCTTGTAGATGATCAAAATTATGATGGGGATGATGGTGATGATCTGATTGAACCAAGACCCATGGGAATAGTTTAGCGTATGCTAAAGTGGTATATTAGCATGTTAGGAGATGCAAGAATGGATGCTCCACTGGATACATCCACCCTTGGACCATGGACTCACAATAAAGCAAGAGAAGAAGTAAACTTTTCTTTGATGAGTAGAGTTATTGAATCTAATGAGCCCTCTAAAATCTAGGAAGACCTACAATCAAAATCTTGGAAATATGTCATGGATGTTGAGTATCAATCAGTGATGAAAAACAATAGTTGGAAGCTTGCCAATCTTCCACAAGGGAAGAAAGCCCTTAGGTGCAAATGGATATTTAAAACAAAGTACAAAGAAGATGGGATAATAGACAAGTATTAAGCGAGACTTGTAGCATAGGAGTATGCACAAAAGTAAGTAATTGACTATGAGGAGACATTTTCTCCCATAGCTAAGATCAAAATGATCAGGATGATCTTTTCTCTAGTTGCACAGCTTTGTTGGAAAGTCCATTATATGGACGTTAAAAGTGCCTTTCTAAACAGATATTTACAAGAATAAGTCTACATGACTCAACCTGAGGGATATGTTTTACTTGGTCAAGAAACAAAGGTATGCATACTCGGGAAATCTCTATATGGCCTCAAACAATCACCCCAAGTATGGTACATAAAAATTGATGAGCATCTCATACAACATGGATTTGTTATAAATCCATACGATCCTAATCTTTACCTCAAAAATAAAGGGGGGGAGATTGTGATTGTCATTTTCTATGTCAATGATCTAGTCATCACTGGCAGTTCAGTGAGGATGATCAATGCAACAAATAAAGATCTTAATCAATCGTTCGACATGAGAGATCTCGGCCTAATGCACTATTGTCTTAGATTGGAATTATGGCAGAAAGAGAATCACATTTTTATTTCTCAGATTAAATATACCAAGACAACGCTCAAGAAATTTAGGATGATGGATTGCACACCTATTCCTACACCTATGGAGAATAGATTTCAGTTATCTCGTTCAGATCCATCTCCTAAGGTAAATGCCACTCTCTATTGGTAGTTGATTTGGAGTCTCATTTACCTTACCTACGCTAGACCATATATCAGCTTTGCAGTGACTTATTTATCCAGGTTCATGCAGGAACCTAAATTTTTTCATTAGAAAGTAGCAAGGTGCATCTTAAGATATCTCAAAGGATCAGTGGATCTTGGTCTAGAATCCAAGAAGAAAAAAAACTTCTTCTTATCAGGATATTCAAATTCAGATCATGCAGGAAATATTGATGACAAAAAGTCCACTTCAGGGTTTGTGTTCTTTATGGGATCTGGACCAATATCATGGTGAAGCAAGAAACAACACTTTATTTCTCGCTCTTCCACAATCCAAGTATCGTTCTGTAGGAGAATTTTTCTGTGAAGTGATATGGCTACGTCACATACTCAAAGGACGTGGAATACCATAGGAAAAACTAACCACCATGTATGTTGACAATGAAGGTGTTCTCAAACTTGTTCGCAATCCAGTTTTTCATGAAAGAACAAAATATATTGAGGTACATAAACATTTCATACGCGAACATGTCTTGAAGCACAATATACAGCTTCAATTTTGTCCAACACCTGAACAACGAGAAGATATATTCACAAAGTCACTTACATGTGACAAGTTCGAGCTGTTTAGAGAGTTCCTCTCCTCATCCCTTAAGGCAATGCAAAATTAAGAGGGGGAATGTTATGTTAATTTATGCATTATATTACCTTAAATATTTAATTATTTAATAAGGTAATTAGTTTATATATTGTTATATAGTTTTATAACAATATTTGTCATTTTATATCATATTTTTTATTTTTTGCAACTATACTTGTTTGTATTTGGTTATTTATTCCCAGATGTATTTTGGAAGTTGTTATGATTTCAGTTGTACCTGTGCAACCTTGTATTTGTATGCACATGGTTGCTCAATTCCTATAAGAATTGCAGCCTCTCTATTGTAATTTTACTTGGTTGATTAATATAATTCTACATGTTTTTGTCCCTATTTTACAAGTTTTTGGAAGTTTCACTGAAGATGTTGGAGGTCAAATAGCTCAAGACTGGTTCTTGAGACCTAATAGCAGGTTTGAGCAGTTTCAAAGAAGGAAGCATTTTGGATCCTTATGCATTGAACTGATGATTGATATAACTTGACTAAGTTTCCTAAGGATGATATATTTCCAATGTTGTGCCACTTATGTCATGAAGAGGTGTTTTTAGGTGTGAACCATCTCACTTTTGGAGATTGGTAAATTAGGTGCTTAGACCTAATAGGTGGTGTTTGCCAAATGAAGTGATCCATGTTGAAGATGTAGGTTGTAGAGATTATTTTTTCTTATTTGATCTACTTAGTTCCCTTGAAATTCAAATGGTGAGTGTTAGAGTGAAGACCTAATTTTTAGGCCTAATTGAGAAAGTTTGTTTGTAAGGCTTATGTTGACCTATATGGTCCCTTTATGTAACTTATATGAATGTGTATATTATGTATTAATTTTTTTATGACCAACCTTGTATGGTCATATGGTCTTTTTCTTACCTATAGGGTTTTGTGACATGAGTCATGTATAAAAGAAATTTGTATTTGTACATTTTATCTAGTGATGAGGATAGAGGTTTGAGCAATCAAGAGGAAGTGTGTGAATAGGTTAGAGGGATCTAGAGTATATCAGAGAATAGGATTGAGAGGTTGAGAAAAGAAGGGGATAAAAATAAAAATGTCATATGACCTAATTAGCATGCTTTGGTGCATTCATGAGTGAAGAAGGAGAGAAATCTATTTGAGAGAGTTTTGAGTGAAGAGGGATGAAAACATTATCACAATCAGTTGGTTGAGAAATAAGGACATCAATTGATATTCATATTCAGGTGGATAAGTGGGTGTTTGGTCATCTTGGGGTTGTAGCCTCCTTGTAGATTGGGTGCTCTACTAAATAGGGGTTAGTGCTCCTTATAGGGTTAGTGCCTTACTAAAGAAATCTCTTGTGTTATGTAATATACATAATATTACTTTGTGTTGAGTAATATATGTAGAGGTTCAATAATTTTTATTTCCCTTGAGGGTTTCCCACATATATCTTGTGTCATTGTTTAATTTTCTCATGTGTATGTTTAAATTTTCATAGTCTAAGCATATTAATGTTTAAAGGTTTATAATTGTTCATGGTTAATTGAATGAAAATTTTAAAGGATTAATTCACCCCCCCCCCATCTTATTCATTATACTTCCCATAGTTTGAATAGATTTGGAAATGGGAGTGGATGTTTGAGGAGTAATGGCTGATTTTTCAAATGTACTAGAAGATTTTGAAGGACTAGATTTTGTAGGATTAGAAGTAGAATTAGGAGTAGCATTGGGAGACTTACTTGGAATGGAAAATAGCCTCTTATATGTTACGAGATCTGGATTATCTTTTTTGGACTCCATGGAAGGTGGTAGTGGAGATCATCTCTTGATGATTATTTTCTATAGTGTCATCATAGGAGGATCTTCAATCTTCTTCTTCTTTGGATCAGTGGTGGAGGAATTTTCTTTCTGAGATTAGGAGCGGGTGAACAGTACACATGAGAAGCTACATGTATCATCATCTTCTTCTTGTTCTTCACCTTCCACATATTCAAGGAATCTGATTTGAGCATCATTCTCCACTTCTTCAATCTTTAGGGCATTGTTGTCTTGACTTTCTTATTCTGGCACTACAAGTTCTTCTTCATCTTCTTGAGTTTCACATATTGCATTTATTGGTGGAGCTTCCAAGGCAAGCCTTCTAGGTGATTTTTTAATCTATTTCCTATTCTGATTTTGATAAGATGCTCTTTGATAAACTTCATTCCTCAACATTATCAATTCATTAGCCAACTTCTACAATAATGAATCAGCACACTCATCATTAGGATTGTGGACCTTATCCTTCATTGAAGGATTCTTGATCTTTCCTAACAAGATGAGGTCATATTTCACTTCAATGAAAATTTTTGTAGAATGGTCCAAATATCTTTCCTGAACTCTCCATAGAATGAAACTATCCTTAGGAAACTTGGAATTCACGAAGAACCTTTTCATATTATTTGCAGTAGGACAGGAAATGTTGGGAATCTTGTTGATCACTTTTTTTAATTTTCGATGAAGTATCTCATGGACTCTTGTAATTCCTTCTTAATTTGAGTTAATTGATCAGGGAGGGCATGGGAATCTTATTCATTCTTGAATATTTCTTAAAAATTTATTTTCATATTACCCTAATCAGCAATTGAGCGTGATAGAAGATAGTAAAACCAGTCCACGACAAAATATTGTAATGTTTCCATGAATAGTCGTACTGCAACATATTTATGTTATACCCCAAGAATGCCATGGGATATGATTAAAGTTGTGATATGATCATTTGGTTGTTTCTTTCCATCTCCATAGGATTTTGGAAATTTATTTCTTGATCCTTTCATTAGTCCATGGAGTGTCAAAGTCAAAGCCAATGGACTAGCATTTTTTCCCCATGGCATAGGTGCTTGTTGGTCCATCTTTGGTTATTATTCCTCATTTTATTCTTATTCAGATCTTTCTACAACTTTTTCTATAATTTCTTATTTTAGAGGAGTGTACTTTAATGGTTTAACTATTGATCCATCAATGGAATACTCAAGAGGCAAGGTAGGATCAAACTCAGGAAAATATTCTTGACCTATTCTCCTTGCAATTTGAGTGATAGGAAGTTTGAAATTAGATTCCAATTTCTCTTCAAATTTTGAGTTAGTCACACCACTAGCTATGTAGGCCTTCATATACCTTCTTTCTTCCATTTTTGAGAAATATTCAATTCAACTCAAGGTAGATTTATGTTCACTCTTTTTGTGGGATTTTAGAATTTCAAATTTCAAGTTTTTTTGTTTTTTTGGAATATATACTTTGTATGGATTTTTTGGAGTCAATATTTGGTGCAGATGTGATAAATATATATCATAATGGGTGCCAAAAACTTTTGGCCAAATAATTTGTCACAAGGACAAATTAGCTGATTTTCACCAACACTCTGGGACTAAGTCCCTATGCTTTAATGGGGCAGATCCATTTATTGAAAAAAAGGAAATATTTACATTATACTATCAACCAGGGGTGGTCTTTTGACCGAGGATCATATAGGGGTACTTGACTACATCTATGGTAAAGTTATTGTATGAAGTACAAGGGAGGAAATAAAATGAGAGGTGAGATATTAGGAGAAAGTGAGAAATGGGTTTTACTCAATGAATAACACACATAATTTATCAACATAAAACCAGAGCATTTCCAAGTTATCAAAAATAAGACCCCAGTAAGAGAAAGGGGTTTTACTCAATGAATAACACACAGAATTTATGGACATAAAACTAGAGCATTTCTAAGTTATCAAAAATAAGACCCCAATATGAAAATTAAGACAAATAATATCATCAAAACTAATTTCAATTTCATTAAATTCATCAAAAGATACACTCTTTCCCTGGTTGTGCAGGATTGAAATGCTCTATTGGTGTATTAGTTGAGATGGAGAGGAAACATAGACAAAGGAAATAGAATAATTTGATCACTTGATCCTAGAGATAATATCGGATCTATTAAATAAGAATCACCATCCTTTGAAGCAAACAAGAGGTAAAAAAAAATTTCCTCAACCTGATGATAACACTTATCACTATGTGGTGTGAGGAGAGGGAGATGAATTTAGCCTAATAAGTACTCCACTAGGATGAGCTGGGTCACATGGAGGACCAGAGAGGAGGGATGAGGTGGGGCACATTTTTTTTTCCAATATTTCCCCTTGGTAAAGGTACAATAGGGACAAAAATTTTCCATGAAGTGAGAAGGTGACATGTGTCACCCCAAAAAATGACTAAGTATGAGAAGCGTACCTCACATAAGAGAGAACTTAATGACGCAATTCCTAAAGCTCCAAATGATATTTTCTAATGAAATTTTATATTATTTTGACTCCCAATACCATTTAAAGAGAAATGGGATATGTTTCAGACTTCAATTATGCTTTCATCTTCAAAAATTGGCCCTTTTTCTTTGGGACAACAAGGTGTGTCTACCAAGAATGAGTTACCTTGAGAAACCATTAGGTATTTTGAAATATGTGACGATTCCAAAAATTTAGAAAAGTAATCCATATTTATAATGCCTAATTTTTTTACTTTAAAATCTTTACGGGTCTCCCAAAACCATCTGAATAAGTTCAGGTACTAGATTTGACTACACACTCCACACACTTGAAAACCCTTATGTTGTTCAAATTGTCCCTAAACCTCAAAAACTTCACTAACTATTCCTAAATAAATTCCAACACCTTTATGACTCTTCAATACCACCTCTGTATGATTTTGGGCTTTCATATCCATCCAAGAGGATGTGCACTTGCCTTGAATGGATAAAATTGACCTTTCTAGGCTTACTAAGAGACTAGTATTCAGAGGCACTTTACTGAATGAGATGAATGACCCTGTTACAACATTTCAAACACTAGGAAAATATTTTTCATCATATTAGAAGTACCTGAAAGTTTAATATGATCATGACATAGAAGAAAAATTGACCAGGAGAGGGATTCAAGAAGACTCGAGATAAAATTTTCAAATTTGGCTTAGTTGTCATGCTTGAAAGTTTGAATTTTTGAGCTAGCAAAAATGCATGAAAGAAAGTAGTAACTGTAATAATTTTAGGTGAGTAATAATGTGATAATGAATTTCTTATATAGTCTTTCATAGGTGAGATATGATGATAAGGTTGACCTCAGGAAGATGAAATGACCTAAAGAATGATTTAGGATTGAAATAAAATATGATGATTGAGGAGGGGTAGGAACTTATAGGTAAACCAATACCAAACCCTATATCCTAATCCTTTCATTTGGTTTTGGATAAGAGAGAGAAACTCCTAAACTAATTTTTTCAATGAATATCATATGTTTTATGCATCTTTGATTGATTAATATTTCCAAAATGTTTGAAAGAGTATGATGTAAAGATAATAAATATGTAGAATGGATAGAGAAATGATGATATTATATTCCAATTGTGAGAATTTTTCTTAACAATGTTACAAGTCAAACTTAGCATTACATAAGGGTAATTTAACATATTATAGTGTCTATATTTTCCCCACCTTTAAGTGTGTAATGAAAAATTTAATGCTTAACAGAAAAACATACCTGAGAGAGAGAGAGAGAGAGAGAGAGAGAGAGAGAGAGAGTGTGTGTGTGTGTGTGTTTGTGTTTGTGTGTGTGTATTTGTGCGTGTGTGTGCATACTTTACCTTCACTCAAAAGTACTTTTTTATGTGTTGGTTTTGGCATTCTCTATAATGAAACTTACAACATAGAGAGTAGTCAATTTCTATAATAGAAAATAAACTTTAAATCAAACTATAGATAGTGCATTATAAATTTGAATCATTGCAAAAACTATGAAATGAGATGGAAAACATGGAAAGAGTACACCTATTTGTTTTATGGAGATAAGAGCTCTTATTTTTCTCATTCCTTGGAGAGTTGGAATGGTCTTTGGAGATGTCGAGTATTAGGGGTGATCAGTCCCCCAATGTTGTGTCATATGAGATAATAAAGGTAAAATGATTGGACTATGAAGGACCCATGTACTTCATTCCTTCCCCATTCAAGAGGAAGAAATATCATTCTACGAAGCTCATAGTTTTGATTTGATGTTTTTCTTTTCTAAGAATCTAGTGAAAAAAGGGGAAAGAGCAGTATATGAAGCTTGCAATATTTCTTCAACACTTTCCTCTAACCCACTGACCAAACTATTGCAAGAATATCTTGGTCTGATTTGTTCTAATATATCTTAGATGGAATGACCCATGTTATGCCATCATAAGGTGTTGTTATATTTAAATTGATTATTCATAATTCTAAATAATTATTTTGGGGAGATGGAGGTTTATGCCCCCAAACCCATTATGTAACTATATCTAAAATACCATTGTGAAGAAGGAATGAAACATTTGTGCCATATATAGCCTACTCTAAACTATGTAATATATATTTACATATATAAAAATCTTGTAAATGATTAGTAGAATCTGTTAAAATTTTAATTTCAAATAAAACTACCATGTGTTTGAGAATTTATGGAGAGGTCAAGAAAATATGATGGTCTTGACTAATATGTGTTTTGAACATGTTTAAATTTTGTAACATTTTTTTATTCATGACCTTTTATGAGGATATGATCCCTATAGAAAAAATTTCTTGTATCTTGTAATATTTTGTAGAAATACTTTATTGAATGCCCCATCTTTTGAGGAACGTGTGGTAAATAAATTGTGGTCAGATCAAAAGAATAAATGTGTACCCATATACTATATGCTTGGTAATTTGTAGGAGAATGTAGAATGCTTAAGTGGTGGAAATCATTGAGAATATATACCTATAAAAAGGGGTTGTGCATGTTGGAAACCATGGTGCGAAGAAAAAGCAACAAGAAAGAATGCATGTGTAAACCAACTAGTAAAAAAGAGAATAATAGAAATCATGTCCTACTCCATAGTAAAACAAGTGTGTAATCATCATAATAATCATGGCATAATCCATACAAAAAATATAAGTGTAATCATCAGTGCCAACTAGAATCAACAAAGTAATATAAACAACAATGTGTAATCAAGTCAGAAAAATCAACTAAAATCATAGTAAACAATAGGCATGGATATGCAAACATGAAACACCAACGGTGTCATAATATAATCACAGTAGAATACATAATGTTCCATAATCAACTAAGAAAGTGCATATATGCAAAGTAGGAATGAAGCCACAAACATGGGACAACCATGTTGTCACAGGAAAAGTAATCCTCATAGGCCATATAAAGAAAATATTCATAGTATCATGGTCAAATAAATCTACGTAATAAGTAATCAAGGAATGCATCCATATAAAAAATGAGTGAAAGAAATGTAGAGAGTATAGGTAACTACTATTAATAGTTATAATATAAATAATAATGATAAGTTAGCACTGCACAAAACACATGTTTTAGTTATGTTGATCCAATAGATAAAAAAAACATTATGTATGTAAATAAGCATGATGAGGAATGTGTAAAGTAACATGTAATGTAACAAAATCACATGTACCTTATGGAGGGATTCCCCCAAAAGAGTAGGGTAAGGAACCAAGATAGCTCCTATCATCATACATAAGAATTTTTGAGTGCTTTGTATCAAGCTCAAAATACCCCATAAACACATGTGTGTAAAGAATAGATATGTTATGTATCAAATCAATGAAACCAATAAGATGTATAAAGTAACATGATAGCCAAACCAGCTGGAATATGTCATTGATTCATTATTTTTCTCATATTTGAATATTTTTACATTATGTAATTATTTGAATGTTTTAAGTATTTTGCAAATATTTATGTACAAGAGGGGTATTAGCGCAAGAGCTTAGTATTATTTGAGAAGATAATTTGTATCAAGGTCAATATCAATTATATCTAATGGGTAAAGACACCTTAGAGTAGTGATGTGCATGTCAATATTCAATTGGTAGTATTAATGAACTAGATCCTGATACGCTCATTTTCTTGAAGATGTAGTTTCCAAAAATCATGAATACTTTAGTTTTGGGGCATCTTATAATAAGATAATGATGACACCTTTAGTCTTGAGCATGGTTATATTAGTGATAAGATATTTCAAGTGAATAATTCCATGTCTAGATATGTAATGATAGTCACAAAAGGGGAAGTCAGGTGTTTAATAGCTTGGGATTAGACTAATTTTAAAGGGAGGGTAAAGGCACTAAATCAAGATCCAAAAGTATGGATAGAAACTCCTATGGATTAT
Organism: Taxus chinensis; assembly: GCA_019776745.2. Classification (NCBI taxonomy): domain Eukaryota; kingdom Viridiplantae; phylum Streptophyta; class Pinopsida; order Cupressales; family Taxaceae; genus Taxus; species Taxus chinensis. The sequence continues at coordinate 511,847,228 of CM034153.1, read as the reverse complement.
CTAAGATGTTCGAAATGGTGAAAGATCAAAAAAATGTTACACGATCAAGTGTTTTGACAACATGTTGCAATGGATCAGAAGGATCTAGAGAATATGTATCAATGTTAGAAAATGTAATAAAAGGATATATGTTTGATGAGGTAGCTTTGAGCTTATAATGGCTAGGACCAATAGATGTGAAGAGCAAGTGAAACATAGATTCATATTCATTGATAAGCTTATAATTCAATTTTCATATGTTATCATTTGTAATTTCAAAGGTTTTGATATCATTATTTGATGATACATCATAGTATTATTGGGAGGTATTAGTATTGAGTTAAATTAATGGTTGTTGTTGATTAGCAATACTAGTGTCATGGCTAGATTTGTCTATAAATTATGTGGGAAACTGATCCACAAGAAAGGGTTTCTATTGGGGTGATGATAGGGACTTAAAAAGTAGAATTATGAATGTGGAAATATTTGAAAGGTTTGGGGCTAGTAATCACTATGTACTCACAAGAATCATGTATAAATTTGATACATTGGTGAAAAGGTGATGGGATTTCTTATAGAGCATGGATACATGGAATATGTAGTATAATATTGTAATGTAGATTAGTGTCCATTATGTAGAAGGTAGTGGTAAATATGTTAAGACCCACCACTAATCAAAAGTAACAGTTCCTAATGTGGAGTGGGTAATGTTACAAAATCCCCATATAGTAGTAATTTTTGTGCCAATTGAATGTATACGAATCCCTATTTTCTTAAGTAGATAACTAGGGAAAATATTGAGACCATAACCATTATAAATTAGTACCCACTTGATAAGAAAACCCCATATTTTTTTTGTAATAAAAATAGGTGCACATGTCTCCTTTCTTATGATGGGTGGGATATCTGTTGGGCTGAAATTATAGCTTTATTTATTACTTTGAATGTTTCTATGATAGAATAAAAAATCAGGAGGTTGTCTAGTAGAAGGAAAAGTGACTGATTGCAATGTTTCAAACAAGATGTCTATAGACACCCTAAAAATACACACTACTCTTTTCACATTAATATTTGGCATTATTCATCCACATCCCATTAGAATTAATAATAATGACCCACATATCATTATAATTAACTATATTCATCTACATCCCACTATAATTAATTAATTAATTTTATAACATATAAAACATGCACTATGCACTCTTTAGCTAACTTAATTAGCTATTTAAATAATATAAAAAACTACATCTCCACTCACCTTCCATTCATCTCCACTTCACTAGCTCGCTCACTCAAGTTCTATAACCCTACAAAAGAGGAATCTAAATTACATGTACAATTAAAGAATTCAAGAGCCAACTATTCAAATTAAATTCTCTTAAATTCTTATTCAAATTCAGCCAACTACATAGGCCAAATCAACATACTAAATAAGGAAAATGCATTTATTCACCTACAACTCATTCAAATTTTAATCATCAATCCATAGCCTCTCCTTCATCTATAAATAAGAGGCTCATCTCCTTACAATTCAATATTTGGAATTTTAAGGCATTTGTAGTGTTGCTCTATCAAATTGTCACTCGATTGCACATACCATTATGTTGTCCATTTGATCAAGGATCTCACAATCAAGCACACCATTCATCCATTGCTTTAGCATAATATGCTTCCATTCGGAGTCACTTTTGGAGCATCCACATTCAATCAACCAAAGAGATTCAAAAATATTGGTACTTTATACTGCATTTCATCCATCTCATCTGAGGTTGCAAGGAGACATGAATGAAGGGATCATGTTTGCACTTGTGTATTATTTCTTCTATTATTAGTTTTTTTCTTGTTTACATTTTGGCATACCTAGTGGGAGTTCCACACATTATTACTTATTTTTTTCATTATAACATATTTTCATATTTCTTGAAGTGTTTACAGGCTACCCAAAAAATTCAGGTCTTCTAGTGAGCTGGTTTGAGAGAATTTTTGAAAAAACTAGTCATTTTGGCCAGATTTAACCTTTGTTTTGTGTAGGTATGGGTGAATTGTGTCTCCATCTCCTTCTGTGTGCTATTATAGCACGTGACTTGTGTTAGAATTTCAAAAGTGTTTTTTCATTCATATACTTTTGTCAGTGTGGATATAGGTATGTTTATGTTGTCCTTTATGTGCTAGTATTTCTCATATTTTCTATCTATTTTTCATATCTACACTATCATGACTCAATCTACACTACCATGTTCCTGAATGCATTTCTATAACAATTACTTATTTTTTTGTCATTTTTATTATATTTCTTCATATTTACATTTTTGTATAACTCTATGTGTTATCATTTCTTTAGCTCCGCTAGCATAGGTACGCGTGTGTCTCTGTTTTCTAGTATTCTATGTTAAACATGAAGGGATCTGTGTTTATGTTACATAACCTACGTCTACGTTCATATTCATGTGTCTCTTTCACATCACATGTTTGTTTCTATCCATATAAAGTGTGTTTGTGGAATCAAATATGTCTGTGTTGCTCGTGAAGTGCTTTTTCATGAAGAAAGTATGTTTTTCTACCCTTGCATGCATCTCTATTACACCACCTGCGTCTACATGATCTAACATATGTTTTCATGACAGTGGATGTGCTACCATGTTTAAGTTTGAGTCTTTTTTTCTTTATTTTTATTTATTTTTTCATATCTATGTCTATGCTTTAGTAATTACACTAGTGTGTGATTACTTGTGCTAGCGTTCTAATCTATTGTCTAGATAGTTTTATATGCACATGTTCATATATACATTTGTGCAATAGTATGTACAGCTCCACGGTGTTGAGTACATCTGCATGCATCTAAAGTGCATCTGCGTGTATCCAAGATGCATTTTCATTTCTTCAAACTATGTTTCTATCACAAGTAAGTACATCTTTGTTTCCGTTACCTTCGTTTCCACTCTGTGTAAAATATATTTTTATATAGTTTTTCCATAATTTAAGAAAAGCATTCTCTGTTGTTTTTATAACATTTTTCTTATTGTTTTCAATAAACTTAGACTAAATAATAGAACCTAACATTTTTATTAATGATTTTTTTAACATTTTTACTTCATTTAGCTTATTTTTAGCTTTCATTTTCTGAGCATCTTAACCACTTTAATTTTAAATCAAAATAATGTATTCTCTTCTCGTACATTGTTAGGTGATCTTGAGAATTAAAAGTAGCAGCAATTATGTTAGTAATCTATTTTTTTTTAATCATAGCATTTTACTTTTGAAATCCATATCATGTGTGCTCTTCTCTTGTGTCCTTTGTATGATCTTGAGATTAAAAATCAATTATGATTTCTTTATAGTTTAACTTTTATCATAACCAAACCACGTATTCTATTCTTCTATGCCTTTGGGTGAACTTGAGAATTAGAAATGGTAGAAGTTGTTTTTTATTGTATCTAAATCACTCGGTTTTGTAGCAGAAACTACTAATATTTATTATACATGAACACTTCGTTTAAGAGGATATTCATCTTACAAAATCAATAAATAAACTTCGAACTCTTGTGCATGCATGTTTCCTTGGCCAAATAAATTTAAAAATTGCTAAAAATCAAAAGTACACTTTCATTTTTAACTTTTCATCTACTCTTTTCAAGTTAGAAAGAAACTTTTTTGTAACCATCTCATACATTTGTATTTACACATAGTGGATATGGATTTCACCACCTCTTAAACTACACTGGTGACATGGATTTCACCACCACACACCAATTAATTTTCTATTGCAATGCACTTGAGACCTAGTCTCAAACAATGTTCGACACATTCCTCACCTATATCCCCTGTCTTAAAGGTAATGTTTTCATGATTGGGGTTATTGCGAGCATATTGCCTAATATATCCGTAACAGTGAAGTCTGTGGCATTGTCCTTGTAAATTCTTTGGGGAGAAATAAGGAAAAAATTCACATATCATTCCCCCATCACCCACCACCTTTTCAAAAATCCTAGCATTGGAGTGTTGATTCACTCTTCTAAGTGGGTTAGTAATTATTAGGTGTGTCTCTTTAAATATTCCAAGGGTTCCCCATACCACTTTTGTCCCCGTATAGATTTGGTATATCAGGTCTGAGATAAATCAAAAGACACATTTTTTAGAGAGATAAAAACTTGCATCCACTCATTCATAACATTCTATATGTTGCATTTTTCATAAAACTTTGTGCAGATTACTCAATAGATTTTACCCTCTTACAGCCAAAACATTGAAAAAATCTTACTTTCTGCTTGTTGTTTGTGAAGAAAAAAGGTTCTATCAAAGATACTATCACAAAACTTGGTTTATAAAAACACCTTTTACACTTTTTTGACATTTTAGTTTGAAATTATAGGTTGTGTTCCATAAACACAAATCCAATCCTATAAAAAAATAAAAAACTAGTTTTCCAACTATCCACTTGAAGTTAGAACTCGTGTTCTACCAAACCAAATTCAATCCAATCAAAGCTAAGTCATAGCCAAAAAAATCAAACACAATCTTTGTGGACACTCACGTCCAAAAATCTAAATCCTATCCAAATCTACATCTTATAGCTTGAATATTCACTTTATCCAACTCAAAATCCAAACAAATCCTATTAAAATCTAAATTTATCCCCTTTGTATATCTAATCCACGTTAAATAAGACCTTTTTAGCCTCAGTCTTTAGATTCACCAAAATCTTATTCTTAAGAAAATAAAATCAAACCACGATCTAAGTCTTATACATTGGATATTCAATTTATTCATGTTTAAGCACATCTAATCCTAACAAATCAAAAATCTTATACGTTGGATTTTCACTTTATCCAAATAACAAGTAAACCAAATCACATTGAATCTTATACGTTGGATATTCACTTTATCTAAATCTAAGTAAACTCAATCCTATCAAAACTAAGTTTCCTACATTAGATATTCACTTTATTCAAATATTAGCTATATCAAATCACACTTAATTCAAATCTTATACTTTGGATATTCCATTTATCCAAATCCAGGCAAATTTGGTCATATCAAATAAAAATTATTATCATTTGGATATCCACCTTATCCAAATCTAAGCACATCAACATCCAAATCAGTCTAATCCGACTCTAAACTCGAGCCTATCCAATCAATCAAAGTCTTATACTTTGGATATTCACTTTATCCAAATCTAAGAAATTCCCAATCAGTTCTAATGAACTCTAAAATCAATCCTTCCAAATCAAAGTCTTAAAATTTAGATATTCACTTTATCCAAGTTTAAGCAAATAAGTCCTAACCGGACTCTAAAATCCAATCAATCCCAATTGAACCAAATCAAAATATGAATATCAATCTATTCAATCTGAAAGCATAGTCTTAACCTTTGATCAAATCAAACTCTGGTTTCACTAAACATGTTTGCAAGTCAAATACAAGAAAACAAATCCACTATCATCCTTTTAGTTTAAATCGCAAACCACCTTTTACTTTAGGTTTTTACCTTTAGTAAAATGAAAATCCCATGCAACACATCAGAATAATATTTCTTTAAAAAACTTTATGAGATGTCCACGAAACTCACCATGATAAACCTTTCCAACACAAAGCAAAGGAATAATGATACTTTTACCTCCTTCCTTCAATGATGATGAGAAATTCTAAAACGATTTCATTTCTTAGTACCCGAAAAACAAGTTGATATGTATTTGCATACCGAATCTTAATCTGGATCTATCATTCCAAATAAAAATGCATTTCCTAAACAAATTCAAAGAAGTAATCAAAAAAGGAACTAAAATTGAGAGAGCCCTTATTGCTAAAGGCCTCATCAAAACTCTTTGAAAAGATCAATCTTTGTACAAAAACAAAGCCCAAAATCAAGAAAAATCCAAATTCTTTAGTCAACACAAAAATGTTGTAAGTGATGGGATCACTGATTCTCATCATGTCCAAAACATTCAAAATCATCAAGCAAACAAATCAGTTAATCAATCAATAATACCCCCTAGTCAAGAAACTACTCTATGTGAAGTCAAAACGAAGATAATCAACACCTCTTGGAGAAATTATTTCAAGTGCACTCCACCAATTAACATATGCTAAAATGGTAATCTATCTACTCACATGACCCTTTGAAGAAGGGAAACCAAAACCAATGTGGTATAAAGAATTGGAATATTGTGAATATCACTGCAGCATCGATGACCATCCTACAGATCAGTATTCAAATCTTTGCCATTATATCCAAGATTTACTTGACAATGGATGTATTGAAGTTGAAGTTATTTCTAATACAACCATGCCAAATGAGACATTATATGTATTCTATGACCCCCTTTTAACTCATGGTACAAATGAAAAATTTATAGACCGGGGTCAGTCATCAAATAATGTTGAGATTGATCTTATCATTTCATTGCTAAATCTTACACCTCACACTGTGGCTACCATCAAAACCGACACTCTTATCCTTTTTGTAGCAACACTAAAAAATTAGGTTTGGACACCATCCATGAAACCTCAAATGTCTAATCACGAGTCTACTACTATTCCACAACAACCATACAATGTAAAATATTCAAATGATTCCAATGACATTATCAAACAATTAGAAAATACATATCCACAAAAACCTCTCATGGATTTTACCACAACATCACCTACATTTCTAGATATCCTTAATCACGCATTCCATGATGCACTTGTTCTTAAGGGTGTCAAAACACAACCATTTCAAGCTTTAATCACAAATAAATATCGTCAAATAATCTAATCCTATCATTTGGTCCTCTTGAAAATTTGACACCAAACATTATGAATAAGAAATATTGATACATTCAAGTATTCATCACTAATCATCAAATCAAAAGAGTGCTTATAGACAATGGAGAAATACTAAATATCTATTTTATGAAAGTGCTAAGATTCCTTGGATTCCCATTTGCAAGTCAATCCTTCACACCCCGCGTCATTCCTTTCACAAATTAAAACCGCATTGACGCTAAAATCCTATTCAAATTCCAACCATATGTATCTTCTACTCCACCTATGATGGAAATAAATGACAAAGGTATTGGAGAGTATGAACTCAAAAATTCCCTCCACATTGGAAAATTATCTTTATCCACACATAACGTCTTCAATGATCTAGCTGAAATAAATATATTCATTGAAAATATTTCTATTTACTCCATTGTCTTGGACCTCATCCACCGAAGTCTCGTAATCAAGACCAATGAAATCATAGATTCATTGAAAATATTTCTATCTACTTCGTTGACTTGGACCTTGTCCACCCATGTATCATAAATCAAGACCAATCAAATCATAGATTCATTGAGAATATTTCTATCTACTCCATGGAATCAGACCTTATCTACCCAAGTATCGTAAATCATGACCAATCAAATCACAAATTCATTAAGAATATTTCTATATAATACGTTGAATTGGACCTTATCCACCCAAGTCTCATAAATCAAGATGAATCAAATCACAAATTCATTGAGAATATTTCTATCTACTCTGTTGAATTGGACCTTGTCCACCCAAGTCTCGTACATCAGTTCTAATCAAATCACAAATTAATTGAAAATATTTCTATTCAAACCATTGACTTGGAATTTGTCTACCCAAGTCTATTAAATCATGACCATTCAACTCCCATAACCATGGAACTCTTCCAAAATGATGAGTCCATCGCCAACCCTAATCTACAAAAAAATAAATCAAAAAGCGTAAAAGGAAAAAAGATTTTCCATCACCAGCACTTCATCTAAGCGCTATATGAAAATAAAAAATGTAGAAGTAAATACTACTTATCCACGTGTACTCTCCATAGTAAAGGAGGCTGCTTGTACTGCCAACTCATATAAAAATAGTTTTGTACTTTTCATCCATTGACAAATATCTCAAACATAACATCATCATATTTTCACTCTCCACCTATAAGAGACATGCTAATATTGTTCTTATTAGGAATTATGTATCCCATCCTTGTTATGTTTTCTCCATTTCAAATATTTTTACCTATGGTCTTGTCTTGAAGCTTATTGATGGAAAATTCTCCTTCCAAACAAGCTCTCTCCTTACAAGAAATCACTAAACTTCTTTAACCAGATCTTTAAATTGTCCATCTCAATCTAAGGTGTTGAAACCTTGCATCCTACTAGTCACATGAGGATAATATTTTGGGGAAAATATTCCTTCCCAACAAGCACTATTCAAAAACAAGGAAAAATCAATCAAAAATATAAGAAAATGTAAATAATTACACCTTTCATCCTTCATAATCTTTGGTGTTGAGCCCACACTTTTTACTAGTAGTATGAGACTGGGAAAGGAGGAAGGTATCCTTACTCATCTACATTTTTTATTTGGTGTTGATCCCTTTCCTCTTACTGGTGGCATGTGGCGAGATGTAAGGGTCTCTCTAAAAATTAAAAAATAAATCATTCAAACAATCTAAATCACAAGTGCTTAATAATACAAATCTAAATAAACAATTTAGTTGCTCATGTTAAGAGAGAACAAGTCTTTTAACTCTATATTATCAATTAATAGGCCATCAATAGATCTTATTCTGTTAAAAGCATATAAATTGAAATCATCTTGGAATTAGTCAAATAATCTTGACTAGAGATGAGTCACATTTTCTGCAATAGACCGTTTTTACACCTTGTATTTACATCCTTCATCTTCATTTTCATATCACTATCTCATTTTTATCACGTCTTTCTTGGATCTTGGTGTTGAGTCCCCTCATCTTACTAGTTATGTGGAGTCAATAGTGGAGTTAGAAATCATATCACTATATCATCTACATTCTACCAATTGAATGAAATGTTTACAATTGTTTGAACATGAGTTCATACAGTGCACCCTTTTACCAAGTCAAAAATCTAAACAAAATCAAATATTCCAAAAATCCTTAAAAATCACAAATCATCAAAAGTCTAAAAATAATAATTATTATCCAAAAACAAACAACATCTACAATTAGTCAAAAATTTAAAAAAATAGAAAAACATTGTCCACAAACATTAAAACATTCACACAACTATCAAATACCGAGGTACTCTTCCAAATAGTACCAAAAACAATAAATCAACAATCATCTCAAAACATAGAACATTGGACTCATATCCTTGGTATTCGTTCCAACTATCGTACAACAAATCAAAACCCTTGTGTGCATATTTTCTTGGGGCAATCACGGATCTCATTATCTCTCTTGCTTGGAGGAAATGAACCCATCAATCAAATCAATATTCAACATGGATCCAATAAGATTATCACTTGAACCCACTCTTCAATATGATCTAATATTACCCCTTTCATGTATCCTTTCTTGAGGGAAATGCAATCAAATTAAATTTTCATCTAGATCCAACACCACTCTTCATTCTAATCTTAACCCTTACATTTTTCCTTAGGGTAAAATTAATTCAATAAATCATCATTGTGAAACACATTAGGGGCATAGGTATCTGTCTTTATTTCTAGTTTTTTCATTGATAGTTACTTCGGACCAATTACATGTATTTTGTTTGTCATCTTGGATCATTTATGGTCATTGTGTACATGTTTACTATGTATATTGGGTTTATTTTTGCTTCCTTGTTTACTATGTGTGTGTTTTTTACGCACATAATGGGTTAAACACTAGTATTCTTTAATAATCATGATGCAAATTCTATTTTACAATAGAAAACTAAGGTTTCTATAAACTAAAATATTTTAATGGAATCTCAAGCTATGAGAAATTTCACTCCCATCATCCTTCTAATCACTCTTGAATTATAAGCATTCTCCTTCCTCCTATCAATCAGTTATCCACTATTTTTTTCGCATCACCCATCCACCAGAGGGAGCACTCCCTTAGCATAATGTAGAATTATTGTGGCATCCAAATTCTTCACTGGGGAAAATTAGGCAGGTCCACCACACTCTCTATCATCTACTCATTAATCTACACGTGTCTATTATCTTTAAAATACTATTACTTTGTAACAACACTTTAAAGAGGGGAAAATGTAGACACCCTAAAAATACACACTACTCTTTGCACATTATTATTTATATCTTTATTCATCCACATCCCATTAGAATTAATTATATTCATCCACATCCCACTAGAATTAATTAATTAATTAGACAACCTATAAACCATGCACTATGCACTCCTTAGTTAATTTAATTAGCTATTTAAATAAAATAAAAACTAAATATCCACTCACCTTCCACTCATCTATACTTCAATATCTCACTCACTCAAGTTTTATAACCCTACAAAAGTGGAAGATAAATTACATGTACAATTGAATAATTCAAGAGCCAACTATTCAAATTATAGCCTCTTAAATTCTTATTCAAACTCATCCAACTGCACAAACAAAACCAACATTCTAAATCAAGAAAATTCATCCATTCATCTGGAACTTAGTCAAATATTGATCCTCAATCCATGGCCTCTCCTTAAGTTATAAATAAGAGGCTCATCTCCTTAAAAATCATTCATTGGAAGCTTAAGGCATTTGCAGTGTTACTCTGTCAAATTGCCACTCAATTGCACATAATGTTATGTTTTTCATTTAATCAAGGATCTCACAATCAAGCACACCGTTTAATCCAAAAATGGATCTTGAAGTACCCAATTCTATAAATTCTCTTATTGAAACTTGCAGTACATACCCTCAACAAGTTCAATATTCTAAAATATGGTTAAGTCATTTTGACAGTGATCTAGACACCTTTAAATGACAAGAAGACCATTTTTATGTTATGTTTTGTTAGTGGCAGTGAGACAGTGATGGAACCACCTTGACAGTTGTAAAACTTCCACTCTACATAGAGTGGTGGTTGTGGGACCATTTCCTATAGGTACTTGTGGTTGCACAACTGCCACTCTGCAGACTCCGATGGTTCTTCCCCGACAACATCAAAAATGTGGAAACTGAAGAGTTGCAAATGTTTGGGCTCCCAGTTCAAATTTTTTCACCTCTCCTTTCATCATTGGATAGATATCTATAAATACAATAATTTTTACTCATTCTAACAAGTGATTTGGAGTGAATTCAAGTGTGAGTAAAGGAGAGAGTATGAACTATTCTTGTTTTTTCATAGAAAAATTAATTTTTTGTTAAGGATTATGAGTAATTAATGCAAGTAGAAGGAGCTTTAATCATTATTTAAGGTCATCTATTGGCAATAAACTGGTATTATATCAAATATTTACATAGTGAAGGGAATAAATTTCTTACCTAGCTGTAGTTTTCCCACATTAGGTTTTTCCATGATAAAATATTTGTCTCCTTGTCTTTCATCTCTCAATTATAGTATTGTGTGAATGTTTCTTTCATAACATACTTGACAAAAGGAACTTTGGTTAATTTTTTCATTCATTGTCACTAAGATAGGATCTTTTTTTTTATTTTTGAGAGGCATTTTACAGATCATATTGGTATTAGATTAGTTAAGATCAAATTATTTTGTGTGGTTTATCTTGTGTTGACATTTTCAGTTAGATGCCCCTCACCCAAAATGGTAATGAAAGTGGTGAAGGTATCCTCATTCCTTTTGAAGCATAGATTTCCACCAAGAAGTGGAAGCAAAGAATTTGAAGTATGGCTCGCAACATAGATGTATTTGAGACTAAAGAAGAATGTTTCTACAAGTTGGAGGTGTATGTGGAAATTCTATCCAGAGATGTGACTAGTATTTCCTTGTCTATGGGGAAGTTAGATTCCATCATGGGATTTCTTATGGAGAAGTTTGGTGTTCCACAAGAGGCACTAGTAGACCATAAATAATACACTCATGACTATGAAGAAGAGAAGCCACGTGCCAACCTTACTCCTCCTCCATTCAAAGCAAAGGTGAAGATTAAAATTCATCCTTATGGTGGGGACATGAATGCTGAGAAGCTAGACCATTGGCTATCTCAACTTGAGGTATATTTTAGTTTGCATCAAATCAATGAGAATCAGCAAATTTCATTTACAATGCTAAAATTAACCAATCATTTTTTAACTTAGTTTGAAAGTTATGTTCATAATTTGGTTGTTAAGAAACTTCCTCCTATTTCTAAGTGGGATGAATTGAAATGGTTAATCAAAAATTTATTTTATCCTATTTTGTTATGAGGAAGATAGGTTCATGTATTGGCAATATCTCATGTAGAAGCAAGGCTAAAATGTGCAATAGTACACTAGTGAGTTCTGGAAGAAATCTGTCCAAATGGGAAAAGATGTAGCAGACCACAAAATTTCTATAAAGTACATCAATGGAATCCATAGCTACTTGAGGATACCAGCCCTCTTGGCCAATCCGATGAATGTAGATGATGCTTGTTCCCAAGCCCACTATCTAGAGAAGTACAAGAAAAAAAAAATCATCTACCTCTTAGCATGCTTTAAATTAAAAAAATTGGCACCAAGAAAAAGGAGAAAGGAACATGGAAAGGTATGAAAAATGATACTTCCATTTCTAATAAGGATAACAAAGTTCATTTTGGCACTTTTGATGTTGACACTCATTCCGAGAAATTATGGTGGAAGCTCCACCTAAAATTACATCCCTTCAAGAATAAGAAGAATAAAAATAAGGCCATGGATGTCGTCCAAGGGGAGGAAATATTTTGTAGAGAAGAGGTGGATGATACAATGTGTTGTACCTTCATCCGTAGAGAGGTATGTTTGGGTACTAATAATGTTATTCAATAAAATTAACTTACTTAAATTTTGCATATAAAAATCCAAGTGAGGAAAACCAAAGTGGATGATCTTTTTATACTTTTTCTCAAGCTAATTTGATAAGGAGTTAGTTAATAAGCTAAAATTAGAAATTTACAATCATATGAATCCATATTCACTTGGTTGGTTAAAGAAAGGTTTAAACATCAAGGTTACCAAGTAATGTAAAATTATGTTTGGTATTGAAAATAAGTTCATTGATGAAACTAATTTGGATATTGTTCCTCTTGATGTGTGTGGTGTAGTGTTTGGCAGCCCATAATTGTATGTCAGGGATGTCATAATCATGAGAATATCCAATCAATACTACTTGGTGAAGGATGGTAAGAACTACCTCATTTCATCCTTTACAGGAGACTCAAATATATCTTTGGTAAGTGCCTCTGAAGCTAAGAATATTATTAATACTAGTGGAAAATAATCATTACTTATTTCAAGAGATATATAAGAATAGGAAGTTATTACATCTAAAACCACTTGTAGCATGTTTACTAACAAAGAGCAGGAGAAAATAAAAGAGTTAGTTTAATAGTTCAGGGAAACATTCCAAGATCCTATAGGGCTTCCTCTAGTCTATCCAATTAAGCATGAGACATTTTTTTACCTAATAGTACACTTGTAAACATGGGATTGTACAGGTAGTCCTTGAAGGATTCCAACAAGGTAAAATAGTAGTTATATTATTTCATTAAGCAGGGTATAATCCATCCTAACACTTCTCCATGTGGTTCTCCAATTGTTTTAGTGTATAAGAAAGATGGTTCATAGAGGATGTGTGTTTATTATAAAACATTAAATAAAATAACCATTGAAAATAGGTGTAGACACAAAATTTGGGTCAAGCTACACTTCGTCCCTCTCAATTAATTAAACACACCATGGCCTCATTACTAATTATTACTAATATATTCACCTTCACATTATTAATTAATTTAATTATTTTAATTAAATTAATTTTACCCTCACACCCCCACCTCACCATAACACCTCACGCTAAACTCATTCCAGGGTCATTTAACTCACAGTGACCAAGTCATCACTCTCAACACTGAGTCATCACTCTCAGTGTTGACTCATCACTTGACCTAACTAACTAAGAATTCTTCTCAAACCTAATTGGACTTCTTCTATGACCTTCCTACCCTTTCTAATGAGAAATACACTTCCCTAAGCGGACTCGACTTGGAAAACACACCAAATCTAGGAAGATCTGCCTATTTTTGGTAAACCTATACTTACCCACCTTAGTCGGCACCAGTTATCCCTTGACCGGAGCCGGTCACCTAGCCGCCATTGGTTCCTATATATACAATTTTACAACCTTTAACCTGGGTTAGTAAATTTTAGTTTTGAGATAACTATTGCATTCAAGCATGAATCCAAAGCCTCTCAGCATCCAGACGACACAAAATACTCAACCATAGGCTTAAGCAAGCATCTGGTTCTCCTTTCAGAGCATTGGAATACTCACGGGAACACTACGAGAGTACTTCCACGACACTGAATTCATAATCTCTTCACGGAGCAACTACCATCCACCTTCACCTACCAGATCTGTAAAGGAAAGTAATTATTTATGAATTTGATCATAGTGTGCTTGCTTAAAGTATAGATTCCTTACCTCTTTCATTATACTTTATTTTGTCCTATATTCTTTTATCTCCACCTCCTCACCAATCTACCAACCCAACCACCTATAGCCTTTTTTTCCTTCCATGACTTCCCCCTCTTTATCCCCGAGTCTTCTTAGTAATATCACGAACCTAACCACACCCTTATTACTCTCTGTGAAATCACAGAGAATCCCCAAAACCATTTTTATCAAATTATTGTCAATTTCCCGTACCGACGTTGGTTACCTAACCGCCGTTAGTTTCACCTCTATACCGACATCGGTCTCCTGACCGATATCGGTCTCTGTGTCATTTCATTTATTTTTACTAGCAAGCCTCTCGATCAACTAAAAATAATTCAGACCTTATCCGATCAAATCCCAGACCCCTGTTAAACCTGCCAAAACCCATAACAACCTACCAAACATTCATATTTAATCATAACATTGCATGTTAGATTAGATTTGCTTATTGTATTTGCACAAGATACCTAAATCGTATAACTACAATAGGATTTCCTTAATTCATGATATTTGCATTAAATTTTATTTAAAAGTGGATTGACAACCTTCTAGGAAGCACCTCGCTTCCCATATCTAGCACTCATTAGGTAGTCCACTAACCTATATTATTAATACTATTTGGTCTTGTTGTGTTTCTTATACAAGTCATTCCTCCTCACCAAAGGAAATCTCTTCATGATCAGTTTGGATTAAAAATCAGTAACGCGCACATTCAACCTTTGACCTACATCTCACAGGTATTCCTCCTAACCTATTTCCTATTCAGTTTTAACCAAAAGCAACAAATTAGGTGAAACATCTTGGCATGCCTAGTGGGACTCAATTAGGGGTTCTTTGTATTGTTCATTCTTAGGTAAAATCTTGTGTATCTATTTTCATTCGATATGAGTTCACATTAAGATCCTTCTCTAGAAATATTATTTTCTTTTGATTATCTCAATGACACTTGTTTTTTGGGATTAAGAAGAATTCTTCTTTCTTTTCATATATTGCATTTAGTGAAAGTCATACCCTTAACCTCTTCATAATTTGTTCTCATCGAATATAATTTGTGGATTTGGGCTTTAAAACTTGTGCACTTGCATTGTTGATTTTGTTGCATTATAGCTAATCTAAAATTGTGGGCAACCTATATGCTGGAAGTCATGCCCAACTGATGGTTGATAAATTGCACCGTAGCTCACATTTTGCACACTCTTTATACCAAATCACTAAAAACAAATTACACAATTCTTAAACAACATCTTTCCTGAAAGAAGCTTTCAACGATCACACAATCAAAGGATTAACATTGGGCTCTAGCTAGTTTCTATGTCTAGTCATCATCTCAAAAAAGGATCTCCCATGCCAAAACTTACCTGAAACCAGCCATAGTTGTCAGCTTTTATATGGCACCTTTGTTAACAAAAACTTATATCTTGCTTACAGTCAATCCTAAATGGTATAAGCCACAACATAAAATCCAAAACATTTTCCTCTTCATCCTTAGTAGCTTCCTCTAATTGCTTTGAGAGTCTTTACGTCCACTCCACCTACCTACATTTATCACCAATATATTCCTATTTACATCTATCTCTTATTGGTGATACTTGTCATCTACATCTATTCTAGCCTAGGATTCCTTCATCACAATTTTCAGTACTCTGGCACCACCACATACTAGGATGATCTAAATCACCAAATACCCTCCTCATCTACCCCCTTATACTGTAGGGGGTTCCCAATCATCACAACCTACCAATGATCTTATCAAAATGATGATGGACAAGATGCATACATTGGAAGCATTTGTCTCTGGCTTACGTAACTCTATGACATACAATGTGATTTTTTTCTAATGATTCCCATTCACCCATCCATTCTGATTCATCCATACCCTCCCGCATTTGGAAAATGCCTAAATTCATTGATTTAACATCCAAAGAAGACCCACAACAGCACTGTGGTATTTTAAAATATGTGTGTTATCTGATCACTCAGTGATGACACTTTGCTCTAAGCCAACATTCCCAATGTCCTTGATAGGACCATTTAGATTGGTATAGTGCTCTACCTAGGCATTCCATCTTTTCATTCAATCAGGTAGCTCACTCATTTTCTAAACCATTTTTCCCCATCAATTTTGTCAAGAAGGTCACCATGATCAGCGAACTTGTACGTGACACGCTAATACGAAGATGAATCTATCACATCATTTTGTCACTCATTGGCCAAGCCTGATCAACCTAGCTCACATTCCAATCTACCTCAAACCAGGACCCCAATAGAGTTGTTCACCAGAGCTTGTGCTAGACACATCTTGAGACTCTCTAAGTTCAAACCTTCCACACATTTGATGAGGCATTCACCATGGCCTCAGAAACTTGAAATTCATGGACATTAAAGAGAAGAATATACAATTGTGTAACAAGAACATTGCATTTAAATCAAATGATACCTCTTCTTCTTCCAAACCAAAAAATAATTACTCTAAAGAAAAAGGATCTGCCAATGACATCTAGTTTTGAAATTGATCCCATCTCACTCATCTAACCAATCAAAGCCTTCTTCCAATATGTAGGTCTATGTTCAGGATTTCCAGTTCAAGCAAGAGCAATGAAAATAAACTCCCATAAGAGAACCCTACTCTTCAGTTTTAGAAAAAATTCTAAAATCTCTGGAGTAGTCACTCTTCCACCTGTCAAACCTACATATTAGTTTTGACCCCTCTCATCCTATGCCTACATGGTATCAAATAAAATGATTACTCAACTATCATCTTATTAGAGGTCATAGCGATGGTAATTGTATAACTTTTAAAAATATTGTCCAAGAAATGTTAGATAATGGAGATCTCACCTTGGATAATCCTAGGATGCACCAGATAATCATAATCTTCACATCTTCAAGAATTCATTCCCAAATCACACCCTGTCATCTAATCAAACTGGTGAAACCTCAACCAATGACAGTAATGTTCATGAGGTTCATGTTGTTTTCGACATCATACCATCTCTTCCTGATCAATTTCCTCCTACTCCATCTATCGAGGAGATTCTTGCACGAGCTCCTTCATCCACGGAGGGACTTGTTTCATCTGATTCAACCCAAAGAGGAGTCTCCCTTATCTCCTTTCACCCACAAGGAGTCCACCATATCTAAGTCGATGCAGTTTCCCGACTCACCTCTCAACCTGACGAACAACCTACTTTACTTACTCTTCTACCCACGGGAGAGTCATGCTTACCTTCTTCTTCACCAAAAGATGAACTTACCTCATCCAAATTTTCATCTCCCCTACCCACAGGGGATCCATTAGTAGTGTCACTTCCTATTGGTGACAATTCTCCATTAGCTTTCAGGGATCATGTTGATTTGACTTTGTCTCTTTTACCCACAAAGTCTGAAGCCAACCATTTCCACTATCTCTAGACATTCTTTATAGGGATTACTACCAAATCAACATCATTCCCCTTACAACAAGTGTCATTTTCACGTTTGGCTCAGACCACTTGGATTATGTTGACAATTCCATGCTTTGGGGATACCTTTGACTTCCTGTCTCAACTCAAATGAAATTTTTTTTCTGTTGATACTTCCACGATCTATCCAAAGGTGTTTCAGACAACCAAACCCACCATGCCCATGCTAGTTGTAGTGACCCCTTCTTCATCACCCTTGCCCACACCTAAACCTTTACCATCAAATGAAATTTTTCCTATGCCTAAAACCTTACATGAACCTATATCTTCCTCTACGTCCAAACCCATTGCCACATTGGGAGTCATGCCGACATCAAGCCTAGTCCATCCTCTTGTCAAACTGGATTTAGCCACATCCTCACAAGATATCACAAATACTATTCCCCCACCTAAGAGGAAGACCCAACCTCTTAGGCTACATACACTGGCTTCACCCACTACCCCTCTGTCACCTTCACCACTTCCATCTATCCTAGGTCCCCACCCATCAACCTTGGCCAAGTAGCCTCCTACCTAGAGTAAACCAAAAGCATAGCAGTGTACCTTGTCACGATCCTCTGTTTCAGCCAAATTACCTACCAAGATTACACCTTCATCATCACCTACATCCTTTCTACCTCCTATACCTACACCACTTCTAGTATCCTCATCATTACCTATGTTATTCCCTTCTCTTCAACCAGTACCTTCCACATTTCCTCTTACTACAACCTTCTTTACACCTCCATTATTTACCTTGGCTAACCCATCCCCTTCCACCATCTACCTTCCCTTCTACATCACACACTTATTCTTAACCTTTACCCAAGAAGGTGCAACCAAAGCCAAGAACCCACTACCCTCCAAAGAGGTAGTTAAACCTACACCACCTTCAACAACTAGTTCACCTACTACATCTTTACCCAAGAAGGTGCAATCCAAACCTAAAACTGTACTATCTACCAAACAGGTGGTCAAACTTACTCAACCTTTGATTCCACCTCCAGTGGCACCTCTCCCACCAAATTCACCCACACTTCCATCCAAACCCACACTTACTTCACATTGTGATCCATTGGCAGGGTCTTACGCCAACATCTTAGCTAACCTTTTGGAAACCTCTGTCATCACATTGCCACCACTTAGACCTTATGACCCACTCAAACCTAAACTAGAAGGGTTTGATGATACCAAAATTTTTGCTTACCATCATGTGCCAGGGAATGATGTGGAAAATTGTAAGGCTCTTAAGATTATTCTTCTCCAACTATGTCCTCTCAAGAAAAATTTGATGATGATGATCTTTTAGATGAGGACCCTATTCCACCTTCACCTATCACCACACATCCTCATCTCTTACCTATTTAGCGACCTTCATCTCCACCTCCACAATACCTTTTATCCCCTTCCAACATTTGAGATCAATATGGTTCTGCATAAGAGAGCTAGCCAAACCTCCACCAAAATTCCAATGTGTTGTTTTTTTTCAAAAAACCAGTATATGCCCTCACCATATTTTTTCCCATCATGTCACTACACCTATCATGACTCACTTTCTCCTTTACCATAGATTAATATGGTTCAAATTGCCACTCGATCCCAGAAGGACAAAGGAAAGGAGAAAACAACCAGCTCATTCGCTACTCTTTTACCCAATATTCCATCTGCACCTGCACCAAAAATCACCATCTGTGGACCCACATACCCTATTTTTGACGGGGCTTCCCATCGTATAATTCTTAAATAGTTACACTAGTCTCCTCTCAAAATGTCTTTATACGACCTTGTCTAAACCTCTGAGTCTCATCGACAGGCCCTCATTGAGGTTCTACAATCTATTGAGGTTCTACCTAATGACCCTACTCCTGTTGCATCCATTATCACTCCTCACCATGTGGCCTCTCTCACCACTTCACCCCCTTCCTCTACTCCCACTACCACTCATCAAGTAGTCACTCTCAGTTTCTCTGACAATGAGATTATACCTCTCCAATCAGATGATCTTGATTCCACCCTATTTATTTCCATCTACATTGATAATATATGTGTTCAATGTGTTATGATCGATGGTGGTGCCAGTATTAACATCATTTCTTCCCATGCGTATAACCAAATGTGCATCCCTACCAATTACATGCATAATAACCCAGTTATGTTGCATTCATTCAACAATGCCATGACTTCCACCCTTGGCACCATCATTCTCCACATTCGTGTAGGCCCCCGTGCCATTCCTAAATTATTCTATGTCTTAGAGGGGGAATTCCAGTACAACATGCTACTTGGCTGACCCTGGATTCACGCCATGGGTTTTGTTCCTTCAACCTTACACCGTTGTTTAAAATTCAAACATGAAGGGCACAACTATACCATTCCAGCTAACCCTTCACCATTCAAGACCTGTAACATGTTGTATCGACCCAATGATGTCCTTATACCAGTTAAGGCATCTACCACCGCTACCACTTCTTCTTCAGCCACTGCCTCATCCACCAATGTTGTCGCTACATCTTCCACAACTAACTCCTCTATTCCCACTGTTGTCACAGCTTCTGCAGCTGACCCATCAGCCAACCCATCTACTTCTCAAACAACTAATGCTTCTTCTTCCCAACTGTCCAGTGATTCATCCATTCCCACTACCCACATATCAACTATTGATCCCTTAGAAGGTGTTTTTCAATGCCTCACTCTTGGGGGAGTACCGCCTTTATAACATTGACACATTCCTTACTCCTCAAGAGTATGGTAAACTTCACCAACATCCCTACTATGATCACCACATAGGTGAGGTTTTCCCCTATGGTCCTCCCCACCTTCGCACCAACTTAACATATGGGGGACTTGATGCTTCTACCTACTCACCCGAGCCACCTTCCCAAACTCGACCATTTTCCTCTGACCTTCAATCTCTCACCAACCACTACTTCACCCACACCTTCCTCCATTGTTGTGCTTGGAAGGGCTTTGGCTTTGGTTTCTATGAACAAGGCTCATCATACTGTCATTCCTTGCACCACTTGTAAGCATAAATACCGTAGTGGTATTGGATTTTCCAAACCACCTTCTAGGAAGGCCCGAGTCGAACTCATTGAGGATGATAAACATTCCCCACCCCATTCACCAACTTCACCACCTTCACCTATAGAGTCTATGGACCCAGAATCCATTCCTCCTAACTTTTTTTTTGTGAACACATTTCCCTAGGACCTCTGACTTATCAACATGATGGTGAGGCTCCCTCTTCTCTTCCCTTCCTGTATCCTGACATGATCGATGATGATACCCCTTCTATTAACATCGTTCAATGTCAGGACAATGAGTCTATTCTCACCTACCTTGGTGTGGAAGATTCTTATATTCACTGGTCATTACCTTCTGAGATGTAAACCATGTTGAATGAATCAACCATCGAAATCAATATTCACACTCAGGATGACCCACACATTCTAAAAATAGGCCAATCTTTAGATGTTGCTGAACAGGAAGCTTTCACTTCTTTCCTTCAGGATCATAACAATGCTTTTGCTTGGTCCTATGCTGATATGCCTAGTATTGACCCAAACATTATGGTCCACAATATCGTAACCATTCCTGATGCCAAACCTGTGAAACAGAAGCTGTGAAAAAATGCATCCTCATGTTGCCCTTCTTGTCAATGAAGAACTCCAGCACCTTATTTCAGTTTCCTTCATCCTACCCATTGATTATTCTCAATGGTTCTCTAACATCGTTCCTATCACAAAAGTGATAGGGGGAATCTTGCATTTGCATGGATTTTCATGACCTTAACTTAGCTTTCCCCAAAGATGACTTTCCTCTACCTAGTATTGACCAACTAGTTGATCTCACCATCAGCCATGAGATGTTATCACTCATGGATGGTTTCTCAAGTTATAACCAAATATTACTCACCCCAAAAGATCAACACAAAACCACCTTCATCACTCCTTGGGGGACCTTCTGTTATCGTGTCATGCCCTTTGGCCTTAAAAATGTTGGTGCTACATATCAACGGGCTATGAATTATATTTTTCATGACATCATGCATAACATATTGGAAGATTACGTTGATGATCTTCTTGCCAAATCTAAACATCGGGTTGAGCACCTTGTTGTCCTTAAAGTTTTCTTTGACCATCTCATCAAATATTGTGTTCACCTTCAACCTAAGAAGTGTGTCTTTGTTGTTCTCTCCGGCAAGCTCCTTGGTTTTATTGTTTCTTTGTGTGGCATTGAAGTTGATCCCACTAAAATCAAGGCTATTCTCAAATTCCTCCACCTACTAACCTTCCATCAACTTCATAGTTTGCAAGGCAAGTTGCAATCTATTCGTCGCTTTATTTCTCATCTTTCCAACCGTTGTCCATCCATTTCATCATCTTCTCAAAAAGGATGTCTCCTTCAAATGGGATGATGAATGCCACAAAGCCTTCGATGCCTTAAAACAATACCTCCTCCAACCACCTGTGCTCATTCCCCCTAAGGATGACCAACCATTTTACCTTTACATTTCTGCTACTGATCATTCCCTAGGTATCATGATCACTCATCATGACGAGCAACACATAGAGAAAGTGTTTTATTATAGAAGTTGCATGCTTTTAGACTACGGAACTAGATATACTCATGCTGAAAAAATCTGTTTATCCTTAGTTTTTGTTGCCACTAAAATTCGTCATTACCTACTAAACCACAAAACCTTTGTTTGTCACCAATACTGATCCCTTACATTACATGTACGCTAAGCCCTACCAACATCAACGTGTTACACGTTGGCTCATGCTTCTTGCAGACCTAGATCTCAAATTCATCCATCAAAAATTTGTCAAAGGACAAACAATTGTTGACCAACTCGCAGATGCACCTCTCTCCAGAAACCAATCTTCTAACTTTGATTTCCCTGATGAATCCATTACTACCCTCTCCTTGGATGATACCATTTACTAAATGACCTTATTCTTTGATGGTTCCAAATTTTAGCGTGGGGGTGGTGTCATAGATATCCTCATTCCTCTTGATGGTGAGCCTATGCCATTATCTTTCAAACTAGATTTTGATTGTACTAATAATATCACCGAATATGAAGCACTCATGTTAGGTCTTCAAACCACCATAACCTTAGACATTAAATCAATTAATATCTTTGGTGAATCTCAACTAGTTGTGAACCAAGTTAATGGTATATACCAGTGTTGTAATGAGATACTTAAAAATTATAAGCATCATGTTGACATTTTTTTGACTACCTTTGACCATTATGAACTTCAAACTACCCTATGTTCCACTAATAAATTTGTAGACACCATGGCCTATCTTGCTTCTCAAATCCCCGTCTCACCCTCCAACTCAAAAATATTTGTCACAGTACAAAGGTTGCAATCACCTTCTTATCTAATCCGAGATGTCAACCTTGTAGGAAACATTGAAACTGACCCACGTGACCTTTGGTATAAGTAGTTTGTTGACTATCTTTCCCTTTCAATTTTACCTCCAGATCTTACTCATAATGGACAACGAGCCTTTCTCAAAAGTGTCTCTCGCTATGTCATCATGGGTGGTCTTCTCTATAAATGTAGATTTGATGTTATCCTCTTACGATGCCTTAAAAGTTCTGAAATTCCATACACCATCAAGGAAGTTCACGACAAGATTTTTGGGGGTCACTTCAGTGGCTTAGCTTTTGCTAAGTGCATCCTTCACCTAGGCTATTACTGGCCAACCCTAAACTGTGATTTTTGTGACTATGTCAAGCATTGTGTGAAGTTTTAGCAACATGCTAATCTTCATCACACCCCTAGTCACACCTTACAGGTTACACGAGACCTTTGGCCTTTCTCTCAATGGGGTTTGGATCTTGTCGAGAGATCAACCCTCATTCTTCCCAACATCATCAATGGATTATTACCGCTACCGAATATTACACTAAATGGGTGGAATCCGTACCTCTTATTTCTACAAAATCTATGAGAAAATATGTGAATTCATCAATCATCACATCATTTGTCACTTTGGTGTTCCTCACCACCTCATCACTGATAACAGAAAATAATTCAAAAACAAAACCCTACAAAAACTCTGTGATGCCTTCAACATTCAACTTAGTTTTTCTTCACCTTATTATCCTCAAAAAAATGGCCAAGTTGAATCAACCAAAAAAACTCTAAATAAAATTCTTATGAAAGTGGTTGACGATACTGGTAAGGATTGGCACACACACATTCCTTTTTCCTTATGGGCTTATCGCACTAGTATTCACACCTCAACTGCTGCCACACCTTTCTCTTTGGTCTATGGTACAGAGGTTGTCTTGCCTCTCGAATCCAAATTCCATCTCTTCATATCTCACTCAAAGATATGCTCAACAATGATGATTTTCACCAGGATCATCT
Source organism: Taxus chinensis (assembly GCA_019776745.2). Classification (NCBI taxonomy): domain Eukaryota; kingdom Viridiplantae; phylum Streptophyta; class Pinopsida; order Cupressales; family Taxaceae; genus Taxus; species Taxus chinensis. Next base: position 511,823,038 of record CM034153.1, on the reverse strand, counting down.
GACACAGCTTGAGTTATTAGATGAAATCCATCTAAATGCTCTCGATCACCTCCAAATCTACCAAAAACGTATCAAACGTGCCTATGATAAACGTGTCCAAGAACAAACCTTCCAGGTCAACAACCTCATCCTGAAGGAAAATCAACATGTAACAAAAGTGGAGAAAAGTAAATGGGGCAAGTTTGCTCCTAATTGGCTTGGACCCTATATCGTTACTCATGCCTATGGATCGGGTGCTTATCGTTTATCTTCACTCGAAGGTAAACCCAAACCTGAGCCCCTCAATGCCTTACATCTTCAACCATTCTATTATTGAATCAAGTCCTATATCATCTTCTGTCTATTAAATTCTTGTCCCTTGAGCAACATCCACCTTCCACTTACCTATTTTAAGGATCAACGACTAAACAAGAATCATGTGATTACCTGTCACCTTTCAGCCTTATCTTCAATATGAGTACCACAGCTCTACTCATGGCATGATTCTCATGGATACTTTTTCATCCTTTTCAAGATGGAATCCCATGGTCATTCATCACTTAAAACCTCTCTTTCATAGCTAACCCCTGTGTGCTATGGTTTTGTCTTCATAAAAGAAGCCTATACTTCTCTATAGTCTTGTCCATGACCTAAAAGTCCAAAAAACAATTCAAAAGTAATATACAAGATTTTCAAATTCAAACTCCTTGAGTCAAAATTATAGCAAAAAGATGACTCCCTCAAAAAGGACATCTATCTTTCTATCTTGCTGTTATAAATAGATTGCTCCCTCGAAGGAAAGCTATACAAAGCTAGCCATATTGTACATAGTCTAGCCAAAAAGAAGACTATTTCTATGCAAAAATAAAATTAATAATATATGAAATATGAATATATATATTGCTTCCCACATCGATCAACTTCACGAAGACCTCAAGGAGATATTCTATTCATCCCACATAGACTTCCCACATCGATCAGTCTATAAAACAAAAGCAAAAAGAAAAAGATAACTTTTTCATCATGGACTTTCCTATTTTGATCTTGGGTATCTTGTAGAAGAGGCATGTTGTCTCACACCAGGGTTACGATAAAACAACCTCTTTCACCTCACCATATTTCCTTTCTAATCTTCTACCTACTCAAGGGACGTGCCGCAAATGTGACATTTTGTGATCATGTGACCTTCTTCACCCTTAGAATAGTCAATCATGCAACGCCTTTAGGGTCTTATGTTCATAAGCCAATCTTTGATATGATAGACTCATAATGGTTCTTACCACTTAGGTGGATTTTTGTATCCTCTTACCATTAACCTCTTTTCTTACTTATTTCTCCTCCTTCATAGGACCATATATTTGATACCTAAATTCTAGGGATTCATATTCCACCAAAATCACCCATATCTATTCAACCTATACTCAACCATGCCTAAATGACCTAAACTCAACCATGCCTAAATGACCTATACTCAACCATGCCTATTCGACCTATACTCAACCATGCCTAAATGACCTAGACTCAACCATGCCTATTTAACCTATACTCAACCATGCCTAATCTATCCTCAACCCATATATCTTGAACCTATACTCAAAAATATGCCCCACATGACCTACATCAATCAGCTTCATGATTCAACCTATACTCAATTCCACCTATGCCTAAACTCAACTTTTTCGTCATGGACTCGCCTACCTCAACCATGCCTAAAACAACCTATACTCAACCACCTACCTTTCAACCTCAAGGGACATGCCTACAAATTAGAATCCCTGCGACTATGTTCAACCTATATCAACCATGCCTAGACCTTTTCACTTCAACCATATTTATGATAGACTCCATGGTTCTTACCACAAATACTTAACCATGCCTCTTTTCAACCTATACTCAAATACCATTCCTATTCAACCTATTCCACTAACCATGCCTATTCAACCTAACTCAACCATATATTCAACCTATACTCAACCATGCCTATGACCTAGACTCAACCATTCTTATGACTCTAGACTCAACCATTTCAACCTATACTCAACCATGCCTATTTGACCTATGCCTAAATGACCTAGACTTACTCATGCCTAAAACCTACCAACCCATTCATCTCCCTTATCATATTCTTCCCTAGATTATGGGAGAACTACATTGGCCTGAGGCCCCTTTTCCTTGGGGCTATGTAGGCACCACTCTGATGGAATGGGGCCCTTGGAGGTTAGCTCAGCCACTTTTTCCCCTCACCAATTTTCCCCCTTTATATTGACATTTTTCCCTAGTTAGTTTCCATTTTACACAAAATTGGGAAATTAAACTATTATCAAAACATAAATACCTACCATTTTATAACATCAACCATATCATACATCAATCATTTAGCATTTTTCCATGATATCAAATAACTTGGAAATTTAACCACAACATACACCATCATATATTTCCATAAGACAGTAACTTGGAAATTAAATCCTAACTCCACCATGCCTATACCTGACTCCATCATGCCTACATGACCTCACCTCAATCATTCCTAACTCAACTAATTTTCATAATACACAATAACAATAGAAATTAAAACAAGTACATCATCCATCCAACAAACATCACCAACTATATAATGGGAGTGTCTGTGAATCAATACATATATACATAGATATAAATAAGTATCAATATCTCAAAACTCTCATGTACAATCTCACATCTTTGGCACCATGCAGGCTAGTATATATAACAAAAAAATAAAATATGATATTACAATATCCACTATGGATATCAATCATCTCGCCACACAATGCCCTCCTCTCTGGTCTCACATGTCTCCTCCTCCCTACTAGTTAATCACCCTACCAGCATCTCTCCAACCTTGGTTAGTCCCTGCCAAACCTCCAGCTCCTCCTCCTAGACCTATATGGGGCCTGGTCTCTAAGAACTAGTAACCTCACCTTGGCCCTGTCTCTAGGGCTGACGACCCCCTGTGCTACCTAAGCTGTGAGTCCTGGATCTAGTTCACTCACTAGCTACCTATTGGGATCGGTACTCGGCATAGGAGGGCACATCAATACCTGCACAGTCACTAGCTAGTCCTGATAGTAGCGCAGCCTCATTTAGGGAATCCCTAAACCTCACCATGGATATAGTCTGCATATGGTGCCATCTAGCCTCACTACCACTTGCAAACTTTGCCCTACTAAAAGTGGACCATATCTTGGTGTAGGAGCCTGTACAATGGGACCCTGTCCCGGTGCCTATGTAGTTTCCTGCTACCTGGGCCTGTAAAGGCCTGCAACATGTACACTATCTCTGTGATGTGGCCAACTAGCCCTGTAATACATCCACATGTTCTTGTAAGGTGGATACCTACCCTCCATCCCCATCTCCACCTTGTGTGAGAGCTTGTGCTAGTGTTACCTGGGCCTGCAGGGTTGTCACATGTTCCTGTAAGGTTGTCACTTGTACCTGTGCCCCTGTCAGCTATCCCTACAACCCTGTAATATGTGTCTGTAGGGAAGCCAGCTTCCCCTGTAATGTATCTCTCTACACTATGATTATAGCTAAATCAAGTTTCCCTAGCCTCGGTAGTTTTTCCCATAGCTGTGTCACCCACCACTGCTTGTATACATAGGTGATCCCTACATCATCAATCTGTCGATCTAGAACTTGCTCCTCCTACCTATAGGATCATTCAGATGTGGTGGAGACATGGGTCTCTCCACGTCATCTCTATGGGTACTATGGGAAAGGTGGGGGCACATCCTACGGCAATCCAAACTATCATCTGACCCTATCCATGGGTATCATCTCATGCTCACCAGCACATCATCCCTGTATCCATATCAATAACTAAAGCCCCTCTAACTCCTCATCCATGCCTCTATATGATGAAAAGCTAACATATGGCCACCACACAATATTCACCATTAATAGGCCCTCCAACAGCCATGTGTAGTATGTAACATCATATGTGGCCCTAGCCACTCTCGACTGTGCCGCGAATGGTACCCATATCCTGAAACCCACTATGTACAAACCACCCTGAAACCGGTCCTATCATGGTAACCTAACTAGACACACACACAATGTGTTCATATACCCAACAATGTAACAAGTATGTACAACACATACCAAATCTCTTATACCTACCATAGGCCCATAGCTCCCTATACAGCTGGACTAGAAAATTTGGTGCCCAAGCAAAACACATCCTGCTCCTTAATCATGTCTTATAGCAACCCCATCAATGCTCAGGGAAATATCCCACCCTTGGAATCTAGGAGAGAAAAATAACCTACTACCACCATCATCAAAATAGATAGCCTAGTCTCCTATGGATATGCCACATACATATCCCATTACTCATACTTGTATTGTGATAACTCATCATGCCCATCACCTCACCAAATACTACCACTATTGGCTCCATCAACGCCTCATTCAAAATTGAATACACCGGCTCCCCAACAATAGGAAGCCATGGGATCTTATACATGTCCTCCAATGTGACGATCATCTCATCAGTCGGTAAATGAAAGGTATTGGTCGCAGAGTCCCATCTGTCGATGAGAGCGACCATCAAGCTAGGATCTCAGCCTATATGCCTATAACACCTGATCAAACTAAGTCCCACATATGTTATGTACTCCCACTCCTTAGCTGTCAAGCTAGTCCACATTTGTACCAATGAGGTGGTACTCTGTCTCTCATAGTCAGTTGATCTCTCACCTACATCATCCAAACCAACACTGTCAAGTCGCAACCCTCTCGAATTACCTATTACCCAAACCTCAAATTAACCTCGTACTTAGTCCTTTTGTGACAAATAATACCTAAACACATCAATCATACCTATCCATCAATAGGTTTCTAATACCTACCCCTTTACCTAATTCATCCTACAAACCTACTTTCTCCATTATCATACTTACCCAATATCCTAGATCATTTCACCTACATACCTATCACACATTGGAAACATAGTGCCTTACCCTCTTCCACCTACATTAGTTTTCACCTACCCCTGCCTCACCTGTTTAACTTTCCCATCTAGCCCTTATTATTCACCCAGTCACTTTTTATAGTGACTGACATCAGTCACCTTGACCATAATCGGTCATCTTGACTTCCCATCACCCCAACATTGACCAATGTTGTCCCAAACCAATCAACATTGGTTAATCAATGACCGATGTCAGTCATTGTTTTAGAGATGAAACTAAAACTTTCATCCCCCATTATCAAAAATCAACAAAAACAACCTAAAACCACACCCCACCCCACCCAAATTTACCCTACATTCATTCCCAACCCTACTTAACCTACCTTTTCCCCTTTCCCACCCCCGTTTCACCCCTTTTAATCCATAATTTCAAACTCAAATTCCCACCCACATTTTACCCAAATTAAACACACCTTTTTCATAAAATACGAGCTTAGGAATGCCTCCAACCTCTACTTTGTTCCATCTCTATGGTGGCACCTCTGGTATCTGTGTCAGTGGTCCTCCCACTCCCTCTCCCCACCTCTATCATGCCCAAATCCACTCCTTGCCTCAAAACCAATCAAATCGCTCCAATCGATCTCATAGAACTACCTACTGAATGCCAAATCACTTGCTAGTCACTCACCATCATCACTTTCCCACTTTCCAGTTCTTCTCTGTAATTTTCCACAAATGGAAAAATAACAAATGAATCTTTAAAACATGAATTTTACCTTTTTTAGACCCAAATCGACATGATCAACATCAGTTTGGTTATACCCTAGCTAACTGGCATCAGTTAAGCTCTAATTGACATCGGTCACCACACATATCCATTTGACCCACACTATGCCCACTTTTCCAAAACACAATGTTTTCAAACAACTTTTACCCTTCCCAACACCTATTAAAAACTCACCCAAAAGCCTACTTTACCTATACATTTCCTTAATTACACTTAGGGACATGTTATTTACATATACCTTACCCTTACCTATGTCGTGACCTACATAACCTAAATTGAACCTCAGTTTGTGACATTTAAATTTGTGTATTTTCTATAACTTGCAATGATGTTACTCATGTGGTTTAGCCTAATGACCTTACCTTGCCTGATGTCGTGATGTTTATCTCGACCAAACCTTTGGTGCCCTGGAACAAAACCTATTACCTATTCATACACCTTACCTAGTTGTGATTCAGGACCATATCCTATACCTTGGATACTTAAACCACTTTAAACTTGTTTCGATAAACCTATCGACCTTTGATGAAGAAGAGTTTGTAAGATCTTCAACCTGTTACCTTATCGCAATCTATAAGTGTGTATTTTTTTAATTTCCATTACCTACTACCTGACTTGACCATTACCCTTACCTACAACCTGTTAGGGTAAAATCATAGCACCCCTGGATGTTGATCAGATTTCTAGGTTGATCACTCTAGCATCCAGTGTGATTGCACAACATGGAAACCTCTCTCCAAGTGTGGGACTTGTGAAACTGAGAGAGGAATCTCCAAATTAGAGACTAGTTCCTCAAACTCCTTTGATTTAGATCTAATGCTTACACAACTACAGAGGTTCAGGTCCTAATCCTACTCTAAATTGCAAGGAGACAGGGATAGAAGTGCAAAAATTGAAACTAACTAAAGATGGTGATGCACCAAAAGGAGTGGTGAATATTTTTGTCATGCAAATAGACACAAACCAAATATTATAGCATAAAATCATACACAAGCTGATAAGATATAATTTAGGATCTGAAATGAAGCAAATAATACAAACAAAGGACTAAAACCCATTCACAAAGTTTGCATTTATCATTTCCAATGTCAAAAACCACTGCATTACAACCTCAGAGAGGTAGAAAAGTTGTTACAATCTTTGAAGAGGTCTGATTCTTACAAAAATCACTTGTTGGAGGTGAAAGAAGAAGTCTACTATGCCAAAAAATGTTCCACCACTTTAGAAATGAGCCAAATATGGCTTTTACATTACATGGGTCGAGCCTAGGAGAGAGAAAACGTACAAAAAGTGGGAGCCCATTCCTCATTGACTACAAATGCATTAAAATGGCATGGGGGACCTTACAAACCCATACCCTATCATTTTTGACCAAATTGGAGGAGAATGTGACCCATTCTGTATTAAATTTGGTCGCTAAAATGTCACTTCTGGCCATGAACATGCGTCAGAGCTGTTTCTTAACTTTCTCTCTCTAGACTGAACCAAAATTCAAGATTGATCCTAGAATCATGTAGAGAATTTTATAAGATTTCTAATGATATAAAGAACGTGCAAATCTGAGCTCTTGATCGAAAGATATAGAGATCTGAAGATTTAGGGCACAAAACAGGCAAAAATGGGATTTGAAATTTTTTCCCACGCTCCGCCACCTGGACGACACGTGTCAGGTGCTGATTGGATGAGCAATTCTCTCTCCTTTCCTTACCCGTGGGTTTTCCTTGAAAGTTTTGACCTTTTGTAACTTTTGGAAAAAACTTCATTTTCCCCCCGTGCCCCCGCCATTTGGGACACATGGCATGATCTAGTTGGAGGACAAGGGCGCGAGGTCATCCTTTACCTTTTAGTTTTTTGCCAAAACTTTTGCCGAATTCTCTAATTCCTCCCCAAGCTCCACACTCCCCTTCTCCTTAGGACATGTGTCCTCTTTTTATTGGCTCAAGCCAACACTTCAAACCTTTCCCTTTGAAATTTTGGATGTTTTCCCTTGTGACACGTGGCATTTCCTGATTTGTCTGCGGGCCTGCCAGCTTTTCGCCTCCCTCGCATCCCTTTGGCCCGATTATCCCGAACTGTCTGGGACAAATTCCTCTGATCCTCCTGATTCAGGCTTCTCTGTCCCTCTTTGAGGTGAAGACACGTGGCGTGATTTGATTGGCTCTCGGCTCCTTCGGCTCTCCGCGTCCCATGCGTCCCTATGTCCCAACTATCCTAGTGTGAAAGTTCTCTGTTTTGGCCGATCCAGGTGGTTCACATCCTTCGCATCCTCACGGCCCAAATGTCCTAGCCTATCCTGCACAGCAATTAGTCGATTTTGTTTTTACCTTCGGCCGGTTCACCCTTTCGCGTCCCGTGCATCCCCACGGCCCAGATGTCCTAAACTATTTGGACCACCTGGAGGCTTTTCGGTCGGTTCACGCCCCGACGTCCCAACTGTCCCAAGGGCCACCTGGACCAGGACTTAGCCAATTTTCATGATTTCTTCTGGCCCAAGCTTGTTTTTGAAACTTTTTCACCATTTTTTAGAACTTGCTCCTTTCTTCTTGGACAGGAGAGTTAGAAAAAATCCGAGGGGACCCTAGAAACATGATTTTTTGCCTTGGATCAATCTATTTTCCTGGGACTTGAGTATTCTGATACATGTTATCAAATTTACCCTGGGGGATGAATTTTGGATAACACAACCCATCCACCCTTATTTTTATTTATAACCTATTTATCAAACCATTCACCGACTATGTTTCCTACCTCATCAGTTCCTGGTTTAAGGGTGCTCACTTTCATCCATACTTGGGAAAAGCTAATCTGCGCTCATACCTAGTACACTGACTTCCTATTTTTTTCATCATCCCTTACCAATATAAGCTATGCGATAAACAGGGGCAAATGTAGACACAAAATTTGGGTCACACTTTCCCTAGTCCCTTTCAATTAATTAAACACACCATAGCCTCATTACTAATATATTCACCTTCACATTATTAATTAATTTAATTATTTTAATTAAATTAAGTTTACCCTCACACCCCCACCTCACCATGACAGCTCACCCTAAACTCATTCCAGGGTCATTTAACTCACAGTGACCAAGTCATCACTCTCAGCACTTGAACCACTTTTACCTCATTTAGATAAACCTATCGACCTTTGACGAAGAAGAGTTTGTAAAATCTTCAACTTGTTACCTTATCGCAATCTATAAGTGTGCATTTTTTAATTTCCATTACCTACTACCCAACCCGACCATTACCCTTACCTACAACCTATCCACCCATATTTTTCTTTATAACCTATTTATCAAACCATTCACTGACTATGTTTCCTACCTCATCAGTTCCTGGTTTAAGGGGGCTCACTTTCATCCATACTTAGGAAAAGCTAATCTGTGCTCATACCTAGTACACTGACTTCCCATTTTTATCATCATCCCTTACCAATATAATCTATGCGATAAAATGGGGCAAATGTAGACACAAAATTTGGGTCACACTCCCCCTGGTCCCTTTCAATTAATTAAACACACCATAACCTCATTACTAATATATTCACCTTCACATTATTAATTAATTTAATTATTTTAATTAAATTAATTTTACCCTCACACCCCCACCTCACCATGACACCTCACCATAAACTCATTCCAGGGTCATTTAACTCATAGTGACCAAGTCATCACTCTCAGCATTGCATCATCACTCTCAGTACTGAGTCACCACTTGACCTAACTAAGAATTCTTCTCAAACCTAATTGGACTTCTTCTATGACCTTCCTACCTTTTCTAATGAGAAATACATTTCCCTAAGTGGACTCAACTTGGAAAACATGCCAAATATGGGCAGATCTATCTATTTTTGGTAAACCTAGACTTACCTACCTTAACCGGTTCTGGTTATCCCTTGACCGGCGTCAGTCACCTAACCACCATCAGTTCCTATATATACAATTTTACAACCTTTTACCTGGGTTGGTCATTTTTAGTTTTAAGAGAACTATTGCATTTAAGTGTGTGAATCCATACAATTTTACAACCTTTTACCTGGGTTGGTCATTTTTAGTTTTAAGAGAAATATTGCATTTAAGTGTGAATCCATATCCTCCCAACATTCAGACGACACAAAATACTCAACCGCAGGCCCAAGAAAGCATCTGGTTCTCCTTCTAGAGTATTGGAAGACTCATGAGAACACTACGGGAGTACTACCGCATCACTGAATCTACAATCTCTTCACAAATTAACTACCATCCACCTTCACCTACCATATCTGTAAAGGCAAGTAAGTATTCGTGATTTTGATCATATTGTGCTTCCTTAAAGTATAAATACCTTACCTCTTTCATTATACTTTATTTCCACATGTATTCCTTTATCTCCACCTCCTCACCAATTTACCAACCCAACCACCTATATCATTTTTTCCTTTCGTGACTTTCCCCTCTATATCCCTGAGTCTTCTCAGTAATATTATGAACCTAACCACACCCTTCTCACTCTCTGTGTAATCACAGATAATCCCAAAAACAATTTTTATCAAATTATTGTCAATTTCCCCTACCAACGCTAGTTACCTAACCATCATCAGTTTCACCTCTATACTGACATCAATCACCTAACCGATATCAGTCTCTATTTCATTTCATTCCTTTTGACCAGCAAGCCTCTCAATCAACCAAAACTAACCCAAACCTTACCCAATCAACCCAGACCTCACCTAATCAATCCCAGACCCCTGTCAGACCTGTAAAACCTAGAATAACCTACCAAACCTCTAGATGTAATCATAACCTTGCCTATTAGATTAGATTTTATTATTGTATTTACACAAGATAGCTAAATCGTATAACTACATTAGGATTTCCTTACTTCATGATATTTTTCAATATTAATTTATAGTTGAAAGTGGATTGAAAACCTTCTAGGAAACATCATGCTTCCTAAATCTAGCATTTGTTAGGAAGTCCACCAACCTATATTATTGATGTTATCTGGTGTTCTTGTTTTATTTCTTACAGGTTATTCCTCCTAGCCAAAGGGAAGCTCTTCACAATCAGCTAGGATCAAAAATTCATTAACGCACACATTTAACCTTCAATCTACATATCAGAGGTATTTCCTCCTAATCTCTTACCTTATCTATTTTACTCAAGTTATTGGTGAAACAATAGGTACCCTCTTCCTTGAATTGATAATTTTTTGGATCAATTACAACATGCTAAATATTTTACTAATATTGATTTGAAATATGGGTATCATCAAGTTTGGATTAAGGAAGAGGACATATTGAAAATAACATTCAAGACCAAGCAAGGGTTGTATGAATGGTTGGTATTACCATTCGGATATGCAATGCACCAGCTACCTTCATGAGGTTGATAAATGAGATAATGAGTCCATTTATTGATTCCTTTTTCATTTTGTACTTGGATGACATTCTATTGTTTAGAAAAACTTTTGAGGAGCATATTAACCATTTGCATCAAGTTTTGTAAGTTATAAAAGAGAACCGGTTAGTTTTGAATGAGAAGAAGTGTTATTTTTCTTAATAATCACTTATATTTTTGGGGCATGTGGTTGGATATGGAGAGTTTAGGATTGGTTCAGCTAAGATAGAGGCCACACTGTCTAGTTTAACTAAGACCATAAGTTTTATTGGTGCAATTCACTATTTCAGAAATTTCATCAAGAAATTCTCTTACATAGTAGTGTTGTTACATTTTGTGACAACATTTGGTAAGGCATTCAATTTGGGTAAGAAACAACGTGATGCTTTTGAGTCATTTTAACACAAGATTATTCATGCTCTTGTTTTGGAATTACCTAGCTTGTATCTTACTTTCTATAGTATTATTCTTTCACCAATAGCCCAAGGTGCAATGGTACATCACCTAGGAATACCTAAGTTCTCACCCAAAGTGCGTAAGGGTACCAAGTCCCTCTTTTATGGCACATAGATCAAGGAGTTAGTATGATGAACACATATACATTCTAGATCCATAATATACATTCAAGAGTAAAGCATAACATGAACTAGATCTAAATCTTAACCATATACAAGTTTCACTCATACAAGATTCAATATTAACTTTATCATGCAAGAACCAGTCACAGATATGTCAACAAGCAATATCCAACCACCAAGATCCATTATATTAATTTTTGTAAAACATAGAAACCCAATACATACATAGTAATGTCACCATGAGTCATGTGTGCCCATAAACCAACAACATAAATATATAATAACATGGATCCCTAAACCATGTAAATCAGTGTGTGTGTGTGGGGGGGGGGGGGGGGGGGGTGATAGCTTGCCCTGCATCACCTATGCACTCTCCAAGATAGGCTATATGTTAAGAATAGCTATGCACCACTTCAAGATAATTACAAAATCATGCAAGCTCGCTAATAATAGATTATCTGATAATAAATATAGTTATTAATCATATTAATAGCCCCAACACTATGCATGGCACTTGATCTTTCACTCTTTTGAATCATCATTTGCATTCTTTCCAATTCTTATAACAAAATATGTTCTGCACTCAACATCTATATTTAGCCTCATACTGAAAATGGCTAAGTCCCAATTTCAAACTTTCTTTGGTGCACCTTGTTCCACTATATCTCCACGTGCACCTATATGCCCTACATCCATGTGCCCAATCCTTATGCACCTTCAGTACTTAGGTTGTAATTCTTCATCCCAACATTACCCCACTCTTTCTTCAATGTCACCCCTAGAAATGGGTAACCATAACTTATCTTTCCATGAAATAAAGAATGAAAGAATAATTGTACATAAATAATGAAATAATGTTTGGTCTCTATATCCCTCTATAGGTAGAATTAACTCTGGATATTCATCTTTGATATCTGCTTCAAGCTCATTCCAATCACTCAACTCCTTGTTAGTTTTGTCGGGGATTTCTGCCAGTACCCCATCCAACTCATCCAAATTTATGTTCTCACCTTCATTCTGTAACATCCTAAGAACATTTTCTAGGCTCAACATTATCCCTTCCATGACATCCATCTACCGTGCAATAATTTTTCCAGTCTCTTTGATCCTTTCCTTGTGAGGTTCCCTACGCTGCTGCAAGCACATCATGCTTCTCTTCTACAAAAGTAAGCCTCTCTTCATGCCCAATTCTTTCATTCTTTATTTCCTTAAGGACCTCATTCTCCTCATCTATAGTCCTTGTCTTTATTATTATGCTAGGGGCCACAAACATATTCAATTCCAAATATTCCTTTTTAAATTCATCCCTCAAGGTTTACAGTATAGATTCATAGTTAGTAATTTTTTGCATAACTATTTCCTTGACCTTCTCTTCCTGTGTTGCAGCATCCTTTGGTTTTGGCATGTGCACTAGACCTTCATCCATCACCAAATGAATAAGGGTGTGCAAATAGTGCATTACAGAGGGGAAAATTTATGGAACTTTATCCTCCAAATGCAGCCTTACCTTCAAAATTTCATCTCCAATTTTTTCTTCCATACTCACTAATGTGTTCACCTTTGCCTCAATTTTATCCTTTTCCTCTGTTAATTTTTTTATCTTAGTATATTTATATTTTCTATCATCCAATAAATTCTGAGTAGTTTCCACTTTATCTATGTTCCGGTATGCAACTTCTACAAATACCTTTTTTAGTGCATTGCTCATCTGCTCACATGACATCTGAGTAGGCTTAACCATTACATGGCATGAGTGTGTCACTTTCTTCATTCTTTGTGAGATGCATGATTCTTCGCACACATAAAAATCAATCTCATCCATATGATTCTACATGCTCCATGATAGTTTCTTTTGTGTGCGTGTAGTCACCTTCTCTAAGTCCATCAACTCCCAACCATATAATTCCTTAAGTTTCAAGGTACTTTGGAACCTAACACATATACTATTTTTTCGGGTCATTAACATACCTAGTTATATTAGTTTCATATGTTTCTTCATCCTTTTACTTCTTAGAGCACCTACCTTTTGGAACGTAGACACCCGAATCCAGTATTATAACTCCATCACTTGGCTTGCCAGATGGTTTGCCCTTATCTTCACCTATCTCTTTATCTCTTTGTCAATGGTGCCACTTTCCATCTCCCGCTCCTTCAACTCCTCTGTATCGTGTTGAAATTATTCCTTCTGAGGTTAGTCTACATCCTCACTATTGATCAGAGTTTTTGGCGTGTTTTCCTCATATTTTTCACCTTTGTCATCCTTAGTAGGTATGTACCTACTCCTTTTCTTTACTGGTTCTACATTCATAGGAGAAGTCTTAGGAAACCTCCTTAGCATCTATGAGGATCTCGTTCCTTAAGTTCTTATCCTTCTCAACACTCTTATGTATTGTGTGTCTTTAGTGCCTTATCCTAAAACTATCTCTTATATTCTTGTCTCCATTTTCACTTCCTCATCTTCTTTCTGTAATAAATGGGTTTCCTCACATGCTCTTTTCTCTCTTACAATAGGTTGTTTTATTTTGTCATGCTCTAAGCCACAATTGTCTTCTTTAAGTTCCTCTTTTTCTTCTTCTTCATCACCAAGGGGCAAAGTTTCCTCTTCATATTGCAATGTGCCCATGGTATGCTTTCCCTTGGGTGCCTTAGGGAGCTTGAACTCATTCTCTATACATTTTACATCCTCCAACTTGGGCTTAAGGTAGATATATACCTTATCCAATCCAATCTTCCTAATTTCTAAGCTCATAGGACTGATATGAATATCATCTGAAATCAATTTCTTGATATATGTTGACTTACCCAAGTAGACATACGTCTTCCAGAGTGTATGATAGTCGCAGTCCACTTTGTCTACATTAAAGAGAAAACTACGCGCATTTGATAACCTATGTACATATGCTTAAAATTAGTACACAGTGAAGGCATAAGGGAGATTGCACCAAGGACTTCACTTTCCATCCTTCATGCCAAAACACCCTATGCAATAATGCTAGTAAATGGAAAACTATACTTGTTTTTCCAATACTGAAGGAGCATCCTTGGGTATTCTCCACTCATGCTCAAATGTAGCATGCAAGTGCTCATACCAACATTTTTTTCTTTGCTTATAGGCTCTATTCTTAGATCCATCACATGTGTACTTCGTAAATCTATTTACAAGGGACTGTCATCAGCAATCCGGCACTATGATAATTCTTCACCGGGAACTCCTCGTGCTATGATTATTTACTAATGCACAGCCTTTAGTTTGGTGGATGTAATCTGGAAACAAAACAACAACATAACACAAGAATACCATTGACTATGATAAGACAGAATGACGAAAAATCTGAAATATCAAAATAAATTATAATATTAACATGAAACTGTTACAATCTCACCCATGAGATTCGTCAACAAGACTATGGGAGAAACTTTACAATTACACCTCTCGATGGCTTCTTCAACACACCTTTAACTGATGGCTTCCTTCACACACTTCCTACAATATTTCTCACTACTTCTTTCTATGCTAAATGAGGGGGGTGGCCTCTCTATTTATAGAACTTCCAGGCTTATCCATCCTATCTCTAAGATAGGATAAGAAATCCACTCTGACGAATCATATTCCATACCTTAACTCTTATCTGTACATGTAAGCTTATCTGTTAAGATAAGATAAACCTTATCATTTTACATGGGTTCCACATTTTTAGACTTTTTACAAATAAAATACACAAAATATTTATGACCTCACTCCTTGTCCTTATTACCAATATAATATTTCTAATTCCTAATCATGTAGACCCTACTTCTCTAATTACCCAAACTTTGACATTTTAACATTACCGAACCACTTACGACAAATATTTACTTTTTACAACATTCCTATTGTACTTTGACTGTTACCGTACTCCACATTATTGGCGGCACCGTACTGACGGCGCCGTTATCTTCTATCGGACGCTACTACTAATTACACTTAACAACATCCTATTCCTAATACATATATTAATGAAATGGAAATTTTGGAGGAAAATTTTAGTGTCGACAGGACCTCTTTCTTCTAGGTATTTCCACATATTATCTTTTAGCCCATCAGGCACTCTAATCTCTACAAAAACAAAAAACAAAAGGATCATGCCAAAACTTATCTTCTCACCTTTGTGTGCCTCTTCAACAATGGTCTTGGAAATAAAGTTGGTGAAATTGTATATTACTCCTTTTGTTATCTTCTTTGCAATATGTAACCATGCCTTATTTACCTGTGACCAACACTCCTGATTGTGTAACTTGGTAAGGAGGTGCACTGCTACCTAAATAACCAAGTACTTCTACAACTTGAGGATATCCATCTTTTTCCCTCCCTTCATATAACCTAGTGCTTTCCTTGTTGTTTCTACACCCTCTTTATTAGTAAAGTCATTGCTAGTTTTTGTGTCTAAACTCCTAAATATTTTAAGTCTCCCAAATAGGGGTGCTCTAAGCCTCATACATCACCAAAAAAAGTAAAAGAAGTCCTCATGGAATCTGCTCATTAACCATTGATACAAATTTTCTAGTTTTCCAAAGTAAGGGAGTTCATAAAGTTGCAAAACTCCTATATTTGACAATAATTTCTCCCCTGCATCATCATATACCGCCATATCATTCTTTGTTCTCATAGTTGTATTTACTACCAGCAGTTCATCCAATTCATCTTTTTTATCCCTAGTTATATGGTTATAGTCACTTACTTTACATCGTTGAACATGTGACTCCCAATCGTGGCCCATTAAAACCCCTTCTGGAAACTACATCTCTAAAAATCAGCTTTCGGAGGTGTCTTCAACGTCTATTTCAGCTTCCTTTTGTTTTATGCCCCTTAAAGCCACTACAGGTGCTCGATTAGGTGCCATAGTGACTATAAAAGTGTATTTTTATAGTTGATTCAAGCTTTAGAACTCAAAATTCACATGCCCTAGCTCAAAATCCACATGCCCTAGCTCAAACTTGAACCCTAACTATCGATTCTCCTCCCCACATGCCTTTTATTCACTAAAACACCTCCAATGGAGTTCCAATCAATCCCATGCTCAAATCCATCTGGTTTAGTTTCATATCATAGCTCTTCACACTTCTCACACAACTTGCTCTTAGCTTTCTCTTCAATCCACTCGAATGTTTTGTAATTGGAAGATAAAAATGATATCTCAACATTACCTTTTATAGGATTTGTAAAAAAAATCACATTTATTTCTCTCTACCTACCACTATACACAACATTAAATGATGTTTCATTCTTTTTCCATGCTAAGTTTTTTGCACCCCAGCCATAACCTTCTACCACACCCACTACTTCTCAGCCACAGACCTCCTTTCACACACCTTCATGCACCAAAATACCTATCCACTATGCCTTTCACCAAGTATTTTCCACTATTACGTCCTACCTCACATTACACTTTGCATTCATTCTTTCACTTGTGGTCTTTATTTCAAACCAATTCTTCTTTATCTGCACCCTTATTCCAAGTACCTACACATTTTTTCTCTATACATATGCCATATTCCATAGATTGTTCAAATTTGATCCATGTATCTTGTATACACTCCACCCACACTAAAATTATGTGTGTTTCTTTGCGCATGAATTCAATAGATAGTAATCAACTACTAGAGCGCAAGCGTGCTTATTACACAAAACACTGAATGAAATTGACAAATCATAGCAATGATGAAAGGAAACACATAAATAAAATGCATTGAGGGAAATCTAATATAACTAGTAATACTGCCTTATTACAAACAACAAGAATACTTATTTATATTAGGGCTTCAGCCTACTCCCATTGAAGTAACCAAGCAACTATGTCCCATCCAACACCTCTAGCTAGCAAGTGCCTAAATCAAGTATGTAATTCACAACATATGGTACCAATCAATGCACTTTCAACTTCCCAAGATGGCGTAAAAACTTTGAATCATATAGAAAAACCAGCTGTCTAAATTTAATCTTCTTATCTTTAATATACCTATCATGTCAATCCTTTTGCTTGGTATTTTTTTGTCTTCTGACTCCATCATGTTATTGCATTCCTTTCATCCAACTACATAAGTTTATCAATGCTCTCTTCAAGTCATTTTTCATCATCCAGACCTCCTATGGGCATAATACTCAGGGAAGGTAACATAAATTCCACTAGTAAAATAGCCTCTGTGTCAAACACCAATTGAAAGGGTATGGATTTTTTCAATATGTTATAAGTTGTCATGTATGCCAAAAGTACATAAGAGACTTTATCATTCGAGTCTTTCCTTCCAACATCACAAATCTTAGTCAATTTACATCCCAATATCTTGTTGAAAGCTTCACCAGTTCCATTATCGTGTGGGTGATAGGGGGTTGTCTTGTGATGCGCCACCATAAAATTAGCTAATAATATCTTGATAGTCTAATTATGAAAATGAGTGCCCCTGTCACTTTTCAAACTTAATGGGCATCCATACCTGCTGATTATATTCTCCCATAAGAACCTTGTTATTGTAGTTCTCATGCAATCCATTATAGGTGCTACTTCCACCCACCATGTAAGATAATATATACAAGTTATAATATAGCATGATCCAGTCCTGCGCACGGATGGGGAAATAGGACCCACAAAATCAATTTCCCACTTTTCAAAATGTTATGCGCTTGTAATAGGCCTCAAAGGCATTTCATCTCTATGCACAGGCTTTCCAAGGTGCTGGAAATGATCAAATGCCCTTACATATTCCTTACAGTCCTTGTATATTGTCTCCCACCATAGGCCATCTAATAAAATATTGTGCATGATAGCATCTCTAGCATAATGTCCACCTGTAATTCCCCCATGAGTTTCCTCCATAATAGCTTCATGCTCATGCTCAAGTACACACTAGCGCAAAAATTCATCTCGGCCTAACTTTTAAAATTATCTACTAATCAACATGTAAGGCATGGCACGTATAGCTAGTTATTTCTTTTCTAGGCTCTTCATCCCTTCACGCACTACACCAGTACACAAAAAGACAACAATATATTCTGAGTTAGAGGGTGTGCGGTTCAATATGAATAACTATGCATCTAGAATTGTATCCTTAATGTTTTGTGCGTCCTCACCTGAATTAATCCTTGATAGATGATTTGGTCTATAATTACTCTTTCCTATTTTTACCACCACTATAAAATCAAACTCCTAGAATAACATAATACAACGGCATATGCACCCCTAAAAAATGGGATTATTAACTAGATATTTCCATGCCATGTTGTAAGTATACAATATGAAAGCAGTTTCTAGCAAATATTGTCTAAACTTATGCAGCGTGTAAATCATGGACAATGCTTTGTGCTCTGTAGTTATATAATTTTGTTCAGCTGGGGTCATCTTCCTTCTTACAAAATAGATAGGATGATCAACAATACCCTCACCAGAATAGAATAAAACTACTCCAATGGCCAAGCCAGGGGCATCAACATATACATGAAATGGCTTATCCCAAGAAGGAAAGCACGGAATGGGAGCAAGAAGTAAGT
The DNA here is from genome assembly GCA_019776745.2 of Taxus chinensis. Taxonomy (NCBI): domain Eukaryota; kingdom Viridiplantae; phylum Streptophyta; class Pinopsida; order Cupressales; family Taxaceae; genus Taxus; species Taxus chinensis. The sequence continues at coordinate 511,803,859 of CM034153.1, read as the reverse complement.
CTTCCCTTTAATGTATCAAATGATGTTTGTTGCACCTCATTCCAATAAAATTTACCTTTACTTTTAAACAACTCTTCTAATGGCGTGGTGATCCTAGCATATCCCTTAATTAATTTTTTGTAATGCCCTATATAGCCCAAGAATTTGCGCACTTTGCTCTAATTGGTATTCTCTTCCAGACCCAAAATAACTACAACCTTAGCAAGATCTACCAATAAACCTTCCTTGCAAATGATATGTCCCAAAAAATTCCCAAAAGGTGTGGCAAAAATACACTTCTTAATGTTCAAGGAGATGTTTAACTACCTATAGTGTTCAAACATGAGTCTTAAACTATCACAGTGATCTTTTACTAACCCGTACGCAGTCCAATCATCCACGTAAACCTATAAAAATTGGTGTATGAAGTCTTTAAAATCCAGTACAACAATACGTGAAAAGACAGCAGGCACATTTTTCAAGCCAAAAGGCATAATGGTGTACACAAAACTTCCCCACTCAGTGGTGAAAGCTGTCTTCACTTGCTCTTCTTTTGCAATCCTCACTTGAAGATAACCAGAAAATCCATCAAGGAAAGAGTAGATCTCCCACCCTACAATGCCTTCCAGGATTTATTTTGTAAAGGGTGTAGGAAAAGGATCTATCACACATGTAGCATTCAAATCCCTGTAGTCCACACAGATTCTTATCCTACCATCCTTCTTGATGTTTATCACCATAGGACTAACCCACTCTAATTCCTCAATGGGCACAATAATTCCAGATCTCAACATTTTATCAATTTCTTCCTTTAACTTGACGCACATATTAGAATTCATCTTGTAAGGCCTCTTCCTAACCTGGAGCACATCTTCCTTTAACTTGATCCACATCTCACCCAAAGATGGATGTACCCCTTTCAACTCGTGATAACCTCATGGAAATAGATCCTGAAAGTCACGCAACACCTCAATAATTTTATAAACCTCCTGGTCAGACCAAAAATCACCAATAATGGCATCTTTTGGTTCTGAATTTGTCCCAATGTTGACTTTATTTATCTTCATAGGCTCATGATATGTGTGTGCCTTCTCATCTACACTATCAAAGACCTTGCTCATACCCATACTGTGTTTAACATTCAGATTCTCAATTTCTTCATCATCAATCATGTAAACCAGTTTACCTTTCTCTTTTTCTAACCAAGTGCATTCAAGTTATACCTCATATGTTTCTTCATCAAATTAAATCATGCCTCTAATTTCAATTCTCCAAACATGTCTAACAAGAGTTTTTCAGTCTTTGCACAATCCCCCATTGTGAGGAGCTTCACAATCTGTAATATTTCATGCACCAAAGGTTTAGTAGAAAAATAGTCAAAGGTCTAAATCATAATTATAGTCATCTCTTACCAGTTAACTATTTCATTTGTTAATTCTGCATGAACATACCATGTGAGCATACAACCGCTGAGAGTGGCATAGAAATTATATACCCAGAGTGAAGGTGGAAAGGCCTCCTACCCCTCCATCTAGATTCTCTCATAATCTTGAACGTGGTGCTAAGCATCCTTCCCATGAACTTCATGAATTTTTTAGGGTACATTTCTCTTAAGAAACCTAGTAGAGAACATGATTCTCACTTCTCACAACTCCAAAATATTATCCTTGTGTGTAGTCCATCAGCGTTCAGTTGTCCCACATAGGGTATAAATGAGCATAGTTCTTCTTTCTACCAGATATTTCCACTGGGCTTCCATAGCACATAAAAAAACCTCTAGATTTCCTTCACTAGTATACTAAGGTATTTGGTTAATGCCTAAGTGCCTAACCACACACGGCATGATGACTCGAGCAACTGTATTCTTGATCTCACGCCCTACCATTTCATATGTCCCATGTGCTCAATAGTCACATGCAACACTTATAGTATCACTCATATATTGTGCATCCTCCCATTGAATAACTCCTTCCATTGATGGCTCAAGCACTTCAAGATCTCTAATGGTGCGTACGTAAATTTTGTTCAGATCCACTTCACTCAAAGGTTCTACATAGGGTGCATATTTCTTGTTTGTCAAAGGAATAATCATGTGCTCCTCCTTATTGTCAAAACTAATGTATCCTTTCTTAAAGTGTAGATCAGCATTATTTGCATAGCACCAATGGTACCCAAGGAATGTTGGAAAATAGTCTTTCTCTGCAAGTGCCAAGAACTCAAAATCCCCAGTAAACTTGGCCCCTTGAATAGTAATAGTAGCATCCTTCAAGACTTCAATGGGCATGGATTTAGTCTTATTTTCCATAAACATCACATTTGAAGATGGTTATAATGGTGGTATCCCCATCTGATTACACACATCCAAAGTGAGTAAATTTAATTCCACGCCTATATCAATCAATATATTACTTATCAGTCACCCATCAACAACAAAATTCAAAGTGATCTCTTTTTCATAATCAATATTATGAGGAAATTTCACATGTAATATATATCTCTCACGCTCAACTCCATCACGCGACATATTCTCCCTTAATGATGCTCCTAACAAAGGAATAATATTTTACTGGCGTAACAACTTACAAACCTCCTTCAAGTCATCAACATCTTTCTAGGGAAGCTCAACTGCTTTCACCTACCCTAGATTTTTTTATTGTTACTTCAAGCACTATATATCACACTATAAACTTCTAATAACCTCCATATTTTATTGATATACTTCCTTCTAATGAGTATGGTCTAGATACTTTACATGTAATACCTATTCTCTTGTAATAAAAGGATTTTTATTTAGAACTTCCCTAGTGCACGCCACCTCAGTGCATGTTGTAACCAACACAAGAAACATCTCAGGATCAGGCACTACCTTCGGCATCCACTAATCTTCCACAACACATTGTACTCTAACCATTCCCACACCCTTATCCTGCTTATGTTGCTTTCTCATAGGCTCATATAAATTCAGGAATTCTTCAAACTTTTGATTCTTTCCACACTAAGAGAAAATAATATTCTGAGGGCATTCACTCCTATAATGATCAGGGGATCCACATGTATAATAGGTTCCACGAGGGAATTCAACTCTTCCACTACCATGACCTCAACCTTTGAATCCTCCACAGTAACCTTTACCTCGACCACATCCATCAGAGCACCCCTAATTATGATTTTCACCTTGTTCCTTATAATTATTTGCAATACTGGTCTAGCACACATTAGTATAAATAGCATCATGAATATGATCAATCAATCTACAATTCTCCATATTATGAGTGGTAGATCTGAAAATCTTACAATAGCATGATATGTTCTTTCTTATTGCATGTTGTAACAAAGGGCGCCTACTTGAATCATGATCTAAATGAATGATTTCACAATCCAACAATATGGTGTGAATCGATTTATGAGGGAAACTATATTTAGTGTGTCTTTCCACCTCGCAATCTATACACCAAATACCACTACGTGTCTCATGATTTGAATTAGCTTATAACTTCTCCAACTATTTCTCCATAAATGCAATCTACACTTCCAAAAAGGGGCTAACACCTATTTCTATGCTTCCAACTTCCTTGGCACGTAAAGCTACCTCAAGTGCCTCACATGGATCCATAAAATTATTGTGTGTGAGTGCCCTTCTGAAAGGTGTGATCAAACCTCCAATGAACCACTGAGCATGTTGGCTAGGGTGAATATCATAAGATGATTTTGACGATAAATTTTTAAAGCAGGCATCATACTCCCTTACGCTCTTATCCATGCCCTGCTTGATGTCCTTCAGCGCGCTAATGCTCTTCTACTCAAACTCGGGTATATGGAACTCTACCAAAAAAACATCACATGGCATGGTGTAGTCTACACAAGTTTAGTTTAGATTATACTTTCTATACCAACTATGCACGTGCCCTTGCAATGTAGTAGTAAATTGGCTTGCATTACACTTTGGAGCTGTAATTCCCTTAGTGCATCATATTATCTCACATTTGTGTACATGTTATGTGGCATCCTCAATGCCTCTATATTCTGGTAAGTGAAGAGACATCTCATAATAAAATTGTTGGGGTTTGTACAGACCGTGCCCACGTGATCCAGAACCTGTATTACCTCTAGTATTCCCTCCACCTCCAGATCCACTAGAACCAAAACCACCTGATCCTCCCCCTATAGCAGGCACCAGACCAAAGGATGTGCTACCATGTGTATCAACAGTTGTACTAAATTGAACTCCCACAGTCTATGAATTTTTTCTACTCCCAAAAGTGTTCCCTATATTCTGCACAGCCACACTTTTTCCTAATGACGTGCCAAAAATTATGCCTCCAATCAGTCCTCCAAACAAAAAATATGTTGATACCTGTGATGTCATAGATGATAGCGTTGATTTTTGTATTCCTATATTCAAATGAAAATGGTATCTACCTAATGCTTCTCTATCACCACTACTAACATGATTATCAATAATTGTTTTAGAAATTGGAGCACCATGCACAAGGGCAAGGTTACCAAGTGGGATCAGATGCGTGCCTATGGATCTTACTCTTTCTTCTTCTTATGCACTCTTATCAAAAGCTGAGGGAGATTCTCTTTTGCACTTACCTAGATGGGGGAGTTTTAGATTCTTAGGTTTGACATCCTCTGTGTGAACCTCGAATCCCTCATGTATCGCCTGCCTCCATAACTCCATATACTCCTCAGCATCACACTTCTTTGTTATTTCCCTCTGTTGTGCCTCATTATACTTAATTCGTCTCTCTTCTCTTTCCTGTACTCAATTTTACTGCCACTATAAAAGGAAGGAATCCCATGCACGTTGGCCTATCACCCAACAGAAGTTGAGTGCTCACCCAAGGCACACAGGTGCCGAGTCTCTCTTTTATGTGAGTTTTAGTGGGAAGCATTCATCTATGATTAGCATAAGAGTATTCAGGAAAGAAGTTTAGACATACAAAAATCATAGGGCTCAGAATGGCCTCCAGATCCTTGTAGTTTCTTCAGACCGAGTGCTTTAATATAATCCATAACATATATTATAACAGAAGGAAAGATACAATCATTTATTCATAGTATGAAAGGAAAGAGAACTTTTATGAATCAATTATACATAAAACCCACTGATATTCATATCTAATTGTAATAGGTAACCTCATTGTATTCATCATTTCATTACAAAGAGCCATAGAGAGTAGACCGCAATCATGCACATCACTAGGCTTGTATAATTATGCCAAAAAGAAAAAGGAATTACAATGCTAAGCTTAGTACATTCCTTTCTACATCAGAGCTCCACTCATAGTAATCCTGTAGAGCTTTTCCCATGTTATCTCTCTCTGTGTATCTCTCCTATCTTCTCCTCTTACGTCTATATTCCCATGTCATCTTTTATGGTCTGCATGCACTTGTATTTATCACCTTCCCGCACTACCAACTCACCTTGCCATGCCATCAAATCCGTCACCAAGTGTCGAATGTGGTCCTTCAACGAGCATGTTTTCTTAGGCCTGAGCTCTCCACTTCATCTCATGATGGTCTTCTAGAAGATCCCATTGCTTTCATGATCTTTCCTGGGCCACTTGTTGTTAGGCTGGCATCTTATCCATGTGTAACCAATCACGTTTTTCACTTGTTCTGCCTTTGTTGCTTAAATTGGCTAAGTCGTGAACCTCCTTTCATGCACCACGCATGCTATATGCTTCCTTAAGCCTTTTCTCTTGTACGCCATCCTGTAACTGGGGTCCCGCGTGCCCACGTGCCTTCATGCTTAGTCAAAATTTTAGGGGCCCAACATCACCCCAAACTATGCCTGTTCTCCGCCCTCGGAAACATTCTACTTGACCAAGGTGCAAGTTGGTTCAATGGAAACCAAAATGTAGATAAATATTACAAAAATGAATAAGGAATGAAAGAATAGGGGAAAGAATGAAGAATGGGGGGGACATTAATTTAGAGGGCTGGAAAAGTCTCATTACAGATCTGCCTCTAGCTTTCTCCATGTATCGACCTCGCCCTTTTCCTTCTGGCATAGGTCGCCCACCAAGATGCTTACTTTGTCAAAGCTTAGGCCAGCTCCCTGGGCACCCAAAGTGTCCACAATTTGTTCCATATCCTTGCCTAGGTCCATGAGCTTTTCAATTCTCCTTGTAATCTGGGGGTACAGTTCCTTCTGTCGGGCCTTAATTGAGCTTCTTAAAGCCTTAATCACCTCTGATTTCTTTTCTACCTCGGCCAGAACCTTATCCTTTTCTGCCCTATTCCCCTTGTTCTTTTCCTGGAACTCCTTCAGCTCTACTTCAAGCATGGCAACCAAATAGCTTGCCACCTTATCTTGATCCACGCATGTGTCATATGCGGCTTCTGTAGACTAGGCAATGACCTTTATCTCCACAAGTACTTGACTGTACTCGGTAACAAGTGCTATCACTTTTAACCGGTCCTCCTCCTTCAAGTGCACAGCCACTTCCTCCATAGATTCCAATGCCAAGGGTCACCTCTCCATGGTGATGATGCACGTAAAGTCTTTTAGGCATTCCAGTGTCGATGCGTACCTCTGGGGGATAGGCATTAGATTTAGGTGCTTCAAAATGATGGCACTCTTTATTGAGTCTATTTTCTTATAGACCTCCTGCACCTTTGCCTTCTCCTCCTTGAGATTGCACTTTAGCTGTGCGCTGATTAATTCCTTTTCTTTTAAGCTTCTGGCCACCTTATCTAACTCTTCCTTCTTCTTGGCTAGCTTTCTCTCTAAAGCCCTTATGTTTTCATTCAGCACAAATAGCCTCGCCTCTATTTCAACCGCAACCTTGTTTAGAGAATTGTAGACTTGATCATCTGAGAGCTCTTGGGCATTCACTAAGGGGTTATCTCCCTTAGACTCTGGTAGCATGATAAGTGCCTTTTGGAAGACTTCAAAGTCTGGCTCGTCTACATGGGACTCAAATGCCTAAGAAATCATCTTCTTGGTCTTGGGGTATGTGCCCTCCTTTTCAAACTATCCCATGGCTATAAGTCTCTCAGTGGGTATCGTGCTCTGGTATTGTGTGCGCAGAACCTTCTTTGAATCATCCATGTAGCCCATTACCTACCTCTATTCTACATCTAAAGGTATTTTACCCAAGCACGTGCCTTTGGGAAGCTAACTGTCAAAGTGGGGCCTCTTAGGCTGTCATGTCCTTTTTCAATGCTCTCTTCCTTCCCTTCCTTTAGTACTATGTGTGTGCTACACTCTAACTCCTATTTTATAAGGATCTCAAGCATCTTCTTCACTTCTCACTCTGCCACTTCAGTTATATACTCCTTTGTAAAATATGTGGCTCTCTACCCCTCGGCATCCCTCTCATTTGCCTTTGTATCTTCAGTGCCTTCATCACCTTATGCGCATTTTCATTGTGCAAATACAAACTCTTGCTTTTCATCCCCACTCTCCTCCTCCGATTCATAGACACTAAATACATGAGGTTCTAATGGTTCCTTTTCTTTCTCTATCTCTTCCTCCTCGTCGCCACCTCCTTCACTCTCATCCTCTCCCTCTCCTAGATATCTCTCCAAGCTATCGATTGCCTCTGAGTTAGCTTCTTTATCTACCTTCTACTTCTTCCTAAGAGGTTGCTTTTGGTCAAGAGATTCTACCTTCTCTTCTTCTTCTTGTGACTCCTCCATGGTGGTGGGTTGTTTGAGCGCCTCTACTTCTAGTGTCTTCTCCTTTACTAGAGACTTCTTTCTCTAAACATAGGTGCTTAGCTTGGCGCTTGTAGAAGGCATGCTCACTATCTGAGAAATTGGTACACTTGGTGGTCCTTCCTCTCCTCTGCACCTCTTCTTAGACACTAGCTTCTTCTTTCCCAAGGGGTCTTTAGGTATTGAGATCTCATCCACTAAGTATGCGCCATTTTCAAACTTTGGCCTTATGCGCATGTATATGCGTGTCGCGGATCCTCCGGCAATAGGAAGTGTTATTGGCCTTTTCATATGGATCTCCTGTGACATATACTTCTCCACATACACATGATTACCTCTGGGATACTTCTATTTCTTCCTCATATCCCTGTGCTCCCGGTCCAACCTTCCTAGCTCTAGCCTTAGCTTCTTAGATTCTTTAAATCTGTTCACTCCCACTTGGAAGTATTGTGCAATGAACGCAAAAGGGAGCTTGCACCAAGGGCTCCATGATTCGTCAATAAGTTTGAATCTACCCAAGCAATGGTACTGGTACACTATGAACTCATCTTCTCCTTGTGTGGCTACTAGGAGTTGTTCAGGGATCCTCCACTCCACCTCAAATGCATTTCTCAAGCGTGTATACAATTTTTCAAGCCGCGCTTTGTGGGGAGCCATCATTGTATCACATGCATACTTTTCAAACCTCTTCGTGGGTGAACGGTCTTTGGCTGGGCACTCCCACACAAACTTATCTAGTGCATTTGGCACTCCAATTTCTGCAAACACTATGGTCAGTAGGACATTACCAAAGAGGATCCTAACCCCTTCCTTCGCACACTTTACAATTTCCTCAGCAATGTACGCGGAATTTCCCCTCTGCAATCTTCTTGCAGACATGTAGCCATGGCTAGTTAACTTGCATCCATCTTTCTTGGCCATTCAGCTTCGTTACCAAGTGCATGGTCATCTTCATAATTGGGTCCTTGATATCTGAGATGTCATAATACCATGACCCTTTCTTGCAGGCATACTTTGTGACGGTCTCCTAAATGGCCTCCTTGTCGCCAAGGTCATCTTTTAGGATATCTCCCTCACATATGAGGCCTGTAAAATGTGTAATCAACTGGGGAGTTACGCTCATTGTGTGCCCAACAAAGTGGAAGTAGTCCTCGTGCACCTGAAACATTAACCACTGGTACAAGCGATCCGGCTTCCCAAAAATAAGGCAACTCATAAAGTTACAGCAACCCTGCCTTCGCCAGCTTGACCTTCACGTCATCATTGTAGATAAGCAACCCTTCAGGTGTTCACTTTTTGGTTAGGCGTACCAGTTCTAATGCCATTTCTTTATCTATAGTGTTGGTGTGGTGATTATAGTCACTGACTAGTATGCTTCTCAAATGGGATTCCCATTCCTTCCCCATCATCACTTTGTCAGGGTACTACATTTATGCATACCATTCTTCCTTTGTATCTACCTCAAGTTCTAGTTATTTAGCCTTTGCTTTGCCCTTCCCTTTCTTTAGTGCCATGGTTAAGGTAATTGTGTCACTCCAATCCTCTCCTTGTTACTCTACTTTCCTTCTCCCAACCTTCTATCTCAGATCCATGATACAATTCTCCTAAACCCGTTCCCTAGTTCGTTGAACCCTAACTTCGATAAATTCTTCATAAGACAACGTCTTTTCACTTTGTTCCATACCCGTGTAATTCCTTCCTTCTGGTTCACAATCTCAAACTTGCTCTTTACATTTTTAATCACACAGATCTTCTCCTTGATCAAATCTAAAAAACCCTAGCTTATATCTTTCGCTTATATCTCCAACTCTTCGATTTTCACAAAGTAAAATGAGAGTGCCCCGACCCTCTATTTATAGTTTTTCCTTTTTCTAGTCATTAAATGCTACTTTACCTACCCCGTACTTTGTTCATTTAATGTGGATTTTTAAAACAAATCCCCTCTTTAGCACCTTCACTCACACACCCTTCCTGCATGAAAACTCCTCCAACCTTCCAGCGCGTAACCAAACCAACCTGACAGGACACTCTTACGCATGCTTAACCTGTACCAAAGGCACTTCTTCTATCTGGATTCTTACTTTCACCTATCTCATGTTGCTTTAAATTTTCTTCTTTTTCCTTTGTACATGGGATCTATGAGTAGCTTTACCCTGGCACTAACCATTCTATCTTTTCTCTTCATCTTTCTTTCAATTAGACTACTCAACAAGGCTCTTCAACATAACTTCCTCGGTACTTTTAATCACGTGCTTCTTCACTTTTCTCCACCCCACAATTAAATGATACGTGGTCCTCTGGGCACTCATAAATCCTATAAAAATAGCAATAAGGTTACTGGCACCCAAGGCACAAAACAAAACAACAACGAGAAAGGACAAGGAAAGGAAAAAATGCATACGGGAAAATTCTAAACTAACTGCCAAAACTACCTTATTTACAAACACCAAGAAGACTTATTTATAGTAGGGCTTTAGCCTATTACCATTGAAGTATCCATGCAACTTCATTCCATCCAGCACTTGTAACTAGCACGTGCCTGAATCAAGGATGTACGAGATTGTGTAGGGACCTAACCAATGGACTTTCAACTTCCCAGGATGGCGCAGAAATCTAGAATCATACAGTAACACCATCTGCCCAACCTCAAACTTCTTGTTTCTAATATAGTGATCATGCCAAGCCTTTTTTTTTCCTTTTTTGTTGTTTGGCTCCAATGGGCAAGTGATCATCTCTCATCTAGTTTCATTAGTTCGTCAATTCTTTCTTCCAGTGCTTGTTCATCAGTTAATCCTCCTGCGCGCGCTATTCACAGAGAAGGTAACATAAATTCAACCTACAAAATAGATTCCGTGCCAAACACCAATTGAAAAGGTGTGGCTTTATTTAGTCTTTTATACGTAGTCATGTAAGCCCATAAAACTATTGATACCTTGTCATCCCAATCCTATCTTCCAACATCACATATTTTGGTCAAGGTATGACTCAATATTTTGTTGAATGCTTCTACGGTTCCATTTTCTTATGGGTGATAGGGCATAGTCTTATGATGAGCCACCATGAACTCAGATATTAGGATCCTCATGGTCTCATTTATAAAATGCGTACCCCTATCACTGGTCAAACTCAAAGGGCATCCATACCTTGTGATAATGTTCTCCCATATGAACCTTACAATTGTTGTTGTCATGCAATCTTTAGTTGGGGCTGCTTCCGCTCACCTTGTGAGATAATCCATGCAAGTGAAGACATAACATGACCCAATCCTATGTGATGCTAGTGTAATAGGTCCTACAAAATCTATTGCCCACTTTTCAAAAGGCTCCGCACTAGGGATAGGACGCAAGGGCATTTCATCTCTCCTTCCTAGTTTTCCAATGCACTAACAATGATCACATACTTTACAATAATCCCTAAAATCCCTATACAAGGTTTCCCACCATAAACAGGCCATTAAAATCTTGCGCATGGTGGCATCACCTACGTAGTTCCCACCCACACTTCCTTCATGTGCTTCCTTCATGATGGCCAAGTGCTTATGCCCTAACACACATCTATGTAAAACTTCATCACGTCCTAATTTGTATAAGTCTCCACTAATCAACATGTAGGGTGTGGCACGTATGGCCAATTTCTTCTTTTCTAATGCCTTCATTCCATCTGGTGCCACACCTTATTTTAAAAATATAGCAATATCTTCCAAATCTGAGGGTGCACGCCGCAATCTAAATAGTTGCGCATCTGGCATTACTTCCTCAATACTTTGCACATCCTCTCCTGAATCAATTCTTGACAGATGATCAGGTCCACAATTGCTTTTTTTGGGCTTCACTACAATGGTGAACTCAAACTCTTGAAATAACAACACCCATCGACATATGTGCCCTTGAAGAAAGGGCTTGTTCACTAAATACTTTAATGCCATGTGGTCGGTTTAGAATACAAAGGGTGTTTCCAGCAAATACTGTCAAAATTTGAAAAGCACATAGATGATTGACAATGCCTCATGATCGGTTCTGGTATAATTCTGCTCTACCGGTGTTAACTTCTTGCTCGTGAAATAGAGAGGATGATCAACAATCCCCTCACTTGGTTATGCAAGTACTACTCCAATGGCAGTTCCTGAGGCATCTACATGGACATGGAAGGGCTTGTCCCAAGAGGGAAATTATAAAATAGGTGCGGTAATAATCCTATCTTTTAATGTATCAAACACCCTCTGTTGCGCCTTTCCCCAATGGAAGGTACTTTTATGTCTAAGAAGATCTTCTAATGGCAGGGCAATCTTGGCATATCCCTTAATGAATTTCCTGTAATAGCCCATATGCCCAAGCAATCTGCACACTGTGCTCTAGCTAGTAGGTTCCTATAACCCAACAATAAGTACAACCTTAGTGGGATATACCAGCAAGCCCTCCTTACATATGATATGCCCCAATAAAGTCCCAAAGGGTGTAGCAAACACACACTTCTTGATGTTGAGGGATATCCTCAACTACCTACACCTTTCAAACATTAATCTCAAGTTGTCACAATGGTCCTTAACCAGACCATATACTATCCAATCATCCAAGTAAACCTAAAGAAACTTATGAATGAAGTCTTGGAATGCTTACACCACTATGCGTGAAAATACAACAGGTGCATTTTTCAACCCAAAGGGCATGATCGTATATGCAAAACTTCCCCACTCAGTGGTGAAAGTTGTCTTCTCTTGGTCCTCCTTTGTAATCTAGACTTAGTGGTATCCTAAAAATCCATTCGTAAAGGAATCAATTTTGCGCCTAGTGACTCCTTCCAAAATTTCTTCAGTGAAGGGGGTCGAAAATGGATCAATGACATAAAATGCATTCAATTCCCTATAATCCAAAAAAATTCTAATCTTCACCTATCCTTCTTGATGCTAATTACCATCAAACTTATCGATTCCAATTCTTCTACTGCCTCAATGATGCCAAAAGCTATTATCATGTCTATCTCCTCCTTAACCTTCATGCACGTAAGTTGGGATTCATCCGGTAGGGCATTTTTCTAACCGGGTGTGCACCTTCCTTTAGTTTTATCCTCATCTCCCCCAAGGAATGGTGGACACCTTTTAGCTCATAGTTACACACGCGTGGGAATAAATCCTTGAATTCACGCAACAGATCAATGATCTTTAACACTTCCTTCTTCATCTAATAAGTTCCATAATAATAGCTTCCTTAGGTTCTTCTTCTGAACCGATGTTAACTTTCTTCATCTTTAAAGGCTCATGGTAGGCACAAGTGTGAGCATCTGTAATGTCCACTAACTTGCGTGTTCCTATAGAGTGGCTAAAATCTAAGCTTTCTGATTCCTCTAAATCAATCACATATACTAACTTTCCCTTCTCCTTTTCCAAACACACATGCTCAAGCTATAATTATTCTATTTCTTTAATCTCTTCGAAGTGCGCCTCCAATCCTAGTTCACCTAGTAATTCACATAGCCTATCTTCCATTCTGGCACTATCCCCTATGGTAAGGTGCTTGATACCTTGTAAGGCCTTATCAACCGATGGTTTGGTACTCCAATACTCAAAGGCTTGAATAAGATCAGCCACAAGCTCTTGCCAATTACTTGTCTGGCGGCGTGTCTCCAAATGAATGTACCATGTTTGTGCATAACCCTGTAATGTAGAATACAACTTGTGCACCCAGAGGGATGGTGGAAAAGCTTCTGCACCTTCTCTCTAGACCCATTCACACTCTTGGATATGGAAAGAGGTGAGTTCCTTCCCATGGTTACTCCTTGATGATGGTGGGTATATTACTTCTAGAAAATTTGACAGAGAGAGCAATTATTACCTCACACCATTCTAAAAGGCTCTCTTAATGCATGGCCCACCAATGAGCTACTGTTATGCGAAGAAAGACATAACTCATCATCTCCCTCTCGCTCCTTTTCATTTTTCCACTGAGCTTCTATCTCCTGTAGAAATATCTCAGGGAAGGCTCCTCCAAAGTACTTGGGTAGTGCTTTTCCCCCAAGGTGCTGAACCATGTGCACAACTTAGTTACCTTGGTCACCGATCCTATCAACTATCGTCCCATTAATTCGTAAGTTTCATGTGCCCAATTGTCACATGCCAAACTGGTGGTATCACTCACTAACTGAGCATCTTTAAACTGGATAACCCTGTTAATAAGGTGTACCATCTCAAGGTCTCTGATTGAGCGCACATAAATATTATCTAGAACCTCTTCTCCCAACAGTTCAATGTAGGGTGTTGACTTCCCATCAACCAGGGGTATAATGACCCACTCCTCTTTTTTCTCAAAAATGATGTACCCTTTGTTGAACCGAAGGTCCGCATTGTTTTTGTAACACCAAGGGCAACCAAGTAATGTTGGGAAATTTTCCACCTCAGTGAGCGCCAAGACTTCGAAGTCCCTAGTAAACATGGCTCCCTAGATAGTAATAGTTTCATCCTTCAAGACACCAATGGGGCATTGCCTTAGTCTTGTTTTCCATATACAACACATTTGAAGATGGCTGTAATGTAGGTCTCCCCATTTTATGCCATGCATCCAATGTCAAAACATTAACCTTCATGTCAGTGTTAATGAGTATATTGTTAAGGAGTCATCCATCTACAACTACATTCAATGTAATCTCCTTATCATAGTCGAGGCTGTGAGGGGGAAGGTTCACGTGCAAGACCTATCTCTTGTGCTCTTCTCCAGCTCGTGGTACCTTCTCTCTCAACCAGGATCCTAGCAAAGGAATGATGTTCTCCTACCTTAGCATTTTACACACCTCCTTGACCTCATCCAGGTCATCTTTCTATGCCTCGATACTCCTTCCCTGATCCTCCCTCTTGGATTTCTCCTTTAGACACTAGATCTCCCCTTGCAAGCTTTGAATAACATCCATGGTGTCCTAATATATCTCCTTCTAATGCGTGGGATCTGGGTACTTTCCATGAATGACCTCTTCTCTTGAAATGAGACTCTCCTGTCTTGGTATGTCCCTTGCGCATGTGGCTTCTTCCCTTGTTGTTACCAAGACAAGATCCAAACCTTCATCCCGTGTTACCCGAGGCATCCATTGTATGTCTGCCTTCTTGATGTTGACCATCACAGCGCCTTTGTCCTTCCGGTGCTGCTAATTCATATGCTCATTTAACTTTGGGCACTCCTCATACTTATGCTTCTTTCCACACCACGAGCACTGCAACAAGTCTAGTCACTCAAGCTTGTAATGTTCTATAGATCCATAGTTGAAACATGTTCCACGTGGGAACTCGCTTCTTCCTCCGCGGTTACCTCATCCATGGAATCCTCCTCGAAAACCCCTTCCATGCGTGCCCCCATCTGCGCACTCCTCATAACGGCGATCATCATTTTTCAAACCACTGGAAATGTTGGTTTGGTGTACCCCATGATCAATGGCCTCATGTATCTGATTAATGAGCCTAAAGTATTTAGTATCATGGATCGTGGAGGTGTAAATATTACAATAACAGGATACATTCTTCCTGATCGTGCACTGTAGCAAGGGACATCTACTGGCATCATGGTCCCCATGACAAATCTCACAATCTACTATCACGACACATACCATCCTCTGGGGGAAATTATCCTTAACATGCCCCTCTATTTCACAATCTATGCACCATAAACCAATGTGAGTCTCCTGGACTGAGTTTGCAGATAACTTTTCCAACTACTTAGCCATAGCAGCAATCTGAGCCTCCCTGAATGGGCTAACACCAGTATCAATACTACCAACAACTTCGGCATACCAAGCAGCCTCCAATGCTTCACACGGATCTGTAAAAGTCTTATGAGACAAGACCCTTCAAAAAGGGGTGATCAATCCTCCAACAAATCACTATACATGTTGAGAAGGATGTATATCATATGGCAACTTAGACAAGAGAGTTTTAAAATTTGCATCATACTCTGACACACTCTCTTCCATTCCTTGTTTTATCTCCTTCAAAGTTCTAATGATTTTTTGCTTGAACTCAGCAATGTGGAACTCTTTCAGGAATGCATTCTTTAAGGTAGTGTAATCCACCACCGTTTGATGAGGATCATACTTTCTATACTAGCTATGTGCGTGCCCTTGCAACATGGTTGCAAATTGACTAGCCTTTCATTCTGGGGTTGTGATACCTTTTGCGCACCATAGCAGTTCACACTTATGAACATGTTCCACAACATCCTCAATGCCCCTGTAATTTGGTAAATGTGGAGACATTTCAAAGAAAACTTGAGGTAGTGACTGGGGTCCTTGTCCTAAACCAGAGCCTTGGTTCCCTTCAGTGTTTCCTCCACTGCTTGATTCACCAGGTATATCAAGTCCTGTTCCTCCAGAGCCACCAGATCCACCAAAACCACTGGGTCCAATAGGGTTTGTAGGAGCTGTGCCAAGTGCCCCCATGGTCCCACTGAACTGTGTGCCAACAGTTTGTGATAGTGCCTCACTACCGCTACTTTGTCCTACGCCACTCCCTGATGTGAGACCAAAATATTATACACTTTCCCCTTGTCCAAAAACTCCTCTGAATACTAGAATATGTGTAGCCATAGAAGAAGGGAATGTAAAATTGTATCTCCTAGGCATAGATCTGTCTCTTCCACTAGTTTCAACTAGATCAATACTTCTTCCTGGTTCGGTAAAACTAAGTGCCAAGGCTCAGTCACTGGGTGGGTTCAGATATGTGCCAACAACTCTCCTTTCTCCATGTGACAAACTCTCACCAGAAGCCGAAGGGGTCTCCCTCACACACTTGCCAAGATGGGGTAGCACAAACTTCTCAGGTTACACGTCCTCCGTGTGAACCTCAACTCCTTCCTGTAATGTTTGTCTCCATAGATCCATCACACTAGCATCTTTACATCGTCTAGTAATCTCCCTTTCACACACTTCACCATACTTGAGTCGTCTTTCTTCCCTTTCCTTTTCTGTCGTATCATCTGTCATCTTCCTCCACCCAAGCTTCCTTACCCAGTGCTCAGAATGATTTAGCTAGCCATTGGGAGCACCTTTAAACTCATGGTAACCATCAATATCTTCATAGCTAGAGGAATAGCTTATAGAAATGATCCCCTAGGTTCTCGTAGAAACTCAAACTCAGCAACCTCTAAATAATAATACGTGGAAATGGCGTATTTCAGAGTGTAGCTAGCTAGTACCCCTCCCCACCAATGATCTACAACACGGGTCCATATCAGATCTACATCCTGCAACCTTTGGTAGTCTTCTTTGGTCCATATCCATGATCCATAACGCCAACTTGATCTAGATGCATAGGCTGAAATCCACTCAAATAACTCTACTAGGAAGCAGCAGAAAAAAGTCTCATATAGATCATGGTAAAGATTCTCCTCTACCCATCTATGTGTATCAGACCTAGGTCCAGTGCTGAATCTCTGGGAAAATTCATCCTCCATGCTCTTGAACCATGATTCAACATTTTCCAATGTTAACCGATTCGTCATTACTCTTTACATACATCATGATGCATGTTATATCCCACTACAACTTCGAAAAGAGGTCCTGGTAATGGAACTAAGATGTAGTCAATTTTACTCCCACTATAAAAGGAAGGAATCCCATGCGCACCGGCCTATCACCCAGCAGAAGTTGAGCGCTCACCCGAGGCATGCGTGGGTGTCGAGTCTCTCTTTTATGTGATTTTTAGTGGGAAGCATTCATCTATGATAAGTATAAGAGTATTCAGGAAATAAGTTTAGACATACAAAAATCATAGGGCTCAGAATGGCCTCCAGATCCTTGTAGTTTCTTCAAACCGAGTGCTTTAATATACTCCATAAAATATATTATAATAGAAGGAAAGATACAATCATTCATTCATAGTATGAAAGGAAAGATAACTCCTATGAACGAATTATACATAAAACCCACTGATATTCATATCTAATTGCAATAGGTAACTTCATTGTATTCATCATTTCATTACAAAGAGCCATAGAGAGCAGACTGCAGTCATGCACGTCACTAGGCTTATATAATTATGCCAAAAAGAAAAAGGAATTACAATGTTAAGCTTAATACATTCCTTTCTGCATCAGAGCTCCACTCACAGTAATCATGCAGAGCTTCACCCATGTTATCTCTCTCTCTCTGTGTATTTCTCCCATCTTCTCCTCTTATGTCTATATTCCCATGTCATCTTTTCTGGTTTGCAGGCACTTGTATTTATCACCTTCTTGCACTGCCAACTTGCCTTTCTGCACCCTCAGATTGGTCACCAAGTGTCGAATGTGGTCCTTCAGTGAGCATGTTTTCTCAAGCCTGATCTCTCCACTCCATCTCATGATGGTTTTCTAGAAGATCCCATCACTAACATGCTGTTTCTTGGGCCAGATGTTGCCAAGTTGGTATCTTATCCGCACGCAACCGATCATGCTTTTCACGTGTTCTACCTTTTTTGCTTAAATTGGCTAAGACCTAAACCTCCTTTCACGCACCGCGCGCGCTATATGCTTCCTTAAGCCTTTTCTCTTACACACTTTTACCTTGTGCGCCATCGTGTAACTAGGGTCCCACGCACCCACGCGCCTTCATACTTAGTCAATATTTTAGGGGCCCAACATTTCCTAATCTACCATATGATCCGCCACCATTCACCACACCTTCTCCTACCCTTGTGCACGGTAGGGTTTTATCTAGCCATCGTTTTTTCTTCCAAATCCATAGTTACAAGCAAGATCTTAATCGCTAAGGGGATACCACATAGATAATATCCTCTGGGTTCACGTAAGAACTGGAACTCAATAACCTCTGGATAGGAATAAGTGGAAACAATGTACTCCAAAGTGTAACTATGTAAAACACCACTCCACTAATGATCGATAACACATGTCCAAGTCCTATCAGCATCCTGCAGAGCCTGGTAATCTTCATGTGTCCAAACAATCATTCTAAACCTCCAATTTCTCTTTGACGCATATACTACCAGCCACTCATACATCTCTGTAGGGAAACATGTGAAAAGCATCTCATAGAGATCATGATACAGGTTCCGTTCAACCCACGCACGTGCATCGAATTTAGGTCCAATGTTAAATCTGTGAGCAAAATATTCCTCTAAATTCTCTACCCAATCATCAATACTAGCCAGGGTCAAGGGGTATGTTTTCATCATGTAACATCCTTGAAACAACTTGAAAAGAGGTCCTAACAATGAAACGAAAATGTAGTCTTATTATTTCACCAATAGCCCAAGGTGCATTGGCACATCACCGAGGTAGACCTGAGTGCTCACCCAAAGCTTGCAAGGGTACCAAGTCCCTCTTTTATGGCATCTTGTTCAAGGATTTAGCATTATGAACACATATACATTCCATATCTATAATATCCATTCAAGAGTAAATCATAACATGAACTAGATCTAAATCTTAACCATATGCAAGATCATCTCTTACAAGAATCAAGATTAACTTTACCATGCAAGAACTAGTCACAGATATGTCAACAACCAATATCCAACCACCAAGATCCATTATATTAATTGTTGTAAAACACAGAATTTGAATACATACATATTAATGTCATCATGAGTCATGCACGCCCATAAACCAGCAACATAACTCTATAAAAACATGGATCCATTAACCGTGTAAATTAATACATATATATAGGGGTGGGAACGTTCCCTCACCACCTATGCACTCCCCAAAATAGTCTACATACTAAGAATAGCCATGTGTCACTTCAATATAGTTACAAAATCATGTAATCTCGCAAATAATAGATTATCTAATAATAACTATAGTTCTTTATCCTATTAATAACCCCAACACTATACATGTCACTTGATCATCCACTCATTTGAATCAGCCTTTGTGTTCTTTCTAGGTGTTCTAATAAAATGTGTTCTGTACTCACATCTATATTTAGCCTCATATTAAAAACGGTCGAGTCTTGATTTCAAAATTTCTTGGGTGAGCCCTGTTCCACTATATTTCCATGTGCACCTACGTGCCCTACAGCCGCATGCCCAATCGTTATATTCCTTTAGTACTTAGGTTGTAATTCATCAGCCCAACACTTTCAAAGTATAAATCGATGTGACTAACTATGATATGGTAGTTTTCCTACTTCAATAAGGTAGGCCCATATGTTATCATTCTAAATTGTTTCATGGAGCCATTTTGAATTATTCTACATATGATAAGGAATTGCATGCTCTTGTGCAAGTGGTCAAGACATGGAAATATTATCTGATGAGTAAGGAAACTATCATACACATGGATCACTAACCTCTTCAATATTTTCAGGCTTGAAATAAAGTTCAACAAGATAAAAACTATAAGTGGATGGGTTTCTTGCAATAGTTTCATTTGATTATAAAATATAATAAAGGTGTGACTAACTAGTTAGCTGATATGTTTTATAGACCTTTACTTTTAGTTATTGGTACTTTAACTCTCTTGAAACTTTTGTATGTGAATCGTATCAGGAAGGTTATGAGTAGGATCTATATTTTGGATAAATATTTCAGAAGAAACCTCGACGAGAGGGCTTTAAATTTAGGGGAGAATATTATTTCTAGGATGGTTTGTTCTAAGCTTTGTGTGCATAAGGGGAAAAGAGTTCATTTGATGAGGGAAGCGCACACTTCTAAGGTGGTTGGTCACTTTGGTGTGATAAATACTAGTGCACATTCACATATGTATGTTTATTATCCAAACATGCAAGCAGAAGTTGCCAAATTTATCAGGGGTTGTGTTTTATGTAGTACAAGAAAGCCTAGTAACATAAATCTGGGTTTATATATATATCATTACGGGCTCCTTCATCGCCATGGGAGAGCATCTCCATGGATTTTTTTGGGTGGTTTTCCTAACTCCAAGAAAGGGTATGATAATATTTGTGTGGTAGTGTACCAGTTCAGTAATATGTGTATTATTATTCTTTGCAAGAAGACCATTAAATCCAATGATGCAAAAAAACAATTTTTACTAATGTGTGGGTTCATTTTGGTTTTCTTGATTCTATTTTTTCAAACAGGGACTCATGATTCATAGGAAATTTTTGGTCTACTTTATGGGAGAAGATGGATATTAGGCTGAAAAATTTCTACTACTTTTCATCCACAAACGCATGGGAAAATAGAAGTGGTAAACCATACCTTGGTTCAACTATTGAGAGGGTATAAATGAAACATCCTAGGACTTGAGATGAGAATTTGATGTATATACAACATTCATATAAAAGGGGAATTCATGTTTCTACCAATAAGACTCCTTTTGAAACATGTTTTGGTTATTTTCCTAAGAGTTCTTTTGTTGTTATTTTGAGATTACCATGCAGAGACAACGAGAAAGTGGATCTATAACTCCAAAAATATAAGAAATTCATTTAGAAAATTCATTAGATACACCTCTAAGTACATGATAGGTTGAAAGAGTCACATGTCAAGTACAAAGCAAGGCATGATCAATATAGAACTAAGAATTCTTTCATTTTTGGTGACAAGGTATGGTTGTACTTTAGTAGAGAAAGGATACAAGGTAAATATAAGAAACTCAAGCCTCTTCGATATGTCCCATTTGAAATTCTAGAACAAGTGGGTAAGAATACAATTCACTTGGATTTTCCTCATTATATGAGAATATATTCAGTTGTGAATGTTGATAATTTACGTTTATTTGAGCACTCCATGTTGGATTAGGAAGAAGAGGGATTTTTGTTACCATCTATTAAGGATATTTCTCCAGACAGTCATTTGGAATTGGAGGAAGATGTGGTATTGCAGTGGAAAGAGAGGACAATACAATGAGGAGTGCAAGACATGTGGTTGATTGGGTTGAAAGGTAAATTTCTTACCAAGGCTAAGTGGTATTCCAAAGAATATGTGGGGAAGATATGTCCTCGTCATCAATTATTGAAGCTTTTAGGGACTTAAAATTCTCAAATTGGGGAGGTATGATCCAAAAATGGATCTAGAAGTACCAAATTCTATGTATTCTCTTATTGAAACTTGAAGTGCATACCCTCAACATGTTTATTATTTTGGAAGATGGTTAAGTCATGATAATGGTGATGTGGACACCTTAAATCGACAATAAGACCATTGTTATGGTATGTTCTGTTGGTGACAATGAGATGGTAATGGAACCACCCTGATAGTTGTGAAATTGTTGCTTTGCATAGAGTGGTGGTTGAGAAACCACCACCGCAATTTAGGGACTTCCACCTACACGAACCGGAGGTCACGTAACTACCACATTGGTTATGTAACCGTCACTCTATAAACTTTTGTGGTTCTACCCTAATGAATCCCAAAACATGGAAACCAAATAGTTATAAATGTTTGGGCTCCTAGTTCGAATTATTTCACCTCTCCTTTCATCCTTGGAAAGAGAAACTATAAATAAAATAATTTTTACTCATTCTAGCAAGTTATTTGGATTGAATTCAAGTTTGAGAAAAAGGAGAAAGTCTAAATTATTCTTATATTGTTCATAGATAGCTAAGGTGTTTCTTTTTTAGGATTGTAAACAAGTAATGCAAGTACAAGTAACTTGAATCCTTCTTAAAGTTCATCTATTGGCAGTAAACTTGTATTATATTAGATATTTACATAGTGAAGGGAATAAATTGCTTACCCAGCTGGATTTTTCGCACATTGGGTTTCTCTATGATTAAATATTTGTCTCCTTCTCTTTCATCTCTCGATTATAGTAATTTGTGATTGCTTCTTTCATAACATACTTTACAAAAGAAACTTTGGTTAATTTGTTCATTCATTGCCACTAAGGTAGGATCTTCTTATTATTTGAGAGGAAGTTTATGGATCACCATTCATCCATTGCTCGTAGCACAATATACTTCCATTCAAATTCATTTTTGGAGCATCCATATTTAATCAGTCGTAGAGATTCAACAATATTGGTACTTAATTCCAAATTTCATCCATCTCATCTAAGGTTGCAAGGAGACGCAAAGGAATAGATTCAGTTCTTACTTGTGTGTATTTTTTTCCTCCATTATTAGTTTTTCTCTTGTTTAAAATGTCCATGTTGATAGGATTTTTTTGTAGTAATTCAAGAAAAAATAACTGATCAAGAGTATTATTAAGTTGGTTCAAGATATAAAATTCCTTAGAGGGGACACTAGGCCATGTAATAAGTGTCATAGGTGGGTGAGGTAATGGTGGGTTGTCACCAACAGGTTGTTGAGCATGATGGTTTGTGATAACATTTATATTTATATCCATAGGGTAAGTAGAGAATTTAGGTGGTGGTTGTCACTTATGAGGAATATACCCAGCTTGTATATCAATGTATGCAGACTCTTATTTAGTCATAAAAAAGTAAAACCATCATAGAGGCCCCATTAGGTAGATTTTATATGGGTATCGACCTACTGAGAGGGATGGAAACTCGTTTTA
Source organism: Taxus chinensis (assembly GCA_019776745.2). Lineage (NCBI taxonomy): Eukaryota > Viridiplantae > Streptophyta > Pinopsida > Cupressales > Taxaceae > Taxus > Taxus chinensis. Next base: position 511,780,812 of record CM034153.1, on the reverse strand, counting down.
AAATGAGGAAGTGAACCTATAGGTTTGAAATGATGATAATATAAGATTGAAGGGAGAGAAATGATGATTAATGATATGTTGGGATTCATAAGAAAAAACCCTAGGGTTGTTAGCTTGGGAAATGGATTTGATTCAAGTGTTGGTTTCAACAAATTTTTACAGCCTTATTGAGATTTCTAATGAAAAATGTGTAAGGATTAGAAATAGGGATACTATTATGATCTAATTAACTTCCAACATAAATTATGTGTGACCATAATAATGCATTCTAACTTGAAATAAACTAATAAATTGATTTTTAAAAAAATTATATTGTTCAAAACATAAGAGAAGAGAAAGATTTAGCTTGTTTAGGAAGATTTTACAATGATTTGGATGTGTGAAGAAGTGAAACATGAGAATATAGGACTTTATATTCTGCACAGAATATTTTGGAACTAGAAAAATTTTAGGTTTACGATTGTACATGATTTGTAGGGTATATGCCAAATTTGTACAGTCTAGGAAAAGGATTGTGCATTCTTGGACTAGGATATAGTTGGCATATAATACTTATTGAGTATTTTGATTGTCTAGAAATGGTTCTCACTATGTTTCTCACTTTTTATCATAGCCTTGAGAAGACCTATAATGATTTGTAACAAAGTATAAACCTAATAACTTGTAGAACCCTTCATCAGAGTATTAACAAACAAAAGGATAAAAACATGTGTATGTATGTGTTTGAGGTTGGACTACTTTTTGAGGTTAGAATCCTAACTATTGAGCTAATACCGTTAGTACACTACATACCCTTGATGTGGAATCAAGCCTTGTATAGTTCTCTTAGGTGTTCATACAAGTGTGTAAAGCTAACCAACCCCCTAGGGGTTCCCTTGTGTCTATTAACACTAAGATAGTGGGATAACTACATCGTATATAATGTACCCGGTGCAGTAGTAGTGAGATTTGGTGTGAATTGGTGATGTGACCTAGCCCGTGTGTTGATCGAAACCCTTGTGTAATGTTTGGGGTGAATTTTCTCTTGATTCAAAGGACTTGCCTCTATTATATTTGCATGCTTATATATGGGTGAAGCAAGAATCCTTGACTTATTTGAGTAATTTAAGAATGTAGTAAGGACTTCCCTAGATGATTTATAGTTAATTTGAACATATTTAGGAACTATTTGAATGCTTTTGGAATGATGTTTGCAATATGAGCTTGTAAGGTTGTCAAGGGAGTTAATAATGTTATAATGACTTTATTATATAGTCTTTCATAAGCGATATATTATGATAAGTCCAACCATAGGAAGATGAAATGATTTAAAGAATGATTTATCATCAAATTTAGATTTAGTGATTGATAAGGGGCAGGAACAAATGAGTCAGTCAAGATCGGACCCCACATCTTGACTCTTCCATATGGTTTTGGAAAAGAGATAAAAAAATCCTAAATTGGAAGTTATGTAATGAATATTGTAAGTTTTATGCCTCTTTAAATGTGTAATATTTAAATAATTGTTAAAAGAGCATGATGTAGAGATAATCAAGTTGTATAATGGCTAGAGAGTTGATGAGATTCGATTCCAAATATGAGCATTTGTCTTCACAAGGTTATAAGGTCAAACTTGGATTGCATAAAAACAAGTTACCATATTTTAGTGTCTACAATATAGTCACGCCCCTTCATAATCACTAAATTTGATGTCAACTTCAAATCATTCTTTAGTTATTTTCATCTTCCTAGGGTTGTACATATTAGAACATTTCACCTACAAAGGTTATATAGGTAGGTCATTAATAATTTATAAATCACTTGGCATTATTACAAGATACTATTGCAAATATCATTCAAAAAGAACTCAAAGGGTTCGTAAATCTCCTAAATCAGTTTCACATCATCTAGATCAATACCTACTACAATTTTTAATCACTCAACCATGTTAAAGAGTCCAGATTCATCCATTTCAAGCATGCAATCATCATAGATCCATATCTTAGCAAGAAAAAAATCACTCCAAGCATTGCACAAGGATTTAAATTAATAAATGGTTGACTCTCATATCTAAGGCATGCCACATTCCACTATTACCATGCTAATTACATTTTGTACTACATATTTAGCTTGTTATCTTTGCGTCAAGAGAGAGTGCACCCGTAAGGGGTTAGTCAGCTATATACACTTGCACAAATGCATAGGAGAATTACATGAAGCTTGATCCCGTAATGAGGGCATGTAGTGAAGCACTTGGATTGGTTTAGAAACTAATATTATGATCACTAAGGATAGTCTAGCCTAAACCACACACACATATTTTATCCATTTGTTTGTTATTTCTCTAATTAAGTGATATACATGTTATTAGGGTTTCTACTTTGTTTCATGTTATTGCAAGTCATCTTGAAGCTATGAAATAAAGAGAAACACACAATGAACATCACTACCAAACAAGTGAAGCACACAGAAAGTTACAGACCTGGAATATCAAAAGGGTATTAAATTTTATGGCTTCGGGTTAGGACAGTATACTTCCCTCTTGGACCATATATAAATTGTACAATGATTCATCTGCTTAGTTTTCAATTCCATAACTTCTATTGTAAAATATATAGTTCCAAATCATTTTATTTCATTGCCTTGCACATCTAGATAATTTCAAAGTCATCTTGAAAAGCTAATTTCATCTCTTCTCTCATGTTTTGAGAAAGTACTTATCATTTAAATCATTCCAAGTTTGAATGTGTTATTTTGATTGTGTATAATTGATGTTGGAAGTTAATTAGATCATAATACACTACTTGTTACAAACTCTTACATATTTATTATTGTTGTGCATTTCTATAACATTTAAATTAATTAAGGTGTAAACAATTTTTATGTTATCTTATTGAATCTTGCTAAAAACATTTCATGACATGTTTCGTTCTTTTGATGATGCATAGACATTAATGATATTACATTGTTATTATATTAATCTATAGACACAAAATCACTCACTTTGGGCATTATTTAGTCCCGGTCTCATACTAATATTCATATGGTTTTTGAGTGAAGAAAGTACTAATCAACCCATGTCCTTTGGTCATTTTACTTTGCTTTATGTCGTCACTTCCGAACTTCAGCACATACTTTCCTAGTCTTTTTTCATTTTTTGGCATCATTTTACCTCTAACTTGGGTGTACAGTCCCGTACTGGGGAGACCCAGACGCCCTGGTCCCATTCATGGAACCCTAAGCCTTTTCCTACTTTACCTCTATCTTTTGGGTACTTTTTAGCCATTTGAGCTTTCCATATTTTTAGTGGTCAGCATTTTTGGGGTTAATTATGAAATTATAACAAGAGAACCATATAAATATAAAGTTATGAGACCATAATGAGGTACCAAGCACTACGCACTAATATCATCACCTAAGATTGCATCCATCAAAGGCCCCATTTCCATCCATGTAGCTCCATCACAAGGAAAAAGGTTGGTTCATTTGCATCACATTGCGTAGGAGGGAAGTTTATTCTATTATATTCACCATTCTATTACATTCTACATATAATTATTGCTCACTACTTCACAAAGTGCGACTAGAACAAGAGAAAACTAGGGCAAGATTTACACACGCACACATAGAACTACATCGGGTCTGAGATGTAGTGTAATGCTCAGTTAGTAATTCCACCATTGTGTTTGCTGAGGACAGTCTGACCCCTTCGTGTGTGTGTGTGTGTGTGTGTGTGTGTGTGTGTGTGTGTGTGTGTGTGTGTGTGTGTGTGTGTGTTTGTGTGTGTGTGTGTGTATATATGTATATATACATATATACATACATATATATATACATATATGTATACATGTATATATGTATATGTATATACATACATACATATAATAAATGATGTCAATGTGTAAAACTGTATCTCAAAGGAGCATATACATACATGTATATATGTATACATATATATAGGAGAGAGAGATACAAGGGATATACATCCACATTGTATATATGTATACTTACATATATGTATCTATATACTTATCAGTACATATTAATGTCACTATGTTTACATATACATGTATGGCATCATTTGTAAAGTACACATATAGTCACATATCATGTCATTTTCAAGTATAGGGATTCATGTATATTCAAATAAACTTGTATCCTCGTGTAACACCTCCACTTTAGTGTTATAAAGCAATCCAAAGGCTTAACCACATGTTATAAGGGAGAAACTCAATTTCCAATTGTACACACAACACACACACACATATATATATATATATATGTATATGTATCTGTATACACATAATATATATATATATATATATATATACATATATATATATATATATGTATATATATATATATATATATACATACTATATATATATATATATATGTGTGTGTGTGTGTGTGTGTGTGTGTGTGTGTGTGTGTGTGTGTGTGTGTGTGTGGTGTGTGTGTGTGTATATATGTATATATATATAGATATATGTATATACATGTATACATATACATATATGTATAGTATATATATACATATACATATCTATATGTATATGTATGTATACTATATATATATGTATGTATATATATATATATATATATATATATATATATGTATGTATATATATACATGTATGCATATATATACCACATACATATATATAGATATATATGTATATATATACATATATACATATACATATACATACATACATATATATATAATATATATGTATATATGTAGATATATATCTTTTTTTAGGGATTTGATGCTCTTCTTGGGGTTTTGTAGGTGATCCCTTAATATAGGTATTGCAATGACATCTAACGCAGTTCAACAAATTTAGTGCAACAAGAAGAGAACATATGTGAACATCTAATGACACCTCTAATGTGAACATATGTATATATATATATATATATATATATATATTTCTTTTTTTAAGGATTTGATGCTCTTCTTGGGGTTTTGTAGGTGATCCCTTATTACAGTGTTTGCAATGACATCTGACACAGCTCAGCAAATTTAGTGTGACAAGAAGAGAACATATGTGAACATCTAATGACACCTCATGGGGGGGTTTCAGGATATTTCCGTAGACTAGGGAACCCATATCTCAAACCAGGGTTCCCACGGGTGCCCATGTCCCTCTCCAGGTGTCCCAGTCCATCCACAGAGCTCGGGTATGTGCTTTCTCAGGTTTATGTGTAATCGTTTCCTCCTCATGTTTTCCTTATTCACATTGCGACACATTCCAGCACCTTCTTCAAATCAGCTAAGCTCTATCTAACCCTTCTTGCACTTTAGGGTTTTATATTTTCATATCTTAGATTGTTTGGGTCATTTTCTTTATGCATTTATCTATTATTTACTATTGTTATTAATATTATATTAAATCCACATTTTGGTTAATCAACATATCTTATGCTTAATTTACAAAACCTATCACAAACTCTATCATGACATATTTACTCCTATGATCATTCATATTATTGTATATCACATTGATTTATATCACAAATGTTACACATTACTTATGCTAAAAAAAATCTCCATCTTACAAAATACACACCTTTTACTATGTTAGTTGATACAATAATTTTATTTTATGTCATTATTCATGTTTTTATTGTGCTTTTACACGAGTAGCACTTTCTCTTTTGGGCTCAACTATCCTTTACAACATCAATTATCTAAAAATGGGGCATATTATGGGGTTTTCTAACACATTCATGCAAATTTTGGATGTAGTGCTTCAAATGACACCATATGATGATATGCACAAAATTATTACATCATGACATATACACAATTATTGCGTCATGATATTTACACATAGCTTAATTCAGTAAGCCCAATTATTGAAAATGGATATGAATGACTTCACTCTATATGCCTAATTGTTATGGATGGTTTAGATAGCTTCGTTCAACATGCCCAATTATTGCAAATGGTTTACATGATTCACATAGCAAGACAAAATGCTATTTTTTTATTCATGTTTGGTTACTCTTCACTCACCTATAACAATAGGGGACACATGTGTATACATTTCATGCATTTTTAAATTTTTAGTTTACTCCTCCCTCACATTTAGTACCAGGGGAAAACAAGTGTACATGTTTAATTATTTTACTTTTTATTTTATGTTATTTAATAATTTTGTATTATCATATTTATTGGACTTTAATACATTTTTTTGCATGTGGAAAATAGGTTCACATGTATGACTATATGCACGAAAAAAGGAAAAAGAAAAATTTCAATCTTGTGCATGTCTTGGCCTCATGGGAGGTTTGTATTCCATTTATATTTTAGTCAATAAATTTTCAATTACTAGATTAAAATGGGGGAAAATGTAGATACATTAATATTTATGACATTTCAAATTAATTCTTGGAATTTATCTCATTCTATACTAAATTAAATAATTCAAATACATCCCTTGCTTAACTAGCAATACTGGCCACTAGGCCACTTTGGTTATCCAAATTTGACCAATAAAAATCCCATTCTGACATTATACAACTCATATTCAAACACCTACTCAGGGTTCATTTTAAGAAGCCTCTGATAAAATGGAGGTAGAAAATCCCTGGTGAATATACTTAGAACCACTTTTGTGGAAAGGAAAAATTTTCATTTTTTGAGAACGAATTTTTCACTTGATATTATTTGAGTGAGAGTGTGGGCCCTGAGGGAAAAAAAATTATGTAGACATAGAAAAAAATGCATTTTTCAATGTGAATGCATAGTTGTTACCTGACAACAAGTGTTGTTGATTGATGACAACAACTCTTACTGTCATGCGAAAACAAATATTATTGACACGTGTCAATAAGATTTGTTGTCACCTGACAACAAGAGTTACTATCGTGCATCAACAACACTTGTTGTCAGGTGACAACAACACTTGTTGTAAGGTGACAACAATAGTTGTTGACACACAACAACATTTGTTGTCGTGCATCAACAAACTTTATTGATGTATGAAAACAAGTGTTGCTGTCAGCACGTCAACATAATTTTGCCGATGCATGACAATAAAAGTTTACTGTCATGCGTCAACAATTTTTTGTTGTCACATGTTAACAATGTATCTTATTGTCGTGCACCCAAGGCTTGAGAAACCCTAATTTTTTCCTATAAATACCCCTCTACCCCTCATTTTCACGTTTACACTTCCCGGATCCCAATTTTTTTCTCCGTTCTCCCATTGCTAACTGCCACAGGAATCGTACATCAACACAACAACAGTCCAACCAAACACAAAAAAATCCATGTCTATGGTCTTGAGACGCCAATCAAGCTCAAGCACTCATGGATATTATTGCTCAAGCTCAAGACCATGATCCAACAGAAAATCAAGCTAACTAGGCATTGATCACCGCCCAAGCTGGAGCCCTACCCAAGGGAAAGATTCAATTCAGGAACTTGATGTGCCCCCAAATTTATATAGTTTTTTAAATGAATGTAGATTACAAGTATTTTGTAGAAGAATGTGATTTTAATGGGCTTGTTAACATGCCCCAGTTTGAGATTGATCATGACATTCTAAACTACCTTCTCTCCTCATATAATACAAAAGATGGTAATTTTACTACTACTCTGGACGATGGTCGTACATTCAAATTCAGATTTAAATCTAGTTGATATCCATCAGCTGACAGGCCTTCTATTTAAAAATTCATTAACAATGAAATAAATCCTCACTGAACCTCAAATTTGTACAGGTCTGCTCTCTATTCAATATGTAAAAATTTGCACATAGTAACAACGATAATAACCCTTACCGGTGAATCTAATGATTAGATCTACCTCGAATTGTACTTTCAGTTTCCATGTTGATTGTACGTGTAATCTGTTTTCATTTGAATTTTTTTAATTTTGATATAATTCAAATTCATATTAATTCCAATGAATTTTTGCAGCTCACGTGAACAAATCAAGATGAGGTGTGGATACAAGGAATTTCACACCACTTTCTTGCTGCTATGATTTCTTTCTTTCAAGCCATAATTTTTTACAGGGTCGACAAATTGATATTCTAAATCGGGCTATTGCATACATTCTTGCAACGATCGGAAAGCTAAAATTTGATTGGTGCACATTTTTATCGAATAAGATAAAAGATGACATTACAAATGCATCACTTTATGAAAATCCAGTTATTCACTCCACAAACTATCTCCTTGGTCTTTATTACGAGGCTTTTTAAATTTAAAAGACAAACCAACTCCTACTTGCATGAATGAGACAATGAAGAATTTGTCAATTCCATTTGAAGAAAAACAAGTATATAGTTTATATTTCGACATTAGATTTTAGTTTGGTTATTGTCTTGATTATGTACTTATGATTGAATCTTTATGCAATACTAACATTATGTACTTCTGATTAAATCTTGACTATATGCAGAGAATATTTTTGGAGGCCCTTCCGCGAAAAAAATTAGAATCAAGAGGAAGAGGCCAACAACACGCTGAGGTGTCGGGAGATTCCCAATCTGAAATGGAAGTTCACTCATCCCCAAACCCCCAAGTGTTTGCATTAGTTAAACGACAGAGACGTAATACCCTTAACATTTACTATTTACAATTTACCATTTACCATATTGAATTGACATGTAATTGACTGTTGCTGCACTTGTAGGGACTGTGGACTATACCTGTGCTTCTCAACAGGCATCACCAACTCACTCTATCCAATCACATGCAATTATCTATTCTCAACACCCTTCTCTGCCATCCTAAACACAGACTGACACAGCTCCAATACAACCAATTCCTACGGCTACTCTAACACGACCACCTCTAGTACAACGACAGGTTACCCCTCAACAACAAGGTATAATTTTATTGCTTTTGTACAAGTTTTGAATAGTTTTTCATATAATTTCGTAGCTTTTGCATAGTTTTAATTTTTTTCATATAATTTAGTAATGATTTTGTTGATTTTTCTTGGACTTTGCAGTACATAGCAATCCTTCACCATCTATACAAACAACGACACTGCCACATCCTCCACCATTACGATTCAAAATGCCAACAAGAGGTTCAGGTAAAAAGAACATTGGTAAACACATGCCAATTCCTCCAGCCCCTAGTGGGACACTAAACATTGCCTCTACATTTCCAATTCTCTCAGTGGCTAGCCCAACACAACCGGCGTATCAGTTTTAAATAATATAAATTTATATGAAGATTACTTAGGCGTTGATAGCAATGACCCAACATGATTTTTCAATACACGTGATATGATTCAAGTTTAGCAGATATATTTCCATTTCAACGTAATTTATTTAACCTTTTTTACATTTCAATTTCAATATTTGAATATTGATTTATTTTATGGAAAATAGGATCAGGCCACCCAAAGGCAAAAAGAGTTAGCAGATGATGCTCGACCCGAAAGCCCCCATACCTCTCCATCAGAATCATCCTCTTCAGATACAGATGGTGAAAAGTTTCCATCATTTCCTTTGGATAACTTGATTGGTTATGATTGTTAATCCCATGTCCAAGAGTTTATTGTACCTCATATCAGTGAGCTCATAGAATGGGAGAGAAGGGAAAAAGTACTAATCAACAAGATAATAAGTCGTTATGAAAAACATTGGCAAAGGGACAGTTTATACGCTGTAGTCCAAAATCAACCTGTGAAGATGGATGCCTTACTCATCCAAGCAAGAGGTGGGACTGTCATGTATAACAACAATTATAAAGACAATATTTTAGATAAAGCATTAAATAGATTGGAAAATATTAGTGCTGAAGCCCAGGCCTATTTCAACAAATGGTTGAAGGACAAGGATCTGGTGGCAATTGCAAATGCTGAAAGAGATAGAGGGGTTGTAAGTATTATCAATTTGAAACAATATTTTTTATTAATTTGAAATTTTCTTATTTTAGTAATATGTTAAATTGAGCTCATTATTTTTTTTGCAGTTGAAATATGAAAAATTGAAGAGTCAAGCAAAGGTGTTCCAAGTTCACTTGGAAACCGCTAAGAACAGTTTATCCGCAACAATGAAGATGAAATAAAATATTGTTTTGGTTAACAAACAAAACAATACACTTAAGCAGATAATTAAAGAGAATGGCTTCGACCCTGAGATTTTGTTCAAAGCAAAGGCAGCTGCAAATCCTAGTTTGGCATCCCATGGAGATGCAACAAAGGAAGAATAAACAATCGTAAAGAATCTAGACATTGCTTTAGAGGATCTAATTAGTTATGGGATTATTCAAGCAAAGAATACATGAGAGCAAGCCATTGGGGAAAGGGGCACAAAAGATGCTACAAAAATTCAAAAGGAAAGTGCCAGTTTGTCTGGGGAAAAAGTTAATGATTGAGGCTTGAAAAATTGAAACTTGAAATTTGAAAATTTGAAATACTTTATATATTGAAGAATGAAACATGAATATGTATTTGATTTTAAGTATGTTGCAATCTATATTTTTATATCTTGTTATATATTATATATAGAATTTCTAGATTGTATATGGTGTTTATGTTTGATATGAATGTGATGGCGTTATGATAATGGATAATTGTTTTAAGAAAATTTGGAATGTGGTATGACAAAGACATCTTAATAGAGTTAAATATTCTTCTCTCTACTTGTAAAATTCAAACTCTGTATCAGGTTTCTTCACATTTAAACCTTCTCAGAATCTTCTCTCTACTTGTAATGATGATGACATTATATGTGGATGATGATGAATTGTATGTGGACATAAATTTAGCTTTAAGTACGATCATGGATGATGATAATGGATCATTGTTTTAAGAAAATTTGGAATGTGGTATGACAGAGACATTTAAACATTCTCAAAATCTTCTTCTCTCTACTTGTAATGATATGATGACATTAGATGTGGATGATGACATTAGAATAGATATGGATGATGATGAATTGTATGTGGACATAGATTTAGCTTCAAGCATGATCATGAATGATGATAATGGATAATTTTTTTAAGAAAATTTGGAATGTGGTAGGACAAAGACATCTTAATACAATAAAATCTTCTTCTCTCTACTTGTAAAATTCAAACTCTGTATCAGGTTTCTTCACATTTAACCCTTCTCAAAATATTCTTCTCTCTACTTGTAATGATATGATGAAATTCGATGTGGATGATGACATTAGAATAGATATGGATGATGATGAATTGTATGTGAACATAGATTTAGCTTCAATCACCATCACGGATGATGATAATGGATAATTGTCTTAAGAAAAATTGGAATGTGATAGGACAGAGACATCTTAATACAATAAAAAAAATCTCTCTACTTGTAATGATATGATGGCATTCTATGTGGATGATGACATTAGAATAGATATGGATGATGATGAATTGTATGTGAACATAGATTTAGCTTCAAGCACGATCATGGATGATGATAATGGATAATTGTTTTAAGAAAATTTGGAATGTAGTAGGACAGAGACATCTTAATACAATAAAATATTCGTCTCTCTACTTGTAAAATTCAAACTCTATATCAGGTTTCTTCACATTTAAACCTTCTCAAAATCTTCTTCTCTCTACTTGTAATGATATGATGACATTAGATGTGGATGATGACATTAGAATAGATATGGGTGATGATGAATTATATGTGAACATATATTTAGCTTCAAGCATGATCATGGATGATGATAATGGATAATTGTTTTAAGAAAATTTGGAATGTGGTAGGATAGAGACATCTTAATACAGTAAAATCTTCTTCTCTCTACTTGTAAAATTTGAACTTTGTATCAGGTTTCTTCACATTTAAACCTTCTCAAAATATTCTTCTCTCTACTTGTAATGATATGATGACATTCGATGTGGATGATGACATTAGAATAGATATGGATGATGATGAATCATGAATTGTATGTGAACATAGATTTAGCTTCAAGCACAATCATGGATGATAATGGATAATTGTTTTAAGAAAATATAGAATGTTGTATGATAGAGACATCTTAATACAATAAAATATTCTTCTCTCTACTTGTAAAATTCAAACTCTGTATCAAGTTTCTTCACATTTAAACCTTCTCAAAATCTTCTTCTCTGCACTTGTAATGATATGATGACCTTAGATGTGGATGATGACATTAGAATAGATATGGATGATGATGAATTATATGTGGACATAGATTTAGCTTCAAGCATGATCATGGATGATGATAATGGATAATTGTTTTAAGAAAATTTGGAATGTGGTATGATAGAAACATCTTAATACACAAAAATATTCCTCTCTAATTGTAAAATTCGAACTCTATATCAGTTTTTTTCACATTTAAAACTACTCAAAATCTTCTTCTCTCTACTTGTAAATGCAATGTTTTTTGAGAAGATCAATTTTTACATGTAATTTGATATTCATGCCACAAAGTTCAAACACTACATCAAAGCATTTTGCAAATACCAAAATAAATTAAACATGATTGTAAAAACTCCAACTATGTCATATAATAGGGTTTAAGGTACCTCTTGTCTTCTAGATGGTTGTGACAAAGCATATGGATGGAAAATGACAAATCAATTATCATCCTTCACAACGAGCTAGATGACCTTTGATTCCAGAGAACTCAACACAAAAAATGGATTAGTATATAGATTGGGGAGTTTCCTGACAATGTCAGTCCCGAGAAGTGAGAGCTTCCTCGGATGGATGTCAACCCACGTTTTCAAGAAAGAAAAGATGAAATATTGATTGAGCAGATGAAGGAAAAAACATAAAGATTAAATAAAATTAAAACAAAATTAGGTACCTCTTGTCTTCTAGATGGGTGTGACAAAGCATATAGAAGAAAAATGAGAAATCATCCTTCGCAACGAGCTAGACGACCTTCGATTCAAGAAAACTCAACACGAAAAATGGATTAGTATATAGATGGGTGAGTTGCCTGACATTGTCAGTCCCGAGAAGTGAGAGCTTCCTCGGATGGATGTCAACCCATATTTTCAATAAAGAAAATTTGAAATAATGATTGAGCAGATTAAGGAAGAAATAGAAAGATTAAAGAAAATGCAAATGAGAACTTGTGCATGTCTGGACAATGGAAGTTTGGATGTCTGGAAGAGTATAACAGTGGAAGAATATGTAGATCTAAACTTTGAAGGCCTTGTAAATTAGTATTTGACAAATCCAAAATAGTAATTATATAAAATAGAATTTTTATAAATAATTGTATCTAAATAAATGTAAATATATATACCTGTAACATCTTTAATGATAACAAAAGTTGAAACAAAATATGTTAAAAATCCTCCTCAGTCAATATTTGCATCTATAGAGTTACAATTTTGTTCACTGTTGCGTCTAACTACAAACTATTATATTTGAATTTGTTAATATAAAATTAAATAATTAACCACAGTTAAAATGTAAGGTGACAAACAATAAAAGTAAGGTCAAGGAGATACCTATTTAAAGCTGAAACAATCCATTATCAATAGCTTCTTCAAAGTCGATATTCTCTTCTGCAGAGTGTGACGACACACCAATTCTAGTCTCATCATTGGGAATAGTTGTACTTGTAGCTGTATTATTTACACCTCTTTTTCAACAAGGGAATTCCAATGCACAATTTTTATGTTGAAAGGAAAGGTTTCCAAGGAGTAGCAAGAAACATAACACCTCATGCAACTTTCCATATTTTTATCCAACATGTTTCTCAGTTTTGATTTTATAAATGATAAATCACTGAAAACCCTTTCGTCCTCCATAGACCCTAAAATAATTGTTTGACATAACTCATATAATCTGAAATATTCACTGATGTCTTCTTGTAACATAGTACTTTGATAGATTCCTTGCTAGAGCCTTGTAATAGCACCACTCTCAAAAGGTTTGTCTAACATTTTATATTTTTTCCTCATTGTTGTTGCAAAATGTGTTGATTGAGACTTTAATAAATCAACATTCAATATATCTTTGATTTCCATACCATTGACCTTTGAAATATTGGTGTAATGTTCCATTATTGTACCCATGGATTTATGGAAATGCTTTCTTATAAATTTTACATGAGCACCTTCAATATTCCAAAAATTAGGATTCATCACACTCATTGCTTCAATAATTTTATCTTTGCAGAAACGTTCTCTAATTTCTGATGATAAGGATTTTGAAATTTTTCTAAGCTTTATTCTTGTTTCAGCTGTAACATAATCAAAGAGATTACATGTCACAGGAACTTCTTCTCTTTCTAATCCTGTTATATCTTGACTTTTTTACAAAATGTGTAATGGTATGTCCCTCCCACTAACATGTATACAAAGTTGATCATGGATATTAAATCTCAAATAGTTATTGGGATTCTTAAGATCTAATAAAGATTTCCAATTATCAAAAATAGGTATATCAAAACTATCTTAGGAAGTGTACAAAACATCAATATTTTTACATACCATTTTTCTCATCTATATAAAATCCACAATATAGATTAATCTCTCATGTGCATGCTTCATCATTGTATAGATCTCCTACAACATTGGAAGAATACCAACCAATGTAAGTAATGTCTCCAAATCAGTTAAATGGAACAACAATTCCATCGCCATGTCAACTTCATGATGATGTTTATGCATGAAACCAACCAGCGAAGGGTACTCCTCACGAAATCTGCATGTAGGTTCATACAAAGAAATATATCTCGTCTCAACATCCTTCAGAAGTTTTTTTCCATCTGTAATTCCAATTGTGAATTTCTGAAACTCAAGAAATCACTTTAGGTTGCTTGTCATATAGGCATGAAGTTCTCTTATAAGGTCTTCTAATTTAGCAACATTTTCATAGTTGTTTACCATTTTATATGCTAAATTCATTATGTGAGCCATACAGTGAATTGCTAGCATATAAGGGGCCATAGTTGTTTGCAATCTAACATAGCCTTGTTTGATGACCCTGCATGACTGATGCACCATCTGCTCCAATGCATACCAGCTTCATAGAAATTTGATAATCAGTCATTCCAGTAATATCTTTCAAATGAGAAACAACTATTTTATGTAGGTTTTTGGCATTACAATTTTCAACCATTTTCATAACACCCAACAGATGCGATGTCCTTATATGATTTTCTAAATTATAGACGTGGATACATACCCATGCAATGTTTTCAACTGATGTCACTTCATCAAATGAAAGAGAGATAAACTTAGCATTTTTTACATTCTCTTTCAAATATTCCTTCTCTATCATTGAAAGGAATTTTACCATTTCCCATGCACTAATGTCTAGCCAATGAGACTGAGTAATGTTGTGCATTCCGTTGTATTGATACAAAACTTTTAAATCAAGGAAATCTAAAATCGGTCTTCCTTTCTTAAGTATGTGAAATAAAGTAGAGAACTGTATGAGTTTTGCATGTAGATTTGATTGCTTCACCTTACCAATTTGTGATGTGATTGTTCCTCCCTTTTCTACGAGATGTCTGTGTCTTTTCTACTCTGCTTCATACTTTGTTGTGTATTTAAAATGCATGCATTATTTTTCATTTTTCCACCTGTATGTTTTTATTTTCTATCCATCCTCCCCCGTTATAGTCGAATATTATTTTCCACAGTGTTTTTCTATAATGTCCAGCTTCAACTGCAGTTTTTGTTGCCTTCCCTATTTCCACGTACATATTGTACATGTACATTCAGATGGGGTATCTTCTGAATCAGCTGGTTGTACAAGTTTGCTAAACAGAAATTTGGCAGCCCAATCAAACTTGTATGTACTCCCAAGTGTCCACATATTTTTGTTCATTTTCAATGTTTTACTTTTATGAGTAGAATTTTGAGCATTATTAGAATCACATGCTTTCCTCTTTCATGAACCAGAATTTGCATTTGATTTTTGTGTTCCATTTTTTTGAGTATTTGTATGTGTGATATCTTGATGCACTCCTGGTTGCACCTCAATAGGAATATCTCAAGCTAGGGCATCCCAACAGGTATATCTTCAAGATCTGGCATGGTATCATCATAGGTGTCATTTGGTTGATACTATGCAAAATGAATGTCCACCTCAATATTACCTTCTATAAAGTATGTACTTTGATTCTTTCTAGTGGCAGCTCTATGGGTGTTGTTGGTTGTGGTATCTGTATCAGCAGAGTTTCAAAAATACTTGAATAGGGACTTTTGAGATTTTTTTGTTACTTTTTGGGTCTTTGCATTTGGAGCATCAGTACCTTCCATTGTTCTGAATGCCTAAGTTGAAACTCTATTGTGCATCAGTAGCAGTGAGTCACACATCAACAGTAAGAGCATCATGTGTCAAAAATAACACATTCGTGCGTCAACAACTTATACCTTTTTACACATCAATAGAAGAACCTTGTCACACATCAACAAATATCCTTGTCACTCGTCAAAGAAGTATTATGTCATGCGTCAATAGGAAAATTGTCGTGTGTCAACAATAGTTGTGTTGGGTGTCAATAACATAACCCCTATCATGTGTCAGCTGAATCTCCTTATCGCACGTCCACAGAAAACCTTTGTCGCATGTCAACAAATATAATAAGTCGTGTGTCAATAAGTATCATTGTCATGTGTCAGATAAGTACAGTTTCGTGCATCAATAATATTATTGTCATGCGTCAACAATAGCAGTGTCAGGTGTCAACCACTAAACCCTTGTCCCATGTCAGTTGAATCTCCTTGTTTCCCATCCATAGAATACCTTTGTCTCATGTCAAAAAATATTATTAGTCACACATCAACAAATATCACCTGTCTCCTGACTGTAAAATTCTAGACAGTAAATATATCTACACTATGCACCGGTGCTTAGAGTACGCAATTTCACGATATTTTATATGTCGGTAGCTCAACTAGTAGTAAGGTAGTAGTATACTACCCGGCGAATCACCTAGGTTTTTATAGGAGATGTTTTCAAATGTAGGTGAAGCCGACCCCTAAAAAAATATATTGTAAATTTTAGGCGAACCAGACACTGACCTGCTCCAAAAAATTCACCTTTTCAAATTTTCCTAAAATGGAATTTTCACCATATTACAAATATTTGCCACTAAACAAATCCCTGCACCTACCCACAATCTTTGATTGACAGTTTGTATTATACACTTCACCTGAATGAAGTCCGTCATGAAAGGAAAAGTATGTTGGTTGAATTTATCTTGATCTAACCACTTCATACTCCAAAGCTTCAATGATCACATTTTCATATGCGCAAGTTAGTCTAGTTGTTCATGTGTCATCAAACAAGAAATATTGTCATGAAATTCACATATACAAGCACATTAGCACAACCCATTCTAAGGTCATCATGTCTCATATTTGTGGCCTACATAGGATATCAAAATAAAGCATCTAATTGTTATATCAATCTCTCAAACACATTTATCCTTCTCTAAATTTACATACATTACATGTGGCTTCCCTGGGAAAATTTGTAAAGTTACATCTCCCACACCAAAAAACAATTTCAAGTGTTTAATTTCATAATTGAGGTCTTCATTTCCAGACACATTACAATATAAATCTTTCACACATACATTGGGTGTGGAATTATGAGGGTTTTATATCTCTTTGAAGTATTTTTATGTAGGCATGGTAGGTGCCACTAAACCCAAAAGTGTTGACCCATTTGTAGGTCCCCGATAAAATAAGAAGGAAAATAAGAACTATCAGTTGCATAATGATAATCATTGGATTTCAACCATGGAAGATGAAGCTATAGAAATAGAGGAATATAGTATCATAAGTGAGATCGAAACTAGAGCCATAGAAGAAAATGTTATCAATCCAGGATGAAGTTTCTTAGGTGACTTTGTGTGAGATAGATTACTTCTTTTTACACTCAAAATCACACTCCCATATTTTTAGTATAGCTTGACAACATCCTACACAATCTTCCTAAACATATCATATCACTATCATCACATCTCAGTTTGAAATTGGTGCAATCCTCTATAACCCTATTTGTACTTAGTTAATTCATCTATGTTATTGAAATTTATCATTATAACCTACACATGATTTAGGATCTAAATGTTTAATGTCATAGCATATAATGTAGTCATAATTTATCTTTACACCATTTTTTAATTCTTTAATTATAATAAGCCATAATATTAGCATTATAAGTACTCAAAGAGAAGTTAGAAGGCAATTTATTTGAGGAAAAATATAAGATGATTTTTTAGAAGGTGGTTATGGTAGAAGGAATAATAAAATAAATAGTGGTGTAAATGGTGATTTTATGCCAACAAAAAAGGGTTTTGGAAGTGAATATGGGATCAAGGATCAAAGAAGGGAAAAAGGATTGAAGTGGGGAAATATGGTTACGGAAGAAAAAATAAAGTTATACATTATAATAGAAGAAGTGATCTTTGAATGAAAAAAAAGGATTATATAAGAGGATATGGAAGCAGAAGTGGGGTTGAATTGAAATGAGTAAATATGGTTGTAGAACAAGAAATAAATTCAAAAATTATGGCAAAAGAAGGGATCATAGGAAGATAAAAATGGGTTGTGGAAGAGGATATGAGATCTCGGATCAAGGAAGATGAAAAGGATTTGAATATAGGTGCAGAAGAAGAGGTGTTATCTTGGTATATGGAAGAATATGATAATATTTTATTGTAGAGAATGGTTTTTAACAAAAGGTGGAAGTTGGATCAAAAAATTGAAACAATGATGAGAGGAAAAAGGGATGAGGGGAAGGAACAAATGGATATAATATGGGCATAGATAGTGGAAAGGTCAATGATTGGAAGAATAAGTAACTTGAATAAGTACAAGGTGAAGAAAAAGGGGGTAGTGATAAGGAATGGTAAATCATATAGCAAAGCATAAAAGACTTTGAGATCAATACTCTAAGACTGAGAGAAAAGGAAACAAAATTTTGACACCATGTAAAAAGATGAAAAGTCAATTGGATGAGATTCATGTTGGAATTGGAAAAATGGAGGGGTAAAAAAATAAAACGTGTGATTTCCCAATATGATTTTATAAACCTTTAAGTTTCTATCTTGAAGAGGAAAATGAGAGGAAGTAAGAATAAATTGGAAAATATTCAAGAGGATGCCAATGAAGCCATAAATTTAGGGATTCAATAGATGGTCAAGGGATTCCTGTGAAAGAGGGGAATGAATTCTCATTTATCTTTATGTTATATGATCCTTGAATGTTAGGGGTTTGAAATCCCTAAACATATGACATATTTTTAGACAATTACTAACTTAATAAATGTTAGATCATGAGCTAAAGAAGAAAATAAAATTCTTAGAATGTATACTCATGAATAGTATGATCAAGTGGTGGAAAAAATGGAAAGTCATTATTATTGGTATCTTAGACTAGTTGATTTTTTTAGAAGTAGAACCAGTCAATTGTTCTGCCAAAAATTAACATGGGGGGTCATTCTTTGAATATGGAAAGGATCCTTGATAAAGGGATGATAAAATTTTTAAAGGGGTTTAATTACTATAATATTTTCACATGATGTTTTTGTATGCAATGAAAACTAAAAAAATGAAAGAAAAAACCAATAATAATGCAATGAAAACCTTTCAAGTTCTCTTGTAACCTCAGATGAGATAGTTGAAGTGTCGATTGGAGTACCACACTTGTTGGATCTATTTGGATGATTTGGTTATGGATGCTCCAAACTTGGTTCCAAATGGAAGAAAGATGTGCTACGAGCAATGGATAATGAAATGGGCAACCTCATGGTGTGCAAATTCAAATGGAAAATTGACATAGTGTTGTTTCAAATTCCTTAAGCTTCCAAGAGATGATTTGTGAAGGAATGATCCTCTTATTTATAGCTAAAGGAGAGGTCATGGATTGTGGATCAATATTTGAATCAGTTATAGGTTAATGAATGTATTTTCCCAATTTAGCAAGTTGATTTAATCTGTGTAATTGGACTTTTTGAATAAGAATTTAAGGGGCAATGAATTTCAATAGTTGGCTCTTAAATTCTTCAATTGTACATGCAATTTTTCTTCCACCTTTGTAGGGTTCTAGAACTTGAGTGGAGTGAGCTAGTTCAACTTGAATGAGTTGTATAGTGAAGTGGAGATGAGTGGAGGGTGAGTGAATAAATATATTTTGTTCTATTTAAATGGATAAATAAATTAGCTAAGGTGTGCAAGGTGTATAGTTTATGCATGATATAATTAATTAAATTAATTCTAATGGGATGCGGGAGGTTAATGGTCTAGAATTTATTCTAGAGATGATTTGGAACATTGTCTAGGTGATAAGTATGACTAGGAATAAGTATGTATTTTTAGGGTGTCTACATTTTCCCCTCTTTGAGGTGTTATTATGAAGTAATAACATTTTAAAGATAGTAGACACATGTAGATAAATGAGTGGATGACAGGAAAGCACGGTGGACCCACTTGATTCAACCCGGTGGAGCATTTGGATGTCCTGACGAGTGGATTATGCTAAGGGAGTGTGCCCTCAAGAGAAAGTGTGATGTAGCAAAGTGGTGGATAGCCGCTTGATAGGAGGAGTAGAAGGTGGGTGATTCGAGAGGGATTAGAAGGATGGTGGGAGTGATTTTGATTGTAGTATGAGCTCCTATTCAGATATTGTTTTTTAGGGCAACCTTATTTTTTTGTTGCATAACAAAGTTGGCACCATGATTATTAAATAATCATGATGTTTAACCCATTATGCGTGTAAACAAACATGCACACAACAAACAAAATATGAACATAAAACAAACCCAATATAAACAATAAATATATGCATTGTGGCTATAAATGAACCAAGATGATAAAAAATACTTATAATTGGTCTTAGGAAAACAAAAGATAAAAAGTAAAGAAAACCCAATATACAAAGTAATAGCATGCACCATGGTTATAAATGAAGCAAGATGATAACAAAATACTTATAATTAGTTAAGAAATAATAGCAACAATGAAACATAATTATAAATAAAGAAAATGAACTATACCCCTAATGTGTTCCACAGTGATGTTTGAGCAGATTTGGATGCCCCCAAGCAAGGATTCATGCAAGGGGATTGGATTAGACTAAAAGAGTGGGGTCAAGTAACACTATTTGTTGGATCTGCATTGAAGATTAATATGAGATTGAATGGGTCATTTCCCCCCAAGAAAGGTTGCATGCAAGGGATAAAATGAGAGTCGCAATTACCCCAAGTGAGGATACACGCAAGGGATAAGATTGATTTTAATTGCCAACAAACAAGGATATATGTGAGGGGTAAGATGATTTATTTTATATATTCGTAGGATAGTTGGAACGATCACTAAATTAGGAGTTAAAAGTTTGATTTTGTTGAGGAATGTTGATTATTTGGATATTTTTTATGTTTTTGAAAAAAAATAGTATTTTGCGATTATTTGAATGTTTTTTGGATTTTGATTATTTGATGTTTTGGAGTTTTATATTATTTGAATGTTTTTTTTTGTTTGTTTATTATGTGAGTATTTTTGGATTTTGGGATGTTTTGAATGTTTGTGGATTTTTTAATTTTTGGATTCTTTTTATTTTTTTGACTCGGTAAAGAGTGCACCATCTGAACTCGAGTTCAAATAATTATTAAATATGTAATTCCATTAGCATAATTGATTGTAGATGATATAGTGATAAGATGTTCACTCTACTCTTGAATACATACAACTAGGAAGATGCAAGGGCTCAACACCGAGAGCCAAGAAGATCATGAGATAGTTATATGTGAATGAAGATGATGGATGCAAAGACACAAGGTTGATAAAGGTCCATTTGGGAAGGCGTAACTCATCTCTAGTCAATATTACCTAACTAATTCCAAGATGATTTCACTTTATAGGTTTTGACTAGACTTAGACTCATTGATGGCCTACTAATTGACAAGATCCGGTTGAAGGACATGTTGTCTTTCTTAACATGAGCAACTAAATTATGTCTTTGGATGTGTAGGACTAAGCACTTTTGATTTAGATTATATGAAGGTTGTCCTTTTTTTAAATGAATCCCTAGATCTTATCCCATGCCACCAATAAGAGAAAAGTGTTATGTTTGTGGAGCCTATTTTCATGTTAGAGTGTGGTACACCTTCCATGTGTTACACTCAGGTATTTTTACTGCGGTCCCGCTCACCGGTGAGCGGTTCAGGGGGGTTCAAGCCCCCCCAATCGAAGGGGGTTTGGGGGCGAAGCCCCCAAAGAAAATTTTCATGGGTGGTTTATTAACCCATGGGTAATGGGTAACCGTTATGGGCTATTTTTGGGCCCATGGTTTTTCGGTACCCATTGTTTTGTAAAACTTCTTAAGCAGTTGTCTATTTATATGGTCTTATGCATATGATAGATATACAAGCAAATGTATTGCAGATGTGTTTTGAATTCGGGTGTGAATTCTGTAGAGTTTGTTGAGCATAGCTCTAAACGGATCTGGGTATTGTATTGAGAGAGTGGAGGCTTGTAATAAAATCTGAGCAAGTGATTCTTGGTGGACGTAGCCCAAATTGGGTGAACCACATTTAATCTTGTCTCTCTATGTTGTGTTATTTATTTTGCACTTTTATTTGAGATCTGTAATAGTTTCTGCATATTAGTTTCTGCTGTTGCGATTCTGTAAGGGATTATTCGGCATATTTTATCTTTTATTTCCTAACAAAAAGGGCTCAACGCCAAAGACAAAACATAGGAGAGTAAGGATTCCTTCCTCCTTTCCCAGTGTCACATTAATAGTAAGAAGTGTGGGATCAACACCAAAGACTATGAAGGATGAAAGGTGTAATAATACACACATATATATAGTATTTTTTATTGATTTTTCCATATTTGTTGATAGTATGCTTGTTCGGAAGGAAATTTCATCCCCAAATCTCAACCTCATGCGACTAGTAGGACGCAAGGGTTTAATGTCATAGACTGAGATGGGTGGACAAATGACCTAGGTAAATAATTTTAGTGTTTTTTTCTAAATAAAGAACTTGTTTAGAAGGAGGATTTTCTCTTAGTAATCTTCTAGACAAGACCATAGGTAAAAATATCCAAAATGGTAGAAACCATAATAGCAATGAGGTACACAATGTCTAATAGGAACAAAATTAACATGTGTCTTATAGGTGAAGAGTGTGAAGATATGATAATGTTATGAGTGAGATATATTCCAATGGATGAAATAATCAAAACTGCTATTTTTTAGATGAGTTGACGATACAAGAGTCCTCCTCTAATGTGGTGAGTACATGTGGATAAGTAGTTTTTGCTTTTGTAGTTTTGATTTTCATATAATGCTTGGATGAAGTGTTGGATATGGGATATCTTTTTTGTCTTTTTACGCTTTTTGATTTTTTTGATATTTTGTGAATTAGGATTGGTAATGGACTCATCATTTTGGAAGAAGTTCATGGTTATGTGAGTTAAATGGTCTTGATTTATGAGACTTGGGTGGACGAGATCTAAGTCAATGAAGTAGATATAAATATTTTCAATAAACTTATGATTTGATTGGTCCTGATTTATGAGACTTGGGCGGATGAGGTCCAAGTCAATGGACTAGATAAGGAATATGTGATTTGATTGGTCCTAATTTTCGAGACTTGGGTAGAAAATATCCAATTCAATGGAGTAGATAGAAGGATTTTCAATAAATTTATGATTTAATGGGTCCTAATTTATGAGACTTGGGTGGATGAGGTCCAAGTCAATGGAGTAAATAAAAATATTTTTAATGAACTTATGATTTTATTGGTCTTGATTTACGATACCTACGTGAACAAGGTCCAATTAAACAAAGTAGATAATGAATATGTGATTTTATTGTTCCTGATTTATAAGATTTAGTTGGATAATATTCAAGTCAATGAAGTAGATAGAATTATTTTCAATAAAGTTATGATTTGATGGGTCCTGATTTATGAGACTTGGGTGGACAAGGTCCAAGTCAATGGAGTAAATAGAAATATTTTCAATGAATAAGGATTTATTATTCATGATGTTTGGTTTCAAAAGTCACGAGGACCAAATGAGAGGATTGGATTGTTTGATGATAAATTTGTGACTAAATCTTGAAATGGTTGGGTGTAGATACCCTTAGGAACACGTACATCATGGAGTACATGAGTACAAATACTATGAAACATAGATGACATTGTGGTCAAGTCCATGGAAGGGATTGGCGTAGATGTATTTTTTGATTATTTGATAGTTCCATCAACATTAAATGAAGATTTTAGATTTGATGACTATTGTGGAAAAACAATAGAGTTGGAATTAGAGGTTTGAGGTGTCATGGAAAATACCCAAACTTGTTTTTTAGTGTGTCTATAACATGGATAGGCATGTCATTTTTTATGATATCCATGGTGTGAGGTGTAGGATTTAGTGATGAAATCATAGGATCAAGCTCAACCTTGTTTGATGATTTCCCTTATTGTTAGATTTTTCATTTGTACAATGAGTTGAAAAGGAATATTGAATCACTTCCAATTCCTCATTCAACATAGTTGTATTAAAAGCGTCTTCAACTTCAATGTATCTAGTGTCAAGTAAATCTTGGATGTAATAACACATTTTTATACAACAATTTGTAAGATAGTTGTTGATGTGGTGGTATTCACAATACATTGATTTGTTATACCATGTGGGTTTTGGTTCCCCTTTTGCGAAGGGTTTTGTGAATGGATAGGTAGTCATTTTATCATTTGATAATTTATGGAGGACACTTGAAAGGATTTCTCCAAGGGGCATAATTTTTCATATTTTGATTTCACATGGAGTAGTTTCTTGACTAGGGAGTATGATTATTTTTTACTTGATTTGCTTGATTGATGATTTAAAGGATTTATGATGAGAACTTTAGCAATAAGGGCTCTCTCGATTTTAGTTCCTTTTTCAATTACGTTTTCAAAGTTGTTTAGGAAATATGTTTGCATTTGGAATGAAAGTTCTGAATGAAGATTTGTTATAAAAATTCCTATCAACCATTTTTTGGGTATGAAGTAATGAAATTGGTTTATGATCCCTCACCATCGTTGAAGGAAGGATGTAAATGTTTCAATGTTCCTTTGATTTGCATTGCAAAGGTCTATCATGGTGATTTTTGTTGACATCTCATGAATTTTGTCTAGAAAAGCTTCATTTGATGTGTTGCATGTGGTCACCATAATTTATTGAAACTAGTGTTTGATTTGATCAAAGGTTAAAATTGTGTTTCAGATTGAATCGATGGATATTCTGATTTTGTATTCAATTTGGGATTGATTTTAAAGTCTGTTAGGACTAATTTGATGAAATATTTTCTTAACTTTGGATAAAGTAATACCCAAATTATAAGACTCTTGATTTGATTTGTATTACTTAATACATGAATAAAGTGAATATTCAATGTATAAAGTTTGGATTTTGATTTTATTTTATTAATACCTGAATATTCAACGTATAAGGTTTGGATGTTGGTTTAATTTGATTAATACATGAATACAGTGAATATTCAACGTATAAGGTTTCGAATTTCTTGATTCGATTGCCTATGAATTGCCTATAATTGAATAAAGTGAATATTTAATATATAAGGCTCTTGATTGAGTTCAATTTGATGTGGTTTAATACGTGAATAAAGGGAATATTCAACGTATAAGGAATTTTATTCAATTATATGTGCTTAAACAATGGATAAAGTGAATATCCAATGAGAAAGGCTTAAATCGTGAGATGATTTGATTTTGCTCGAGTCTAGGATTTTTAGTGAAATCAAAGATGAAGGCTATAAGAATGGTTTGATTTGATTTTGATAAATTTTTGGAACAATATGGAATTATTTGGCCCCAATTTGTTAATCTTCCTAGGGGTTAGGGATATCACCAATACTTGTATGAATGAGTATGTGCGCCATAAAAATTTCTGGCTATGGACTATACCCCTCAATCAATTAAGAATGGGGCCATCACCATGAACAAATTTTGGTTTTCCTCACAAGTAATACTAATCAAGTAGGAGGGGGCACTACCTATTTCATTACTCAGCCCCCTCAAGGTGCCAACTACTTTGGGTGATCCATAGAGATCTAGAAAAACACACCACTTCATCATATCATCAACGCTAAAAAGGAAAAATGAAGAAAATAAGGAAGAAGGAGGTTATGTCATCCTTTTAACAAAACCACCGCTCTGGGTTGAGTGGTGCTTGTAGAACTGCCACCCTATAGGGTGGCAATCCGGTAACTGTCAGTCTGCACTGGGCGGCGATCTTGTCACTTTTGACGAAAAAGTAAAATGGAGCCTGAATAGTTCGAATTTGAACCAAATGTCTTTGTCTCTTCCTTTCTTGTGTCCCTTCCCACTATCCAGTGCACTAGAGGACATGGGAAGGATATAAATACATGAAGGAGCAAGGGATTTGGGCATTCAAAGATCCAAAGAGATCAAGAGAAAAATTTAATTCTATGAGAGCAAGTGAGTAAGGACTTTCAATGTTGGAGTAGATTTGTAGAAGCAAGGTGCAAGAAACAGAGCAAGCAAGTAACTAGAGGGGAAGTTTATATTGTTGTTTCTCTCTATACTTGGTGTAATCTATAAATTGTTTATAATTGGCCAATACAAGTGGGAAGAAAGAGCAGTTTCCCTTCCCAATTGGTTTTCCCTCGAATTGGGGGTTTCCAAGATAAAAATCTTGTGTTGTGTTTGGAATTCCTCTAGCATTTCTCTACAATTTTGTTCTTAGCACTAGATAATCAGTCGTTAAAGCTCAAAACTGTCATTTACAAAAGTAGAAAGTAGAACATCATTATTTTTGTGATTCATAGATTTCCAAAGCTAGAATTTTATGGATTATTTTGGTATCAGATTTGATTATATATCCAAGATTGTGGTATCCGTTCTTGTGATGTGTATAACAGTGACAATGTTCAAAGGCAAAGAATTTTTACCTTGTGAACCAAATATTTCTACGAAGAAGTGGAAACAGAGAATTCGAGATCAAATGGAGGAAGAGAAATTTCTCTGTACAGTTGAGATGCTAGAGACCATGATGGATAGATTGCGTAGAAAACAACAAGAACTCTCATATCTACAAAATATGGATTTGGTTAAGCATGATTCCATGGACTCAATTAGCTGAGTGTTGGCTGAAAATTTTGGCATAGGAAAGATTCAAAAATACGAAGATGACATAGACGAGTGTGAATAATAGACTACAACTCTAAGAGAGAAGGTAAAATCTGCTCATACTCCCTTTAAAGTCGAAATGAAAGTTGAAAAAAAGAATTTTGAAGGAAAATTAGATGCAAAATTTCTTGATAAATGGATAAAATAGTTGAAGGTTTATTTTAGTATGCATAATGTCATTGAGGTACAAAGGATTACCTTTGCATGTCTCAAAATGAAAGGTCATTCTCTAGTTTTGTGGGAAACCCCATCTAGCCACTTGTGAACAGAAGAAATGTCCTATTTTAAGTACTTGGAAGGGTTTTAAATAATTTTTTTGAGATAAATTCTATCATATTGGCCATAAGACTTATTAAATGATTAAATTGAAGTAATTTAGGAAAGGAAATGGTCAAAGTATGCAGGACTATACTATGGAGTTTTAGAAACAAACCATGTTTTTTGAATATGGACTTGGAAGATGAGGACATTCTAACCAAGTATTTGGGAGGAATTCACATGCACCTTCAAAGGAAGGTAATCTCCAAGAAGCCCGAGGATCTCAATGAAGCTTGTGTACAAGCATACTAAATTCATGATGAGAAGAAGTAAGGAGAAGAAGCGAGACAAATAAATACCAGTCAACAGATCAGATGGAAAAAAAGTAAGGGAAACCAAGTAGCAAATGTAAATTTAAAGGTAAACAAGCTGCCATTGTGTTGTATACTTGTAAATATCCTAAAAATTTATGTAAGAATTGTGAAATCAATGGTCTTACTAACGCCACATGTTGGAAGTTGTATCCAAAGTTACACCCAAAGCACCTAGCCATGGATTCTGAGAAATCCATGGCCACTATGAAAATAGAAGAGGAGGTAGAAATTGAGGATGATTCAGATATAGATGAGTACCACTAACATGTAAAATGGAAAAAACTAAGAAAAGATGAGTACGTTATTCTATATCAGAATCCAAATCAAGAAGACCAAGCTAAATGCTTTCATTGATTTCAGTTCTCAGTCCAATTTTATTTTTGATGCGGTTGTAGAGCAGCTTGGTCTGGATAATTATGCACATCCACATCCATACCCATTGGGATGGGTGAAGAAAGGTGTATATATATAGGTTACAAGGAAATTTAAGTTATAGTTTGGGATAAATACCTAATATATTGATGTATTAGAGATTGATGTAATTCCACTTGACGTATTTGATGTTTTTGTCAGAAGTCCTTACTTGTATACCAGGGATGTTACATTAAAAATGAGGGGTGAACCGGTACAGATGAGTTAAGGATGGGGTCAGTTTCAACATCTAGGCACACTGGCACAAACTAAAGAATTATATGGTATGTGCCAACCAAGAAAAAATAATAATTCAAGAAAATCATTTATGTTTACTTTCATGGAAAGAAAAACAAGATGGGGTAGAGAGAAAAAATGTTTCTAACAAAAGGATAAATAATATGGGTAGCACCATTCATATTTTTTAGGAGGAATTCTAGACTCCTACTTATGAGGTAGAGAAAAATATTCCACCAGAATCCCCTATACGAACCATTGAATTATGTAGGTGGTTCATGTTAGAGAGTACAAAGGAGAAGAAGAAATCCACAGGAACTACTCACCCAAGGAGTAGTATACACTTATGTGATGCAGTCACCATATCTACCTACCAATCCATTAGAACTGATAGTAGGGAAGAAGAAAGAAGAGGATACAAATGATTTAGAGGTGACTAGAGTAGAAAACCAAGGATCCACAGGAGTCTTGGCAGGCTAGATGAGGAGAGAAGAAAAGACCAAGGTAGGTTGGTGGTACTCAAAGGAGAAAAAGAGGGAATTAATTCCTCTACCACTCCCCCACTAATATTTTATGGGACCAAAATCATCCTAACTAGGGGAGGTATGATCCATAGGGATCAAGAAAAACACAGCACTTCATCAGATCATCAACACTATGAAGAATTTTTTTAAAAAATAAGGAATAAGGAGGTTCTCTTAGAATTTTAACATAATAGCCACTCGATGCACAGTAGTGGTTATAGAACTTCCACCCCTATATGGTGGTGGTCCTGTAACCACCACCCAGGTAGGGTGGCAGTCTTGTAATTGCTGGTATACACTAGGTGGTGGTCTTGTCACTTTTCACAAGAAAATCAAAAATAGAGCCCGAATGGTTTGAATTTGAACCAGTTGTCTTTTCCTCTTTCTTTCATGCATCGCTTCCCATTCTTTAGTGCACATGAGGACATGTGAAGGCTATAAATGCATGAAGGAGAAAGGGGTTTGGGAATTAGAAGATCCAAAGAGACCAAGAGCAATATTTAATTAAATGAGAACAAGTGAACAAGGAATTTTAGTGTTGGAGTAGATTTATAGAAAAAAGGTGCAAGAAAAAGAGAAAAAATAATTAGAGGGTAAATTACATTGTTTTTTCTCTCTATACTTATTTTAATCTGCAAATTGTTATAATTGGCCAATACATGTGGGAATAAAGAGTAGTTTCCCTTCATGGCTGGTTTTCCCCCAAATTGGGGGTTTCTAGGATAAAATTCTTATGTTACATGTAGAATTATTTTAGCATTTCTCAACAATTCTATTATAAGCACTAGATAATCAATCACTAAATCTCCAAACTGTCACTTTCTAAAGTAGAAAGTAGAGCAACACATTTTGTGATTCTATAGATTTCCAAAGCTAGAAGTTTACTGATCATTTTAGTATCATAGCTAATTATATATCCAGGATTGTGGTATTCATTTTTGTGATTTCTATGGCAATGACAAGGTCCAAAGGCAAAAAAAAATTACCTTGCGAACCAGATATTTCTACAAAGAAGTGGAAACAATGAATTCGATCTCAAATGGAGGAAGAGAACTTGGTCCTTAGGGTCGAGATGCTAGAGACCATGATGGATAGATTGCATAGAAAACAACAAGAACTCTCAGATCTGCAAAAGACGGATTCGGTTAAGGAAGATTCCATGGACTTGATGGTTCGAGTGCTGTCTAAAAAGTTCGGAATAAGAAAGAGCCACGAAGAGGAAGATGACATGGAAGAGCGTGAAGAAGAGGCTAAAACTGTAAGCGAGAAGGTAAAATCTACTCATACTCCCTTTAAAGTCAAAACCAAAGTTGAAATAAAGAAGTTTTAAGGACAAGTAGATGCAAAATTGCTTGATAAATGGCTAAAACAATTGGAAGTTTATTTTAGTGTGCATAATGTTACTGATGCACAAAGGATTGCCTTTGCACTTCTCAAAATGGAAGGTCATGCTCTGGTTTGGTAGGAAACCCATCTAGCCACTTGTGAAAAGAAGAAACGTCCTATTGTCAGTACTTGGAAGGGTTTTAAAGAATTTCCATAGAGCTAACTTCTATCCTATTAAGCATAAAACTGATCAGATGATTAAATAGTAGTACTTTAGGCAAGGAAATGGTCAAAGTGTGTAGGACTATACTACTAAGTTTCGGAGACAAGCCATTTTGTTGAATATGGACTTGGAGGATGAAGACATTCTGACCAAGTATTTGGGAGAACTTCACACTCACCTTCAGAGGAAGGTAATCTCCACGAAGCCCAAAGATATCAATGAAGCTTTTATACAAGCATACTACATTGATGACAAGAAGAAGCAAGGAGAAACAAAGCCAAAGAAAGACCAGTCAACAGATCAGATGGGAAAAGAAAAGGGAAGACAAGTTGCAAAGGTAAATGGAAAGGTAAACAAGCCACCACTTTTTTACATACTTGTAAAGATCCTTAAAATTTCTATAAGAATTGTGATATCAATGGTCATACTGACGCCACATGTTGGAATTTGCATCCGAAGTTATACCCAAAGCACCAAACCAAGGATTCCAAGAAATCTATGGCCACCGTGAAACTAGAAGAGGAGGTGAAAATTGGGGATGATTCGGATGTAGATGATAGGTTGGGATGCACAGCCACTAGCATGTACAACGTAAAATAAGAAGAAAATATGAGTGAGATATTCCAAATCAAAATCCAAATCAAGAAGACCAAGGTAAATGCTTTGGTTGATTCTGGTTCTCAGTCCAGTTTGATTTCTGACGTGGTTGTAGAGCAGCTTGGTCTAGAGACTTACGCACATCCACATCCATACCCATTGAGATGGGTGAAGAAGGGAGTAGAAATACAGGTTATATGTTGGGAGATGAGCTAGTAGGAAAAGCTAGATATATGGGATCTGTGGAAAGCATTGTTCGTAGTAACATTCAACAGTTGAAGATGGACATGGCAGATGAGGTGATAAATGCAGGGTGCTTTGATCAAAGGATGAAACAAAAAGAATGACGTAAGACATTAGAGGTGTAGTTGCGCGATGAAGAGAGGTGTCAAGAAACTGTTCAT
Source organism: Taxus chinensis (assembly GCA_019776745.2). NCBI lineage: Eukaryota > Viridiplantae > Streptophyta > Pinopsida > Cupressales > Taxaceae > Taxus > Taxus chinensis. Next base: position 511,749,358 of record CM034153.1, on the reverse strand, counting down.
GATGTACCTACAATGTGAGTATAAATAGATTAATTGCAAGACATGAAGAGGAATTCCACATGTTTGACGAAATGGACAAGGACTGGAATTGGTCTGGTGAGATGATGAAGCATTGTGATGTTCCAAACCGGCTTCATGTAGGTTCTACTGAAACAAATGTTACTGCAGATGTCATGTCAAAATAGGTTTCCACAAATGTACCAATGGAGATCATTGGTACAAAATATGGGGAGGAAAGGGTGTTGGCAATGTCTGCTTAAGCATGTCACATCAAGGGATTGTCAAACTTGAAGAACTCGTGCAATAGCAAAACTAAAAAAGCTTTCAGCAGTAAATCAAACTTACATGATAAGGATATAAATGACCAATGTATGCAGGTTGAAAACCAAGATGATCTTGAAGTAAGTGCAGAAGAGAATGATGCTAAGTTTATCTTTACAAAGAGAAGAGAAAAATACAATAGAATACTTGAACAAGGAGGAGCCAAGTAATGAAACTATTCACAAAGAGAATCATATAGATTGTGTGGAAAAGAATGTTCATTCCCACCGATGGAGACCTGACCACAATACGCCTCGACCAGACGACCGCAAATTTATATCTTCCCAAACTAAAGCTAGACGTGAACACGAAAGTCACTCTTCGAAATCTGATGGCTTTCAAAGCTGCGGCGGCGCCTGGTGTGTTGATCTTCACCCACTATACGGACTTCATGAACGACATGATCGACACGAAAGAAGATGTTCGGCTATTGAGAAAGAGCGGAATTATTAACAATCACCTGGAAAACAATGGAACATTTGTGAGCCTGTGGAATGACATGGGGAAATGCATGAAATTGTCCAAAGTTTATTATCTAGATGAAGTTATAGCAGACGTGAACAAACATTATAACGTAAGATGGAGTGTTGTTGTGACGGAGTAGTAAACACATACATATTTGGTTTGTGGCAATTCCTCAGTCTTTTGGCCACAGGAATACTTTTGCTTCTCACTTGTTTGCAGTCTTTTTGTTCTATGTATGACTGTAAGTAGTGGTGGAAGGAGTACACGAAGTTACTGTAGGGGTAAAGGGAAAGAGGCATTAATATTCCATATACATTATTTGGTAAATGTGTGTCTGTTGTTATTTCTCCTTCTTTTCCATGTAGTAATCGTCATCATGTTTGGGTTTTACCTTCTTCACAGACCTCAGAAATCGAGTCTCGTCGTTGCCATTGTTAACTACATGATATATGATGTATACTATCTGGAACTCACTCGGGTAACTGACAACACGGAGCTTCATGCGCTTCTCACCCAAACCAAAGACAAATGTGTGATTATTATTGAAGACGTCAATTGCTCGCTCAATCTAGTAGATTGGATTGTGAATCCTCCTGAGGCAGATGAAAACATACGAGAAATTATTCTTTCTGGTTTGCTCAATTTCACAGACGAACTATGGTCATCCTATAGAGAGGAGCGTATCATTGTGTTTACAACCAACCACATGGAAATGCTCGATCCTCCCCTACTTCAATATCAAAGGATGGACATTCACATCCTCCTCAACTTCTACACTTTCCCCCAATTTTAATCTCTCACCTTCAATTATTTGCATATTGAAGAGTATCCACTATTTCTGACTATAGCAGAAAAACTGGAGTCGCGGGCTAAAATGGCTTCTTCTAAAATTACAGAAGTTTTGATGGATAAAATGGAGAATTTTTGTGAAGCGTTGAATAATGTAATGTATGTGTTGGATGCCAAGAAAAAGGAAAAGGAGGCTCTGATTCCATCCTACTTTGCTCAAACCGCAAATTATTGATCTGGAGGGGAATTGCAACGGCTTGCTATTGCAGTAATTGCAAGTCAAAAAGCATAAACATATATGTTTGATGAGCCCTCGAGTTATGTTCATGTAAAGCAACAACTTAAAGCAACACAAGTAGTCTGGTCACTACTCATGTCAGATAACTATGTCATTGTTGTCGAGCATGACCTTAGTGTCCTTGATTACTTATCGGACTTCATTTGTTGTTTATATGGAAAGACTGGGACTTATGGGGTGGTAACGCTTCAATTTTTAGTTAGAGAAATCTTTTTGTCTGGTTTTATTCTGACTGAAAATATTAGATTTTGAGATGAGTCATTGACATTCAAGGTTGCAAAGGCTCTACTCCAAAGTGCCGAAGAAATCAAACATGCATTTCCATTGCGTCTCAAACATGGAACCTTTTCAAATTTCCCCATTTTTTAGTTTGTTCTCTTCAAATGCATATTGCACCACCATGAAAAATACATGTAACATAGAGACATGCATATTGCACTACCATAAAAAATACATGTAACATAGAGACGATACACTAGAACACAGTGTCCTCCCCCTCCATTGAACCCTTTCTTAATAACCCCTCATTCTTTCCATCTTTTTCGCTTCCTCATTTTTTCATTCTTCACTCCATCCCTTTCAACATTTACATCGTACACTTCATGTACGATTGCTAGTAAATATAGTGTGGACAATTTACCACCGCATCCTCTTATTTTCAAGACATTTTTTACAAATATATCACCCCATTTTCATTAATCCATATCACAATAACTATTCTAATCACTTTTCAATTAGTTGGCTTTTTTCCAACCAATCAAAAACAACAATTGTTTCCCTCATATTACTTTTTCTAATATCTAAATACAAATATTATATTTTTTAACTTAATAAAATATTCAAAAATTATTTTTTCTACTTTTCTATTGGTCATTGATAATGATTTGACAATTTTCCATATTATTCCAATACAACTTTTTTTTTGACAATTTTGAGTTAGAAAAATAATATTTTGACACTTATAAAGGTGTTCGTAATTACTTTTGTCCCATATCCAAGTTAATTTAATGAGCTGCAAAATTTATTCCTCATAACACTATACACTTTATTTCCCCTCCATGTTATAAATGACCCACTTAATCAAAGCAATATTTTTTAACTGCCCCTAACTCATAGCTACTTAAGTTAAAGATGATCCTAGTTTAGTTGCTCGCTTACTTGTAATTGTAAATCCGCTATATGTTTCCTCCAAAGCATGAGTATAAATGCCAACATTCTATGTAATCTAGTGGCCAATTGAGTGCACTTCTCAATTTTAAAATGAAACCAAACCATGGTTCAAAATCATGATTTGGCCTACTTCAAAGTTTAAATTAATTGAGACTATTGCAATATTCAATAATTTTAACATAAATTTTAAATAGAATATTTTACTTATAAACAATTATATTTAACAAGTGATTATTGTAGGTGGAGATCATCATGATGTGTGGTTTGCATGCATATGGTAATGTTGAGACATGGTCACTATCGCCTCAACTCACAATAAATTGTGATAAAGAGAAACACAATTCTGAATTGAGTTTGAAACCAATGCCTTGCCAAATATGGAAACTTAGAAAATTGAGGACTTCAGGGTTTGTTAATTCATTGTGATGAGACTGAAAAGAGTTGCTCAAACTCAACAAGGTCATACTCATACTCAAAGCACAATGTGAGGTCAAACTCAAATTTACAATGAGGTGCAAAGCTTGGTTTCAAACTATGTTGAGATGAGTTGTGAAGCTCAAATGGTAGTATCGTTGATGAGATTTCCTATGTAAATCTCTAATATAAGGCAAATGCAACTCAACGTAAAGTAACACACTTCGCACCATAATGTAAATTTCTTTTAACGCACTGAAATTCAAATACAAGTAGTTACATGTAATCAACTTCATAAAACATATGTGTATACAACTTGGAAAAACCCTAGCCTTATTACATTCATTTACCACAATGTTCTTAATTTGAATAATATGGATTAATTTTATTTCTACACCATTTTTCTTCTATATGAGCACTTAGTTTTTCCATTTTTGAATTATGCAAGCTTTTACTGGGTAATATACTAAACCTTTTATTTAAATTGTTTACCTCCTCTACTACAAGACAATTTCAAATGTAGAGTGCATTTCATTCATATTTCAACACTCCAATCATACCAACTCATATTAATTCTTTCACAATAAGAGAGGGACTAGTCACATTACGACCTTGTTAGTCTACCAATACAAATGTTACAAATAATATTTTTTTACATGGTTGCATGTTTTGTTCACGGCCTTGATAACCATACAGTCATGTTCCATATTTCTTCAATTTGAAGCATGTCATTTGAATGATGATAAACCTTAAAATGTGGAAAGGGTGTTTTACCATCTACAATTACCAGATGGAATTAGGTTTTTTTAGTTTTTTAACATATAAAAAGTTTAATATAAATTTTATGAATATACCAAAAGCTTACAAACAAAGTCTTCTTTCCCATATAATAGCAAGAACTTGATGCTTTGAGACTTGTTCAATGCCATCATCCTCACCAACAAGATTGTAACCCCAATTGGCATGTCCACTCACAAGAGGAATAGTCCAACCGATGTCCTTGAATGATGCCGGAGTAGTCCAACCAATGTCCCTGAGTATGCGACAGTTGTACAGAGGTGTTGTTAGAGTAGTCTGACCAACATCCTTGAGTGTGTGCCAGTTGTACGAAAGCAGTATGAAACCAAGGCTTTAGTTAAATAGAGGCGGTATGAAACTTGAGCACCTGGTGGTCCCCTCCTCATACCAGGTTAAAGTTAACTGAGATTGGTAAAAACTCTATTAAATTGTAATATATAATAATTCCTCTAATATCCAAAATAAAAAAGAAAGAAACGAAAGAAAGATAGATTGCAACCCCTTTGATAATGGATATTTTAGATTGAGATACATGTCTAAAGAAAAGTTATTCCGAGTACTGCCGTCGTTTGTATGCACCACTCAAGCATGAGTTTAAGCAGCATCGTTCGTGGATTAGATCGTTTTCTGGAATAATCCCAAGGGCATGATTGTATACCATAAATGAAGAGAAATTTGATTTAAGATACATTGAAAGCTTATCCGGAAGCCTGAAGGAACTAGAACTAGTTGAGTGTTTGGGATACAAACATTGAGTAAGCCTTCTATTAAACAAAGAATGCAGAGCAGAAAATTTGTTGGGGAAGTTACAATGGTCTACATAACTACTTGGTCATCAAGTCTTGTACTCCTTGCAACGTCTCCTAGCCCCTCAAATAAAACTAGGTATGTCTCAACCATGGAGTAAATCTACTCAGAATTTCTTGGAGAGCTTTAGGGCATGATTATGCTCTTTTGGTGGTAGACCAATTTAGAGAAAGGTCATCTTAAATCTGCAAGAATACCATCGTGGGGAAATTGGTGTAGATCGTTCTAATTAATAACTCTCCAAAACAATGCCTGTTACAAACAAATGCTTAATAACTCTCGAAGTTATGTTCGGTTGCATTTGACAGTTGTGCTTTAACCCTAGTTACCGAATCTGGCTGCATCTGCATAGGGTACGGCTGGATCCGGATTTTTCAGATGGTTCAAATAAGTTATTGTCTGGATTGGCCTTTTTTTTGTTTTTTTCCCAAAAAAAGTTAAACACCCCGTTCCCCAGCAGGCTTTTATTATTCAATATTGAATATATTAACATTTTATATTTATTTATTTTTCCTTGTATTTCTCATTTTTTATATATTTATAAAAGTATGCATATCTATAATATTTATATATTTCAGACGGGGTTTTTTCAAACATTTCCAAGATTTCTGAATTATTGGATATTTTTTTGCTCCCAAATGGATTAGGTTTTGTAAACTTGATAACTATGGTTATAAGTTATAACTGACAATTATTAAATATTTTTCATATAAATAAAATGATTAATGTCAGAAGAATGAAAGGATTTTTTTCATATAAATAGAATGACTTTTTTCTCCCAAATAGATTAGGTTTTGTAAACTTGATAACTATGGTTATAATTGACAATCATTAAAAAAAAAAAATCATATAAATAGAATCATTAGATATTAGATAAGAGACGTCTCCTCCCTACAATTGTATTGTTCACTACTTTATGCAATAAAGTTGTTACTCTCTCATCTCCTCATATGCTATGTTGAGGCGTGTACTTATAATTTTACAATTGATATTCCTTTGGTTGTGTAACTTTGATAGCAAACATTTTTGACACTGTTGCATGCAATGAAGAGGGGTTATTTGTGTGATTGGTAGGATTACTCACACTACTTTATGACTACTTGAGCATGAGCAAAAAGTGACAAAAGTGAAGGGAATGTTGTGAAAAGAAGTGTGTATGTTCAAGTGCTCACATGAGCATGAACTTGTGGCAAATCATGATTTGAAGCAATGCACATAGGAGGTCTATGTGCTTCTAGCTGAAATGCAGTAGATGAAGGTATAGAAACCATCCTCTTCAGGATCATGCTTAGTTGGAGCCACAGTACCTCGAGGGATGCCTACACCTTTGTAGGACCATGATGTAGATCAAACGGGGTATAAATATATTACCATTGGAAATGATAACAATATTATTTTGTAGCTAACCATTTTTTTTTGTTTAATCCATAAACGCTTTTGATCATAGCTATGAACCCACTACTGGCTTCAAATTTACTTTCATTTGGCTACAAACAGCCCGAATTCACATCATTTGGCCATAACTGGCCTCAATTCTAGATTGTTCAGCCCAACAATGTGTCTACTGAAAGTCGACCCTGGGTGGAGTGGGAAACAACCAGCCTACTCTACCAACCCGTTAACATCTCATCAACTTGTAATTGACCATGTTATGATTATTATCTTGTCACATTTAGGTAGTGTTGTAATGAGTCTTTATTTATGTTCACTGTTCACTTCTAGTTGACAGTTGGGTCCTTTGTCATATAAATAGAATTATTCATGTCAGGGAAAGACTAGTCCTTTCTATAATGAACAACGCACTATACAATAAATTTGTTTTTCTCCCATGTTCTCCTATGCATTGCTATGTAATTATAATTCTGCAATTGAGATTCCTTTGGTACCAGCTTTGATAGCAAACATTTTTGACACCGTTGTAGGGAAATAAACCTGGGTTGTCCACATTATGGGCGGGGATACTCACCTCTACACCATGTTGACTTGAAAATGGGAAGGGAAGTGTTACCCTTGAGAACCAGCGGTGCCCGTTTGTAGAAGCAACCCAGCCAACAAACCCAAGGTACACATACTCAGACTCATGAGGTGGTTGTGAATGAGCAAGGGGTGATGTAAGTGAAGGGTATGCTACAAGAAGTTGTGCATATGGTTAAGTATTCGAGTGAGTGTAAACTTGTGGCAGAGCACCATATGAAGCAAACGTTCAAGGAGATCTATGCTCTTAGAGCTAAACTGCAGCAGCTGAAGTTACAAAGGACATCCTCTTTAGGATATCGCCCAATTAGAGCCACGGTACCCCAAAAGATGTCTTTCTCTTCCCCTCGTTCTTCTTGATTTTGCATGGGTATTGTGGGAAGGTATTCCGACTAATTTTAAAGGGAGATAAATGTAGGCTGTACATAATAAAAGCATGTTTTGTCGCCGATCTTCTTGTGATTATTTTTTTATTGGCTTTAGGTGTTGTCTTAATAACACTATTTTTTAGTTGCTGGTTGTGTTTTAACTGACAATCATTGGGTTTTTGGTCATATAAATAGAATGAATCATGTGAGGGGAAGGGTGTTGATAATATTGGTCCTCCATGTACCAAACAATTGTATTGTGCACTACCTTACGTTAAAGTTATTATTCTCTCACGCTCTTCCATACTATTGCTGTGGTATGTATTTATAACTTTGTAATAAATATGCTTTTGGTAGTGTTGGTTGAATTGGCATTAGAACTATTCTTTATATATGTCTGCGTACGTTAGAGGATAGCAGCACCCATTATACAAGATTTAGATAATTGATGCTCAGGAAGTTTTTATGTTGATAAGCACCATGAATCTAATGAATACATTATTCATATAAAATTATCATCCAGTGTTGCACGCACAAACCACATGGAGCCCACGCTCTGCACCAATGACAGATTTAATCTCAGTTTTTAGTCATTGAATTCATTAGGCATTAGCACCATATATTTAGGAAGACACACTACAATGGAGCATGATCATGTATAACAGAAGGCTCGGCATGTTTGTAAATACAGCAGCAGAGTGACCAATAAGTAAGACACCGACTGAAAATAAAGAACAACCTGACCAACAACAGCATAAGCACACATTTGAAGGCAATGGTTCTATCTTTTTTCTTCAGATATTTTAAAGTTCTCTAGGATTAAATATTTTAACTTCTTATAAGGAAAGATTCAAAGGGCCATCTTGTATGGTTCAATTAATCCAATGTGTCCATAGTCCATACATATCCCCAGTCAAGTGGGATAAAATTCATTATGCTATATTTATCTCAATTCTTTGATATCCGTCAAGTACTGAACGTGAGGCAACTGAAGTTGCCATACGAGCCATCCTTGTTCAATGAAGATGTATATGATTTTGCAGCTGTCATTATAAAATATCAAATCAAATCTAGATCCATATCTTTTACCCCCACAACATCAAATGTTATGAAGGTCAAAGGTTATTCTTTTATTTATTAGAAACAGTTGAGTTACATAGATATTGGCATCTCTGCCCTTAAGTATCAGATTATTACAAGTAGCGGATTAGAACAGGCTGAGTAAGCATACATCTAAACCGGAGTCTCCTTCGACCATGCTGCCACAATTAGGTATCTCCGGCAATTGGTACTTTGGTAGATGGTGTGACAAACAATCATCATCACCAGTTAGACTACAACCCTTTTGACAATGGTTATATTTTGGTATAAGCAGACTAAAGTGTAAGCGGGAGAAAAGGTGGATATCATGAAAATTATTTATTATGCCTCTGCAATATTAGATAGGCATTCACATTTCTGCATTTTCCAAGTAACCAGATGTACATCTATATGAGCTTTACAAGTTAACCATCATCAAAATGGTTTGAACAAGTTTAATTCCTTGTTAGAAGAAAATATATATAATATATTTTACATGTAGAAATGATATCTTCAAAACAGCGTGATTCAAACTGCATTTCACATCCACAACGGCATTTTCTAAGAAATTCCGTCTACTAACCTTTCACAAGGCCTTCCATGGATCCCACAGCACATGCCAGTGAGATGAGAAGACAAATGAAGCTGAAAGTTTGCAAAAGAACCCAGTTAATTGACCACTGTTGGACTTTGTTCTGTACAATGTACATCCCCACTGGAAAGTACACTGCCAATGGCCAAAAGTTAATAGCCCCCAAAAGTCCAAGAACCTGATTGAAGAATGGGAATAAAAGGGCAATAACAGTAGTTGATGCCACAAATGCTGTTCTCCATAACAGTCTAAACAATTTAACATGATACAACCCAAGCAGAGGAATGGGTATGCCCCATTCATAATGGAAGAATTGATTATTTGGCCACTTATTCAAAAACCAATCTTCAATAAAAGCAAAGAGGGGTTGGCAGAATACCTGCCAAGATGTGAAATGTTATGGTAATTAGGTTTCATATTTGGTGGTTCCCAGCTTTGACAACTATAGCTTTTGGTAATTGCTAGTTGCAGAAAATTAAGAAAAGGAAAGTGTTGTGAAAGTATTACTTGGTATGCTCCCACCAGGTGAACCACAATACATGCATTAGCAAAGTCAACCAGCCAATAAGGCTCATAGAAACCAAACCCTGTTAAGAGGTTTCCAGGTGTATTCTCCCCAAAGGCTGCATACCCAAAGAAACTGCAGAGCATGTAGAAGAAAGTTGTCGCTGTTACAACAAGCAGGGATGCTTTCTTCATAGTTTTGTTCTCTGGAGGTTTTGTTTTCAAAGTGTCCTGCAAAATAAAATGATTATTCCACAATATTAGATTACAACATTGGGTCTTATAATAAGGTTTTAGCATACAGCTCAATACACCACTTTTATACATACCTCAATTTCTATGACAAGCACAGAGTATGGATATGCAAACGCAATGTCACCAACAGCTTGGAGAACCTGCCAAACTTTCTGTGATGTGGATAATGTAGTACTTGTGCTGATTCCACCAATACTTCCATAAAATTTTCCATTTTCTACAATTTCCAAAAGAATGAATCTCATTAAGAGTCATATAAGTTAGTACTTAATGTAATCTTTGAGTTGCATGGGCAAGGATAAGGATTACTGTGCATCATATAAGTTTTTAACATCTCTGAATAAGGGCATGCAAGTAAACTTTTTTCATAATAGTGAAAGAGAATAGAATGCAAGAATACCAACTACTTTAGAAATTCCAAGACCCGCTCCGATTGATGCATAGGCAAATGACATTATGGCTGCAACTACTGAAAGGCCCCAAACATTATGAAAGTTTGGTATTTGAGACAAGATGACTTGTGTCAATCCAAAAAGGATCATGATGGTGTACTCCGAGAAGTGGCATTGATAGCCATGTCCATTTTTGTGATAACAATCCGATTGTTTGATTGCTCTGCAAAGTTAGGATCCAGCTAGCTCAGGTGTAGAAAGCATGCGAACTTTCATTTTAGCCTTGCTGAAAAGTAAAATGTCATTCAAATACAGAAAATGGCCATTCAAAAAGATATTTCACCCACTAACCAGCTCAGACCAGATAAAAAGTGAAACCATGACAGCAAATTACAACATATAAACATGTGCATTGCCCACGTTCAAACAACAGACTTTACAACCCTAAAAGGCCCAAATTATGACCATCAATTGTGGATCTGCACACCTTTGAGATGCTTTCTCCAATATGCAGTGGTAATTGTGTTAAGACCTAAATTAAGATGATTTCTCCAATATGCATAAATTTGTAACATAAATTGGTGTTGATCAGGTGACACTCAAGTCTCAAACACCAATCCACTATAATTAGGATGCCGGACTTCAAAGCTCGGTTGTGGAGAAATTCTTCACAAAATGTCACACATGGGGTGCCCTAGTCCATCTATCAGTCCCCAGGAGACTATACCTGATCGCAGAAGGGATGAACCCAGCCTTGCAAATGTTATAAACTCTATAGGTTCGTCTCTTCCTACACAACGAAAAGGTTTTCTCAATTTCTGTCACTGGTACTCTTTCAGAAAAGTGTAAGCTAGTAAGGTATCAAGGTAGTGAAAGAGAAGAGGCTCTGACTGACATTAGATGCAAAAAGTGCACAAACAGATATCGTTCTTTACAGCCATTAAAATCTTGTCATGGGAACATACCTTATGCTAATTGAAGTGGTGATTGTATAAGCAATGCCTACTCCATACAAGGACACATATTGGACTAGTCCGCACAGCCATGCTTTTGTGGTACCTATAAGGAGGACATGGTAAACGAAGTAAAAGTTTATAAATCAGTAGATAGAATAATACCAAGAAACATAATTAGAAAGAGAGAATGGCAAGATACAGAACCCAGATACAGTCTGACAGCATCCCTATATGTAGGATTTCTGTTGGGTCCGGTGACTGGATCAGGAAACTTGTAACAATCTGCTAGCAGGCAAGAGGAATAGTATGTTATCACAGCAAAAACACCCATGATTGCAGGGCCTGCAATCCATCCCAACTGTGAAATGCTCCATGCCAGTGATAAAACTCCTGCTCCTATCACTGCTGTGACAACATGAGCTGTTGCAGTCCATAATGTCCCTGTTCACCCAATGGAAATATGTAAAAAAAGTGTCTGGTATATTACACATCATTAGAATATGTGAAGGATACAGCTATAGTGATAAGATAAAGATGAATTTTAACTAGACCATATTGTTCTGTAGGACATATTAGTGTTTCGTGAGTTTGTATTAACCATAACCAAAAGCTGCAATGTAAGATAGAGACAGACGGTAGAATCATATGCAATACCTGTCCGAACGAAATGTTCATTCTCCTCAAAGGCAGTGATATGTAAAGGATGGCTTGTATGGGTGTCATGGTTGGATGGCACTTCCAAGTCTGCCATTTCCTTACTTTTCTCAGTGCCACTGTTATTCACAAGTATTAATTATCAGAAATGAATATCCCCTCCGAATTATAAGGTTTATTTGCACGGACCATGTTGGTCCAACTAATTGCCCATTGCCTTTCACTGTCAAACAATCTAGATATCTTGGCTAGTCACTGTCAAACAATCTAGATATCTTGGCTAGTCAATTTCTTTGACTTGTTTTAGCAGAGAAGAATTTAAATATTACACTGGGGTAAGATCCTTTCACTTTCAAATATTTCAAGTATCGATATTAGATTTCTTGATGTAAGAAGAGGCGGTGGGATAATCCTTAAAAACCGAAATGCTTATTTTATCAAGCACCCAGTTCAATTTGAGGAGGATTGAGAATGCAATTAACCGGATAAGTACAAATAATATGCCTCTTGAATTTGATTCTTACTGTACTGTCGCATGGCATGATGGTGGGCTGCCTGCCATGGTATCTTGCAGCGAGGTTTGTTCTTTTGTATTTGCACTATCTTGTGATCAATAAAATAACTGTGGCAAAGAGAAAATTTGTCTTTGGCAAAAGTCGTTTGCTTGGATTATTTGGAAGTTACTAGATTGTGAATCTGCCCTGGTTTCACATGTAGACGGTCTACCTTATTGCTACAAAGTGGTCCAGCTGAAAATGAATATAAGTTATTTTAAAGCCATCTAGGTATTGCTGGAATTCACGTTTAAATCCAGATCTTTGTGGTCCCTCATGTCTATTACTTTAGCTGTTGGGTTCCGTCTAATGTAGTTTATGGTAGGCTTGCCAAACTTACGAGGGAGTTACTTCTAAGCAAACCTCATAGACACATCATTTTCCTTATGTGACAGAGCGGGTTGTTCGAACTATTGATGGGTTTGGGGTTTCAAAAATTCTCTCAGCCATTTTGTTTATGCGGCCTCTCTCTATGACAAAAAACAAAAAGTAGGCCTTATCTGGCCGGCACGTTCTTGCAAACCAGAATTTTCCGTTTCCGTCAGGCTTGTAAGTTCATGTGGTAGGTAGAGAAGAGTGACAGACATTTTACTAGGTACTAGTGCTAATAATTTGATGTTTGCATAAATAAAATAAGATAAACACAGACACAATTAGTAAGGATTATGTATTTTTCATTTTTTATTGAAATTAAAGGAAAAAACTTTGGTGTAGAAAAAGGTCCATTTGGTGGTACCTAATTTTGGGAAAGGTAAACAATTTGGTTTAATTAAGATTTATTAGTAATTATTATAATTAATCTTTTTAATTTAAAAAATTATTTAATTTTGTATTTGTATTTTTAATATAGTTAAGTGAAAATATTAAGAGATTAATTTAGCTATGTGTTTATATTAGATTTGTTTTATTTATATTGATTTATAATTTTATAAGTTTTTTTTTTAAATAAATGGCAGTAAATGGTCTCAATCTAGTTGTAGTTTTGTGTTAAACATGAAAAAAAAATTGTAGTTAAAAAAGGGTTCCAAATTCCTCCGCATGCTTAAGATAAGATAACTTTTTGATCAACTTTTCGATCACGTGGAAAAATATATATATGAAAATGAAATGGACGTCAAATCAAAAGATGAAATTTTCTTGTGATAATCAAATGCACATCAAATTTTAGGTTGAATTTGACCTACAATAATCAAATGGACATCAAATTTAAGGTCAATCATTAATTATTTAAGCATCATCCATATCATCAGTCAACACCACTCCCATTCCAAATTCTATTATATGCCTTAGATAAGAGCAAGAAATAACAAAATTATATGAAAATGAAATGGACATCAAATCAAAAGATGAAATTTCCGTATGATAATCAAATGGACATCAAATTTTAGGTTGAATTTGACCTACAATAATCAAATGGACATCAAATTTAAGGTCAATCATTAATTATTTAAGTACCATCAATATTACCATTCACCACCACTCCCATTCCAAATTATATTACATGCCTAAGATAAGAGCAAGAAGTAACAAAATTATATGAAAATGAAATGGACATCAAATCAAAAGATGAAATTTCTCTATGATAATCAAATGGATATCAAAATTTAGGCTGAAATTGACCTACAATAATCAAATGGACATCAAATTTTAAGGTGAAATTGACCTATGATAATCAAATGGACGTCATATGTAGGATCAACCATTTATTATTTAAATATCATCAATAGTATAACTCACCACCACTATGATTTACCATTTAGGGTATGCCCCTTCTAGTGTAATTAGTTTTCATCACCTCTTTATTAGTTCAACATTACTATGCACATTGTACAAAATACCAACAAAACCCCTTGACCTATCTTTCCTTATTGAACTAACTAATAGATTCTTGTTCAAAAAAATAATGGATAATGAAGACCTGATTCACATTAATTAGTTGTGAATAATTTCACATCTCTTTTTATCCCAAAATATATATAATTAATCCAATTAATCGATTGGATCAATCAAGTATGTAATTGGGGATAATTAATGCTCATAAAGTTATTTGTAACTTTTTTAGGACTATGAATTGGGGCTTAATTAGTCCATATTACATCCTTGGTTAAATTGATTGAGAATTTATTTTAATCAAGTAATACTTTGTAATAAGGCTTGAAAATTTATTTATCCCATAATGTGTAAATAGTTGATTAAATTTAGTAATTATTTATTTAGTGACGTAGTTCATATAATCAAGTCTTGTGAACCTTTTGTAACTAACTAGATTGAATTCGGTGGTTCGAGACCCATGAGGAGACTAATATACAACATTACAAGTGTTTTATCAAGAAAAAAACATGTTGTTAATGATAGAGGGATAAGGATATATCATAATACGTATGTACCAAGGGAAAAAATTATGAAAAAATGACATAGTTAAAATGAGATCCATTACATTATACAATACTGAATTTTAGGATATGTATGGTATGATAGAGGAGTTTGGAACATGAAATATTATATAGATATGTGTAAGATGATGTAAAATCCATTGAATAATTAAAATCATGATGTGGACCTATATTTTCATATAATTAATAAAAATATGAGGTTTTCGAAGAATATATAATTTGTCACAATTATGGGAAAAATCATAACAAAACGATAGTACAAAATATGTCCAAAAAATTAGTTCACTAGAATATCAAAGTGACTTGAGAACCTTGATCATAATCACACACTTGACAATAATGTAGTGTAAGTATGTTTATAGAAATGTCTAAACTTGACTTTAATTTGATTTGACAATCCTATGCATTTTCTTCATCTATATAAGATATATATTTTCAAATAAAGATTATTTATAGTAGTGAACAAAATTTAATTTATTCACATTATTTGTAATATTAAATATAAATAAAATAAAATATATTAGTCTTATAAATTATTTAAACTGGAATTACTATTTTCAAAAAAATTGTTTGGAAAATGTCGAGAGATATATCAATTTCAAGGTATTAGTTTCCTTTGGATATAATGTAGGAGACCGATATCGAATTATGTTATTCATTAAATTCATAACAAAAAATTGTATGTGCCCTTAATATCATCATACTAAATTTTCGAGGTCAGAAATAATTATAGTAAAAAATGTCTTTAAACTCCACTTTAGGCTAGATATCACAATTTTTTAAAGAAAGAAAATTATTTTATTATGATATTTAAATGGATGTAAAATTTAAGGCTGAAACTACCTTAAGATATGTAAAATTTAAATTTTTCTATCAAGTATTATATCTCACAAATATTGTAGTTCAATACAAGTCACAGTTACAAATAAAAAATATAGACTAGTGTTATTGAAAAGATATCCCTTTTAAAAAATATAATTTGAATTAAAATTAACTATAATGATGATATTATAAATTCAAAAAATGCGGTTATAATTCCTTATTTAGATCAATAATCAACACCATTTGACTCATTGCCAAAATGTGGAATCTTGTTCCACATCCTTTATTTTCCAATAATTAGATCGGGTGGTGGAATTATGTGATCAATTATACCTCCTTCCTCCAATGGTATGGATAGTAGGTGACATGGATTATAAATCGGTAAGATAATTCTATTTCCATAGAATACAAGAAAAACAATTCTCGGCTAGATTTTTTCACATTTAATCTTCACTCACAAGTTATATATACTCATCTCAACCACAAACTTAAGATTGTGGAATTTCATGTTGCTAAGGGGTACGGACTAAGAGCTTGAATACATTGGCTCAAATTCATATATTTATCCTCTATATAATTATTCAAATAGTTTATACCTATGCAATCCAAGGAGTAAATAAAGGCAATTCAAACTGCATATACTTGTTTCACAATCCACTTGAAAATTTGATTATCTTATACATTAATGTAGTTAGATTGACATCATTTAACACCACTTAGTGATTTTTTTGAATAACATTATGAAATTATTAATTTTGTTGATATTGATATATCTTAATTTTTTTTCCAATAGATAAAAACAACATTTTTATACCAGCTAAATAATAAAATTTCTACAGTTATGACACTTTCACTTAACAATAATTTAATAGTTTGTAAAAATGAAATAAATAAAAATAGGCAAAATTGTTATGGAAGAAATTTCTTTTTTGAAACAAATATAATTAGACCTAATATTAAAAATACAGAGGCTAATCTAAAGTAGATGCACACATAGTAACCAAACAATTTGACCTCTATGTAATTAGTATTATTAATTTGTATGTTTACTTATTATTTATGTTTAAGTTGTCGACAATTTTTCCAAATTAGATGTTATTGATGTATTTTTTTCTCGTTATGTTCTCATATTATTATGGTTTCCTTTCTATCTCTCATCTTATTTTTCTAAATTTTTACACATGTTGTGTGGAGTGGTAGTGACACTCCTCAGTCTACCTTTTTGATTTTTCAAATTCAAGGTGCACTCTTCCACTTTGTTAAATTTCTTAATTTTTTGACCATTGTATGTTGATTTGGAAAAAAATGTCCTAATTTGAAATTAAATGATAGTGCAAGCATTAATGGGAAACTGGAGGCGATCGAAGTGGTTGATAAATAGGTGAAGGAGAAAAAAACATGAAAATTAAAAACCTAATGTTGTCTAACAATCGAAGTGTCTTCAAAGGTTTCAAAAATGTTATTGCCACATACATAAACAATATGTATTCACATACTAAAATAACGAGAACATGTTTTTATATAGTATTAATATCGGTATAAACCTATTTTCTTTGTGGTACATGTCCTTATGTTGATATTAAAAAAATGTTTAAAAAAGGGCTCCAAAATCCATTGTGTGCCCAAGATATTACATTTTTTGATTAAATTTTCGAAGAAAGAACAAAAACCTTTTATATATGATAATGTAATGGATATCAAATATAAGTGTGATTTTTTTTAGGGAAATCAAATGGATGTCAAATTTGAATTTGGCCAATAAGTGTTAACTCTCATAAATATTATATTCCAATACTAACATCATATATAAAATAAATTAAAATAGACAAGTGTTATGTAAAATTAATTTAAGGGAAAATAAAATTCAAACTAAAATTAGATTTAATGACAATATTATAAAGCCAAATTAGTTCCAAAAATGCCTAAATTGGACCAATAATAAAAAAATTACACAAAAATCCTACAATCATACAATTTAATAACTAATAATTGCACATAAATCATTTTTTAAGTGTACGCATAGAAGTTTAATGTTAATTCAACTACTTAGTTATACCGAGAGGCATTAGACAATGGCCATCAGGGGTGGTGTGGAATATAATGTCCACGATTGTGTTCAAATTTAATTCCAACCTTAAATTTTTCATCAATTTGAGTGTTAAATAAAATGTCTATGCATGTACTTCTAAAGACCTAATTTTTCTACAAGGTAAGTTAAAAACTATGGTGTCAATGTATCTATGTGTTTATTGATTATTATTCCAAGTGTTTAATAAATAAATAAATAAGGGTATACTATGGGTTTGTTTCCTTATTTAATAGGAGGCTAAAGGATGTACATGTTGTATGTTTTGAATTTTTTGATAAACATTAATGTAAAAAATATAATTTAGTTTTTGATACAATGTGGGATATGGAAACAATAGAAATGATATCTTAAAACACAAGGAATAGTACTTTGTTGAATAGACAGTTACTGATTTGATCTGGATGTGCAAACTTGTAGATATTTATAAACGATTCATTTCTTACATTGTAACTGCAAAAAAAACTAGTAAAAATTCATACAAATTTTGTTGAGGAGAAATACATTATAGTATTGGGTTGTACAATCATAAACAAGGAAGTTATTAATTTTTATTTTCTTGAGGGAGATTCATTACTATGTCAGCAAGTATGATGTTTTATATATATGGATCTTGAGCGAAACGAGTATTCACTAGTAACACATCCCCCTGGTCCCTCCCCTTTGTTTTCATTGTCTTATTTTATATTTCTATTGTATATCTGTCACCTCTTCTACTTCTGTCACTCCCACACTGCTCTCTGGTTAGGTCACAAGGATCCATGTATGTCAAGTCTTTACACATTTGTTGTCATTTACTCCAGGACACTAGCGTATGGCCTGGAGATTAGTGCCCATGCACTTGTTTCTGGATTTTGGTGCTCATGTCCTGATTATTTATTTTTCTTATCTTGACATTTTTGGTTGGTCTTTTTGGTTATCCTTCCCTTATCCCGAGGTCCTAGTCAACATGTCATGTTACTAGTGTCAAAATTTAAACAAGAGATCCCTATATAAACACATCATACATACCATTATTAAGGGCTGATGAAACTATTGGGCTATATAAATATAAAGGGATTGCATTCTTTGGGCTTCTTATATATGCATACACAACATAGGAGGGGTTTATTTTGTTCCATACACACATTCTGCATTGTATCTAGTGTGTAGTCTGCTATTTTGGCGTCATTTGTGTAAGGGCACCTATGGAAACTATTGCACATAAAATCACATAGAACTACATTGGGTATGAGATGTAGTGCAACACTCAGTCGTAAGTTCACTCGTTTGACATCTAAGGTCAATTTGACCCCTCATTTTGCATCTTTTGTTTTTAGGGTTTGATGTGTATTGGGGGTTTTGTAGGTGGATATTACATTGATAGGTTACCAGTGACATATGCGAGAGTTGTGTGACATACTAACGCTGAAGGAAGCAAAGATCAGTGACAACCTTCGTGACCCTCCAAAATTTATTTCTTGAGGTTCTACAAAGACCTTGGCACTCAGAGAGGGATCCTAGCACCCAGGCACCACAGTACCAGCCCAGGCACCCCTAGTCCAGGCACATTCAACACTTTTGTCAATTTTCTGTGTGGTGTTGCGACAGTTTCTTAGTTCTTTTTACTATTTCTCTAGCATCAGACACTTTGGGAATTTTAGTGATTATCAACTAATACATTATTCCTTTTCTATTACACTTAGGATTTTTGATTTTATTTTAACTTAGATACTTATATTGTGGTATTTATTAATCATTTGTAGCATTTTACATATTTAAATTTAACAAATCAAATTCATATTTTTGTTAAACATTTGGTGAACCCACTCATAGTCAAATTCATTGTCCTTAGGATCCTCATGGCTAAGAATTCAATCTTCTCTTCCTAGGCAAGCCATGTCTCATGCAAGCGTGAACCCTATCCTTGATGATGAGGTTGAACTTATTACTCTTTATCGATGTTCTCAAACTAATTATGAAACTCATAGCAATATCCATGCTAGCGAAGCTCAACTTCCTACTATTCCTCCTAATGAATATGGTCTTCGTATAATTACACTTGAAGATGTACAAAATTTTACACAATGCAAGCCTTGTTATCCCATAGGATCTTCATGTTGCTATAGATTTTTCTATCCACTGTTGACATGCATGCTTATGTTATAAAGTTTGTTCTTGGTGATATGTTTTCTCCTTTAGATGCAAGTAATTTTATTTCTGAAAATGTAAATGCACATGTACATGATATTGTTTCTACTCATAGTCAAGATGAACCTAATGCTTTATCTCATATTGTTTCTAATGATTGCAATGATGTATCTCATGTTAGTTCTTCTACTTCTTTATATGCTAATGATATTTTAGAAGAATTAATTGCTTGAAAAAATTTAGCTGATAGTGACATAGATTCTATTTCCGATCAAGAGCATATTAGTCAAGATGTTCCTTCTTTACATACTTTTTAGTGTGAATTTTCTACCCTACTTTTTTATACTTCTGAGATGGCTTCTAATGTCACGTGTGATGATTCTACTCCTCTCATTACCACTCTTGAGTCTGCATCTAGTGTTGTTATCAAGCCTCTATGTTCTTCACCTCCTATTTCTACTCCTATTAGTGCACCTCTCATAGTCTCATTGGAGGTTCCATATTGCACTCCTCTTGAGTCTCCATCATCTACACCTCCTTCTACATCAGCTATTCCTTCACACATTCCACTGATAACCCAAAATGGCAAGGTTCAACCACTCAATGTGCATCTTCTATCACCTACCATTCCATCGCATGATATCTTATCACTCATGCATGTTGTTGGCTAATTGTAATCATGGTCCAATCTCTCACTTTAGAAATAAAAATCTATTATGTGTCTATTGATAACAATTCTCTTCATGGAAATCCTATTCCTAAGAAAATTCATAATTCAGCTTTTCCTAAGGATTTTTTCATGCCTACTTTCACTTGCTTCAATGGAACTAGCAATCCTTACTTACATCTCACGCATTATCGTCTAGCTATGGATTCCAATTCTAATGATTTATTACTACTTAAATTATTTCACCATAGTCTTTTCGATGATGCTCTATAATGGTATACACACTTACCTTTTGGGTCTATTAGCACATATTATGACATGGAAGAAGATTTTATTAGGAGATTCATGATTAACAATGGTCCTAGAATCACTCATGATTGCTTTCCCACCTTACATCAAGGAAAAACTGAACCTATATTAGACTATATCTTACGCTTCAATTCATGCATGCATCAATTATTATTTCAGGTATTTGATTTAGAAAAACAATTCATTTTTTTCATGGCTTGATTCCTACACTTAAAGAACAATTGCAATATGATAAACATGAATCATTCACACTTTTATGCTATATAGTCCTCGATCTAGAATAAGACTTGATTACTACACATGTTATAGACCCTCCACCTATTGCTTCTACTTCTGCTTCTAAAGCTTCTTCTCCTCTTCCATCGGTTGAGCATCCTCCTAGGTATCCATCTCCTCTACCTCACAAGCATGTTCCATCTCATCCACCATGCCAACATCCTCCATCTCCTTGACCACGTAGGTCTCCAAAAAGAATCCTTTTTTATACTCGCGAACCATTGTAATTTTCACATGTTGTCAAGCCTCATGATGTGATGTGTACTTTACTAGATAAGCACTTAATTCACTTTCTATCTAATCAACACCATCCTCCTTATCACTTATAGTGTGATCATCCATATTGCAACTTCTATCACATCAATGGCCATCGAGACAATTATTATTGTGCTCTACATGATAAATTACAACAACTTGAAGATCAAGGTGTCATTGCCTTTTGACCTCACTCTCGTGAGTGGTCTTTGTCTCCTATTCCACATAAGTGTGCTTCTGCTTCAGTTCACTTGTCTCCACCACCTAAGGTCACTGCTCGTTCACCACCTAAGGTCATTCCTCACACAAGTCCTCCACCTACTTCCACTACTGCACCATCTCATTCATCACATGATGCTACACCTTCTCATTGGTTACTAAGTCATTGGCATCTCCATTGATTACTACCACATCTCCATTCATCACTGTTACTTTACCAGACATTTAATTTGGTTCATACGCTCAAGTTGTACCATCTGACATGCTTCCACCACGCCTCACCGGCCTCTCCATATGTGGTAGGTTATTTCCTTTGAAATCACCTCATTTCCTGACGATGCACTCATGTTCTCACGGTTCTTACATGATTGTTGAGGGATATATACAATAATAACCTCACATCACTCACTATCTACGTGTTGCACTTCATGTTCTATCTTTCTTGCATACACTATCCAACCATTTCCTGATGACACATTCTTATTCTATAGTTCATTCTTGATTGTTGAGTGGTATTATATAAATGAACCTCATTCTCCTACACATACACTGGGGGCATCTTTATTCTCCCCCCTCTCTCTTCATCACATGTATACATGCTTACTTACATCTTGATATATCTCTACAATACATTGTCTTGCTATTCCCTATCATCATTCTACTATGATCTATTTATTCTATCGTTATGACGCACATCTATCTATCACATGCTATACATCATCATTCATTTTTATATAATCATTTATTACACAAAAAATCCAAACAATAACACATAAAAATAACTATCATCACATCACCACCACAAATCAATATAGGAATAACCACCATCACATTATACATCAATAGACATAACATAATACACAATACACACAAACACCATATATACATATATATATATATATCAATCAAAATCATCATTTCCAAAATACAATTGTTGGGGGACAAGCCCCCACAACTCGATACATCATAGACAACGTATAATCCATATGTCATAAATCATCATCATCACTATCACTATATACAATCACGGGAGCTCTAGAACTAGATGCTTCTCCGCTCAATATATGTTGTTGATAATGACTCTTATATCACTTTAAACAGATTTGAGACAGAGCCAACTGGCTGCATTGCATATTGGCATTGTAAATCTAGAAAACTAGAAAATACATCTTGATCCAAAGTTACACCTCCTACGACATCCCTCATTCACTCCATCTCCACTCGTGCCTCATCACGCTCTCCTAACAAGACAGTACAAGTGGGCGCTGCAACCACCACTGAGCTCAAACAAATGGGCATGCTCACCCACAATCACACCCATTCACTCTAATAGCCCACCTCCTGAGGAGTACATCAAGAGGTACATTACGTGCATAAATGTGTTGATGGATGTATCAACAATAAACATATAATACGCGTCACCTACAATAACACAAATGTGTGTTAGTTACTATACATACTTTATACCATGCAAACACTCAATATCATAAACAATAAACAAGTTATCCTCACGTTCAGCTCGCGTCGTTACCACAACATCTCCATTGGGGGCAGGATCCTCTCCTCCTCCTCCTATTGGTGGCTCACTTGCCACATCTACCATCACAGGGAACAATAGTACCCACCTATGGGTAGCCCACCAATCAGTATATGTCTGGGTACAATTGGCATCATCCACGCCTATCAGTCCAATGGACACATCTACCTCATCTAGACCTAGATGCACAAGTTGTACTCATATGGGGCTTATTCTTGCACCTGGTAACCTCAGTGCTCTAATGGTTCTCACCCACACATACAGCTTATGGGGCACATCCTAGGCCATACAAAACTGTCTCGATACTCACTCTTCTTGAAATAGCTCAGCTACCTTAGGAAAGTGATCCTCTAACCACATAGTGTGATGAATACATCTCAACTCCACTGCATCCTCAGCCCATCCATTGTACTCCCTATATGGCCTCTATATAATGTCCCTTGGCCCCATTTGACCTAGCATGGCCCTATACATTGTAGTATCCATCTTCCTACTGCAGATGCCCACCCATTTAGCAACAAATATCTCTGATCTCACCCACTCTGTGTGTGATGCACCAAGTGGTCTCAGTATGTCAATATGTTCATACGCCCATACATGTAATAATGTGGTGACTCCAAGGCCACCCCCATGCTCATCATGTGTAAACTTGTATAATTCTTTATACAAGTGGGCTAGCATACATCTCACCCAAGAAAACCTCGTACTATGTTCCTCAATATGCTAGCATATATCATGCATCTTATACAAGATGCCTACACCACCACCCTCTACCGCCACTGATGACGCTATCACTACTGCGATAAACTTCCGCAATCGCAAAACACCTGATGTCAAAATTACATCTAAAATGATTGGGTCTCTTGTCTGGACCCCTATGTAACCTCGTTTCCCACCTGTAAAATACCTCCTATAGTTTCTACATCTTCCTTGTAATCGTCTATATGACCTATATATACATCACATCCAAGGTCACTTTCATCTCGCCTATAGGAAACCAAAATGTACATGTATCTACACACCATCTCTCGCATAGTGATGAAATCATGGGCATATTATGGGGCACCTCCCCCAATATCGATATGTGTCGTAGCCTAGTACGATCTAGAACATCCCACTCCTTGTCAGAAAACCCTAACTTCAACAAAGTATTCAAGTGTACCTCCACAGGAACTCCCTCGAATGGATAAATCATTGTACAACACAAATACAACCCAAATATCGACATCAACACCTCATATAGGTCCAACAGAAATCACAAACACCAACTATATTCATCATAAAAATAAAACTTTACAATACACAAGCAATCAACTTTATTGGGACTACAACACCAAGAAGTAGGACTCTAGCGCCTGGGGGCAGGACCCTACTGCCTAAAACTAGGCGCTAATGTCCCAAAGTATGTCTACGCCTGTCATCACCAATCCGGCACTATGATAATTCTTCACCGAGAACTCCTCGTGCTATGATTATTTACTAATGCACAGCCTTTAGTTTGGTGGATGTAATCTGGAAACAAAACAACAACATAACACAAGAATACCATCGACTATGATAAGACGGAATGATGACAAATCTGAAATATCAGAGTAAATTATAATATTAACATGAAATTGTTACAATCTCACCCATGAGGTACTTCAACAAGACTATGGGAGAAACTTTACAATTACATCTCTCGATGGCTTCTTCAACACACCTTTAACTGATGGCTTCCTTTGCACACTTCCTACAATATTTCTCACTACTTCTTTCTATGCTAAAGGAGGGGGGTGGCCTCTCTATTTATAGAACTTCCAGGATTATCCATCTTATCTCTAAGATAGGATAAGAAATCCACTCTAACGAATCATATTTCATACCTTAACTCTTATCTGTACATGTAAGCTTATCCTTTAAGATAAGATAAACCTTATCATTTTACATGGGTTCCACATTTTTAGAATTTTTACAAATAAAATACACAAAATATTTATGACCTCACTCCTTGTCTTTATTACCAATATAATATTTCTAATTCCTAATCATGTAGACCCTACTTCTCTACTTACCCAAACTTTGACATTTTAACATTACCGGACCACTTACGACAAATATTCCTATTGTACTTTGACTGTTACCGTACTTCACATTATTAGCGACACCGTACTGACGGCACCGTTATCTTATACTTAACAACATCCTATTCCTAATACATACATTAATGAAATAGAAATTATGGAGGAAAATTTTAGTGTCGACACGCCCTAGCCACTACTGTCTAGGTATAAAATGCCCATAAATTCAAAAATCCAAAATTTGCATAAAAATAAAAAATTGGACACATTTCATCAAAATTTCCATAAAACTCATATGTACCAACTCATCAGTCGTTTGTGTTGTCACGTCCTCTGCCAGCCTCTCAAATCTCATCACGCTTAATGCTCTAATCTACGACATCTTCGCAATTCCAGAGCTGAATTTTCAATCAACTCACTCACAATTCAAATGAAGTTATTATTCACTTTTTACCCCTACTATATGTCAAACCTTAAATTTTTCATGTGTTATAGTTGTTATCTGCACTCATCGCTTGAATTAATACACGACATATGGTTTCACTCATATCTTGAGCTTTGTTACTCTGTTTTCATCCTCATTTACAACAATCACTCCAGAAGTCCTCCTGTTACCACACTGGATACATTTTAAAACACTATATTCTAATCTCACTCATATTTCACTAACTTTTGCATAATCTTACAAAAATATTCTATATATCATTCAAACACTTTTTCAACTCTACTTTAGGCTCAGTGCTTGTCATCAAGTCCCTTCATCCTTTCACCAAAAGGGGGGCATACAAACATGATCACCTAGAGATCCCTCTCCAGTTTCTATGTAATCAATCAACAATCTTCATATATCACCATGACAATTTCATTTGAAAAAACAAACAATTCAATATACTCATCATTCAAATTCATTTTCATTTCCCCTCAATGACCTAATTAGGGGGCATCAAGCATAAATTTCTCTGAATATTTTACTAATCACGTCAAATTCATTCTCCCTAATGACATAACCTAGGGCCAAAAAACACAGGTTTCTCTAAATCATGTCAAATCTATTCCCCCTAATAACCTAATATGGGAGGAAAAAGAAAAAGAATATC
Source organism: Taxus chinensis (assembly GCA_019776745.2). Lineage (NCBI taxonomy): Eukaryota > Viridiplantae > Streptophyta > Pinopsida > Cupressales > Taxaceae > Taxus > Taxus chinensis. The sequence continues at coordinate 511,723,116 of CM034153.1, read as the reverse complement.
TCTATGAATATTCTACTTCAATCAAATCAATCAGTCAACAAAATATTCTATTATCAAATCAATATAATAAGCACATTCTATCATTTTTCCCAAATGACATAACTTGGGAGCTACATTTCTATCTCTTCCAGATGACCTAACATGAAATCCATATAGCATTTATGATACCCTTGGAGTGGGGGTAATGAGATGTCATTTCCTTTCCTATACTGTTCCTATGTGGGTTATTCAACCTGGATCAAAATTGAGCAAAATTTGGTCTTTATACCATTTGTAATGGTTAGAACTTTTGAGGATGTAGTTAAATTCGGAGGGTAAAACTAGACCTCTCTCCCTACACTCTTCCTCTAGTGGTAAGGATGCCCAAATCCTTCAGTTATTTGAACAACACATAAAATCGGGTTGGGAACTAATCACTCCCTTCCCCCCTTAAAATCTTCACTTCACAACACAATTGAAATATCAATATTCTCTTAATCAAATCATCAATTCTCTCCATAGTACTCCTTATCATGGCATGTTATCGCTATTTACACCACATGGATCAACACGCTGATCCATGGCTTGCCATGCTACATATTATTCTGCATGTACTTTTGTAACATGGCTTCTCTAAATTTCACACATGCATGTTCCTTACTTCATTTACACTACTTTGATTTCATTAAAATAGCATAAAGGGGGGGAAAATGTAGACACAAAATCATGCACTTACTACTACATTACTATGTTAGCAAGTATGACGTTTTATATATGGATATTGAGCGAAAAGAGTATTCACTAGTAACACATCCCCCTTGTCCCTCCCCTTTGTTTTCATTTTCTTCTTTAATATTGCTTTTTAATATCTATCACATATTCCACTTCTATCACTCCCACACAACTCTCTGGTCAGGTCACAAGCATCCCTATCTATCATTCTTTTCACATTTGTTGTCATTTACTCCAGGACACTAGTGTCTAACCTGGACATTAGTGCCCATGCGCTTGTGTACAAATATAGGCTCTTCTATTATGCTTATTTATTTTTCTTATCTTGACATTTGTGATCGGTATTTTCGATTATCCTTCCCTTATCCCGAGGTCCTAGCTGGAATGTCGTGTTACTAGTGTCAAAATTTAAACAAGAGATTCATATATAAACACATCATACATACCATTATTAAGGGCTGAAAACTATCGAGCTATCTACATATAAAGGGAATGCATTCTTTGGGCTCCTTATATCTGCATACACTGCATAGGAGGGGTTTCTTTTGTTCCATCCACACATTCTACATTATATCTAGTCGTAGCCCATTATTTTGGAATCATTAGTGCAAAGGCACCTGGGGACACTATTACACACACAATCACATAGGACTACATTGGGTCTGAGATGTAGTGTAATGCTCATTCGTAAGATCATTCCTTTGACATCTGAAGACAGTCTGACCCCTCATTTTGCATCTTTCTTTTTTAGGGTTTGATGTCTTTTGGGGGTTTTATGTAGGTGGATATTACATTGCAGGTTAACAGTGATATCTACGAGACTTGTGTGACATACTAGCGATAGGAAGTGAAGATCTATGACAATCTTGCGACCCTCCAAATTTTAGTTCCTAAGGTTCTGCACAGACCCTAGCACCCAAAGAGGGATCCTAACGTCCAGACGCCACAATACCAGATGAAACACCCTAGTCCAAGCACATCTGATACTTCTATGATTTTATGTGTGGCATTGTGACAATTTCTCGATTCTGTTTACCAATTCTCTAGCATCAGACACTTTGGGATTTTAGTGATTATCAACTAAGTTATTATTCCTTTTCTATTACACTTAGGATTTTTATTTTATTTAACTTATATACTTGTATTGTAACATTTATTGATTAGGACATTTTGCCAACAAATGTCCTAATCAAACAGTTCAAAAGTTGGAAGCTTTCTCAGATATTCCTGAAGCTCAAAGACAGAAACAGAGAGATAAGGCGGATAAAGAGCCAATATCTGAACCAGCTACTGGAAATAGGCATTTGCAGAGGCATTCCAAGTTAAAAGAAAGGAAAAAAGGATTTAAGGCGAAGAGACCACCGGTTTATAGAAAACTATGGAGACCTAAGAAACTGGTTGAGACTCAACAAGAAATAGATCTGGGTCCGAAAGAGGAAGAAAACAAAAGGGAGATGTCAGTGGATTCATCTTTGAACACTTTGACACCAAATCCGGTAAAGTTGAGCATGGAGGTTGATGAAGAAAATGAAAAAGTTAGCATTTCTCTCTCGTATATGGAAGAAGAGATAGACAAAATCACTGCTCATCAAGAGCTGCTAAGGAACAGCTCTCTGGAGAAACTCAAAATGAGACAAGAAAAAGTCAAAGAGGATCTAGAATCCATTGCACGAGATCTAAACCAAGATAAAGAGGACACTGATGTGGAAGGAGCTGGCTCCTAAAATGGATAAGCAGACTGATATTGCCACAGGAAAAGAGGATGGGGAAATTACCCCCATTAGCAAGGAAAATATATCAGATTGTGATAATGATGGATTCATCTTAGTGAAAAGAAAGAAAAGAGGTTCAAAAATCCTGGAAGAAAGTCCGGAATCACTCTATAGTGAAAAAAAAGCAGCTTGGAAGCTGGGAAGCTTCCACCTCAAGAATCACAAGGGCCACTGCTAGAAGAACTGCAAATATTGGAGTCACCTTTAGAAAAGGCAGGCTATCTAAGAGAGAAGCAAGAGAAAAAGAGACTGAAAAAGAAATTATAGATGGTACACAAAGAATTCTGAACCATCCGGCAAATGCATCTCCAAAATTTTTCTAATGAAGGTTATTTCTTGGAATGTCAGAGACCTCAATGGGGGGCCTAAGCAAAGAATGCTTAAGGAAATTAAAAGATCAAACAAACCCAACATTCTTCTCATTCAGGAAACTAAAATGAAAAGTAAAGCAGTTGAAGACTTCAAAAGATATTTCTGGGAGAACGCTGCCTTTGCTGCTGTTGATTCTCAAGGGGCTTCTGGAGGCTTAGCGATCTTTTGGGATACAAAGATTGTTAATGGTAAGGTACTCTCCTCCACCCAGAACCATTTAGCTATTATTTTTAAAAGTCTTGAAAATAATCATAGCTGGATTCTGTCTAATATTTACGCACCCAATACTGCTACTGGTAAAAGAAATCTATGGAAAGAGTTAACCTTGTTCCGAAGCAATGTTGAAAACATGAACTGGTTGGTTATGGGAGACTTCAATACTCCTTTGAATCCAGGAGAAAAATTTGGGGGAAGCTCTGAATTCTCCCTTGGTATGGAAGAATTTGCAGGCTTCATCTCGACTCTTAATCTTATGGACATAGAGCTTCATGGCAATCAATTTACATGGTCCAACAGAAGGTTAGGAGAGAACTTAATTCAGGTTAAACTTGACAGAGCTCTTATTTCTGCAAATTGGATTCTGGACCAGAATTTTCATCTTTCTTCTCTCCCCAGAACGGGATCTGATCATAATCCAATTGTCCTAAACTTCTTCAATTGGACAAAACCTTTTCATGGTAATTTCAAATTTGAGAAAATGTGGTTCGAGCATGAAGACATTCTGGACAAGAATTAAAGAGTGGTGGTTTTGGGAAGGCACAGGGACGGCCCAATTCAGGCTTCTACAGAAGTTGAAGAATGTTAAACAAAAGATTAGAATTTGGAATAAAGAGGTTTTTGGAAACATTTTTGAAAAGAAGAAAGAACTTAAGCAACAGCTAGAAGAGCTTGAGCTAAATGTTTCCATGAAAGGTATGACTCTAGAGGATCATCAGCGGGAAAAAAAACTCCTCTCGGATCTGCATAATATAAACAGCCATGAAGAATCCTTTTGGAGAATGAAATCTAGAGCCCTTTGGCTTAAAGAAGGAGACAGAAATACAAAAAAAATTCATTTGACAGCCCTCAAACATAGAGCTTGTAACAGAATATCTGAGGTTGCTAAAGGAAATGGAAACATTACTAAGGATCCAGAGGATATCAAAATAGAGGCGCTTAATTTCTACAAGAACCTCCTCACTGAGAATAACTCCTACAATGAACAAGTGGCCTCTTTCCTCTTAGACTCCATTCCTAATAATCTGATACCTGCTGAGAGATTTAAAAGTCTTTCAAAAACTGTCACCATTGAGGAATTAAAAAAGGTTGTTTTTGCTTTAGAAGGGGATAAGGCTCCAGGTCCAGATGGATTTTTGGCTAACTTTTACCAAAGATGTTGGGAAATATGCTCTGAAGATCTCTTGAAAGCTGTTAATGAGTTTTACAGAACGGGAAATCTCATTAAAGAACTAAATAATACACACATTGTGCTTGCCCCGAAAAAGTTGGATGCAAAGGACTTCAAAGATTTCAGGCCTATCAGTTTGGTTAATGTTATTTATAGGATTTTCACAAAGATTCTCACCACTAGAATGCAACCTATTCTTATGGAGATCATTTCACAACAGCAGAGCGGATTCATCAAGGGAATAATTATTCAAGATGGAATTATCATGGTTCATGAAACTATACATTCTATGGATAAAAGTAAAAAGGCAGGGATGGCCATCAAACTAGACATGCATAAAGCTTTCGACAGAGTCTCCTACAGATTCTTGGATGAGGTCTTATCCAAGTTTGGTTTTCAAAGAAAATTCAGAAAAATCATTCACTCTTGTATCTCTACCTCTAGATTCTCTGTGGTTGTTAATGGGGAACCTGTGGGTTTTTTTGCCAGCAATAGAGGTATACGGCAAGGTGACCCAATTTCCCCTCTATTATTCATTATTATGGCTGACAGTTTAAGCAGATCTATTTCCAAAGCTATTGACATTGGCATGATAAAAGGCTTCCCTCCAACTACTGGTAATCAAATCTCCTCACACTAGCAGTTTGCTGATGACACTTTGCTTCTCCTGATGGCTTCTATCATTGAGGCAAAGGCTATCAAAACTGTCCTTAGATTTTATGAGGAAGCCTCGGGACAAAAAGTTAATTTTGACAAAAGCTCTATTTATTTCTTCAATACCCCTTGGGAAAGGAAAAGAAAGATTGCTAATATTCTAGGATGCACTATTAATTCTCTACCAACTACCTACTTAGGTTTACCTTTAAGTACTGACAAGATTTCTGTGGAGGTATGGAATGATCTTATTAAGAGATTTCAAAGAAAGTTGGCTGGCTGGAAAGGAGCTGTCCTTTCAAGTGCAGGTAAGTGCCTTTTGGTTAAAAGCACGCTTCAAAACTTGCCTATTTACATCATGTCAATGTTCAGCATGCCTACAACAGTGATGAACAGTATTGAGAAGATTCAAAAGCACTTTTTATGGCATGGTACTGAGGACAGATTAAGATATCATCTTGTGGCTTGGGAACAGGTTTGTAAACCTAAGAGACTTGGGGGGTTAGACATCAAAGATATCAAACATATGAGTACTGCCCTTATTGCAAAATTAGGATGGAGGCTTATAAAAGAGCACAGACCTTGGACAGAGTTGGTTAAGATCAAATATCTTTCAAACCAAAACAAGATTTCCTTCATATATGATCAGTCTCTTCCAAGTGGTTCTATTTTCTGGAACAACCTTCTTCGCAGCAGACACATTCTCTCTCAGGGATGTAGCTGGAAGCTTGGAGATGGACAAAACATAAACTTCTGGACTGATAAGTGGACTGATTCTAACTGGATTTCTGCTTATGATCACATTAAAGACAACTTAATTACAAAGTATGGGCACAAAATCTAGGGGTACATTGAGAGGGATGGAAACAAAAGAAAATGGAAATAGCTAAAAGTGGAGAATGATAGTATACAGGCTGATATTTCATCTTTCCAGAATCAACTTTCTCTAATCCATATAAGTAATCAAAATCTTAAGGATGAACTCATCTGGAAAGATTCTTTTGATGGGGAATACACTGTTAAATCAGGATATAATTCTTTCTTTGTATCCATGGAAAGTGAAATTAAGTGGCACAAGCTGTGGATGCCGGAGCTAACCCCTAGAGTGAACTTCTTTTGGTGGCTAATTATTAATGGCAAGATCCTAACTAATGACAACCTCATCAAGAAGGGATTCATCATGCCGAATAGATGTTGCATGTGTCAGAAAGAGGCAGAAGATATAAAGCATTTATTCCTCCATTGTGAGATTGCTTCCAAAATTTGGCAGCTCGTTTTTGTAAAATTTAATCTGAGATGGATTTTTCCCCTTACCTGTCTTCAGGCTTGGGAGCAATGGGACTCTCCGTTTAAGCATTGTATGGTGAAAATATTGTGGCAACTTGTTCTACCCCACACTATGTGGAGAATTTGGAAGGCTCGTAATGATAACATTTTCAGAAACAATAGACAGGCTTGTAACAAAGTCTACAAGGAAATTATCATTGTTGTGCAAGATAATATTGCTAGATTTAAACCCCCTAAAAATAGACTTTACCCGGAGAATGAAGAATACATCCTGACTGATTGGAATATTGACACTGTCAATAGAAATAACAATGGTATTGATAGAAACACAGTCTGATGGATTAAACCTCCCACTGATTGGCACAAGTTAAATTTTGATGGGGCCTCAAAAGGCAATCCGGGAGACTCTGGAGGAGGGGGAGTCATCAGAGATCAAAGAGGCTGTTTTGTTGCTGCTTTTTCTGGGAGAATGGGCAGGCAGACTAATCATTATTCCGAAGCCATGGTGGCTCTTTGGGGTATAAGACTTGCCAGAGATTGTAATATTCCAAATATTATAATTGAAGGTGATTCTCTGAATATTATCAATCTTTTAAATAAAAAGCAACACCCCAGCTGGTCTATCAGGGATTATATTGAGGAAGCTATTGATATATGCAAGAGCTTTGAAAATGTCCAAATCACCCACACCTATCAGGAAGGAAATAGGGTCGCTGACAGTTTGGCTAACTTTGGTGTTAATAATTCCTTTCAAACTTGGCTTAGGGGGGACGTTCTGCCCGCTCAAATCAATAAATCCATAATCATTGATCTACATGGCAGTGAAAATCAACACTAACGGCTGTAATTTGGACGCTAATGTGTGGATCCTCAAGTACATTATGATGACATCACAAAAGATATGGATGATTGATGTGATCTATGCGGGATGGACTGTCATCATTTCTTGGCATAGGAGGAAAGCCGAGGAGCGGGGAAATAATAACAAGTATAGCATAATAATTAAACTTGCTTTCACGGAAAGGAAAGATTCAAATATCAAAATCAAAGCTCTGCCTGTCCCGCATATTGGTAGCTTTTTTACCGTTGAGAACAGGAAAAGAAGCAGAGGAAACATGGGGGGTCCACCTTGCAAAACTGAACCGACCCACAATCCTGCGTGGAAAGAGAATACGGAGCTTTGGAATTACCTACAAATCGGGGGCCTGTCTAATTTAATTGAAAGGATTCAAGGCTTCGACCAAGACATTTCTATCAGATTCACCCAGGGATGGAAGAATAGGATTGTCAAATATAGTAACATGGAGATGGAAATCACAGAAGAGCTCATCACCCAGATCACGGGCCTCAGCCTGGAAGGCACCAAATTCTTCAATAAGAAGGTGGACAGGGAGGTGGAGACCAAGAAATTTCTGGACGAGGGGGAGAATCTTGAATTCGTGACTGCTGGCATCAAGGTGGCGTCGATTCCTGAACCTTTTGCTGAGCTTGCCAGGATGGTGGTTAGGTATGTAACTCTTGAAGGAAGATTTGTGACTATACCTCAAAAGCATCTGATATTTCTAAATCACTTTCATAGAAATAACATAATCAGCTTTCCTCACTATTTGATAAACTCGCTGGAGAAATCAATTAGGGAAGTTCAGAGCCACTCTAGGGCTGTCCCTTTGCACCAGGGACTTATCCTCCTGATCCACCGCCACTGTTCCAGCTGCCCCCCCCGTGAATCCTACCCCACCTCCCTCCTCCATACCTCCACCTGCCCACACCGCTTCCACTCCCCCTGCTGAAAAGAAAGAGTGAAGCTGCTGCTTCCAGCAAGAAAAGCAAGAGCATCAAAGCTAAAATCCCTGCTTCCCAATGGGTCCTAAGGAGCCACAAAGACTTGGAACTTGCTGAAAACCTCCTGCATATTAGTAAACTGGTGGAGGAGCCCAAGGAGGAGGAATTGTTGGATAGGGTGGACAGATTAGAAAAGGAGATACAAGAGCTCAAAGGGGCTATAAAAAATATGGAAAGAGCTAAGGGAAAAGGGATTCTTCAAAGTGATGAGGAAGAGGGGGTTATTGCTGAAGTCTTCAAGAAGCTACAGTCCTTAGATGGCAGATTGGGGAATGCTAAAAGCCGCAATGACTGCATATTGTCTGCCCTCAAAAGCATTTATAATTTCATTGAACAACATGTTCATAGTGTCTACAGTTTAAGTGGGGTTAATGAGGACATTTGGGGCCCTAAAGAGAAAAGGGATATTGCAATTGCTCAGGCGGATTTGCAAGACTCCTCTCAGGCCACTGCCATTGCCTTCTTCATGTCGCTGCAGGCTATCAAGACCAAGATTGACAGAGCTATCAAGTAACGGGTTGTTGTGATGCTATTTTTTGGCTGCGAAGTTGCTGTTATCTGGTGGTTCTGGAGCTGTTTTTTGGTGGAGCTCTATATGTTGTTTCTCTTTTGGTTTCTTTTTTATCTTTCCTGCTTCTTTTTGGATCATTGTACGTTTAGATCCTTTTTTCACTTATATTGTAATATTTGGCTGTTGAGCCCTCTTTGGTTGACAGTTTTTCCCTTCTCTGGGCTGTTTCTCTCACCTTTACTATCTGGCTTTTGAGCCCTTTTGTATACAGGGTATAGTCCCTTCAAAACTATTTGCCCTTAATAAAAAAAAAAACATTTATTAATTGTTTGTAGAATTTACATATTTAAATTTAACAAATAAATTTCATATTTTGTTAAATCACATAGGACTAAGCATTAATGCAATTGGAATTCACTTATAACAACTTACTTAATTTAGGAGTACAAGGAGAAAAGCATTTTAGATTGTGTATGGTACTAGCTTATGAGGAGATATGGAGTTGTGATATTTACCACACAAATAAGAGAGGAGTGTGGAAGTAGGGGATTTTACAGAATATATGAAAAAAGTGTACCTACAAGTGTGTAAGTAGTTGGAGAAGATGAATGGGTCATATAAATAGTTTTTGGATGAAAAGAGAAGAGAAGTTGGATATCAGGATAGAGATTTAGTCTTAACCCATTTAAGGAAGGAAAGGTTTCCTAAAAGTACCTATAATAAGCTTAAACAGAATAAAATAGGACCATGAAAAGTTTTGAATAAGTTTTCATATAACACTTATGAGATTGAATTTCTTGTAGGAATTGATATCTAGAACATATACAATGTGGCAGATCTCTATGATCCATAAAAATGTCATGAGAGTGTAGAAGATTCAAATATAGAAGATGGTCGAGAAGATTGGAGAAAAAAGTTACACGATATGTCCAAGAAAGAATAAACGACACAGAAATCCAACAAACACACATCATGGAGTATAAGGAGTATATGGTCAAATGAAAGGGAAAATATGTTGAAGATATAACTTGGTGTAGTGCTAAAAATGTTGCTTGACATTAAATTCTAAAAGACCAACTCCCTTGAGCAAGAGATCATTTTTTCAAAATTACCTAAGGAGTACGATGTAGGAGTATTTGGGTTCATAGGAAATATTAGATATCAAAAAATAGTTAGATTCAATTTGTGTTGTACTTGTGTTATTTGTTTTGTATTGATGTTTCATTTGTGTTAAGGGTGGGCCACATAAGTTTACTAGGGCCACACAAGTGTATCGAGTTGCGTAATTCTATTACACAATCCACACAAGTTATTTGGGGGTTTCATAAGGCTATGGAGGTATCTCAAGCATACACAAATGTCGTGAAATCCTAAAGGAAGCCACGTAACACCAATAACCTATTTTGAAGTTGTGAAGTATTGTATGAAGCTATGAAACACTATGATTTTGTTTTGAAGCCAATAAGTATTGGTTTAAGCCATAGAACACTATGTATTCTATTTTGAAGTTCTAAAGTATTTTCTAAAACAAAGGAACACTACAAGTTTTTTTGGAAGTCTCAAAGTACTTAAGGATGTTGTTTGAAACCGGTGAGTCTTCTGATGGGTCCTTTGGGCCTTAGTTATATAATTTTGCAACTTTAGGATTATTATGGTAGCTTGTGTTTAGATTTGATGTAGCATTTTGTGGCTTACATGACTCTATAAATAAATCCAATTTTCTTTAGGAAAATAGTTTTAAGTTTTTAGCTTATAAGAGAAGACCAGATTAGGATGTGAGATTAAAGCTTAGAGAAGAGTAATGAATGCATAATTAGGTTGATATTTCCTACATTAGATGATCTGACATGATGGTATTATTGTCATTATATTTGTGTGTGTTATTCTTATGAGTAATTGAATAAATTTTTGTTTATGTTTCTTCTTTCCAAATCAATTTTATTTTATATATCTTTGTGTGTATTTTCAACATGTAATTATGAGGGCTACGTGGTCTTAACCAACTCTTCATTGGGCACCCTAACCACTTATTCGTGAAAGGTCCACTTCCATTGTGGATTCACCCCTATTGACATAAGGATCATGATATATTGGGGTTTATATGTTACCAAAAACCAAGCCAATCAACCACTACTGGGATTAACATATCTATTCAATGATGTATGTCATACCTTAGTTGCAGAAGCAACTGCCTTTTTTATGAAAAAGACACTTCAACATATCTCCAACTTGAATTCCTGAGATTTGTATCTTCTTGAAATTTTTTATATTCTTATAGAGTTGATGAAAGACTAATAGGCTCCCCCTTATATCATGAATCCTTTAATGACTGCTAAGAATAAACTATGATGCTCGTGAAGAGGACCATTTCTATTGTGGCTTCATCCCTATTGACATAAAGATCATGATATATTAGATTTTGTATGTAATGAACCATATATAATGCTTAAAATCATACTTACCATACTTATTTAAACTATCAATTTGTTTGTTAAGCCTACACAATTCTTCTTGAAACATATCCATTGCAATACAAATTTAGGAATCATATAATCACATACATTATAATAAACTTGACTATCGTTTTCATAGTTGTACCAAGATATCCATACCAGTTTCTTGATGATATTTACCTACAACTATGATATCACTTGACATATGATTGAACTATAAAATGATAAGGCAAACTACAGTATTCTCCATGACATATCTCAATCATCTTCACATTATTTCTTATAGTTGAATCAAATATTCAACATGATTTAACACATACTTGCAACACACCTCACTTATGCTTCTGATGATGAATGCATGCAAAAATCCTAATAGAGACATCTCTCTACTTTATGGCTCTAAAACATCATGTATTCATTAGATTCCCAAATCTCCATCACCTTGCACTCATGAGGAAAATAATATTTCTTTACAATCCTCTTGTCCTTCTTTGGCACTTTAGGCTTGATGAATGCATCCTTATTCTACTTTGTATGATATGGAAACATATACTCTTGGTGCTCTTAAACTTTTGGTTTATGCTCTATTATAACAAACTATCCACTTTTTTTTGTAGGAAAATCAAGTATAGACATGAGCGTCTCTTATTTTTCCTTTATCTTATCTTCATGGACTGATTTCAAGATGATCTTGACCATCATTTTCAATTCATCCACAAGGTTTTATTGTATGATAGTCTCGATTATATTTGGTTCCTCTTTTACTTCACTAACAGGATCAACCATTGTATAATTGGTTGGTTTAATGTTCCTCCTTCTCTACATGGTCAGAATTTTTGAGAAACACCTTCTTGACTCTTGGAGCTTTAACTTTATTTCTTTGTCTTCATGGTTCATGATGATTTTTTTTTTTAATATGACCTATTTTATGAAATTTATAACAAACAACATAATTCTTATTTCTTGACTAATATGGATTGTTATTTGTTGCATTTATCCATTAATACTCACTCTTGAAGGAAATTCTACATTCTCTACCTTTATGACTAGATAAACTACATGAGTAACAATAACCAAGGAATGAAATGGTATACCTCATTGCATTACGTTTTCTAACTAGATTTATCTTCTTTAATTTTACCTTACTACTCATGTTAGTAACCTCCTTGTTAACCTTTTGGTCTTCTCTGAAACTAGGACCTACATTATCATCTTCATATCTTGTCAACTTGTTAGATTCCTAATCCAACTCATCTTTCAAGAACTCAATTTCTATCTTAAGCTTTGAACATTCTTCCTCTTTAGCCTTTGATTTTTTTTTCACTAACACAAGCCGAGTCTCAAATTATTTGATGTTATCTTCATTCTCATCACTCATGCAACTGAACTATTCTTCATATTCCTTGATCAAGATCTTTAACTTCTTGTTCTTCTTTCTTTTCTTCTTCAAGTCATCTAGGGAACTAATTAACTAATATTTTATGTTCGCCTTAACGTCTTCATCTTACGATTCTTCCATAAGATTTTTCAAACACTCATTTCCTAATTCTTCTACCATGAATAGGATTTCATTTCTTCCATCACTTTCAGATGTTCTATAGTCTTCTTTTATCTCGAATGAATTATTCATGTTGACATTATTTCAACCATTGATTTCCACATGTCAAACCCTAATGACATTAAATATGAATTATTTTTTTCTTCAAGAGTCTCATTTAAGTTATTAAACTTGTTCTAAAGGACTTGATTTGATACCAATTATTGGAATCAAAATCACTAAGAGGGTGATGAATTAGTGTCTTCATAAAATTTAACTTCAACTATTATAACTTGCATGAACCATCAAAGAAGCCATTCAAAATTCATTAACCATTATGAGTTTATTGATTATGAAACAACCATCCACAAGAACATGAAATAATAACACTAGGAAGAGGTGTTAGATTGTCCTTTGGGTGTAGACCCTGATATGTAAGGCACCAAAGGAAATGAGTTAATTTAGTCTTGAATTTAGCACATAAACTATTAAGATGAGAAAGCCAAGTATAGAGAGACACCTTTAAATTCTAGTAGGATTTCAATTGACACAGAACAAAAACAATAGATTTATTGGAATTGCAAAAAACAAAGCACAAACGTGTGGAAACTAAGGGAACAAATTCATGCCCCACCAACTTATAGAGTGGTGGAAATGAATTGAACTATCCCTCCTTCATTTCCAATTTTTTAAATGATTCCCACTCCCAAAATGATGCAATGTCCACCTGCTGCTCCAACAACGAATAGATCACCTGATTGTCACTTAATGCCTCTGCTTTTGGCAGAAACAATGATGGTGCTTCTTGCTTGATGAAACTACTATTATTTGTGTTGTCGATGGTCATGGAAGGGATTTGGTAACAACAATCTCAATCTGAAGATGGGAAAGTGAAGATATAGACACTTGGAATAAATGAGAGGATTGTAACTCTCCAATGGTGAGTTCAGGGTGCTAAAGATTGTCTCCTTTTTCACTATACTCTGTCTCTTTTATATCTGCACTCTGCATGAAAGCAACATCCTAACGAGTGATGGGTTGCTTCACAAAAAACACTTCAATTGGATTGTTCTTTGTATGTCATGAGCTCTAACAACTCCTCCTTTGCGTCTGCATCGTTTGTCCTCTACGTTGGGCTCATTTTTGTTATACAAATTTTAGACTCTGCAGAGTCTTATTCCTTTGCAAACAGTTTGGATTGACTTATGTATTCACAACATAATGTCATTGTTGGGTGTTTATTTGACTACATGTTTGTTATTCATGTTGCTTATTTGTCATGGAATGCATGTTCATCGTGGCACAAGTAGAAAACTCAATTTCTCATGGTGACACACCGCTTGCAAGTAGAACCCATTTGAATAAAATAATTCATTGAACCTTATAAAGTGGTGCTTAACACAATTTATAATAATTTAATTTAGTTTATAAAATAAAAAATAACAATGCTTTAACGACATATAAAATCTATTGCTCATATGACTAGCCATTGTAGTGCCTCGGTTATCAATGATTGTTCCTATATCAATTATTTACTGTTATTAGTTGAGATCATAATTGAAAAGGGAGGTTACCAATTGCCATAAGAAGCAAATACAATTAATTAGTTTATATTAAAATGTGTCATCGGCCTCATCATTTCTATTTGGTTAGTGGTATTTTATTATGCATGGAATTTGAGTTGATAAGATGCATTTTTTGCAAAAATTTGGGGGTCGATCGAGGCAGGTCCGCCGACCATATAGTTTCTTGACATCTTTCTAAAATAGTTAGATGAAGAAAAGGGTGTTTTAGGCCATTATAATATCAAAATAGCCTTATGTATTGTGCGAGTCTTTCTCCAGCATTGTGCACTTTGTACGTCATTGTTGTCAGCTAATACTTCTCGATCATATTTAATGGAGACCCAATCTAAATGACGCCACATATTAATAAGTCCATTAAAAGAGGACATACTTGATATTATTAATGTATATTAGGAACATGATATAGGGAATATGTTGTTGGGAGTTATGTTCTACAACTACTCCATGTGTGCAAACATAGGAAAATAGTGTGTTGACATATGTAGTGGCTACTTCATGTGCGAAGCTCTGAATGAACCACCTAAATCGCCAACTACATGGCCCTGTTACTATTATCTCTCTTATCCATAAGACATTATCACTATGTCATTGTTGGGTGTTTATTTGACTACATGTCTATTATTCATCCATTAAAAGAGGGCATACTTGATATTATTAATATATATTATGAACATGATATAGGGAATATGTTGTTGGGAGTTGTGTTCTACAACTACTCCATGTGCACAAACATAGGAAAATAGTGTGCTGACATATGCAGTGGCTACTTCATGTGTGAAGCCCTGAATGAACCACTTAAATCATCAATTGCATGGCCTTGCTTTTGCTATCTCTCTTATCCATAAGACATTATCACTAATGTCATTGTTGGGTGTTTATTTGACTACATGTCTATTATTTGTGTTGCTTGTTTGTCATGGAATGCATGTTCATCGTGGCACAAGCAGAAAACTCAATTTCTCATGGTGACACAACGCTTGTGAGTAGTACCCATTTGAATCAAAGAATTTGTTGAACCTTATAAAGTGGTGCTTAACACAATTTATAATCATTTAATTTAGTTTATTAAATAAAAAATAACAATGCTTTAATGACATATAAAATCTATTCCTCATATGACTAGCCACTGGAGTGCCTTGGTTATCAATGACTGTTCCTATACCAACTATTTCTTGTTATTAGCTGAGCTCATAATTGAAAAGGGGGGTTACAAAGTGCCACAAGAAGCAAGTACGGTTAATCAGTCTATATTAAAATGTGTCGCCCGCCTCATCATTTCTATCTAGTTACTAGTATTTTATTATGTGTGGAATTTGAGTTGATAAGATGCATTTTTTGCAAAAAATTAGGGGGTTAATCGAGGCAGGTCCATCAACCACATAGTTTCTTAACACCTTTCTAAAACAGGTCAATAACAGAAAGAGCGTTTTAGGCCATTATAATATCAAAATAGCATTCCGTATTGTGCGAGCCTTTCTCCGACATTGTGCGCTTTGTATGTTATTGTTGCCAGCTAATACTTCTCGATCGTATTTAATGGAGACCCAATCTAAATGATGCCACATATTACTAATTCCATTAAAAGATGACATATTCGATATTATTAATATATATTACGAACATGATATAGGGAATATGTTGTTGGGAGTCTTCCTATAGATGGACAACCCTCCCCCTCCTTTTCTAGCATAGATATTATGACCCCTGAATGAACCACCTAAATCACTAACTACATGGCCCTGCTACTGCTATCTCTCTTATCCATAAGACGCTATCACTTGTGAATTTCTAAATAAATTGGCTAGACATCTTAAAAACTTAGAGATCCTAAGTGTTGGGCATTATTGTAGCACAACAACAACCATGTGCAGGCTATCCACTCCTCCTTGTGTGTAATTCATAACAAGCTCTACTAATGGCATCCACAACACTGGGAGATATGGCATGATGTCCTTCAAGGTCAATCACCAATATATTCTCATCTGAAAATTCACCGCACTCTTCAAAGTGTATGATAAAAGGAGGAAGTTTGTCAGATCCTTTTCCACTAAAACTTTCACAAAATTGATTATGCTATTAGGAAATTCCAAATACAATTCTTTGTAACTTTTCTTAAAATGAATCGAGAAAATGAGAGGACATGGTTTTGTGTCGGTGATCTTAGTTGGAAAGTTTCAACATCACTACTAATGACGGGAAATCCTGATTGCTACCTTATTCACTTCATAGAAACTCTTTTCGCAATTATGCATGTAATCGATGACATAACGAACAATAAACTTAGAGGTTTAGTGTGAAACATATGTACTTTTCGACATTCAAACATGTGCAAGTTTTCCTTCAAACTACTCATCAACCATACCTTACTTTCAGATATATCTCTAAAGTATGTCTTCTCGACAACTACCTCTTAACATCTCTTTCTTCTTCACACGATTGACACAAATGGCATGTGCTACATACATTCCTTCTTGTAAGAAAGGGGATTTTTGCATAGGTCATAGGTTCCCCCGGCCTGTTTCCACACCAATACACTTCTCATTTTCTGATCTCCTTCTTCATACCTCCTCTTCCTGCTCTATTGCTCATCTCCTTTAGTTTAAAATTCTTCAACGCATCCCCTTTGGCGTTTCCATTGCACATTTCACTTGCAATTGCTAGTTTATTTATTTATTGTTTTAATAATAGTTGCAATGTATCAAAAACCAAACTTTGAATAAAATATGCACTACCATTCGTAAACATTTCCACTTAAGAATTCTATGTAATATTCATCAATCGTTGCGGTGAGTCCCAACCTCTGTCATTCCCATGGAAATAAGTATTTGCAGAGATATCATCAAACTTTCTTCTAAGTTATTCTTATCACACAAAATTGTAACTTTATCTTCGAACTTTCGTCTAAGTTGTTGTTATCACACAAATATGTCACTTTATAATCTACCACCAATTACCTCCCCACGTTTCCCTTCCCTCTGAATCTGACTAAAGTGAACAAATGTGCAGTCCCTGATATTGAAATCAAAGGCATGAAGTAGACAAAAAAAACCAGGGCCAAGGCAAATTTTTGGAGGAGCATACTGTAACCCGAACCTTCCTTGCACACGGCTATGATTATGCAACTTTGATAGGTATTATGGATGTACCTTATAGCTCCATTTTTGGGAAAATGTTGCCCCACACCATAAAAAAATGCCTCACAAAAAACAGTTTCATGACAAACATAGTAATTTCAGTGGACTTTCGAGATTCTAGTTTTTGGAGGCGGGATATTGAAATTTGAGTTCTTTTTCTTTCATAATAAATGTGTACCATAGAAGTTGATATTCTGAGGAGGAGAGGGTATACAGAATGATAGGCTCATAGACGGAGGAAATAAACAGTAGCAGTTAATGGTCAACTTGTCACGCTCACATCAAGAGTGATACGCTCAACCATGACAAGAAGATTTCGAACTTGTGTTACTAGAAATAATAATTGTTATGAAAAGGTACTGAATTGTTGGAAATAAGAAACGTGCACTGTAAAGTAAAATGAGACTAAAATATTGCATGTAAGAGATGTTAGTGTGTGTATACATAAAAATCACATTTATTTTTATAAACAAATTGTCAACATATATAAAGATATAGAGAGCGTAGTAGCGCATCCCACATAATACAAAAGAAAAAAAGTAAATATAAAATGAGAAAATTAAGGGGTGCACACAACTACCCAAGTATTATATGATTAACAAAAATATATTTTAATAGATTATGTTTTTTTTAATATGTTGATTTTATTTTGAGCATTTAAATTATGTGGAAAGTCTATTTTTAAAGGATTTAAATTAAGTCATTTTGAATATAAAGAAATCTAAGATGATCCATTACTTGAGAATAAAGTCACATTTTTGGGTTCCTTATGTGTCACTACTTTACTGACTAATTTTTTGATATGACTTGTTTTATTGGCTTTTTTTTTTTTCAAGTTTTAAGTGTGAAAGTGACATATGAACACTTCAATTTCAAGAAATTGTACTTTATTTCACATGTGCACTTAGGAGTGATTGGCTTATTCATAGTTAATAGATCATCTAGCCTAGAAAGTGAATGAGTGTGTGGTTATGTGAGTCGTTGAGTATACGCTATCTCATTGGTCTACCATATAAGTTTCAAAGATGGTGAGAGAGCATATTCCACTACTAGGTGAAGTAGTGCATCACAGGGAGCAGGTTTGGGCAGGTAAGTAGTATTATTGAGAGAGATTTGTTGTGCAATCTAATAACTTAGATATCATATCCTTTATTACCTCCATTGTTATCATTATTATCGTGTTCACACTTACGTAAACACCTTTACATCTTCTCTCAAGTGTTTTCTTGACCGCCTTATTCTTTCCACTTAGGAACCACGTAATTAATTATTACAAGCGGATGACATCGACCATGGTTGATACCATGTAGTAGAGCATTTTATCATATGACTACATTGACCACAATTGATGTCGCTAATTATCAAAGTTTGTGACTTCAAGCTATGTTTGTCTATTTATAGTTATCATTGTGGTCATTTCTCAATATTCACATCATTTCTTATCGATCATTTTACACTCTTGTGCTTACAATCAGAGGTCTTCTTAGAGTATTGGGTCTAGTATACATAAGAATAAGAGTTTCACTCCAAGTCTTTGGAGTCCCCAACTTTTATTTACTTGGGTCTTCTTCATTTGAGGAATTCTTGTGGTCCCCCATAAAAACTCTTTAATAAGGTGTTACTAACCATGGGGGCTTAATGTGTTAATGGTGTCTTCACAAAAATATATCTGCCTTCATTTTCCTTTATGTAATGTAAAGCATGACCACAATAGTAATGTACTTGAAAAAGAGATTAAAAGATTACATATAAGTGACATTAATGTTTATATGCATAAAAATCACATTTTTTATAAATAAATTGCCAAAAAATATTTTAATTTGTATAATAATGTCCACTAAAGTTCAAGATTGGTCCATGAGACTACAAAAATGATTACACCCTAAATAAAGAAATAAGTTTTTTGGAATATCAAGATGTGTTTTTCTTATTTATTAAAGGCATAATAGTTAGCAATAGGTTATATATTCATAGCAGTTAATAAACATCAATACATAAATAAGAATATATCTTGAAGGCAACTTGTACGATATAATGATAAGAGACGATTTTTCAAACCACAAGATGAAAAGTGCACTTAGCTAAATACAAAGATAGAGATGTGATTTGGGAGTGTAGAGTGATTGTGCATGCTGAAAATGACTTGGTGGTGTTTTTTTTATGGAACTATAGTTACAAACTAGGATAGTATGGAATCATACGACCCGTCTTGGAGCATGGTATGGTCATGTCCTATGTTTTACAGTTTTGAATGGTTATGTGTTAGGTGTTTTCTATCTTCTTGTGTGGTTGTGGCATCTTGTTATGAACTTCACACTGAAACCTTAGGTGTCACACATTTGTGATGATTGTATGATGTGAAACACCGTCAAACCCTAACCATAGGTAAAAGACCCTAAAAAAGGTTAGTGTTTGGGTTGAGCAATCATGTGTCACCTATGTCAGAAATAATCTAAAGAGACATCAAACCATATATAGTTCTCTACCTAAAATTTGATGTCTATATGGATGCAACTGTTTTGGCTACTTGATCACTTAACAACTATAAAAAAATGGATTGGTATGCTTAAGATTGATTTGAATTGTCTTCAAAGGTCTCTAGAATGTAAATCTTGACTTTTGAACCTGGTTGATAGTGCTTCAAACCTATGTGTGAGCTACTCCTAGATTGTGTTACTACTTTGAAGGAGTTTAGGAGATCTTGAAGAGCTTTAGGAAAGTGTTTTTCCATGAGTGATTTTTGGAATTGCTTGATGATTATCGAAACTAATAAATAGGCGAGTTATACTTGTTTGTATAGTCATTTATAGGTTTAATTTTGCATTAAGACCAACCTTTAGGATATGAATTGTCCATGAAAAGATATCAAATTGGGAAAGTGATTGTTGGGTAGCGAGAGACAAGATCCAAACTAAATGGTCCTAGAAAAATAATTCAAGGGACTTTATAAGATTTTGGGTGAGATTCCTAGGGATGGTATGTTTTTTGTTGATTATTGTGATTCACTCCATAAATGACCGAGTAGTTTGAATAGATAAGTAAACCATGGAAGAGAGAAAATACACTAGGATTGGAATGTGCACACAAGTCATGCTTTATAAAGACAAAGTTTTCATTCCCAAATTTAGATGTCTACATTTTCCCCCTTTTAAGTATCAAATGAAAATTACATTCTTATAGGGAAATACACTAAAGTTTGTATACACATTTTGTCTCTACTTAGAGTTATGATTCCACTTGAGTGTTCACATGCTCCATGATGAAACCTACAACACAATGTGTAGTCAATGTTTATAAAATAATTGAGCTTTAACTTAGCTTTGAAGATATATTTATAATTCGAAAATTGAATTTGTAGTTCTACTAGAGAGACAAAAGAATGGAAGGAATACGTGCATGTTTTCTTTACCGATGGAGAAGCTCCCAAATTTGTTATACTTGGATATTTGGGCTAAAATTAAAATTTTAAAGGATTGGGGGTGATCTGTTCCTAAATTTTTTGAAGGAGATGTTGAAGGTTCAAAGGAATTGAATGTCACTTGACCTAATTTAACGTCAAAACAAAGAAGGTTTTCTAGTCACTATATATCTTCCAACAAAAATGAGAAAAAGGATGCCACAAGGTTTAATAGTGACTTCGATATTCTTTTAATCCTACAAACTACACCATTATAGATAGATCTAGGTCCAAATGAAAAATAACACAAATTTGAAAGGTAATGACTAGTTCGATGCCCCCATCATGTGATGCCCTATGATCCTCATACGAAAAATGTTGAATATATAAAAAGGATAAGAAGGTTCGTGCCCCCATACCGAATGAAGTACTCAAACACCCCCCCCCCCCCCACACAGACATTCTATACCAAGATTCAATAGACCCTAGTTTGAAAAGTGTAATCTATTCCTAAACATGTATTAGCAATTTGTAGCTATCTGTGGGAATCTAAAAATTCTATAATCTACTGAAAATCTACCCTGGGATGAAAATGTTAATCGTAAACCATAAATTATGGTGGTTTCTTCCATGTTGGATAGTTTTTTCCATGTATAATATGTTCCTATTTTGTATGTGTTTATTTCTTGAGTGTTGGTACCCTGTGTTGCTCTAATTTTAAACTCTAGATTATATTTATTTGCATAATGTGCATATATACAATGTGATAAACTGCACTAAATGCCCCTTTTTCTAGGAAAGTGAGATGTGGAAATAGAACACTCATCTAAAAAGAAGTGATATGTATCCATATTGAATGTATATGATAATTAGCATTGGAGGAAATGGAGGGATGTTTTAGGTGGCCACCGTTGAGATGTTGTTCCTATAAGGATGTGCGTGATAGAAACCATAGCACACAAAGATATAAAATAATAAACAAACAAGAATCGCATAAGTAATCAAGTATAGAAGCAAATAATTATAGAGGAAATAAAGAATATAAGTAATCTAGCATACAAATACACAAGATATGTCACATATATTAGTCATAAAGAAGGTGCAAGAGGTTATAAAAAGGAACATAAAAGTGTCACACATACAACAAACATAAGAAAAAGACTATAGAATCCACAAACAAGGGACACCAAAAATATTGCAAAGATAATCATAGAAAAGGCCATAAGCCACACACACTAAACTAAGCATACACTCACACAAACAAGTGAATACAATAGAAGATAGAAACCTAAGATCACATAGAGTAAGATAAGTTAGTGTTGAAAAAAACAAAAGTGTTTTTCATATTAGTCTTTAAAATGTCATATTGCACAATATAAGAAATTGAGCATAGTGAGGAAGTGAAATTATCTATATTGAAAAAAAATTACTTAAATAGCGTATGATATGTCCTTGAATTAGAAAGGAAACTAATACATACTTAGGTCAACACCTATCATCATGTATAATCATGTATGTGTCATGTATCAAGTTCAAGATACCTCGTGAATGCACATTTTTAAAGACTATAAAAATATAACAAATCAAGTCATATGTATGCATTGCTTTTGTATTTATTTTTTTGTTCTTATTTGATTATTTGAATGTGTTTGTATTTTAGTATATTTGTATAAGAACAAGGGAAAAAGATAGAACTACCATATGACCTTTTCAAAAATTGGATGGGTGAACCTATCAAACAAAGGAGGCTTAGACCTTGAATATGTCATGTTTAGTGGGATTTGGATGGACCTTCAAATGTCAAGGGTGTATAAAATGTTTGGGAACCATAGGATGTGCAATATGAGACGCGATATGAGGTGTGTAAGTGATAGATTTTTCAAAGGTAGCATATGTAGGTGTGGCATTATTATGTGTGGAAAATGGTGTAGTTTAGTAAAAGTAGTATGCAACATGGTCTCATATGGAATACTCTTCGACAATAACAACCTACTAATTAATAATAAACTGGATGCATTGGTAAAAAATAGAAGGGGTATCCTTAAGGGTATGAAGCCAAGGGAAACTAAACACATGTCACATGAGCTAGGGGAAAAGGTGACCAAAAAAGGAATAACCACAGTAGTAGATCCCATCGTAAGAGATAAAACAATATGCACAAGAGAGGTCTTGATATCAAACATCATGTGTTATTAGTATAGCAAAGAGAGGAAAGTAATTTAAATGTGCACATGTTGCATCTAGCATCCTTTTCTATCAAAACACTATGAATATGGCTTAGACCCAAAAAAATATCAAACATAAAGTGTATCAAAAACAAGCTCATGAGTGACATTGGATTAATTGAATGTGATAACAGACATAAGGATGGAACAAGATTGATGGTACCAATAAGAGAATCTAGTGGATGATCGTAAAAAGGAGGATGAGGTTAACCTCAATATGTGTGGTGCACTTCCATATTATATTCAATACTATTGTGATTAGGAGGTGGGTCATTGATATTATTAAGGTTATAATTTTCATTGATAGGATTACTGTATGAAAGAAATTTAACACGCAACCTTCAATCACACTCAACCTCCCGAGGTCGGTTTGGGACATCTGATGTGGAAATGTATGGATGGATGGATGTAGCAAATATATGGAATATGGAAAAAATGGACAGAAATATGCGAAAGTGGTAAACAAGCTATTGAGGTAAAACAATGTCCTCAATGCATAATATCAGGGTCTCCTCATCAAGGTAAATGAAGGCCCTTCTAACCTGAACTGGTTTGATGGATGGGTCAGAAATAATAGCAACACAGAGACTCCAATCGATATTAAGCTCTATAGAAATTCCTTCTAGTGGTTGTGGGATGCGTGGAAAACCAGTGGGCTCCTCGTAATGATTTCCAGACAAGATAATGGAACAAGCGAGAGAGGCATGGTTCCATTAGCTCTATGGGAGATTGACGGGTTTGGTATAAAATGTGAGGGCTTGATGAGCTTCTTCGCTTAGGATGTACAGTTGCCTAATGATGTCAGGTGGAAGTGGAGATGTTATAAAGACCAATGCTCTTAATCTGGTGTCTATGTCTAATTAGCCTTTGGTCCCATTCGGTTGGGGGTCTGTTGGATAAAAACCATAAATTCTATCTGATCATGGTCCTTGGATGGTCATGTGTAAATATCTAGACTCTATTACTAGGGGCAGTCCAATAATCATAAGCTTTATCAGCTTCGATGTTTAAAATGTTTAATTGTTCAATTTTCTCAGCATATCATGTTGGTGTTCTAAGGAAAAGAAGATGGATTCCCGTATCTATGTCCGTGATTAACTCGAGACTATTCGATTTTGGTACCCGTGGATCACTTATGTATATGTGTTCTTGTTGAGGACAATTGATGGTCATGTATTGCAAAGATCTAACTTAATTAAGAAAATAACAACTAATCTAATTGAATTAAAACTTCTCTATGTTTTTGGTATTTTCAAGATATAAATGAAATAAATAACACAAAACAACTACTCTAATAAAATAAATATTTTTTGTGCTTTTTGGAATTTAGAAGAAATAAAGAAATGGAAATCTTCTAATATAATTAACAATCCTAAACAAACAAACTAATCAAGTGTAGTTAATTGCATGTGCGACAATGTATTTAATCTAATTTAACCAAACAAAACTTTTTTCTAATAAGTAATTCTGGATTTGTTAAATCCTCTCCTATCTCGGATACACGGGAATATTGAAAGCTTCAGAGTATTTTCTTCCCATGTAACCTCCCAGATAGGATATATGAGGATCGAAGGGAAATCAAAGATAATATGAAGCATATTTGAAATTGACTTTAACTATTTAAAATAAAGGAATCAACTTCTTCTACTCTATTTGATATATATGTATGCGTATAATTTAGAAATAATAATATACATAAATGAAGAAAACTAACATCAACCCCAACTTGGAAATACACAGCAATGGCATATCCAGTTGTGTTATGCTTTGTCCCCTCAGCTTGTCTTTTCAATCTCCTATGTTCACATGATTCCAAGGGATTGGGAATGCAATAGAAGCAATAATGAGAAGGTGTTGGAGCAATGGCAATTTGATGGCAATCTGGTAGCAATGCAAGTGGAAGAGAGATAACACAAGTGAACATAACTTGGATATGTAATTTCTTGCAAGAATATGGCAGCTTAGTAATACAATAATACACAAACTTATCTTCAACCATTTTCTTGAGAATAAGCGATGAATTTATAGAAGGTTGGTTAGGCTGTGCACAATCACACTTGGCAACCATGGGGTGACACATCAACAATGAAGGGGAAGTTTGAACAATCAATCACGATCAATTACAAATTATAAATTACAAGTGAAGAAGAGAATGCCACAAGGTAGTGAAGCTTGAAATCAGCTAAAATGGTTCACAAACATGCGCTAAAAGTGAACTTGAGTGGGACAACATGTGTCTTAATTGACTTTGGAAGATTTTGGAAAAAGAGCATAGGATTTCCGCCCTATCTAGGTGGTGGTTACAGAACCACCGCCCAGGTAGGGTGGCAGTTTTGTAACTAAAATCCAAAATAGTGGGAAAGTATAGCTGGAATCTACAAAAAAGAAAGAATGGCTAAGTAAGGCAACCTAGACTACAAATATAACTTGCAAGGAGGTTTAGGAGCTCGAACACCTTTAGAAAATACATGAATCATCATTGGGGACCTTTTATACCATTTTCTGATAATGTAGCACGTGTAATTTTGGGTACGTACATATTGCCCCCTCAGAGAAGCGTTTCAACCATGAAGAGGCATAAAACGTAGAGTCTTAGTATGGTGTTCCTGAAATGGGGAGTTAGAAGCTATACCTGACACGCCCATGTGTCAAAATGTCATCATTCTAGCTCTCATTACCTGCAAGACTCAAGTGCAGATAGATATGATATCAAAAAATAAACACTAAATCAAAATGACAAGTGGACTTACCATTTACGCAGGGATAGAAATATACCTACGCCAATGCTCTAGCCCTGTGGGAACAGACACTCAAAATGAAGTTAAAACAAATCATATATATATATATATATATATATATATATATATATATATATATATATATATATCCAAAAAACTCATTTTTGAATTCATTTGCACATATCCTATTGGTGATTTTTGAGCTCTAGGCCCACAATGGCCATTTCAAATGAGAGTGTAGTTAAAATGATCAGTGCAACATCGTGATCATGACCTCAAGACCGAGAGATGCAACGACGTGGATAAAGGTTAGTATTTTACAGTTGTTTTTTTGAAACCTAAATATGTAAAATGTTGAAAATATTCACCTAGGGGGGATTTTCAAAATTTATTGTTTTAAAAGGATCCTTAGGGGATAATGTAAGTGGGTTATCCTTTTGTTTTGTTAAAAATGAGTTTTTTTGTCTTTTTTGTATTTTTGGGTTAAAATGGACGGCCTGTCAATTTTGGATATGACCACTGCCCTGTGTAGGTCAGTGGTTACATGACCACCACCTTCTCAAGGTGGTAGTTACAAGACCACCACCCTGAGAAGGTGGCGGTCATAAAACCACCGCTCTACACAAGGTGGCGGTCTTGTAATTATCAAGACAACGAGCTAATTTAACCAATTTAAGCTAATTTTTTTTGTTTTTAAGTTGTTTTATATTGTTTCTGATGAGTTATCCTATTAAAACATGTTACTAACTCACTTTTTTTCATGTTTTGTGAATGCAGAAGGAGGAATACGTTCGTCAAAGTCATGAGAGATAGTCTGACTGGCTTCAAGCTGTCCTTGATTAGCTGACTCAAGCTCAGACAGACTTATTGCACTGAGTTGGGATATAAAGGATCGCATGGGTGCCACACATTACACCTACTA
The DNA here is from genome assembly GCA_019776745.2 of Taxus chinensis. Taxonomy (NCBI): domain Eukaryota; kingdom Viridiplantae; phylum Streptophyta; class Pinopsida; order Cupressales; family Taxaceae; genus Taxus; species Taxus chinensis. The sequence continues at coordinate 511,696,588 of CM034153.1, read as the reverse complement.
GCCATATACTGTGTAACCTCTTTTCTTATTGGGATGCGGTCTGGAACACTTTTTGGCTTCCATGTGTTAGAGGAGAGTGGACCATCACTCACAAGGACGTGTACAGGATACTAGGAGTTCTTATACTTGGAAGACATTTGACTCTTGAGACTACATGGTCTATAGCCAGAGCTAGGCATTAGGCCACTTATATGGGGGGACGATGGGGTGTCAGTGGGCACCAAGCAGGGCATAAGACTTTGTTCCATTGACATCGCTCCTTTCCCTACTCTCTGCGAGACCATCATGGGTATTTTGGCTTTGCGGTTGATAGGAGATAAGGGTGGGGACAAGTTATTGTATTGTTGGGCTCTGGTTGGTATGGAGATTAAGAAGTATGGGCAGACTTACACATAGGGAGAAAACATTTTGGGGACCACATTCCATGACTTATGCCAGGTGGTGAGGTTACAAGGACAGTAATTGAGCCATCCTACATTAATGATGAGATGGGTGTATGAGAGGGTCATCTCCTATCATAGGGGAGTCGGCATACAAGACCTAGGGGCCGTCAGGGCCGTGACATGAACTAACATGTCTATTATTAGAGGACCACATCAGCGAGTGGCCACCTTGACTATAATTGATTTCATTGTTACACCCTACCAGGATATGGTTGGAGTATGGGTCCAAGATGGGACTACTGTGACTGCTTGTGCTACTACTGGATAGTTAGTGGACATATCTTAGAGGGTAGAGATTCACCCATTTGATAGAGTACCCCAGTAGTTCGGGTTACCCTATATTGAAGTTCTTCTTCCTGTGGTCATTGTATATAGGAGCATTAAGGAGTCTTGAGGTGGCCCTAGGGGTGATCATGGTTGGACTTTTGTGACTCCAGCGGTCCCTATCGTAGTAAGACAAGTTGTTCATGGTCGATGAGCACATGTGCCTGCGCCCCTCCTTCAAATTGAGGTCGCACCCACTCATGGTGGGGAGGTAGAACAAGCGATACCCATTGATGTGGATACTGAGACTTAAGCGGAGATAGAGGAGGAGAGTGGTGAGGAGATGGGTGAGGAGGTAAGTGAGGAGATGGGGGAGGAGTTAGGTGATGAGACTCACATAGATGAGGAGGAGAGTGACTCGGAGTGGAGGGTCACTGAGAAGATCTCCATGGCGGAGAGAGAGGAGATGGAGTTGAAGGAGGTGACACTAGTTTCTAAGGAGCCACTTCCTTGTGAGGGAGGTGGGGATGAGGAGTCAATCATGGGGCGGTGGGTTGCTTCAGGAATAGGGGAGGCATTGCAGGTGCCTACAGGAGCACCATCACCACCAACTACACCAGTTGATCCCATAAGGATTCCCGGAGATATGATTATGTAGGAACTCTTTTCTCATCCTTATTAGCTAGAAATGTTAATAACTACGCATTTTTTTTCTTTTTTTTTTCTTATGGTTTTCTAACTCATTGTTGTTTTCTTGTTTCGCAGCCACTGCTCATGGATGGAAAGATATTCAATGGATTTGCATTGATAATTTGCTCCTCCCTATGGGGAAGACCAGAGAAGAGTTAATGGAATAATGTGGGAAACCTTTACAGGATAGCCGCTGCATTGATATTTTTGCGCCTCTTCGGAAGGTGGCAGAGATTTTTCTTTCTCAAAACACGAAGATTGCGGGGTATGAGATGGTTGAGAGATTGGCGAGGCGGAGCCATTCATGTAGCGAGGCCACAACTAGTGGTCGTTCTCATGGTCATTCTCACCACTTTGTGCATTCATGATGTCAAAGCCATAGCAGGATTCCTGGCCATAGCCCTGCACCATCTCAAGGATCCCACAGAGATTGATAGGCCATTGAGCCTTTATTGCTTCGTTTCCATTTTGTGAGGCATATATATGATTTTTTTTACATTTTTGTGCTCATTGCGAGCATTTTGACCACACATAGTGTGTGATGGCATTGTACATAAACTTGACTTATTATGATGATATATATATATATATATATATATATATATATATATATATATATATCTTTTTGGCTCAGCTATCCTTTGCACTAGGGTTGACTCCATTTATGGTTTTCTTCGCTCATGTACTCTAGATGTTTAGAATTTCTGATTTTATATGATGTTCTGAATGCATGCATTGGATAATGATATGCTTAACATAATTATTTATTTTGTTGTTTTTGGTTTTATATGATGTTGATGAAAAACACAATGTAATGTATAAACTTTGGTTTTTCAAGTAGTATTTAATATTTTTTTTTCTTGGCAAAATGTGAAGAATGACCTGATAATAAAATGAACTTGCTCCACTTATAACTCCTGGAAACTAGTAAGATGTGAGGGCTCGTCACCGAGATCCAGGAGGGACGCGATTTGTATGACTTTGATAGATGGAATGACGAGGGAAAGACAAGATTTTGACATAAATCCAATTAGAAACCTACAACCTAACTCTACACACAATTTGCTGCACAGTCTAGAATGTGATTTTCTTGCAAGTTTATCTAGAATTAGACCCGTAGATGGCCTCCTAATTGAAAAAATATGGTTTTAATGCTTTAACTCTTTTGGGAACATACACATCTAACTCAATTTTTTGGGATTTAATATTTTTAAGAACTTTTTATTAAATGAAATTGCGTTTAAGTCACTAATTATTTGCACAAACCCCCTACACCTTGCCCCATTCTACTAATAGGAAGAATGGCCTCCTCACCAAGGATAAGGCATAAGTGAGTAAGGGAACCTCCCTCCTTTCCCAACCTCATGCAACTAGTAAGAGATGTGGCCTCAACACTGAAGGTTGGTGGGGCAAGGAAGTGTGAAAATGAAATTTTTTTATTGATTTTGACCTGATGTATATACTTTTTTTCTTTATTTTTAAATTCAATTTGTGCTTTTAGGAGGGAGAGCTTTCCCATAGCCTCAACCCCACGCAACCAGTAAGATGCGAGGGCTCATCACCGAAGGCTGAAATAGGTGAGCAAGCAATCCAGATGAAATGTTTAGAATGCTTTTGCTACTAAAGAGGTTCTCTGTGAAAGATGTGACATCAAGAAATGTCTAGAACAGACTGTGGGCAAAAACACCTATGTTGGTAGAAATCTATGAGTAGAACCAAATATGTAGGCCTTGGTAGGATTAGTGTCAAAACTCTATCTTATCTTGTTGAATTGATGAAGTGATTAGAAATGTTGATGATAGTATTGTGGATACTTGAAGAAATGTGATTGGATGTTTTTCCAATGTTTTTAGAAGTTTATGAAACCTTCTTGAAAGATAAGTTTCTTAATTAAAATTTTTTACAAATGATCTAGCAAATGAAATGCAATGCAAATGCAATGGTGTACATGTGGAGATGCAGATAAAATGTATGTAGTAGCATTTTAGGTGAAGTGAATTGACAGATTCATTGAATTCTTCAGCTTCTATAGTACACTTGTGATATGCCCCATAATTTTAGTCCTCCATGACTTGATATGGGCCCAACCACTTGGGCCTAAACTTCCTTCATTGGTTTTCTTGTCTATCTCGCTATCTAGTCTTAATATGAATTCTACCTCACATATTTCATGTTCGTAAAATCTCTTGTTATACTATCGGAAAATCCGGTCAGTGTAAGCTCTATGTCACTACTCAGCATTAAGTCAATCTTCATCGAGGATTTCTAAATCAAATATTTGTGCCTCACAATAACATTCTTCTCCTAAAATTCCTTGTAGTCAAATCTGGATACGGGTTATTTCAACCTCAAGCGGTAGAACAGCTTTAGAACTAAATACCAAAGAATAGGGGGTTACCCCTGTTAGTGTTCTTATTGATGTTCTATAGGCCCACAAGGCTGGAAATAAATTTAAGTGCCAATCATGCTTTTTAACCTTAGTAGTTTTTAGGAATATGGACTTTAGCCTTTTAGCAGTTGCCTCAGCCTGTCCATTGGCCTTAGGGTAGTACACAGATGATGTGTGATGATTTATCTTGAATTTTTCACACAATTATCACACCTCTTCATTTTTAAATGATGTGTCATTATCGGTGATAATGACTTGTGGGACCTCGTACCTATAAATGATCTAGTTCAAGATGAATTTTGTAATTATAGATCCCAAAATGATGGTAAGAGGCATGGCCTCAACCCACTTCGTAAAATACTTTATGGCCGTAATTATGAAATTGTGTTCATTAGTAGATGAGGGAGAGAATTTCCTAATCAAATCTAAGCCCCATGTGGAAAAGGGCCAAGGTGTTGCGATCAGTTGTAGTTCTTAAGCAGAAATGTGGATCTCTAAGAGAACTCTTGGCACTTGTGGCACTTGCGCACATACTTTACTACGTCATGTTCTAATGTAGGTCAAAAATAGCCCATTTGATGTATCTTTATGGTGGTGGCATGAATTTTGAAGTGACCCACAACCTCGATGTGAGCTCCATTAAGGATCTTTTCATATTCTTCCTCATCGACACACCTTAGTATCATACTGTCAAAGGCTCTGTGGTAGTGCACTTATTCTATGATAACATACTTGGCGGCTATGACGTGTAGTCATCTTCTTTTTTGTTATTTAGCTCCCTCAAGGTATGCGTGGTCCATAATGAAATTGACAATATCTGCATACCATGGACATGTGGTAATGGGAGACTTAGTTTTTACGTAATATATGTATTTGTCAAGGTAATCCAAGTTCACCAGTTCCCCACCATATAATGGGTTGTCTTATAACCAATCTGTAATGATTTTTCCTTTGACAGACTTCTGATTAATGAAATTTAACTTGAACTCACCCATTAAGGTAATGAAACATCCAGCTTTCTTGGACAAGGAACCCTGCGTTAGAAATGTTCTAAGATGATCTGATTTGATGATGACCCACGTTTCCTAGTTAAGCATATAATGCCTTAACCAATTTTTCGTAAATACTATAGCAAGGCATTCCTTTTCTTCCACCGTATAGCGCATCTTGTAGTCTAGCAACATATCAATGATGAAGTAGAATACACGTTCATGCTTGTTGTTATATTCTTTTGCTAACATACAGGCTAGTGAGATGTTTGTTTCCTAAGAATATAAGATGAGAGGATGATTTGATTTGGGAGGCATGTGTGTGGAAGGTGACATAAGAAATTGTTTGACCAATTCAAAGGCCTCATGACACTCATTCGTCCAGATGTTATATCGATCCTTTTTTAACAAATTGATTATTGAATGAATAACAAAGGTTAAATCAGGAATAAACCTGTGGATTGCACTGAGCTTTCCAAGAAAGGACCTAAATCCCAACTCTTCTGATGGAGGGGTCATTTCTAGAACTATTTGGATTTTTTTGGATATACATTGATCCCTCATGAATAAATAGTGTATCTCATTAGTTTGCCTCTCGTCACACCTAACACACATTTTTCTTGATTCAGTGTAACACAATATTTGATGAGTGAGAGAGGATAATGTGAAGCACCTCAGGGTGATCGCAACACTTCCTGGCCTTAGCTAGAAGGTATTTAATGTAGGATTCCACAATCTTGTGAATAAGATCATGGAATATGTAAGTCATTGGCCATTGGTAAGTTGCACAAATGGCATGACTGTGTAACAATAAGTCCCCCAAGGAGTAATAAAGGGTGTCTTTTCTTGATCTTCCTTAGAGATCTTGATTTGATTATACCTAGAAAAAACCATCCATAGGTGACAACAACTCATCACCAATTGTTGCATCAACAATAACATCGATGCATGGTAGTGGGAAATCATCTTTGGGACATGCTTTCTTGATATCCCAAAATTCAAAGAAGATTCAAATTTTTCTACTCTTTTTAAGAACGGGGACAATGTTAGATATCCACATTGACTAGTTGACCAGCTTAATGAACCCCACCTATAGGAGTTTCATAAATTCCTCTTTGACCATTAACACCACCTTTGGTTTCATAGGTCTAAATTTTTCTTGATGGACTTAACATCAGGTTTGGTCACAAGGTTGTGAACTGCAACATGAGGAGTGATTCCTATTATCTCTTTATACCTAAACATGAAGGCTTCAAAATGTTCTTTGAGAACCTTCGTGTGTATTTCTACTTCTTGAGGAGTTAGTGAAGAACCAAACTTCAAAAATTTTGGGTCTTCCTCCATTCTGATGTTGATGTCAATTGTTCCCTCAATCAAAGAGGCATTACCCTCTTCGAACTCAGGTGCAACTGAAGGTATTTCGAGTTATCCTTACCATTATATTTCACAAAACTCAAGACTTCCCATTCTATTTCACAAAACTCAAGACCTTCTGAAGAGGGAGGGTCCATCATGTGATCTCAAAAATAGGAGGAAGAGTGAGGAATGAGAGAAAATCCTCTCTTATGATGTGCGGGATGTAAATACATATAATCCTTAAGGTATCCTAAGATAGCCTCATCAATTTGTGCATAATATAGGGTAGTAGGCTTGTTCTCAGCCTCAGTATATGCCAAGATCAGATTTGTTGGCATTCTGTGAACTAAAGGCTCAGCATGAACTAAAACTATGAAGTTAGTATCTTCTAACTCTCTGCTTGGACAGAAACAGGAAGCAGAAGTAGTTATTAAATCAGCGAGAAGGTATTTCTCAAATGGTATTGCTTTGATTGAAATGATATCAAAACCTTTTCTTAATTCAAGTACTACAGTATTATAGAGCTACAAGTGTTCATCCCTAGTCTCATATATCTCTGAAACTTGGTTAGTGACTAGTTTTGAATCACCAAATACTCTAATATTACAAGCACCCATCCTCTTAGCTACTATGATACCAAGAAGGAGAGCCTCAAAATTTATCTTGAAAGCAAAAGACATGACCTTCCCCTCATGAGAGGTAAGGATCACACTTGCCCTAGTGCTAAAATGGCATTTTGTTCCATTTTAATTTAAAGTCTAGCAATCACTTGGGAAGATTATCATGTGATCACTCTTTGTATCTTCTTCCCTTTCTTCTAATACCTCAACCATGAATTCCATCAGCAGGTAAAGATTTGAGTCCAAGAGCATGTCCTATGCTCATGGAATCAAATGGAAGGAGAATGGGTAAATCATTCTCTAGCACATCGAAAAAAAAATTTGTGGTTTGTGTCGATATTATCTCAACAATAATGGTTTCATATTTGATCGTGGGAACTCCTTCAATCAAACCGGTAGTTTATAACTATGTTGTTGGAATTAGTTTTGTCTCTAGAGTTGAACTTGTAGGTTTCTTCAATTGGTTTGCATGAAGCTCAAAATCAATATGCACTCCAGGTTTCTTATTTAGATTAGCTAGGTGAATTTCAAATGGCTTTGGGTCACCCTATGTAATGAAGACTTTCCCCAAATGTAGGAATATAACTTCCTGAAATAATGTGGAAGGGATTTCCTTCTTGTGTTTTATCCAAGGACGACCAAGAATCATATTATAGTTGGTTTCCTAGTCTATAATATTAAAATTTGTAAGAATTATCTTGGTCCCTAGGGTAACTGATAACACTATGGTCCCAATCGATGTTTCCTTAAGGTTATCATAGCCTCTCAGCGTGTTTCTTGTTGAAGATAAATTTGTTTCTCCATATCCTAACTTCTGGAGAAATGAGAAGTGGAAATGTTAATTGTTGCCCCATTATCGATCATTGCGTGCTTAAGTTTTTCTAGATCTAAACCTGTAGATACAGATTCAAATCACCTCTACGTGTTATCTCAGCATCCGTGGGCATCTTACTAATTTCGAATACAAATCGAACATCTCTTTCTAGCTGCCCAAGGGGGAAGACATCAAAGTCTATGTGATTAATTTACACCTCCGGTGGAGAGGTAACATTGATCAAGTGATAAAGACCCATCGCTTCCAATAAAACAACTCAATGAGTAGGAGAATGCTTCAACAAATATAAGAAATATATGTGATAAAAGGTCTTGGTCAAATCATTAATTAGATCATATGCCCCTACCGACCTCAAAGGTATTGGAGTGTCATCTGACATAGATGAGTAAATAAGAATGGGCTATGAAGAGTAATCTCAAGTTCTTGTGGCAGTGTTTATTTGGGGTTCAGTTTATAATTCTACGATTCCCACGATTTTAAATTTTTGGTGACCATCCAAAGGGGGTGCCACCAATGGGTTTGATGAATTCGAGGCTTCATGATCATTTTTTCCTAGTAGGATACCCTTGTTTGAATAGTTGGGGTCTAACTTACCATATTTGGGACATGTGAGAAGAGCATCACTAAAGATCCTAAGTAGTGTGTTTTGAGGGGATACCGGTCCCATGCAAGTGTTCTAAGTTGGCATTGTAGGATTTACCAAAAATATATCAACAAAGAGTTGACTTTGGTCCTCTAGAAAATGTTGTAGAAATTTGTTACAGTCATGGCATGTTCTAGCATCATGCCCTCAGACCCTATGGAAACCTCAATATAGGTCAGGATCATAATCCCGAGGTCTTTGGTTTGTGTTTTGTTATGGCCCAAAGTTTTGATTGTTATTGTTCAACTGTTGGTTATTATAATTAAAGTTCGAGGCTTGTTGTCATTGATTTTGATATTGGTTTTGGTACCCGCTTGGGTAATCGTTAGGGCCTTGAGCCTAAACTTGTTTTTTTTGGGGTGGAGTATGGTTGAAATCCACTATGTTGATTGTAGGAGTGAATTTTTTACTCCTCTGATTGTCACCGTTGGTGTTGTTGTTAGAATTATTTACGCTCGGTGTGTTAACAACATTTGGTTTCTTTGCTTGGTCAGTAACACTGTCAGTTGTAACACCACAGTTTTTGTTGAGGACCTTAGGTCCTTGGTTGTTGTTTGAGTTGTTGGGGTAACTTGAATTACCCTAATTGGGAGTGATCAATATCTCATTTGAATCGTAGGTATTTAAACCATTGTCTATTGTTGCTTGATCTATATGAAGTGAACCTTTTCGTACCTCTTCATAGCTCCTTAGTGGGAACTTCTAGACTTCTTATTTTGTTTCTCAATTAAGAGAGTGAAGGAATAGATCACATAGCTCTGTACAATCCATGTTGAGAGTGCTTGTGGAAGAGTAGAGGACCTTCCACCATCTTTGGATGAAATGCGTAACATACTCATTGTGATCTTACTTTATATGTAGGAATTCCCTGGTTCTTGTTCTCAGTAACTTATTCATGTTGAAAGCTTTGACTAATTTAGACACAAGTTGTTTAAAAGAATAAATTGAGGCTTCAAGTATCCTATAATACCATTCAAGAGTGATGCCTTCAAGATTCATAGGGAATATTTTTGCTACAACTACATCCCATGGGATCAAATCTTGAATAACAGTTGCATATTCCTTGATATGTGCGTTAGGATCCCCCTCCCCCTTAAACTTTGGTAAGTCAAGAAGAGGTCATGTAATCATCATGCATCATATGGTAAATTCCAAGGGCTCCTTGAGATATTCAACGTAAGTTACCAATGTGTAGGACTCTTCCATTGATGACCCCTAATGGGGAGGTGGAGTAGGCATGGTAAGCAGGTGATATGGTGCATCGTAAACATTTGTGGGGGTAGAAAGCATCCCTTGTGGCTACGCATATGAACCAGAAAAATAGAACATGTCCCCTGTGGTGATTTGGAATAAATGTGTAGGTACATAGGGGCATTTTTATGGTACAGAGTTGAAGGCACAAAGCCAGGGAACGTTGCATTACCATTTGGCATGGCATTTGAGAATGAACTTCCAATTGGTGCCTATTGGGAGTATCTATACAAGGTGTGGGAAGGCATATCCAAGGTGCCTGACTTGTGAGGCATATAGAAGGATTTGGCATAGTTGGTGATTGGCAAAAGTTTTATACATGATGGAGAACCTTTCCTTTCCCTGAAGGAGATGAAGCATGAGTATCCTGGGTAAGTTCCAATTCTCTAACCCTATCCACTAATGTTGAGATAACCTCACCTGATATTGGTAACATGTTTTGTTTTAGCACACATTATTGAACCTTTTTAGGTTGCAAAGGAGTGTAATATCCTACTATAAATTGTTCATGGTTTGGGCACCCCTCATTAGGAATATTTTCCACTGTAGGAGGGCTAGAGGTGTTATTTTAAAGTAAGACATCAAAATATCCTTTGCATCCTATCCAAATATTTGTCCATATTTTTGAATCATTGTTTTCTTTGAGAGAAACATGCTAGATACTCCTCATCCAATAATGGGAGCGTATCAGACTACATACTAATTTGCGGTCTAAAAAATTGAGGTGACGAGCCTAACTCTCTGGTAAATGTCATATTGTTAGAACTTGAGAGTTTAGGTTGTTTTGTGTGTATAAGTTGATCAATGTCCTCAATCCTGAATGAGGAGTAATTATTTTTCCCTTGAGGATGAGGAGTTTGAGACACATGTAGATGATTCAAATAGTTGTCTACCCACCCAAATAGTGAGGGTGATTATTTCCTACCCATTTGATAGTAATATGCTTCCAAACCCAAATTGGGTCACTTGTGTTCTTATCCTGACATATTCAGGGGGTGAATAAATACCCGTAGAATAATGGGAGATAGATAAGATGGATGAAAGAAATGGAAATGAAAAGAGACTAGCTCTTCACGTTGTGTTCACAAATTTGTACAAAATAAATTTGACATGTGACCTTCAATCGCACTCAACCTCCTGAGGTCATGTCGAGACAGTCGATGTGTAAATGTATGGATGGATGAATGTAGAAAATGTATGGAATATGGAGAAAATAGATGAAAATAAGTGAAAGGGGTAAAAAAGCTATTGATGTAAAACAATGTCCTCAACGCACAATATTGGGATCTGCTCATCAAGAGTAAAAAAGGCCCTTCTAACCTGAACTGGTCTAATGGATGGGTCAGAAATAATAGCGACACAAAGACTCCAATCAATATCAAACTCTGTGGAAATTCCTTCTAGTGGTTGTGGGATGCATGGAAAACCAACGGGCACCTTGTAATGATTTCCAAACAAGGTCATGGAATAAGCAAGAGACGCATGGTTCCGTTAGCTCTATGGGCGATTGACAAGTTTGGTAAAAAACATGAGGACTCGATGAACTTCTTAATTTAGGACATTCAGTTACCTAATGATGTCGGGTGGAAGTAGAGATGTTATAAAGACCAATGTTCATAATCCGGTGTCTATGTATAATTGGCCTTCGGTCCCATTCGGTTGGGGGACCGTTGGATCAAAACCATAAATTATCTTTGTTCATGGTCTTTTTATGGTCATGCGTAAAGATCTAGACTCTATTTCTAGGGGCAATCCAAGAATCGTAAGCCTTATGAGCATTGATTTTTAAAACATTTAATTGTTTAATTTTCTTAGCGTATCGTGCTGGTGTTCTAAGGAAATGAAGACGCAATAGCATATCTATGTTCGTGATTAACTTAGGACCATTCAATTGTGATACCCACAGATCACTTTCGTATGTGTGTTCTTGTTGAGGACCGTTGATGGTCATGCATTACAAATATCTAACTTAATTACACAAATAACAACTAATCTAATTGAATTAAAACTACTCTATGTTTTTGGTATTTTCATGATATAAATGAAATAAATAACACAAAATAACTACTCTAATAAAATAAATATTTTTTGTTCTTTTTCTGGAATTTTGAAGAAATAAAGAAATGGAAAGCTTCCAATATAATTAACAATCCTAAACAGACAAACTAACCGGATGTAGTTAATTTCTTGTGAGACAGAGTATTTAATCTAATTTAACTCAACAAAGCCTTTTTCTAATAAGTAATTGTGGATTTGTTAAATCCTCTCCTATGTTAGATACATGGGAAGATTGAAAGCTTGAAAAGCTTGTCTTCCCCTATAACCTCTGGGATAGAATATGTGAGGATCTAAGGGAAATCACAGATAATATGAAGCTTCTTTGAAATTGACTTTAACTATTTGAAATAAAGGAATCAAATTCTTATACTTTATTTCATATATATGTATGTGAACAATTCAGAAACAATAATATGAAGAAAACTAACATCAACCCCAACTTGGAAATATATAGTCGTGGTAAATCTAGTTGTTTTATGCTTTGTCCCCTCATCTTTTCTTTTCAATCTCTTGTGTTCATGTGAGTCCAAGGGAATGGGAATGTAGTAGAAACAATAGTGAGAAGGTGTTGGAGCAATGACAACTTGATGGCAATCTGGTAGCAATGCAAGTGGAATCGAGATAGCACAAGTGAATAGAGCTTGGTTATGTAATTTCTAGTAATAATGTGGCAGCTTAGCAATACAAGAAAACACAAAATGATCTCTGGCCATTTTATTGAGAACAAGTGATGAATTTATAGAAGGTTGGTTGGGTTGTGCACAAATACACTTAGTAGTCATGGGTTGCCACATCAACAATGAAGGGGCAGTTTAAACAATCAATCATGATCAATTACAAATTACAAGTGAAGAAGAGAATACAATAAGGCATTCAAGCTTGAAATTAGATAAAACAGTCCACAAACATGTGCTAAAAGTGAACTTGAGTGGGGCAACATGCATCTTAATTGACGTTGGAAGATTATGTAAAAATCACACAGGACCGCCTCCCTGTTTGGGTGGCAGTTACAGAACCACCACCCAGGTAGGGCAGGGGTTTTGTAACTAAAAGCCAAAATAATGGGAAAACATAGCGGGAAGGTGTAGGAAAGAAAGAAATGGCTAAGTAAGGTAAACTAGGCTATAAATATAACTTACAAGGATGTTTAGGAGCTCAAACACCTTTGGAAAAGACATGAATTGTCATTGGGGGCCTTTTATACCATTTTCTGACAATATAGCATGTGTAATTTGGGCTATGTATAATTACATCATTCATGAGGTGAGCAAAATTCCATGACATTTGTATCAATAAGATCTTAGATGATGTGACAAAACTTGATGTAACAATTAATAGAATTACCAACACATCTATGATAATTGCAATAAGTATTAGAAGTAAAAGACTTACCCTGGGGTTTTCTTGTATCAACCTCTAAGGGTATAAGGAGATATACAAGGTTGCACTCTAGTAACTTTTGAAGGACTACTTAGGGTGAAAAAGGAAATCATGTAAATTTCCTCTGAGGAGTAGCTAATAATTTAAGTTTTGTATGTTGAGATATAAAATTGACACTGACTTTAGCATTTGTCTTGTTATCATTATATTTTACTTTGAAATTAGCTTTTCCTTGGAATTAGGCATTATAAGTATTATGAGCATTAGAAACATAAATAATAGTTTTCATTGTTAGGAGCTTAGCCACATGTTCTTTTAATATGTGGTATACTTAATCAAATGAAAAAAAACTTATGAAAGATAATTTATTCTTGTAAATTGGAAAGAAGGATTTGAGTGAATAAATCTTGAATCTTAGTTTCAATTAGGATATTGTTCATTTTAGTTAGCATAATCTTGTCAATACCAGGATCATTGGAGCTTGTTCACATCTCGGAAATTGGAGCATAGAATAATGTTTCCCTGACATTGATTAAAATAATGCAAGGAATTTATTATCCAAATGGCTAAAATCCCATAAGGAATGAATAGGAAGGTCATAAAACTATTGCAACACGTATTCCTTAAGGTTTATATGAAAAATTTTAGTAACTAGTACATTATTTTAAGCATAATATAAGGAGGTGACATGGAAAGCATAAATAAGAAGCTAATAAGTAAAGAGACAAAAAAAAACCAATGCAAAAGGATATAAAGCCACTTCATGTGCCAATGGGTTATGAATAAAATAAATAGTTTCCATGACATTAAAAGAGGTAGAGGATCCTTTCTGCAATTATAATATTTGGGCTTACAAAATATGAATGAGATGTTTAATAGCTTGTGTATTATAATAGGAATGGGATTCTCCATGGGTGAGGATAGTATATGTAATAATAGTAGTGGTCATAGGATCAAACATTGTGACACTTTAAAGGAGCATACAAGTTTCCCTCGATGATATATGCACAATGGATATATAAAAATAGTAGACATAGCCATGTTGGAGGATGTAGGGTAAAGCACATGAAAAATATACTCATCATTAGATTTTTTTAATCAAAATCAGGGTTAGAGTCAAGGATTAACTTTATAATTTGATTAAGATGATGGTGTTAAACATGAAGATCATGAAGAAAGTGAGAAAATGTTTTAACTTGATCATGATTCACATTATTAAGTTCATCATGATAAATAGATATATAAGTCTCACATTGTATTTCAATTGGATCCAAAGGCATGTCATCACCACTGTTGTTATAAGTATAATGGATACCTTGCATTGGAAGAGGAGAGGAAGCCATAGGGAGCCAACACTAGTGGGTAGTAAGTTAAATATTGATTTGCTAAATAGTTGTATGAACAAGCTTATTATTGCACCAAAAGTAGCATAGAAAAACAACATGCTACCCTAGGGGTGTAAAGTTTAATAATTTACAGTCCAAGGAAACATAGGCCCAAATGGCTACATATTTGATCAATAAGAGATTTCACCAAATGATTACACCCTAAAAAATAAATATGATTTTTGGGACATTAAGTTGTGTCTTTGTTATTTATTTAAAGGTATAAGGGTAAGCAACAAGATAAATATTTATATGAATTAATAAACATCAATACATGTATATAGCTTTACAGTAACTTACAAGATATAATCATTATATATGATTTCTCAAAAAACAAAAGTAGAAGTACACTTAGCATAATATAGAGATGGATATATGATATAATAGTGTGGAGTGACTTTACACACTAGAAATGACTTGTAGGTGATTCGTTTATAGACTTGTAGCTACAAACTAGGAAGGTATAAAACTACACAACTTGTCCTAGAGAGTGGTATGGTCTAGTCCTATGATGTATAGTTTTTAACTGTAATTAAATGGAGTTCTGTAAATTCTTGTGTGATTACAAAACCTATGATGATCTTTGTAATGACCCTAGATATCTCTCATTTTTGAAACTCTTTGTATGATGCAACATTCCCTAAAACCCTAAATGTGGGTGCGTGACACTACAAAAAAATTTGTGTTTGGGTTGAAGTACCCCTACACCACCTACATTGACACTACTCCAAATATGGTTCAAACCACATGTATTTCTCCACCTAGCATGTGATACCTATATGGATACAACTACTTTGGGTACCTAATCACTTGACATTGAGAAAAAATGGCTTGGCGTGCTTAATCTTGTTTTGGCTTATCTTTGAGGGTCTTTGGAATGTGAAGCTTGACTGTTGAACCTAGTTAAGAGTGTTTCAAACCTATGTGTGGGCTACTCTTAGGTTGTGTTGCTTCTTTGAAGGAATTTAGTATAGCTTTGAGTGCTTAGGAAACGATTTCATCATTAGTGCTCTTAGAAGTGCTAGATTATTGTTAGGTCCAGTAAATAGGTGGCTTAGACTTAATTTTATAGGTGTATTAGCTTCCCTAAATTGATTGCCTCAAAGAACCTATCATGACTATAGGAAACCAAAAATGGTTACATTGGATTGGTTGGTAGTGGTACTTATGAGAGGTTCTTGAAGTATAATCCATGTTATGACACTTTCAATTCCTTTTATACCCTTACAATCATCATTTATAGTCTCCCTATTGTTGGGTTTTTTAAATGATACGTTTAACAAACCACAGTCATGGGATAGCAAGTCCCTCCTCTTTAATGGGAGAGGTTCCCTTATTGAAATCAAGCAGCAAACTTATATACAAATGCACAACTTTCAAAGCATGGATTCCTGTTACTTTGAAACGTTTTATGCCCAAAGATCATCAATACAAAAGGATGGAAGCATTAAGGAGATGAGGAAGGAAGAACATAACAATACCTTCAGGAGATAGAGATGGCAGAGTATCACCTTATACGTATAGAACCAGGGAGATGCAGAGTAGAATCATTCACTTTCATAACCAATATAATTCCAAAGACACAAAGTTCTAGAAATCATATAAACAAGAACAAAAAGTTTCTTATCATAAAAGATTGATGATTCCCAAGTTTTAGACATGAAAATAAGAAAAGCAGAGGAAGAAAGGGGAAAACTTATGTATTTATTACTTTGAATCTATTACTTTACAGAGTACCAGGATCTAACCTGAACAACAACATGGAGAATCCATTAAATAGTTTCTGAGAATAGTTACATTCGGTTACAAAAATGATGAAAAATGATTCGATAAACCGATATCTGAGTCTCTCCAATGCCTTAGACATTTCCATGTCTGGCAGAAAAACAGACACATTGAATCACAAACATTCAATCTACCCCTCCAAACTTTGAATATGAGCCATCCACGTGGGAGAGATTTAAACTGAAGTGGACCTGCGAACACCTTTTACATTTTGTGCCCTTTAGAGAAATAGCACTTTGGAACATTTTGGCCCACCCACCCAATTTTGATATGGTCTTGACATGTGGCCTTACTTGAGTGGGGACAGAGTCACAGTTTACTTTTACAATTTTACCTCTTTTCAATGCGGGCTCAAAAACACAAATTACCCCGCCGACCGGATTCCCGCTTTGACCTTTGATGCGGACATAATATTTGACTTTTTCCCTTGGCGTGGGCAGGGTTGCAGGTCACTTTTTAACGTTAAGCTCCTTTAATAAAAATAAGGCTCAAATTCTCAAATCTCCCTAATGGCCCGCTTTCCTGATTTTACTTTCTATGTGGGCTTAATATTTGACTCTGGACACGTGGAGAGCTAGCGCTCATTTGAGTTTCTGCTTTGGATATGCCTCCTAAAATTGCACCAAGCTGATGCTTGGCTCCTTTCGTAGGTCTTGGAATTTTCAAAGGCTGACTTTGTCTCTCCTTTGACTCTAACCACATGGTGATCTAGCGCTCATTTGGATATTGGACCTTTGGTTTCACTTCTGAAATTATGTCGTTGAGGCAAGTGGAAGTTTCTGCCGACCCGCTCATACGTAGTCAATTTAAATGATTGGCTCTTTCTCTTTTTTAGACCTGGGACACATGGAAGCATGGTGTAAGTTTGAGAACTTCCCCTAGCTTCGACCCTTAAAGTTACACTGATAAGGCACGTGGTGTCATCCACTGAACATTTCATACTTAGCTGATTTGGGATTATTTTGTCTTCATTTTGGACCTAGGACATGTTGAAATCCTACGCTTATTTGATGACTATCCCTTGGGCTCTGCTCTTGGAGTTGTGTCATTTAGACGCATGGAGGTTTCTGTTACTGCTTGAAACATGACCATGCCGCATCCAATCAGAGATATCCACATAATACCCGTAGATGTTGGGGAAAACATTGACAAGGAGGATATATTGGTCATTCCCGACTGCGAGAATAAATAAAAAGAAGGAGAAAAAATCCATCATTATGCCTGATTTTTAGATTGCTCTCCATGAAATGGAAAACTATAGACAATACCAGGCTCGACGCAATTCAATACTCCACAGTACCGACTTAAAAAATTTCAAAACTTGACTTCGAAAGAGAGGAATTTTGAGGACGACAATAGTTGGCTCTTTCTAAGGATGACTTGACAGAGGACCGAGGCAAGATCAAGAACCATATAAAAACTCAGGGAAAGTAGACCAGTGCCTTATCAATTTGGCAAATAGAGTCAAATGCAAACCAACCTAGATGACAAAACACATGATAAGGAAACAAACCAAAATAAGGAAAGATAGAAACAAAACACAAAGGAATGACCAAAAACCAAAACACTATATAGAATATAAAGAAGGACCGCCTAGTCACCTAGGACTTGAACAACTTCAAATAATTCCCACTATAAGGACGTGGGAGAGGAGAACCATCCAGATAATCTAAATAGAAAAAAAATTATCCATAAAAATGCCTAATTTTAAAATGACCAACCCAAAGGGAATCAAACTTACCATGGCTTCCTCGAGGCTCATGTCTTTTGTCCCACAGTAGAACAATGTCTCCTAATTGAAAATATTTAGGTCTAGATTTTTTGTCGAACAAAGCTTTCACCTTCAATTGATGAGCTGATATTCTATCAAAAACCTGCAACCTGTCTTCATCCAACTTCTGGAGATACATGATCCTCTTGTCCAAGGAATTAGTAAACCTTGAATCTTCAATAGCCTTCATTAAGTAAAAGGCTAGTAATTCCACTATCACTGATAACTAAGCTTCAACACCATACACCACTTAAAAAGGATACATCCCAATTTCTCTTTTGGGTGTTATTCTATCTACCTAGAGAGCATCATATATTTTCTTGTGCCAATTCCTCTGAGAGTCATTAACAAGCTTCCGAACGATGGTTACCAAATTCTTGTTTGTTGATTTTTCTTGTCCATTCCCTTGGGGTAGTAGTTTGAAGAGTGAGCAAGGTAAATTCCATAGTCATAGTAGAAACCCATCATCTCAGAAGAAGAAAAAATTGAGGCATTATTTGTCACAATTTTTTTCGGTACCCCAAAACTTATCAATATGTTCTCCTTAATGAAATCACACAGTACCTAAAAAGTAGTGCTTTTGACTGGAATGGCCTCTACCCACTTTGTGAAGTATTCTGTAGTAGTTAGCACATGAGTATGCCCAACACTGGAGGATGGGTCTAGAGTTCTAATGAAATCCAATCCCCACTATTGAAAGGGCTCATCAATCACTACTAGCTTTAGTGGCAAAGTAGTCAACTTTGGTCTCCCAACAAAAGTCTGATAGGCTTCGCTCTTGCCTACCCATTTGGATGCATCTCTGAATAATGTAGGCCAATAGTACCTAACACGAAGGATTTTGTGGGAAGTTAAAGTAGAAGAGAAGTGGCCTCCATAAGCCTGATCATGAAAAGCTGAGAACAACTTCTTTTGTTGCTCTTTGTCTACACACTTCAAGAATCTTCCATCTATGCTTCGCTTGAACAAAGCATTCTCCCATAGCACATATTGTGAAGACCTTAGATTTATAGCCCTCTTATCCTTGGTACTCAAGTGAGATGGAAACTCTCCATAGGTAAGAAAATGTGTAATATCTGTAAACCATTCATTTGTTGAACTGAGGAAGAGGACAATAGGAACATTAATTACTTCTTTAGACAACGTTGCATCAGCTCCTTCGGCAATAATTTCACATAAGCCTTTACCCCGGACTAGCTTAGTTAGCCTGATATCTAGATCATATTCTTGGACCTTTGCTACCTAATTTCCTCTCTTAGTTCCAAACTTTTGCTATGTAAGAATGGATTTGATGGTTGTGTCAGGAACAAGCACAACAGAGTGTGAATTAAGAATATAAAAATGAAACTGCTTGACACATTTGACCACTGAAAAAGCATGTTTCTCCATCATAGTATATTTTAACTCATGAGCTTTCATAACATAGCTCATGAAGGCAATAGGAAGCTCATGATCCTCATAATTCTTCTAAGTCAACACAACAGTTAGGGTAAATTATGTTACATAGAAATATATGATAAAGTCCTTATTGAAATTAGGACATGCTAAGATGGGGGTCTTAACAATGGCTTGCTTAATACCTTCAAATGCCTCCTTACCCTTAGAAGACCAACAAAATTTTTGATTTATTTTCATCATGTGAGCAATGCTCATAGTCAGTTCTACAAAATCAGGAATGAATCTCCTCAGGAAATTAATCTTACCAAAGAAAGAGTGAACACCCTTTTTACTTGTGGGAAGAGGAATCTGCTGGATTTCTTGAACTCTTTATGGATCTATCTTGATTATTTATTTGGAGATAATGTGCCCCAGCAACTTGCCTTCAATGACACAAAAGACAGAATTCTTTGGATTGAGAGAGACTCCATGCTCTATGCACTTTTAGAGGACTGATTCAAGATGTTGAAAGTGATCTGCCCTTGTTTTGGAGAAAAAAATCAAATCATCAAGGTACACAACCACACACTTTCCCTTCAAACTATTAAAATCAAAATCCATTTCCCTCTGAAAGGTGGCACTAGTATTGATAAGACCAATAGGCATTCTCTTGTAAGAAAAGGTGCCCCAAGGAGTAGTGAAAGAAGTTTTGTGTTGATCTGGGGTACTGACCTCCACTTGTCCAAAGAACCCATCCAGCATAGACAACATCTCAGAGCCTGTAATAGCTTGAAAAATCTAATCCATCATGGGGAGAGGATAGTTGTCCTTCAAAGAAGCCTGATTCAAATTCTTGAAATCCACAAAGATGTGAATCTCGCCATTCTTCTTCTTGACAAGCACAATGTTGGTAATCCACGTTGAATGGTGTATAGGAAAAATGATTTTTTTCCTTTAGCAACTTCTAAATCTCCTGGAAAATAGTGCCAACAACCTTGGGATTATATTTCCTTTATTTATGCTTGAACAATTTGATCCCAAGTTTCAAAGGGATAAATTTTTGCATCACCTTTGGCTAGAAAGCCTTAAGATCATCATACGAATAAGAAAGGACATCAACATACCTTTTCAGTAGATTTACTACCTTCTTCTTATCCTATGGAGTGCAACATTTCCCAATGTTCACCATCTTAGGTTCATCAAGACTCCCAATATTCACTTTTTCACACTCAACAAACTATCGGGCTCCTTGGGAAGTTTTAGACTTAATGTACCTATCATGCTTATCAAACAGATCTTCCAAACTCACCAGCTCTTTAGTAATCTTGCTACCTTTAAATTTGATTCAGCCATCTTGATCCATCTCTTCCTTGATATCTCCTTCATTGGATGATACACACTCTCTAGGTAAGGTCTCACTTCCTTCAAAATATAGCTAGTCAAAATTATCCCTAAGCTCCAAGAAAGAGAGAAAATGTTGAACATCGTTGAAAACCTACCAATTATTTGCATTATCTAATACATTGGGCCTATGAATCATTTCAATGGTAAACTTCTCCAGAGATAAATTTGGGTGAGGAATCAACAAAGATCCTGAGACAGCTAGAGAGTCATCTCTAGTGTTCCTTTCTCTTGGCACAACTTCAATGGATAAAGCATCAAGGAACTTAATGGATTCCTAGAAAATATTTCATTAATGTTTCAATATCTTATTCTTGACTTGAAAAATATCTCTGACTTGTTTCACAATAAGCTCTACATCACCACGAGCACAAATATTCTCCAATCCCATTTCTTTTTCCATACTCAATCCTAGTATGAGCGCCTCATATTCAGCTGTATTTTTTGTATTTTCAAAATAGATCTTGAAAGGGAAAGGATGAATGTTCCCTTCTGGAGATGTCAACACTACTCCACCCCCAAAACTAGCTGAAGAGCAACTTCCATCAAAATCTAAAGTCCAAATTCCATTGGGGTCATGAATAACTCCCTTGGGAATCCTTGCCTCATCTTATGACATAATCATGTAGTTCCCATGCCATGTATCCTCATAGAGTATCTGTGCTTTTGAGTCATCAGTATTTTGCACAATGTACTTAGTATATTTCTCAAGTAGCATCTTCTTCATTTTTCCATTGACTGGGATCAAAACATGTGACCAATCCATTTGAATCTCACCTCCTACCTCCTTATAGAAATTTCAACTCACCAACATCCCATATGAGGGGGCAATATCAACTACCAAAATGGTGGCTAAGACCCTTTTCTCTAGAAAAGAAACAAAAGCTACTTGTGCATCTTTAATTCTTCCAACTGAGGCACTTTCTTACTTTCCATGGAATAATAGGAACCAAAGGCAAGTGTTAGGGTTAGACCCAAAGCATGGGCTACCTTTACAGGCATTACATTATCTGATGCTCCTGAGTCTATAACACAGTTACTAAGTTTAAGGCCAGCTATGAGAAGGGTCACATAAAATGGTTCAATTTTCTCATTAGGGGAAGTTACTACAGCCACAAGGCCTGATTGAGGTGAGGAAGAGGGGGTGGGGAAAATACAATTAGAACTAATGGATGAGACTTTGGATTTGGAATTTACAAAGTTTACTATTTTAGCAAAAGCTTTTGGATGGGTTTGGTAAAAATCTTCCTCTGAAATTTGGATTTTAGTCCTTTAAAGGTGATCAATAGTATCAAAAGATCCAGAGGTGGATGGGGCATCATTGCTAGGAACTTGAGAGACTCTTGATCTATCAATTTTAGGATCTTAAGGAGCCTTGGAGTTTTGGAAATAGAAGTAGAAGAAGGAGGATTAGAATTACTCACCTTTTGTGTGGAGGGAGTGGAAATGGGAGCTTCTCTTCTTGCAATCACTAGAATAGTTGTAGGAAGCTCCTTAGACTTCTTGGCAATCTGCACCACTTTCTCTTTTCTATTTTTTTTCTCCCAATTCATAACAACATATGACTCACTATTCATATCTGCCACTCTTTCCTCATATTCATTTTCATCATCCGTAACTTTAGTGGTGAGGAAATGAACTTGTGATCCACCAAGCTCTTACAATTCTTCAACTTCCTCTTCTGGTTCTTCATATGATTAATTACACTCCTCATCATCATGTTCTTCAACTTCACAAGTGGCATTGACTGGAACCTTGATGAGTGGGCCTTTAATAGCCAATCTGGTATGAGAAGCAGGCAGATAGTTCATGGGCTTAAAATTCTTCCTTAGAACACCCTGGTAAGGGATATGCTAAGCCAATTGTTTCTTGAGAGCAATGAGATCATTTGCAAGCTTTTGTACTCATTGATCAGAACTGGCTCCAGGGGAAGAGGAAGAGGAAGAAGCTTTAGATTTGGAGGATTCTCTTTTTAGTTTACCAAACATGGTCAAATCATCCTCAACACTAATAGCCAAATGTTGATCAGCATCCAAAGTTGCAAGGTTAGCTCTCCTTAGTGCATAACTCACTTCAGGAAACTGGGCATTAAGGAAGAAGCCCTTATGGATTGGATCCACTGGACAAGTGTTCTATGGAATTTTATTAATTAGCTTGTTGAATTTATCCAAAAACTCTCTCATGGGCTCAAATGGATCCTTCTTGATATTAGAAATTTGTGCCAACAGAGCATGCACATCTTCAGCAAGTTTGAAATGTTGTTCAAACTGAGTTGTTATAATATTCCAATTAGTGATAGACCCAAAAAGATGATGGTAG
This sequence comes from Taxus chinensis, assembly GCA_019776745.2. Classification (NCBI taxonomy): domain Eukaryota; kingdom Viridiplantae; phylum Streptophyta; class Pinopsida; order Cupressales; family Taxaceae; genus Taxus; species Taxus chinensis. The sequence goes on along the minus strand of CM034153.1, from coordinate 511,673,632 downwards.
AACCAATCAGTAGAATTTTCCTGCAATGTCTCCACAAAAATACTGATAGAGACATCTTCATGTTCAACCCCATGAATCCCACATACAACAATGAAGGCTGCAATGTGTTCATTTGGATGAACTTTCCCATCACCTCGGAACTTGGGAAAAAATTTCCTGTTACCCCTAGGAAACTCATGCAATGGTTGAGGAAGAGCAAGAGGCCCAACCTGTTGTCCCCAAGGCAAAGGAAATGCCATCTTTGGAAAAATTGAATGAAGGGGAACTGAAACACCAGCAAGAATCAAAGCATAGATATTATGACTAAGATGTTCCTAAGCAATGATATCCTATGAGTTTCTATCTTTAGTAGGAGGTGTACTTGTAGAATGGGTCCCTCTATTCCTTCTTGTTGGAAGAGAGAAGTTTTGTTATTCCAAAAGTTTAAAATGGGAATCCTTGACCCCGAGAACTTTTCTCCCACGTGTATACCATAGAGTCGTTAGACCAACAATTATCTTAAAGTTGTTATTTTTAGAAAGGGATCCGTTTGAAACGAAATCCCCAGTAGAGTCACCAAAACTTTTGAGTTTTTAAAATGATACATTTAACAAACCACAGTCAGGGGACAACAAGTCCCTCCTCTTTAATGGGAGAGGTTTCCTTATTGAAAACAAGCAGCAAACTTATATACAAATGTACAACTTTTAAAGCGTGGAGTCCTATTACTTTGAAACATTTTATGCCCAAAGATCATCGATATGAAAGGATGGAAGAATTAAGGAGATGAGGAAGGAAGAACATAAAAATACCTTCAGGAGATATAGATGGTAGAGTATCACCTTATTAATAATGTCAATCCAAAGTTGTTGTCTGAAGGTTGTATGTATTAAGAGAAGAAGATCTTAGAAAATAACTCCTTTAAACACAAACCAAACTTGCATAAAATAAATCACACTTGCAGAAATTGAAAGCCACACTTGCAGAAATAAAGGCACACTTGTAGAAATAAATTTTGCATAAAATAAATCACACTTGCATGAAGGAAATCAAACTTGCAGGAATTTAAACACACTTGCATAAATTTAAACACACTTGTTGAATTGAAATTATTTTAATTGGAAATAAACATAATTAAACGAAACACCTACAGGTTCAAAACAGACTAAATTTTCACAATACAAAAATAAAAACAATACAACAAAATGAATTACAGAAAAATAAATAAACATAAACATAAATACACATATCCATCTTCCTTAAAATGAGTGGCTAGCTCATTTCTTGGAAGAGGATTTAAATCATACTTTTAATTCCGATTGTAAAACTACAGAATATTTGAGAGGAAAAAATATATTTTTATTTCTTGGGAGAAAGAAAATTACATATCTCAGTGTGGAAGGTTGCATTTATAACTCATGCATCCAACAAACTCCTTATTTTAGGAAATCCAATCTGATTTTATCTTTATTCCAATCCTAACAACTAAGATCTCCATCTCCACAAAATATGGAGAGAGATATATTATTGGAGTCAAATCTTATCTTGCTTATTTTAGGAAGATTTGTTCCCAAATCTTCTCCTTACTCTTTGGTAACAAGAATAAAAATAATTTTATTCTTCTACATTATTGGAAGAGGTTTTTTCTCAAAATATGATTTTGACCAAATACCTTTCTCAGATTTTCCATTTGACTTTGTTGTTTTTGACTGTGGAATTTTTGACGCTTGTCTGATACGCTTTTTCCTCATATGGTTCACTAAAAGTTAGATTTATCTTCACACAAATAAAAAACACATTGCTATGATTAGGATTTTAGCGCTTCTCACTTTCATTGGTACTAAAAGTTAGATCTCTGTATTGGTAAATATGAAATATGAATGGTTTTTGTTAAACACATTGCTATGAACAAAAACCTCTCTCATATTTTCCATTTGAATTTTTTGTTTTCTGTTTATGGAACTTTTAGTGCTCGTCTGATACACTTTTCCTCAGACTGCAGCTCACTAAAAGTTAGATCTCTCTTTATTGGTAAAACATGTAGAAAATATGAATGAAATTTTTGTTAAACACATTATTATGAACAAAAACCTCTCTCATATTTTCATTTGAATTTTTTGTTTTTGTTTATGGAACTTTTAGTGCTCATCTGATACACTTTTCCTTGGACTGCAGCTCACTAAAAGTTAGATCTCTCTTCATTGGTAAAACCTGTAGCAAATTTGAATGAGGTTTTTGTTAAAAAAATTCTATATACAAAAACACTCTCTCAGGATTTCCCATTGAAATCTCTGAGTTTTCACAATCCCTCAAAAAATTGTCATTCATTGATGCAAGTTTCGGAACTAAAGCTGTCATTCCTTTTATGCAAGTTCCGAAACTAAATCTGCAAGTTTTGGAACTAAATCTGATTTTTCCATGAATTGAAAGTTCTGAAAATAACTATCATTTAATTAATACAAGTTCTATAACTAAATCTGCAAGTTTCAGAACTAAACCTGTGAGTTCCGGAAGGAACTCTGTGAGTTCCACAGCTAACTTAAAACAACTATAACTTTTGCATGCGACCTCGGATTGAGATGATTCTTGTTTTGAAATTACATAATTTTTCAAGAGGAATCTGAATATGAAATCATATTTGATTTTAAATTTACTATTCATGATCAATTCCACTTTTCCCAATACTAGCATTATCTTTCCTTTATGGCCTGCATACACAAGACTTTTCATCTTTTCTAAATAATCAATAGGATTAGTCAACAAGATAGATAACAAAATATTTATAAAGAATGAACAAGATATATATCCAATACTCTATCTTAAGAAAACTATAAGTTCCTAGATTACATTTAAATCCACTTTCAAAGGTAACTTGGAAGGACAAAATAATGGTAATTTATGGCCAATTTATGGCCTCATCATTGCCCCACACTTAATCTTATGCATGTCCTCATGCATTACATTATTATCTCCTCTTCTTAGATTCTTCTCCATATTGAGGACACGTTCTTGTGGATCTCCTTCTGTTGCTTTTGATTTCTTTCTTTTACAACAGGTTCTTGTGTGGATCTCCTTCTGTTGCTTTTGATATTCTTTCTTTTACAATAGGTTCTTGTGTGGATCTCTTTTTTGATTTCTTTCTTTTACAACATTTCTTGTGTGGATTCCTTTGTTTTTTTATTTCTTTATTTTACAACAGGTTCTTGTGTGGATCTCCTTTTTACTTTTGATTTTTTTTCTTTTACAACAGGTTCTTGTGTGGATCTTTTTCTGTTGCTTTTGATTTCTTTCTTTTACAATAGGTTCTTGTGTGGATATCCTTCTGTTACTTTTGATCTCTTTTATTGTACAGTAGTTTCCTGTGTGGATCTCCTTCTGCTGCTTTTGATCTCTTTTGTGTGGATCTCCTTCTGCTGCTTTTGATCTCTTTTATTTTACAACAGTTCTTGTGTGGATCTCCTTCTACTATTTCTTTTCTTTTATAGCAGGTTCTTGTTAAAAACCTTCTGATGTGTCTATTATGTTTAATACATAGCTCATGCTTCTCCTTCTCTCCCACACCTAAGCTCATGCATGTCCTCATGCATGTTGTTTATTTATGACTGCCCATAAATTAGACTCCAAAAGTTTGATTGCAAAGAGGTGCACATATTTTTCATATAAGTAGGGGAGATATGAATTTTATCTTGCCTTCCTTGTAAATCTTTAAAAGTGGATCTAGCTGTAATAAAAAAAACTTACAAGAAATCTTAAAATAAAATAGTAGAACAAAATAACTTGATCATACCTCTAGTTGTCTTTTTCATCCTATTGTTAACATGGTCAAATAGTGCTAAGAAGAAAGCCACCAGGTAACTATTGATTTCCTTTGAAGAAGAGCCTCCTTTTTTCCTTTGATTGGCTAGAAAGCTGGTTTTCCAATCAAAGTTTTTTTTTTTTTTTTTTCCTTTGACTGGCCAGCAAGCTGGTTTTCCAATCAAAGCTTTTAGATTTTTTTGCCTTTGATTGGCCAGCAAGCTGGTTTTCCAATCAAATTTTTTTTAATTTTTTTTTGCCTTTGATTGGCTAGCAAGCTGGTTTTCCAATCAAAGCTTTTTTTATTTTTGATTTCATTTTTTTTTATTTTTTTGCTGAAATGATAGCATGAGAAGGATTAGAGAAAAATTTGATCCATCATCAGACTATATTCATCAAAGTACAACTTGTGTAAAATAGGAAGCAATGTCTGAGATCTCATAAAAACTATTTTTGCATACTTGGTAACTCCAAGAAGATTTCCAAAAATTGTGTAGACAATTTCTAGGTCTTCAAAGCCCACTTGAATTGTGCATTATCAGAATCACCATAGTAATCTTCAAAGCCCAAACTAGTGATCTCAGGAGATGGAGAGTTGTTAAAAGAGAGAGAGTGAAGGTATCCATGGTCCCTCCAAAATATGCATGCTCCTTGGTTGATACTATTGGTGCTCCAAAATCTGCATGCTGGTATCAAGAACAACTCTAGAAATTCCTATAGATCTAGTCCTTAGATGTTAGTATGTAAAAATTTTTTTCCTTGATATTCACAATAATTGCTTCTTAATGTTATACAAGCATATACAAAAATGAAGAAATTGAAAGACATGAAAACAAATTTTTCTAATGGATATGGTTTAGGGATTGAATTTTATTATGGGATGAAAAAATAATTTGGATGGGTGGATTTATTATGAGTGAGTTTTTATTTTGGCTCTAATGAAATCCCTGAATATGGATGGAGTTAACTAGAAATGCTACCACTTCATTATTACAAACTGGATAAGCCAGTTTTTTACTAAGGTTATGTGTAATAAGATCACTGAGTTGTTAGTTGATACAAGGGGAAATGGTGGTGGTTATCAAGAATGACATATGATATTTCATCAATTGGATCTACTTCCAGATTCAATATCATATTCTACCATTTCCAGATCTGAATTCTTTGTTCATACCATTATACTTTCTTGATCAAACATCACAGTCATTTTTCTTATACACAGAGTTAGTTTGTGGGGAGATATTTACAATCTAATATTCCTAATTACAGAAATGAAATTTTAATCTACTTGTAGGAAATAAAAGTCTAAATAAACTACTTATCAAATACTTCTTATCACATAATTTGCTAAAAGGTATTCTACTATCACTAGAATATTATTTTAGAGAACTCTGAATCTCCCAATAACACCGTGTCCCTAGAAATGGCGCCAAAATGATGAGGGTCATCAATCCTCACCATTAATAATGTCAATCTAGGGATAGTGTCCGATGGCTGTATGCATTAAGAGAAGAAGATCTTGGAAAACAACTCCTTTAAACACAAACCAAACTTGCATAAAATAAATCACACTTGTAGAAATTGAAAGGCACACTTGCAGAAATAAAGTTTACATAAAATAAATCACACTTGCATGAAGGAAATCAAACTTGCAGGAATTTAAACACACTTGCATAAATTGAAATTGTTTGAATTGAAATAAACATAATTAAACGAAACACCTGCAGGTTCAAAACAGACTAAATTTTCACAATAAAAAGATAAAAACAAACAAAAAAATGAATTACAAAAAAATAAATAAACATAAACATAAATACATTGATCCATCTTCCTTGAAATGAGTGGCCAACTCATTTCTTGGAAGAGGATTTAAATCATACTTTCAATTTTAAAACTAAAGAATATTTGAGAGGAAAGAACAAATCTTTATTTCTTGGGAGAAAGAAAATTACATATCTCAGTGTGGAAGGTTGCATTTATAATTCATGCATCCAACCAACTCCTTATTTTAGGAAATACAATATGATATTATCTTTATTCCAATCCTAACAACTAAGATCTCCATCTCCACAAAATATGGAGAGAGATATATTATTGAAGTCAAATCTTATCTTGCTTATTTTAGGAAGATTTGCTCCCAAATCTTCTCCTTGCTTTTTGGTAACAAGAATCATAATGATTTTATTCTTCTACATTATTGGAAGGATGTTTTTCCTCAAAATATGATTTTGACTAAATACCTTTCTCGGATTTTCCATTTGACTTTTTTGTTTTTGACTCTGGAACTTTTGACGCTTGTCTGATATGCTTTTTCCTCGGACTGTAGTTCACTAAAAGTTAGATTTATCTTCATTGGTAAAACCTGTAGCAAATCTGAATGAGGTTTTTGTTAAACACATTGCTATGAACAAAAACCTCTCTCATATTTTCTGTTTGACTTTTTTGTTTCTTATTTATGGAACTTTTAGTGCTCGTATGATACACTTTTCCTCAGGACTGCAGCTCACTAAAAGTTAGATCTCTCTTCATTGGTAAAACTTGTAAATCTGAATGAGGTTTTTTTTAAAGACATTTCTATGAATAAAACCTCTCTCATATTTTCCATTTGAATTTTTTTTTCTGTTTATGGAACTTTTAGTGCTCGTCTTATACACTTTTCCTCGGACTGCAGCTCACTAAAAGTTAGATCTCTCTTTATTGGTAATACCTGTAGCAAATATGAATGAGGTTTTTGTTAAACACATTTCTATGAACAAAAAAATCTCTTATATTTTCCATTTGGTTTTTGTTTATGGAACTTTTAGTGCTCGTGATACACGTTTCCTCATACTGGAGCTCACTATAAGTTAGATCCTCTTCAAAAACTTGTAGCAAATATGAATGATTATTTTTGATTAAAGAACATTATCTGATGCAAAACCTCTCCATTGGAATCTAGTTTTCACAATCCCTCAAAAAACTATCATTCTGTTGATGCAAGTTCTAGAACTAAATCTTCATGTTATGTTTTCCATGAACTAAATCATGCAAGTTCCAGAACTAAATGTTGATTTTTTGAATATAGTTCTGAACTAAATTTGTGAGTTCTAGAACTAAACCTGTGAGTTCCAGAACTAACTCTGTGAGTTCCGAAACTAAACTCTGCAAGTTCCGTAGCTAACTTAAAACAACTATAACTTTTACATGCGACCTCAGATATAGATGATTTGTTTTTTGAACTTGCATAATTTTTTGAGAGAAATATGAATATGAAATCATATTTGATTTTAAATTTACTGTTCATGATCAATTCCACTTTTCCCAATACTAGCATTATCTTTCCTTTATGGCCTGCATACACAAGACTTTGCATCTTTTCCCAAATAATCAATAGGATTAGTCAACAAGATAGATAAAAAAATATTTCTAAAGAATGAACAAGATATATATCCTATATTCTATCTTAAGAAAACTATAAGTTCCTAGATTACATTTAAATCCACTTTCAAAGGTAACTTGGAAGGACAAAATAATGGTAATTTATGGCCAATTTATGGCCTCATAGTCGTTTAATCTGCCCCTACAAAATTTGAATAGGAGCCATCCACGTGGGAGAGATTTAAACTGAAGCGGGCTTGCAGACACCTTTTGCATTTTTTTCCCTTTAGAGAAATAACACTTTAGAACATTTTGGCCCACCCACCTACTTTTGATATGGTCTTGACACGTGGCCTTACTTGAGTGGGGACAAAGTCACAGTTTACTTTTACAATTTTACCTCTTTTCAATGCAGCCTCAAAAACACAAAATTCCCCGCTGGCCCACTTCCTGCTTTGACCTTCTATGTGGACTTAATATTTGACTTTTTCCCTTGGCATGGGTGAGGTTGCGGGTCACTTTTTAACTTTAAGCTCCTTTAATGAAAATAAGGCTCAAATTTCCAAATCTCCCCGATGGCCTACTTTCCTGCTTTGACTTTCTATGCAGGCTTAATATTTGACTTTGGATACGTGGAGAGCTGGTGCTCATTTGAGTTTCTACTTTAGATATGCCTCTTGAAATTGTGCCAAGTTGACTCGTGGCTCCTTCCACCAGTCTTGGAATTTTCAATGACCAACTCTGTCTCTCCTTTGAATCTGACCAAGTGGCGATATGACACTCATTTGGAGAATGGCCCTTTGGTTTCACTTCCAAAATTACATCGTTGAGGCACGTGGAGGCTTCCGTTAACCCGCTCATACTTAGTCAATTTAAACAATCGGCTCTTTATCTTTTTTGGACCTGGGACATGTGGAAGCATGGTGCAAGTTTGAGAATTGCTCCTGGCTTCAATCCTTGAAGTTGCACCGATGAGGCACATGGCACCGTCCACTGAACCTTCCATACTTAGCTGATTTTGGCTTGCTTTGTCTTCATTTTGGACTTGGGATACATTGAAAGCTTGCACTTATTTGAGGACTATCCCTTTGGCCCTGCTCTTGGAGTTGTGCCATTTGGACACATGGAGGTTTCTGCTGCTGCTTGAAACATGACCATGCCACATCCAATCAGAGATATACATGGAATACCCGTGGATGCTAGGGAAAACATTGACAAGGAGGATACGCTCGTCATTCCTAACTGTGAGAAGAAATAAAAAGAAGGGGAAAAACTCCACCATTACACCCGACTTTTAGATTGTTCTCCAGGGAATGGAAAACTGCAAACAATACCAATCTCAATGCAATCCAATACTCCATGGTACCGACTCAAAAAAATTTAAAACGTGACTTTGAAAGAGAGGAATTTTGAGGATGACAACACCTATTAAATTGTATGGTGATCCTCTTACGGTCAACTCCATATTTACTTTAAAAACATATACCTTTATCATATCACCTTTAAAAAACTCTAGATTCTCCCTTCATCCTCCAAGACTTCTTTTTAGGACCCCTCTATGAGGCATTACCTAGATTTGATGGCATCGACCATGGTCAATACTATCTATATTGTTTTCTGATAGTTGACTATATTGACCATAGTTGATGTTGTCAACTAAAAATATTATAACTATTAATCATGAATAATATATGTGTGTGTGTGTGACATTTTAGTTCTTTTCGCATCACTTCATCATCAATCATTCAATATGATTGAACTAAAAAATATTCTCTTAAGGTCTTAAAAGTATTAAAGTTATAATTGATTATATTTTGGAGCCTACACTTGAAACATTGGGTAACTAAGTGTTTCCTCAAGCATGGGAGTTATACTTGATAGTGGTCTAGCTAGCCTTATGGAATCCTAAGGATAAGAGAGGGGATTGTGCTGAGTATTCTCTCCTAGTCATTTAAGAATTCTACACATCAAATTCCTGATAAGATAGTTGTTAATCTTGGATAAGAATCTAACATTTATGCCCCCAAGGGTGTCTGCACAAATGGAAAGAAGGAATTGTATGGATTGATCATTCTACAATTTAGATCTTAGTTCATAAGGAAGAGGATCTAGTTGGTTGGAGGGGATTTTACCATACCCTTTAACAACTTACAGATGCAGAACAGTGAGTCATTGAATATGATTTAGAATGAGAGTATGGGGTATTTTGTTGATCTATTACATCTCCGATATTTTGGAAATTTACCTGGATATAGAGTCTGAGGGGAGATAGAATTTACTTGGTATTTGCATATCCAGAGTGGGGAAAAACCTATCATTCAAGTATCTCTATCTTGAGATAGATTTCTAATCAATCCTTCTTGGTTTTCAAGATTTTGGGGGTTCTAGATGACATTCTTTACCCAAAATCTAGGTTTTGGAACTCTATAGTCCCATTTTTTAAATTTTTGGTACTGATGGGGGGAATGAAATGAAGACCTCATCCAGATATTAATGATCTGATAACCCTATTGTATGGCAAATCAATGTATAGATGGTCCCTTTCAATATCATATTCTATACTAATGGAAAAACTTTAAATATGTGAAATCCATAATTAAACCATTTTTTACTGGACATAAACGAGGAACCAAGTGGTGACTCTATGAGGTATTTAAGACAGACTCCACTTCATCAAAGAAACCATGTACCTAGATGGAAAAGTTAGAAAAATGCAAAGTAGACTGTAAAGTTACCTTAAATGCCCCTCTATGGTAGAGAGGTGGTTTTATGTAACCTCCCCGAAGAAATGTAATAACTGCCCCCGATTACACAATAATTATGGTTTATGTAACCACAGTGGTCTGAATTAGTTGTGAACCACCAATTTGTGCATGAATGACTAGAGGTCCTATCATGTTATCACGGAAAATCTATAGGAATATTTGAACTCCACGAACCGTCATAGAATGGTGTAATATCTCGACCATGTCTAATTCCTATGTGACATGCAATCTTCCCATTCAACTAGTGCATGGGAGGACATGAGCCAGAAATGTCGTTGTAAGAAATAAAAAATGTGGGGAGTAAGATCATAAATCCATGGGATAAGTAAACAAGAATAATTTAATGTTGGAGTTGAACATAATGTAGAAGTAAATGATCAGTAATAATAGAGCAAGAAGTGTGCATTAGGCTGGGCTAATTTTGTGTTAGCAAGTGGCTTTATTTTCTTGTCATCTTATTGTAATCTTGTTATCTTTTGAAGCTCTTCCAATACATATAAGTGGGAAGAAAGATAACATTTCCCTTCCTGATTGTGTTTATCCCATTGGTGATAATCATGGAGGTTTCCATTTATAAAAATATGGTTGTCATTTGTTGGTTTAATGTCAACAATAGTCCCCTTCGCTGAAAATGGATTAGATTACCACTTGAGAGAATTTTTCACTAAAATAGTGCAAGCATGTCTGTGGAAAATAGTTTTGATTATTGTGGAGGATTTGTAGTAACAGTTATTTTCAAGAGTTGGTCTGTGTGAAATTTTCCAAAGATCAGAGGTTTATTATTGTCATTTTGGTATGCAAAGTTAATAATAAGTCATCTAGGAATGCCTGGTATAAGATTCTTCACTTGAAATTTATTAGAGTTAGGTGAATGTTTGGTCTCATAAGTCAACATGTTGGCTTCCATGATATTAGTCTCATAAACTATATACGAAGAGATGGAAATAAGGATTTTGAGAATCAAATGGAGGATTAGAGAAATATGTTTTGCTATAATTGAGATTCTAGAATAAGACCAATAGATGGAATAGGATGTTATCAGATTCACTCAGCATCGAACTGCTTAGATTCATGTAAAACAGAATAGCTTCAGTCATTGTGATAGATAACATGGAATTAGTGTTTCTGAGCTTGTGGCTTTAATTTAATTATTTTGGCATAGGAAAGAGCCATGAGTGTTTTCCAGATATAGAAGGGTAAATGAAGAAGAAAATCTTGTGGATCTATAGGTAAAATCTGATCATGTTCCTTTTAAATTATGAGATTGAGGTTGAAATTAAAATCTTTAAAGGACAATTACTCACTGAAGAGTATATTAGATAGATATTTGTTAAAGAATTATGGAAGTTTACTTTATCATGCATAGATGTCATGAAGGCATAAATGTGTTTCTTTGGATCAGTCTTACCATCATAAAATGTGAATTTTGATGGAGCAAAATTAGGTGATAATAGATAATTGAAAACCATGTGTGTTAGTGGGTTATTCAAAAACCCAATAGATCTCGTGGTGATTTTTGATGAGTTTTGCAATAGGAGATTTATTTTTTCTTACATGTCTTGAATTTATTATATATAGATATAGGAGTAATAGATTAAGCCATATATGATACATTAGGTCCATCTATAAAATCCATGTGATCTAGATCTGGTTGCAACCTAGTGGATAACACACTAACGATGGTTATTAATGTAGTATGGAAATAAATTCAAAATGAAAGAAATATAGAAAAAAAACTAATTTTATTACAATTCAAAATCTATACAAACTAGATAACTCTAAAAGAGAGATGCATTCTCAAAGATTTATCTCTTTAGTAAAAATAATCGACTTTATAGCTATACAATGGAGAATACAAAAAACTTCTAAAAATAGAATATAAATGGTTACATATCGGAATTGAAATTTCATCCTATATGGATGCACTTAGTATTCACTTTAGAGTTGGATTAAAAAATAAAAGTATAAGAATTGAGGAAGACACGAGAAAACTCCACAAAGCTAGCATCCACACAAAGAACCTAAACGAGATGAAAATATTCATCAATAAAAGTACAGTGTATTAAAGTAGAAGGAGATATACAATGCATATGTGTTTAAAACCAAAAAAATGGCCACCAACTTTGGAGATGACTCTAAGCTCCAATATTACTTTTGACAAGGATGTGGAGGTTCCTTATATAGGAAAAGTAAGAGGTTGATTGAAATGTGGGATAGGATCATTCCCTAAATTACACCTCACCCTTACAACACATGTGAGGATAACTGCCACTTAAATGTGCATTTACCAATTATTCATACTTGTGTTGTCATACATGTAGTTTCTCATCCTTCTACAGGTTTTTTGGAGGATAACTGCCACTTAAATGTGCACTGTGAAGAGACGACTAAGGTCTGGTAGATACTCGTCCCAAAAGGGTGGCTATAAAAACAGAAGAACAATGTCGAAAAGGTATGAATCATAAACACATGAAGGAGGAGGAGTGGAAAAGGCCTCGCACATTGGAAGTGGAAAGGAGGCAGATGTAATGATAGTATGAGGTTGGGAATAAGACTTCCCGATGTCTTTTGGGAAAGGGAGGAGTGTCAACATTCTCTGAAAGGTGCCCGAAAGAAAGAGGAGATAAGTCCTCAGTATTACTCTCGTCATCAAAACTAGAATAATAATCCTCATCATCAGGAATAGAAACATGTAAATCAATGTCAAGAGAATTTTCATCACATGAGGAAGGGAAGGAGACAAAAACATTAATGGGAGAAGCAACAACGACAATATCTGAAGGGTCTGCAAATAAGGAATGAAGGATGCTCCAAACAATGTGAGGACACTATGTGTGCCACATGATGGTGGAGATGCCTAGAAATATACATCAATAAATGACCAATGACCATGTTACAAGTGTCAATCCAATATTTAAGTTGATCAAAATCATCGGGTACATGTACTTATCTATACAATAATAGATAAAGGTCATCGTGAATAAGAAAACATTCCATGCTCAAATGTCAGAATGCATAGTTAGCCCTACTAAGAAGAATAGGGGGAGGTTGCAATGTGGAAAAAGTCCTATGAAGCATAGGTTTTTGAAAATTAATCTCCATAGTGCAAATTCAAAAAGAGTAATAAATGCATAATGCAAGAAAAGAAGGGTGCAAGAATACATGTAATATTGTAATACATCGATCTTAGCCGAGAATGTGTCTACATGCAATACGACACCCAAGAACAATGATAACCCCCCTATTTTTGGAACTTTATAAGTATTGTGTTGATTACACCCAAGTGTTCATGCAACGTGAGATGCTTGGTCACTCACCTTGTAATTAGTGAAATATCGCACAAGCATGGAGACCACAATATGCTCAGTCGTGTGCAAAAAAACAAGTGAACAAGCATAAAAGCAAGTAAAAATGGAAGGAAGCTCTCTTTCCTCAAGTTTTTGGCGGAAACGCTCACTAACCCACAAGCAAAGAAGAGTGGTTTCAATGCAAAGAAAAGGGCTCAAAATATGATTCCAAGAGACTTTTAGGATGCAATAGGGGCTCCCAAAAGCCAAAAAAATGCTAAGAGGGACGTTACCCACTTAACAAATAGTTAGTAGAAAAAAAGTGTGAATAATGTTATAAAATTGTACTTTTAGTTTGCCAATAAGCCTAATTTAACAAAACAAGGCAAAAAACAAGGCACTAAAAAATGATAATAACGTTAAAACGACAATGAATTTAAACTACTAAACAATGAAAAAAGAGCTTAAATTTTTAATTAAATGCTTAATTATAATAAGTAAGGCTCAAAATTAGATTAATTAAACCTCCTTTTAAAAGATGATAGATCCTAATTTAAACAAAATACTAAGATCTTAATTTAAATTAATTTTACTCTTTTTTAAAGAAATTAGATCTTCAATATAAACCTAAGATCTAAGTATAAAAAAGAACCCCCTTTTAAAAATACACCGACCATTAAAAAACATTAAACCTACCCTTTATTAATAATCTAACCCCTTCAAAGACCCACACCTTAAATTAACCCCACCCTATTAAACACCTAACACATTTAAAAGGCACCCCACTTTCAACAATAAAACCCGACCAAGAATTTCTACCACCGTTATAACAAACCAAATAAGGTAAATTAAAAAGAGTGGGAAAATAGGTAAGGAAGGGTCAATACGGGAAGGAAGGCCCGATAAACAGATAAGGTCTCGACTCCCAAGTCAAGTGGAGGAGAACAACCAGCATGGTGAGGTGGTTAGAAAGAGCCTGGGTCTCGAGGCAGCGGTCGGTGAGAAAATGCAATCCTAAGTGGGAGGACACAACAGCCAATAAGGATGAAGAATGACTAGGTAGTGGAGGTGGAGGGTTGCACATACACCACAAAATCAATGCAGGAAGTAGAACAAAGGTGGAATGTAGTGGTAAATTCTTAAAACATGAGCCAAAGTAAATGGTAGCGAGTAAGGGAATATCGGCTAAGGTAAAGACAGGCATGATCAGACCCAAAACAGTGCAGCCATAAGGATAAACACGCAACACTTAGGATGATAAGGTAAACCTACAGCAAATGCAAATGGAAAAGGAAAAAAAATAGAAAACGTAGGGACGACTCATCCAAACACCTCGAACCAAAACAAAGAAGCCAAAAAAATGTAGGCCAAAAACAATAAACCAACTTGAATCCTCAATTCAAAACTAGAAAATCCCAACATGTATAGCAATAAACAATAACAACTTGACTGCAAGAAAAAATAAATTGCAACCTCAATTAAAAAATAATGCAGAGTAGGTCAGTGCAACATGCAGGCAGAGAGGCAAAACCACACACAATGGTAGAAAAAGAGATGCAAAGCCCAAGAACATGCAATATAAAGCAATGCAAAGAAATCGCAAGGAGACAACTCCACCAGCAAATAGAGAATAATGCAAAACAAAGAAAACATGCAATGAAAAACAAATGAGGTCCAACTTGATTTATAGCCCAACTCGCCAGCAAGATTTGGGTGGAGGAGGAGCTCACCAGGGAGGAAAGAGGAAAACAAGCTCAAACAACAGAAGACGAGAAAGCACAAAGCTAGAACTAGAGATATTTTTTTTAAATTCACTTTTATTTTAAAAATTACTTATAAAACCATATTTTAAAAAAAAAACACTTCCAATTAAAAAATCTAACAAGAAACCAGAAATGAAGAGCCAACCTCTAGATTTAGCGGTTCCACCAAACTTGGCTACAACTAGCTAGATTTGGCTGGAAAATCCCTGTAACCTCCCCATGTAAAACTAGAAAACCTATACAACTCCCAAAACTAGATGGTTAAACTTGTAAACAAGATTCTAAAATAACAAAAACTTGTACGAAAAGCATGAAAACAAGAAAACAAAGTAATAGCAACCAAATTAATCAAGTGCACATTTACTTATACCATATCGGATTGTTCTACGAGGATCAATACAGAACCCCATGCATATCAATCAAGGTACAATTCAATTTTGTCATGAATGCTCCACATAGTAAGCAAGAGATCGAATCACAATATGAGAATCAAGTACATAAAGACAATGGTGTTTCTGACATACTCATAGATAGAAAAAGAGAGGTACATATAGGAGTAATGTGTAACTCCTGTGCATGTAGACACAAAATCACGCACTTTAGGTATTATTTAGTCTTGGTCTCATACTACTATTCATATGGTTTTCAAGTGAAGAAATTACTAATTAACTCTCATCTTTTTTACCATTTTACTTTCCTTTCTATCGTCACTATCGACCTTCAGCACATACTTGCCTAGTCTATTTTTGTCATTTGGTGTCATTCTACCTCAGATCGGGGTGCCTGACACCATACCGGGGTGCCCTGATCCCATTTGGGGCACCTTGAACCTTTTTACACTTTCCCGCCACTTTTTGAGAACTTTCTAGCCATTTGAGCTTCCTATATTTTTAGTGGTCGGCCTTTTCGGGGTTAATTACGAAATTAGAACAAAAGAACCATATAAATATAAATTTATGAGACCATGATGAGGGACCAAGCACTAGGCACTACTATCATCACCTAAGGTTTCATTCATCAAAGGCTCCATTTACATCCATCTAGCTCCATCACAAGGCACACGACTGGTTCATCTGCAGTCACACAAATGCATAGGAGGGATGTTTATTCTATTCCATCCACCATTTTATTATATTTATAAACATAGTTATTGCTCGCTACTTTCACAAAGTGTGACTAGCACAAGAGCACCTAAGGCATGATTACACACATGCACATACATATATAACTACATCGGGTCTAAGATGTAGTGCATAAATCAATTAGTAAGTCCTGTTAGAAGCACGATAATACTGAGAGGGGGGGTAAATCAATATTCGACAATAAAAACCTTTTCTCCAACTTATTAATTTTATACTTAACAAGATATTCAAATCTGAAAGTAAAATGAGAGCATACACAAAAATCAAATGCACATAACACCAGATATACCGTGGTTCACCTAGTGTGGGCTACATCCACTAAAAGAGACTGCTTAAATCTACTATCCAAATCCAACCAAAAAAATAGTGTTTACAAAGTGTGAGCACCCACTCACAGAAGACACCAATCTCCAATCCAAACACCAATTCAGCCCTTGAATGCAAACACCACTAACTATGCAATCTCTTATTTGAAGCACCAACTTCTGGAGACACCAATCCCCAATCCAAAGCACCCACTCCAGAAAATCTGCAATACGAATCAATGATAATTTCTCTTTCTATATTCTCTCTCTCACATACTCATACTCACTTAAGAGATTTATAATATCAGCTCACATACATATCACACTCATGCAAAATTCTCTCTTTCTTGCTCTACTAAAAATGTGTACACAACACTTGCTTATATAGAAAGAAGGAGAGGGAAAAAATCACTTCTGGTTTCCCTAAAACCATGAGCCCATACCATGGGCTATTTGCTCCAAATATTAAATATTTTCTCCAAATAGAAATATTCTCTTACACATGTAAGACCAACTCCTCTTATGCATCATAGAATCTCTTACACATCATAAACTGTCATAAAATCTCTTACGCGTCATAAACTACCATAGAATCTCTTATGCGTCATAAGCTGTCATAAAATCTCTTACACATCATAAGCTACCATAGAATCTCTTACATGTCATAAGTTGTCATAGAATCTCTTAAGCGTCATAAACTGCCATAGAATCTCTTACGCGACATAAGCTGTCATAGAATCTCTTACGCGTCATAATATCTCTTACACATCCTGCCATGTGTCCTAAGATTCCTTGGTGATGTTGAATATTAAAATATTCAAATTTTGACATCACACTAATTTTGACATGGATAAATATTTTACAAACACTAATGTTGTAATGTTGGATATTAAACAAATATTCAAACCTCAATATTTCCATCAACACTAATGTTGTACCTTTGACATCAATGACAAAATACTCAACAAGTCCACCATTGTGGTCATTGAGGATAGTTTGGCCCCTTCATATGCATCTTTATTTTTTAGGGATTTGATGCACATCTTAGGGTTTTGCAGGTGATTCCTTATTGTAGGTATTATAGTGACATCTAACTCAGTTCAACAAAGTTAGTGTGATAAAGAGAGAACATAAGAAAACATCCAACAACACCTTAGTAGAGGGTTTTAGGCTATTTCCACAAACCAGGGTTCCCATATCTCAAACTAGGGCACCCACGGGTGCCCATGTACCTCTCCAGGCATCCAAGTTTAGTCAGAGAGCTTAGGTCTATGCTTTCTCAAGCTTTTGTGTGGTCGTTTCCTCCTCCTATTTTTCTAGTTCACTCTACGACACTGTCCCACACCTTCATCGAATAAACTAAGCTCTATCTAACCCTTCTTGCACTTTAGGGTTTTACATTTCTACTTTCTTAGTTGCTTAGGTCACTTTCCTTATTTAGTTTAGAGATTTATTTCATTTTTGTACTTCTTATATTAACTCTTAAAATTCATATTTTTTGTTAATCAGTGCATGACACGTGCACAACCCTAACTAACCCTATTGGCCTATTCCACTATGACATATTCTCACCAAGTGAGATGAATAACCATCATGGTGGAAAAATTGTTGAATGATGATGAAACAAGTCATATACACCAACAGGAACAAACATAAGGTACATAGTATAATTAAAAAACCAAGGAAGCATTAGCAGTACACAATACCTGATGTTAATTCTCTAGATTTGCATACATAATTTAAACAACAATTAATTGAAATCAGCACATGAAAATAGAAGCATAGATAATGGAGAAAAATTTTAATACAAAGCACAATAATCTTATTATTCAATCATTCAAGATATACAAGGATGAAGGCTTACAAATTATATAGATCAATGAGCTCCCACTAAATAGGATCAAGGCTTATCTTCAAATGCACAAATCTCTCCTTGAAATATCTCATACTTATCTCCTTGATTTATTCCCAATTATATCTTACTCAACAAACCCCTATTTTATGATGAGATAAACTCATGTACACACATATATAATACTAACCTATATTATTATCAATGAGTTGTATTATCACGACAACTCTATTAATAATAATATTACAAATATATATATGAGTTGTAAATACAACTCATCATTCGCACTAACTCACTAACTTACTAATGTAATATATGAATATTACATTTCACAAATAGAATAAAGCACTAATCCAAGGATAAATCCTAACATTCCCCCCGTAATGCAAACATGGATGAGTTTTGTCTAGTACCTGCTCATGATATGATGGTTTTCAAAGAGTACCATCAACTCCAATAGGTTTTCTCGTGCAACCATTAACCACTTTGTATGTGCTTTTCTAAGATATTCACAAAATCTCAAATTGGTTTTCTAGTGGACCACCAACCACTCCATAACAGCATACATGTTTCCCCACTCACATTTTTACATTCAAGGGAAAATATAAGAAATATCACTCATGTAGGAGCTCACTTATTACAATAATTGAATAGGAATCATCCATCTGTTCTTATTTCCATACATTGGAAATTAAACACACAGAACACAACTAAAAAAACATGGCCACCAAATCAATATTGTGGCCAGGTCGATGGTTCTTGATGAGAGGTCATTAAAAATCCTCCTTCCTCCATCTGATGTTGCTTTAGTTACTTAGAAAATTTAAAATTGGATCTTTGTTTGAAAATCCCCCCCTCAAAGTAGAACAAAAAACTTGAAAATTTTACTGAAAATATAAAAAAAATCTTACTATCAAGTTTACCATAGTGGTCGACGACGACCAGAGTGAATCATCGATGATTGGAAATATAATCATCATCAATTAACAGATTTAGTGGTGACTGAAGTAAATTCAGTTTGTCAATCTTCAGAAAGAGTCATCAATGAATAGCTGAATCGACAGAGATTGATAGGAATCGACAATGATTCCTATGTCCCGAACCCAGAATCCAGAAAACAATAATGGAAGATTCAAAACTCTCATATCTGCATCCTAGAGGCCATGGTTTTTTCATGCAATGAATCTCATGGCTCGATCTCTCCTGCTCTAATATCAAATGATGCTAATTCTCTATATTTGCATGTATAATTTAAACAACAATTAATTCAAATCAGCACATGAAAATGGAAAGCACAAATAATGGAGACAAATTTTAATATAAAGCACAATAATCTTATTATTCAATCGATTGGGATATACAAGGATGAAGGCTTACAAATTATATAGCTCAATGATCTCCCATTAAATAGGATTCAAGGCTATTCAAATTCACAAATCTCTCCCTCAATTCTCTCATGCTTATCTCCTTGATTTACTCCCAATAATATCTCACTCAATAAACCCCTATTCTATGGTGAGATAAACTCACGTACACACATATATAATACTAACCTATATTATTATCAATGAGTCGTATTATCATGATAAATCTATTAATAATAATATTACAAATATATAAGAGTTGTAAATACAACTCATCATTCACACTAACTCACTAACTCACTAACTTACTAACTCACTAACTTACTAATTTAATATATGAATATTACATTTCAAAAATAGAAATGTGAGCACTAATCCAAGAATAAATCCTAACAATACCCCCCACAATGTTGAATAAATATTGAATAAAATGCATCTCAAAATATCCAAACAATGTCAATGCAATAGGTGTGCAAAAAACAACAAAAACATCCTCTAGTGAGAGTGTGCCCAAAATGTCACATGATGAGATAAACAATTGAAATGTGAAAATGGAATGTTATAAATCACACACACATTAAGGTATAAATAGTTCTAGAAACCCAACATGGAACTTTATAAATCAGCACAAGTACAAATACACCTGAAAATCCCACCCAATATGATTTACAATTTATAAAATAGGACATTAAGTAAAAAAAATTAAAATATTAGTTCGAATCAAAATTAAATATATGTTTTATCTATCCCTGATAAAGGGGTTCATCTCAAAAGTAAAAAGCTTAGTACATCTACTTAGGTGGCTCCTAATGATGATTACATCAAGCTAAAATTTGATAGAGCTGCTAAGTGCAACCTTGGTTGGGCTGGGGTTGGTGGAATTTTTTGAAAATTCTCTGGTCAACCTATCTTCAAATTTTTTGAAGACCTTGGGAAGTGCTCTAACAATTTGCTGAAGCCAAGCCTCTTTGGCGTGGTCTTTCAATTGCAAAGAAAATAAAATATGAAAAACTCTTGGTCAAAGGTGATTCATAAGTCATCATTAATGCAGTGCAAGAAGATCAGGTCATTAATTGGTAGCTCTTTAGAATCATGGAGGATTGTCATGCTCTTTATGAGCCTCTCTTAATCTCTCACACCTTCTGCAACACTAAAAAATTTGTAGATAAACTAGCCAACATTGGAGTGGATAGAAGCATTAGGAAGGATCCCCAAAATATCATCATATTTCACCCCAATGAATTGTTAAATATGATGGGAAATTTAATTAATTATGATATTAAGGGGCATTCGGTGGTGGTAATGGCAAGAAAACACAATTATCAATCGCATTAAAATTATCTTGCCTCATGATTAATTGACATGTTGTCATTTGTGTGGCACGTTTTTCCTCGATGGTTCTTGCATGCAAAAGTGGATTTAAGGGAACTTTAAGCATTTGTGGAGCACAGTTAATGGTTATAGTGGTGAAATTTCAAACTTGTTCTACCAAATAAAGAAGGGAAAAGGGATAACTGGACTAGCTAAGTGCACCAAGCAAAGCTTGGGAAAATTGATTTCACAGAACATAGTTAAAACTATGGATTGTCAATTGTTTCATTGTTTCTCTTCAGAAGATGTGAATTTCTCCTTCTTGGGCCTGGTTAATGACTTGAAGCTGAAGGAGCTGCTAAATGTTGGGAATTTATTAGATAAAGGTACTTACATCACCACCAAAGAGGTAATGGAATTTTGGTAGAGCACTCTTATTGATGGATTTGATGACCCCTGTCTCCTGCATTGGATGGCAACTAACATGTTGTGTGCTCAGCTCTCGGCTTGGCTTGGGGATAATATAGTGGTAGACGAAGTTAGAGTGATGGGTGATAGTGGTCAATCCACTTCTCAGCTGGGCATCCTGAAGGTTCACAGATCATTGGTATCTAAACAATGCTTCTTGGGGCAAGTAATGTATTTTCTTTGTGTGAATAAATTGAACAAATAAGCTTTGATCTAAGTCTTTCCCTACAGAAAATTTATACCTTGTCAAAATCATAGGCCCTAGAAAGCATCAACCAAGGTTTTAAGCTTGATGTCATCTTCTTTGTTCTAGGGATTCCAGTCAATAAATTTGAAATCTTACAGCTGGAGGAATAGCTTGTTGCGCTGGTCATGGAAGAGAATGGTCATGCCAAGGAGGATCCCTCTGTTGCTCCTGAGGTGGTGATTTCCAACTCCTCTTAAAAGGCTACTTAGTTTCCTGTGTATCTCTATATCTTGATAATTATGTAATTTTTATATTATGCAAGCAACACCATATGGGTTATTTAACTTCATAATTGTAACCTTTTCTCATTTTTTTTAATAAATATTAATATACCCAGGCTTCAAGCCCTTTTTTTACTTATCAATATGTGTGTGTGACACACACACACACAAACACACACACATGTGTTGTATTTATAATTAGTTATAAAAATACACACTTTCAAAAAAAAGCATGCAAATCTGAGTTACCAGTTAAAAGTTATGGCATCACAAAATTCCAAAATACATGATCTCATCAGCTAAATAGGACAAAAAGTGCTCACTATCAAATTTTGGGTCATCAAAATGAAAAAAATCACCGTTGTGTAGATCATGAAAAAATAAGGAGGTTCACAATAATCATCTTCCCACACTTCATGGATCCAAATTTATGAGCCTTCGAAGAAATGTACTCCAAAAAGGGGCTCAATGGTGAAATTATAGCCCTTGGGAACTAATAATTCCTACTAGATGGTCATATGATGGGCTAAAGGGTTGAATGTAGGTCACTTGGGCTAGATGGTGGTGTAGTCACAAAATCACACACTTATTACTATTATTATACCACCAAGTATGTTGTTTTATATATGGATCTTGCATAAAAAAAAGTATTCACTGATGACTCATTCCATTGTCTAGTCATTTGGCTTGTTGGTATTTTTCTTGTTTGTCTTGCACGTTTGTCACTCAGTCACACATTTCCGGTCAGGTCTCAAGGATTTTTATCTGTCAGTACTCACTCAGTGTCATCACTAGTCTTTGACTAGGGCACCTAGATAGGAATTAGGGCTCCCTAGTCTAGATTTCTAGGCACCCTAGTCCCCATAACACTTGGTTTTATTTTGGAAATTTGAGGTTGGTATTTATGGTTTTCCTTCTCGTCTCCCTAGGTACTAGGCGGCATGTCGGGTCATTAGAGTCAAAATTTGAGCAAGAGATCCCTATATAAGCACAACACACATACCATATTATGGGCGGACTATTTTCTACTAAGGGATAGCTATCTAAATAGAGAAAGGGACTGCATTTGGGCACTATTCAACATCACACACTGCATAGGAAGGGGATTCTACTCTATTCCATCCACCATTTTACATTTTATCTAGCTACTCCATGTTATCTCTGTGTCATTGGCGCTAGGGAAACCTAGGCACATTATTGCACACACAAGCATACAAAACTACATTGGGTCTGAGATGTTGTGTAACACTAAGTTGTAAGTCCACCATTGTGGTTGTTAAGGACAGTTTGACCCCTTCAATTATATATTTATTTTTTAGGGTTTGATGTTTTGTGTGGGGTTTTGAAAGTGATTCATCATTGCAGGTCTATGACGATATCAACAAAGCAAGTGCAACATTAACATGGCCAAAGGAAAAATATTACTAAGAGCTAGCGACCATACCAAGATAAGATTTCGAGTTGTTCCACAGACCAAGGCACCTGAATTTCAAACCAGAGCGGCCTAGGTGCCCTCATCCTTCCCTGAGTGCCCCAGTCTAGCCAAATTTTCCTCCACTGTAAATTTTTGAGGTTTGTTACAACACTCTACTCCACCATTTCATCACTCTATTCAGTCCCAAATCACTGTGAGGTAAGTCCAACTTAGGTAAGTACCTTTCCCCTTTCATTTAAAATATCAAATAAATTATTTAGCATTTACATTTCGGTATAGTTCATTTATTACATTTTTGTACTCTTAGATTCATAATAAAATTCATATTTTATAGAATCATTTTGGCAAACCCATAAATTAGAACATTTTTTCTAAGGATCCACTAGAACAGTAGTGGCTAAGGATACCTCATCTCCTCCTCCGCTCATCATGCCTCATGTTAGTGTCAATCCAATTTATGATGAGGCTTCTATCACTGAGATCATGAATCTCTGTAGAAATCTTACTGATTCAGAGGAGGTTAACCAACAAATCTTAGCCGATGAATGCCATTTTCCTAGTAGCTTTTAAAATTATTCTATTGGACTTGTTTTTGATGTGATGAGATTTACTCGTTGTACACCATGTTATGTGGCTACCCATGATCCTCATTCTAACATTTCTAAAGAAATTTTAGATGATTATTTTATCGATTTCATGCTTGGTCTTGACGATAGTCCACATGTTCATATTGATTCTCCTCCTAGTCAAACCACTACTATAGTTGCATCTCATGCTTCTCCTATTTTTGATATTGCTTATCATGATCCATCACATACTAGTTCGCATACTTATTCATACTATGATGATGATCCAATTGATAATACACTTAATGGAATTTTCATATCTGAGTCTCGATTTGATTACAATGAAACACTTGATAGTCATGCTTCTACTAATTTACATATTGTTGAGTTTGCATCTCCTGCTCCATTATCATCTTCTCTTAAGATTATATCTAACATTGTGCATATGTCATGTCCATCTATAAGTTCATCTCCTCTTCTCATGGCCTCTCCATATATCAATTCATCTCCTAGGGATATTTCTGATGCTAGTCCTACCACTTCTATGGATGTTTTGTGTTCTTCATCTCATATAACTTCTTCAGCACCTACACCTAGTGTGCCTTTAGCATTGGAATCTCCTTTGTCTCCTCTAAATGTCCCTATGATTACTCATAATGAAAAATTGCAACCACTTAACACATTATTTCCATCCTCTACTATTCCTTCACAGGACATCTTGTCTCTTATGTATGATGTGGGTCACTTACAATCTCAAGTTCAATCAATTACATTATAAATCAAGGCCTACTATGCTTCCATAGATAATAATTCATTGCATGGAAACCCTATCTATAAGAAGATTCATAACTCAACATTTCCTAAGGATTTTATCATGCCTACCTTTTCATGTTTAGATGGTACTGGAAAGCCTTACTTGCATCTCAAACATTACCACTTGGCTATGGATTCACTAACTAATGATCAACTATTGTTTAAGGCCTTCCGACATAGTATTACCATTGATGCTTTATAATGGTATGTTCACCTCCCTTTTGGATCTATTAGCACTTATTGTGAGATGGAAGAGGCTTTTCTCCACCACTTTATCATCAACAATGGCCCTAGAGTTACTTATGATCATCTACTTACTTTACATTAACGTAAAAAAAAAACCTATCATGGATTATATTTTTCGCTTCAATGCTTTTATGCGGAAATTAGTCTTCCAACCTATTTATTTTGAGAAATAATTTATCTTCTATCATGGTTTGATCCCCACACTAAAACAAAGGTTACAATACGACACATGTGAATCATTCACACTTCTATGTTATAGAGTCATTGGTCTAGAACAAGACATCATTGCTACACATGTTATTGATCCTCCACCTATTGTTACTATTGCTACATCATCTAAATATTCTCCATTTCCATCAGTTGAGCATCCTACACGATCTCCATCCCCTTCTCGTAAACAAGTCCAACCTACTACCTCACAAAATCATCTTTCTTCTCCTACTTTGTGGCAGGCTACGCCTTAATCTTCTACACATGTTTTGTGTGAGACATTGACATTATCTCATCATGCTCAACCACATGATGTTCTGCGTGATTTTCTCACCAAGCATTTAATTCACTTAGCCTCTAACCAACATTATCCACAACATCACTTACAATGTTATTGCGATCGTCCCTACTATTATTATAATCGTATTAATGGAAATAGGGATAATGATTGTTTTTCCCTTCATGATAGATTGCAATAGTTAGAGGATAAGGGCTTCATCTCCTTTGGCTCTCTCTCATGTGAGTAGTCTATATATCCTCTCTCTCATCAGTGAATTACTACTCTAGTTGAATTATCTCCTTCATCTAGTGATAAGGTCATTAGTTGTCCATCACCATAGGTTGTTACTCATGTGTGCTCTCTATCATGTCCATCCATCGTTACACCATCTTATCCATCTCATCCACCGCATCACGTTACTACTTCACATTGGCTTCTACAGCCCTTGGCATTCACACCTCCCACTGCTGCTCCACATGACATTCAGTTTAGTTCATACGCTCACTTTGCTTTCATTCCACATGCTTCCACCGCTTTATGTTGCCTTGGTCTTTGGTAGGTGGTTTCTATCACCTCACCCCCCAATGATGCACTCATGTTCTTATGGGTCTTGCATGACTGTTGAGGGATCTGCTACAATAATAACCTCTCTTCATACACTTCATTGATTCATCTAGCATACTTTGTCAAATCATTTACTAATGAAACACTCTTTCTTTATGTGGTTCATTATTGTCTGCTAAGGGGTCTTATCTAAACGAACCTCATCATCTATACATTAGGGGGCATTGTTAATCCTCCCCCTATCATCATCTTACTAACATACGCTTCATTATACTATCACAACCGTATCACACTTTTACACATCACCAAGCATTCATAAAAAAAATGGTAATTGTCAATCATACGTTATTTATCATCATATGCATTATACTATCATCATCACATTAACTACGCATCACAAGTCAACTCAAAAAACATAAACAATACTCAACACATCAGAGCTTCATACATGACATCCAAATTAATCGTACATCATCATCACAACAACACATTAAATATCAAATACAATCACTGTATACCAATAAATTTGTCCATATATATCGATTACAATCATCGTTACAAAACATTTCATCATTGGAGGGGAAACTCCCCTAAATTGAATAAAACAATACAACTCATATCTCATCATCACTGTCACTCTCTGGTACTACAAGAACTCTAGAACTTGATGCCTTGCCACTAACTCTGTGTTTCTGATTGTAGCCTTGATATCTTTCCACCTATCTATGTAGTAATGTCACCTCTATAGACTATTCCACAAAGAGACTATGTAACTTGATCAAACATGCAAACTAATGTTATGTTAAGGGACCGCCACCTTCTACCTCTCTATCTTGTCATGTCTCCTCATGTGCCTCATCCCTCTCACTCAATAGCATGGTACACATCACTGCTACTATCACCACTGGCTCAAACAAATGGGCATTCTTTCCCGCAATGTCATCCACGTGCTCTAGCATCCCTCCATTCACAATTTTGTCTGTGGGCACATTCCATGTCAATGTGTGGATTGATGTCTCCACAATCAAGGAAAAAAATGTGTCACCTACATCCAATAGCACAACACATTAGACAACCATAAACATCACATAAGAAAGTAAAAAATCATACAACATAACTAAACAGATACTCACGCTCTTTTATCACCGCCACTATGTTGTCAGGGGAATGTGCTTGCCCCTCCCCTCCTCCTCCCTGTGGTAATCCTATTGCATAAGAAAACAATGGAAACAAAAAACCCATCAATGTGTCACCCACCATGCATGATATGCCTTCGTACACCCTACATCATCCACATCTATTAGCTCTATTACCGCATCGGCCTCATTTGGCCCGGGAGGTAGTACCTACCCTCCTGTCGGTACTGGTCTAGCTCCAACCCTCCTCAGTGCTCTAACATCTCTAACCCATATATATGGCTTTAGGGGCACATCCTAAGCCACACTGAATTGTCGAGATACCCGCTCCACCTAGAATAACTCAGTCACCCCTGAAAATTGATCCTCCAACCACATAGTCTACCGTAGGCATCATAGTTCTATTACATCCTCTATCCATCCTCCATAATCTCGGTATGGCCTCCATATCATTGCCTTAGTCCCCATACAATCTATCAGTGCTCTATGGGTATCAGTATCCATCTTCCACCCACACACACTAACCCACCTCCTAGAAATATGTCTGGCCTAGCCCACTCTGCTCGTGGACCACAAGCTGGCCTCAATACTGTGATATGCTCATAGGCCCACACATACAATCATGTAGTAGCTCCAATCCCACCTCCATGCTCATCTTGTGTAAATATGTAAAGATATCTATACATGTGGGCCAACACACATCGTGCCCACACATATCTGGTACTCTCCTCCTCTATCCAATGATAAATATCATGTGTTTTATATAAGATGCCCACACCACATCCCTTTACTAAAATTGATGACATAATAATGACGGTTATAAAACTCTGCAAGCATGGAACCCATGACCTAAAAATCACATCCAAACTAATATGGGCCTTGGCATGTACTCGAGTCCATAAAAAATACCACCTCGCAGCCCTCATCTATATCTCCTTATTCTCCATAGCCATGACATGTACCCTCTTTCCAACAATCGGTAATCGCAATATGTGATATACATCCTCTAAATTGACTACCATCTCACCTATAGGAATCCAAAATGTACAAGTGTCCACACACCATCTCTCACATAAAACTGTCAATATAGGCATATTATGGGAAACATCCCCCATCCTCACTATGTGTCACAAACCGGCACATTCCATAACCTCCCAATCATCATCTAATAGACCCAACCTGAGCAATGTACTCAAATGGTGACTGCCACAGAATTCCTTGAATGGATATCCCTCTACATAACACAAACCAACACCAAACACATCGCTAGAACATCATACAAATACACACATTCTTACTTACGACATCACTACATGTCCAATTTCACTCTGGGAAAAAATATACTTTTTGGACAAGGGCACCCATAAGCAGAACTAGGATGCCCAAGAGTAGGACACCAACACCCAAGTCTAGGCACTCCTGTCTCGAAGGCCACTAGCACCTTCCCTACTCTTTTCCAATTCCAAAACACCAAGAAAAATGAAAATCAATATTTCACAAAAAATCACCAAAAATGATTACTACAAACATATTTTTCAAAAAAAAATGTGTTTACCAACTCATCTATCGTACACAATGCCACAACGATCACTACCATCTTCAAATAGTGAGGTCATGGTGCTCTAACTTGTGGCATCCTTACACACTCAGAGCTCACTCTCACATTCACACAAAAGTCAAAATATTTGACTAATCACTTTTTCACTTTACTATTTATAGTCACTTTTCATTATTCACTCCATTATGGTCATATGTCACATTTACTACACAACTAATACACATCGCATGATTTGGCTAATAACTTGAGTGTTTTACTCCAATTTCTATCCCATTTATAGAATTATCTCTAGAATTCCACCTACCATTATATCATACACATGAAACACACACTATTTCTCCTTGATGTTGTCTTTCACCCAATCTACACACATTTTTGTGATATCTATTATACATTGTCTATTACGTAGTTACTTTCAGCTCAACATTTATTCTTATCATCACTTCCCCTTTCACCAAAAGGGGGGGCATACAATTGGGGTCATCCTATAATTCACCCTTACCCCACTACTTGATCATTCAACACTTCTAATTCACCATTTTTAAACATTTACTAATACATCATGTGAAATTTCATTATTTTCTATCAATTCCCCCTAATGACCTAACCTGAGGGCAATAAGTGTAAAATCACTCAATGAGTAAAATAATCAAAACAAACAATCAATCAACCAATCAAACATGTTCAAGCCTCTAAAAATTGAAATCACACCATTCAATTGATATAATACAACACATTAGGGCATCCTAGATGACCTAACTTAGGAGTTACACACAGGCCTATCAGATGACCTAACTTTGGAGTTACATTCATTACTTTCCTAAATGACCTAACATGGGAAGTTATTCTACATTTTTCATTTCTTCTAGATGACCTAACTTGGAATCCATCATACATTTCAAGTTTACTTCTAGATGACCTAACTTGGAAGCCATCACACACTTTGTGGCACCACCCTTGGAGTGGGGACAATGAGACATCATTGCCTTTCCTATATTGCTCCTATATGGGTCAACTTGTTTTGATCAAAATATTTAGATCTCAAATCATAGAAAATTTGATTTGTGTCTATCTGCAGTGGATAGATCTTTTAAGGATGTAGTTAAAGTTTGGATAATAACACATTGTCCTCCCTACACTCATCCTTTGGCGGCAGGATATCTAAATCCCTTAGTTTTTCATACACATGCAATCAGGTTGGGAACTAATCACTCCCTACCCCATCACATTGTCATCATTTAATATTCAAAATCATCAATCATCCAACATTATAATCATCACTCTCATTCAGTGCACTTCATCATGGTTTTACATCTCTTACTACGTTGTATGGAACAACACGATGATCCATGGTTCATCACTCTAGATGTCTCATTTGGTACGCTCTTCTACCAAATCTGCGTGTTCTTCTATAACATGGGCTTCTCTAGATTTTTATCAAGTACGCATCTCTAACTACTTTATGTTACCAATATTTCACTCATCAACATAAAGTGGCAGAAAATGTAGTCAAAAAATCAAGCACGTATTATTATTATACCGCCATATATATTGTTTTATTTATGAATCTTGCATAAGAAAAGTATTCATTGATGACCCATTCCATTATCCACTTGTTTATCTTATTGGTCTTTGTCATTGTTTTTCTTTAACATTTATCACTCACTTACATAGTTCTAGTCAGGTCTCAGGGAGTATTATCTATCAGTACTCACTTGGTGTCGTCACTAGTCTTTTACTAGGGCACCATGGTCCATATTTCTAGGCACCCTGGTCCCCATCACACTTGGTTTTATTTTGGACATTCGAGGTCAATCTTTATGGTTTTCCTTATCATCTCCCTAAGTACTAGTTGGCATGTCAGGTCATTAAAGTCAAAATTTTAGGAAGAGATCCCTATATAAACACAACATACATAACATCTTATCAGTGGAATATCTTCTACTAAGGGCTAGCTATCTACATAGAGCAAGGGACTACATTTGGTCACTATTCTACATCACACACTACATAGGAAGGGGATTCTATTCTATTCCATCCACCATTTTGCATTTTATCTAGATATTGTCCGTTATCTTTGTGCCAGGACATTATTGTACACACAAGAAAATAGAAATACATTGGGTTTGAGATGTAGTGCAACACTTACTTGTTAGTCCACCATTGTGGCTATTAAGGAAAATATGACCCCTTCATTTGCATCTTTATTTTTGTAGGGTTTAATGCTTTGTGTCAAGGTTCAATTTTAGAAGCCCACTCCGAAAAATTAGTTTAGAATTTGTGGCGAATCTCAAATATCAAATTTCGAATTGTTAGTGAATTTCTGAAAAAATGTTTCAAGACAAGGTGATTTTGCATGGAGAACTTTCCTTGGGTTTCGCATAGTTGGTCGGGTATGTTGGTCGGGTAGGTTGGTCGATAGGTTGGTTGGGTAGGTTGGTCAGTAGGTTAGTAGGGTAGGTTGGTCAGGTAGGTTAGTCGGGTAGGTTGGCCGTGTAGGTTGGTCGGATAGGTTGGTCAAAATTATGAGTCTGAGGAATCCCTTCATGCCAAAAATTCTCTACAGGAATTTTTAAGGTAAGATCTTAAACCTATAACGATTTAAACCACGTATCAATGCGCCTTTGATTCATCAAAAAATAGTTTTTTATTTTTGTTTAATATGACAAGAGTTGGTTTTAATTTTCATGAGGAGGATTTGTTCATGATTTGGATTGATATGTTAGGATTGATATAATTTTTTATTTACATATGTAGCTTTGGTTTTATCAGTTCTAAAAGCTTATGCTAGTCTTTGTTACTACATTTGATTCTCATTATATTTAAATTTCAATAGATCAGTTTTAAGATTTAGCGGGGTAGGTTTCTCAGGTATGTTGGACAAGTAGGTGGGTCAGGTGGGTTAGTCAGGCAGATGGGTCGGGTGGGTTGGTCAGGTTAGTTAGTCGGGTAGGTAATTCAGGAAGGTTAGATGGGATAGCTTGGCTTCGGGGGTTGGTCAAACAAGTTGGATGAGAGGGTATGGCAGGAAGGTTAGTCAAGTGGTTTGACGAGCATGTTTATCGTCCAACCCTTAGCCGCTCAACCCCTCTGGCTTCAGTCTCCCAACACCTTACCTATTCAAATCTTTAGCCGTCCAACCTAATAACCATCCATATGTCCACCATGGTTTGGGTGGCCTACATATCTAACCAATAGTTTTTCACCACGTGTCCCTTAAACCATTGAAACCCCTATATATACCCCTACAACTTTCATTTCCTCACTTTTCCATGAATATTTCTAGCGCTCTGAGCTCTTTGTTCTTCGAAGTTCTCCCAAATTTCAACAATGACAAGTACCACATATGCTCCTACACTAAAATTCCAATACAAAAACCTCTTGTACCCACAGATTTGAAAATACTATATCAGAATTCCATAAATTAAATTTTAAATATTACTCTATTTTTCTTTGATATTACATCCATTTAAATATGAGATGTTGTTCCTATATTTAAGGATATATAATCTCCGTAAATATCTCCACACAACTCTTAAAACAACTCCATGTTATTTTACATGAGATTTTATTTTCTCAGAAAACTAATATTGTTAATGAGTTGTTTACTCAACAACTCATAACAATATTTACTCACCCACTCATAATTAAATTTACAATAATGTAATTAATTATTACAACACATATTATATTATCCTAGATAATATAATCACTCACATAATATTTTATGGACACACTACAACATAGATATTCCTAAAATTTTCCCCCTTAGTGTGAACATGGGCTAAGAGCTCCTGGAAACATCGAACTTATTAGAGTAGCCGTTGCTATTGGATCTTGTTGTCTAGATCTTGCTGCTAATGATCATCCTTATTGTATGAAAATCTTCATCGACTGATCATCTTCCAACGAAGTACCTTCCATCGAAGTATGGCAGTCAAAGGACCATATGACAGTCAGAGGATTGTACGTAGATGCTTTGCCCCTGTAACCTAAGTCAATTATTTTGCTTCTTCCACACCAAATAGACACTCACGAACTATTGTTAGTCTATGTGAACACATTAAAATCAAAACATGAAAATAGTTTCACCCCCTTGTGTATAAACACACCACACAACTGAAATAGAACATCACCACATTTGTCTGCGACCCCATCGTTGGTGAATGAGGAGAGGACACTGATTGTCCTCCTTCATCCATTGTCTCCTTCCTCCAAAAAGAGAAGAGTCTACCATAGGAAATCCTCATCACTAGGAAAAGAAAGTTCTTCATCAATTGAGTAGGCTTCCCAATCAATTTCTACTTTAGCTAGAAGGGATTTCTGATCTATCCTGTTGTCAAGAAGATCCTGATCTCTCTTTTTACAATTTAGTATTACATGCCCAATCTCATTACAATAAAAGCATTTTATTTTTCCATGTGAAAGAACCTGCTTTGGTTTATGTTTTTCCTTCTTAGATGAGGAGCCAGGTTTGTTTCTTACATATAGTACTTATTCATGTTCTTCATGACTTCTTTGTTCTAATAATGTAGAAATCACTCCTTATAGACTAATAGTAACTTTACTCAAAGTAAATACAATATTTGAGTAACTCTTAGGCATTCTATTAAGAAGAATAGCTTTAGCATCATCATCTTTTACATGTTCTTTAATTCCAGCTAGTTGATTTAGCAAAGAGCAAAACTCACTTATATGATATGCCATTTTTGAGATCTCTTCCATTTTCAACCCATAAAAGCATTGCTTCAGTGTAATCTTTGTCGTTTCAGCTTCAGAACCAAACAATTTGTTAAGAGACTCCCAAATTTCTTTTGCAGATTTTGTGAAATCCATATGATGTAGATAGGCTTTTGATAAACCCAGACCAATGGTACCCAAAGCTCTCTGATCTTTTACATTCCATTTAGCTAGATCATTAGTAGTCGTTGGTGGAATTGCATTGGCTTTAAGTACATCCCATAAGTCTTTTTCTATTAAATGTAATTGTGTCTGTAATTTCCATGTATGGAAATCTTGTCCTTCAAACTTTTCAATCAGATTTAATTTCTCCATTATTTTGTACAATACTGATAAAAATAATACAGAATTGAATCAGGTACTTTAAAATTTTATATAGAATACCTTTGAACCTCCAAGTAAGCCAAGACTTTGTATTAACAATTCAGCATTATTGGAAATTGGAGAAAACTTCAGTAGAAGAATTGATATGCTGAATTTGATAGCTACATAGTGAAATGTGTATTTCTTCAAAAATACGAACTGGGTTCTGCTGAAATTTTTTCTGTTGTTTCCTGACAAACACTTGGTTCTACGTACAAAATTATAGAAAAACCTAAATCCAGAAACGAAATATAGAAGCTATTATTTTTTATGGATTTGATCAAGAAAACACTGAAATTTACCGCATCAGACCTGCTCTGGGACCAAATGAAAATACTATATCAGAATTGCATAAATTAAATTTGAAATCTTACTCTATTTTTCTTTTATATTACATCCATTTAAATATGAGATGTTGTTCCTATATTTAAGGAGATATAATCTCCATAAATATCTCCACACATAACTCCTAAAACAACTCCATGTTATTTTACGTGAGATTTTGTTTTCTCACAAAACTAATATTGTTAATGAGTTGTTTACTCAACAACTCATAACAATATTTACTCACCCACTCATAATTACATTTACAATAATGTAATTAATTATTACAACACATATTATATTATCCTAGATAATATAATCACTCACATAATATTTTATGTTCACACTACAACATAGATATTCCTAACAAGATTTTAGCTCTACTAAAACTAAAAGACACAAAATTGGAATGGCTGGAAAACAAACCCAATTTATCGGGCTTGTCAACATGGCCCAATTCAATACTGATACTTCCATCCTTGATTATCTTCTCACCTCTTACAACTAGAATGAGGGACAATTCTTTTTCTCCTTATGCATCCGTGTTGTTGCCAAATTTCTTTCACAATTGAGCATACAAACATACATCGGTTAACTGGGTTACCATTTGAAAACAAGTCGCCCATTACTACAAAGGTTGTCCTTACAGATGAAGACAAAATGTTTTTGGAGTCTCATTACGGTGTGCAGGTTGATGGTAAGTTTATTATTTTCAAATGATTTTTTTATTAACATTACTTGACCACCCAAGCCTCTAACATTTCTTGTATGTTAGTGCAACTCCTCTTAATCGTTAAACAAGAGGCCATCTTCTACAGTGTATTACAAGCCAATTCTTTCTTGCAATTTGTTGGTGAAAAAATTTGTCTTGGGAACAAATAGGTGGGTTTCAAGCCAACGCTATGAGAATCTAAGTCCCTCTACTTGAATGGTTCAGCTTTCGTAGGTGCATGCATAAAATATGGGTTTTAATGGTGGTCTTTCGACCAAAGATCCAACAGGGGCACTCCACTGACCCTGTGGCAAAGCTAGCAATGTCTCGCTAGAGAAGAAACTTTATCTTGGAAAGGGGAAGGGGAGTGGAAATGGAGGTAGAATAAAACTAATATTGTGAGTAGAATATCAGATGCTTACACACATTAATTAGAAATTTCATTTACATGCATTTATAGTTAGAAGAAAAAAAAAATTGCAAGAGAAGCTACAAGACCGAATGAAATTCATTGGTCGCAAGGTACCAATTAATCCCTCAATCAAAAAGGTGAAAATTCCTTATTTTATTATTGAAGCTAAAGCAAAATTTGTACAGAGCTTTGAGAATAGAGGAAAATCTAATGAGAAGGGAAAATAGAAGAAGTATGGCATTTTCTGTCTTTTCTAGGTACAGAGCACTCTAGTCTTTTTGAAATCAATCACTAGCCCTTGGAATGGCTCTGAGGAGCCATTATATCTCATGTCAAAATGGTTACAACTTTACAAATCATTTATGCCTCTTCAAATTCCTCCATTGCAAAGAAAATTCTCATGACGGGTTAAAAACCTAATCTTACAACGCGAACATTACATTTGCTTTGCCAGTTTGATTTTCTCTTATAACTTTGAAATCGGCTCATCCACGTGGTAGGAAGATATTGGAGCGGGTACAGGGGAAACCCATTGCGTTTTGTGATTTTTTAGAGATTTGAAAATTTAGAACAAATTGGCATGTACCCCCATTTCAATTGTTTAACTTAGGCATGTGGCACGTTTTCATTGGAAATGGGGTCGCAGCGCTTTTCTCAACATTTTAACCTTTTATGGAAAAAAGGCTCAAAAATTCAAAGTTCTCCATCGTTCTGCTCTCTCACTTTGACTTTTCAATGGTAGGCTTCACCTTTGAATTTCTCTTTTATAGCCTGATCGGGGTTGCGGGTCACTTTTTAACTTTTCACCTTTTTTACAAAGAGGCTCAAAAACACAAATTTCTCTGTCGACCCGCTGCTCTGATTGAACTCTTAACACGTGGCATCTTTTGATTGGAAATGGGGTTGTGGCCCTTTTCTTAACATTTTAACCTTTTTTGGAAAAAGGCTAAAATATTCAAAGTTCATTGTCATTCCACTCTCCCGCTTTGACTTTTCAACGGCGGGTCCGAGACCTTGGTGCAGCCACGGCGCATTCTAGAACTTTTACTTCACTTTTGGGAATTTGGTTAAATTTCCAAAAGTCCCCCGATGGCCCGCTCTCCTGCTTTGAATTTTCAACAGCTGGCCTCACCTTTGACGTTCTCCCTGCAGGCTTTAACTTTGAATTTTTCCTTATGGGCTTCAACTTTGACTTTTTCCTTTATAGCCTGATCGGGGCTGCGGGTCACTTTTTAACTTTTCACCTTTTTTTACAAAGAGGCTCAAAAACACAAATTTCTCCACTGAACCACTTCTAATTAGGTATGTCCACGTACCCATGGATGATGGGGCCAAAATTTGACGGGGAAGAAAACACCCATCGTTCCTGACTATGGGAAAAATACACAAAGGAAGAGAATTTCATCATTTTGAGTCTAATTTTTGAATTTCCTTCGCGAGTCAGAGGCATGGAGGAAAAATAATTATTTGACGACCCAGGCCATAGAACAAGTGAACAATTTCAATCAAAAAAGGATATTGTGAGGAGGATATTACGTGCACAGACCAGGAGATGGAGAATTTCTCAAAACAAGCAAATAGAGATTTAAACAGCACTAAGGCACGGATTTTACTATTTCTTCGAGCTTTCAACTTGGCTTAAATACTTTAAGAGGGCGAGAGCTCAAAATTTCAAATTTAACTTGGAAAATGAAAAGTGATTTTCGGGAGACAACAGTTGGCTCTAGCTTGGGGACATGACATGGACTGAGCATGACGAAGGCATGGTATGAGGATCCAGAATATCAATTCTTTAGACCATATAACATTGACCAGTGCCTTATCCATTGGGCCTTGTAGATTCATTTACAATTCTAAGAAAGAATGGAAGGAGGAAACACACAAGCCAAACCACACACAATAAAAACTAAACAAAACTAAACCAAATCCACACAACAAAAAAGGGAAAAACACACCTACAAAATCACCTATGGTACAAGGCGAGGGACAAACCATTTTCACTAATGATACGGTTTTAAGTATTTCCCACTTTGAGGCAATTCCAATGGCGTTCCATCTAATTATGAGAGGAGAAAAACATTCTCACCACAAGCTCCATGAATTTGGAATGGGCCTAGCCACAATGAATCAAACTTTCCATGGATGCCCTCTGGTTCTCTTCTCTTGTCCCATAGCAGGAAAAAATATCCAACTTTGAAATTTCTTGCTTTGGTATTCTTGTCAAAAAAAACCTTCACTTTCAACTGATGCTCCTTAATTATATCCACCACTGTATGGGAATTGAGAATGTAGAATTTGAAACTTTTAACAGCTTTGACCACTGCGTAGGCATGCTTCTCCAATTGGTTGTACTTTAGCTCATGATTTTTTAAAGGAAAACTCATGAAAGCCATGGGTGCTTCCAGACCTTCATCATTTTTCTGAACAAGGACAACAGAGAGTGTATATTCTGATGCATAACAATACATGATGAACTCCTTGTTGAAATATGGAGATACAAGAGTTGGAGCTTTGGTAATGGCTTTCTGGATCTCCTCAAAAAAAAAATTTCCTTCCTTATTCCACTTGAAACCTTCTTGAGGCTTCATCATGGAAGTTATATGCTTAGTCAGTTCAGAAAACTCAAGCACAAAACAATGAAAAAAGTTTACCTTTCTAAAGAATGAATGAACTCCCTTCTTACTGGTTGGTAAGGCTAGTGCTTGGATAGCTCTAATCCTCTCAGGATCAATGTGTGCTCCATGTTTGTTCACAATGTGTCCCAGCAACTTACCTTCTATGACTCAAAAAATGCACTTCTTTGGATTTAGAGAAATGTCATGTTTCCTACACCTTGCAAGGACTTCCTCCAAATGATAGATATGATCTCCCCTCCTCTTTGAAAAAACCATGAGATCATCAAGGTAAATGAAAATGCAATGTTTTAAATCTTTGAAGGCCAAGTCCATTGCTCTCTAGAAAGTGGCTCTAGCATTAATCAAGCCAAAAGGCATTTTGTTGTAAGCAAAAGTGCCCCAAGGTGTTGTGAAGGTTATTTTGTTGCAATCCTCTTATGCCACTTTGATTTGGTTGTACCCTGAGAATCCATCAAGTAAAGAGAGCATTTCAGATCCAGTGAATGCTTACAAAATATGATCCATGATTGGAAGAGGGTAGTTGTCCTTGAGAGATGCCTGATTCAGATTTTAGAAGTCTACACAAATCCTTATTTCCCCATTCTTCTTCCTTACTGGCACAATATTAGCCACCCATGTTGAATGGTGGATGGGGAAGATGATTCTAGCATTGAGCATCTTTGTCACCTCTTCTTTGATAACATCAGAAATCTTTGGATTTTAGGGCCTTTGTTTTTTCCTGAAGGGCTTAGCTCCTTACTTCAAAGGAATGGAGTGATGCATTTCCTTTGACTGAAAAGATTTGAGTTCATCATAGGAATAGGCCAGGACATCTAAGTACTTTTTTAGCATATCAAAAAAAAATTCTTCTCTTCTGGCGAGCAATATTTACCAATGTTAACCATCCTTGGATTCTCTAAAGTGTCAATGTTTTCTTGATCAGAATCAGATGGACACTGAGAAGACTGATTTTCTTTCTCTTGGATGAACTTGTCATGTTTTTCAAATAGGTCTTCCAAAGAAACTAGGCCTTCATGGATTTTGTTTCCTTTCAGTTTGATTACTCCCTCTTCATCAATTCCCTCAATTCCTATTATTTTGATCTGAGCTTTCTTAAAAAAACATAATACTAAAAAGGAAACTATACACCAAATAATAGAATAATTCAATTTGAATTCATTTGGGATGTTTTATTCATATGAGAGATTACATTATATAGGAGAATGACATCCTTAGAATACGGAGTCAAACCAGATCACATTCCCACTTATCTCTCCAACATGGTTCTATCCACCTTTATTTCAACTATCCCTTTATTCCCTCATGATGAGTTGTCTATTACAACTCATCATTCACTCACATAATGTAATATCTAAATATTATATTTTACAAATAGTAACTCATACACACTATTAATAATGTTACAAACAATATATTCGTAGCATTCACTCCCCTATTGTTTACATTATTAATTCCTATTACACACTCCCCTAATGTGAACAAGGTAGAGAAAAACATTCACACGTCTTCTATAGCTTGCCTGCCTATGCATGCTCATGATCTTGGTACGCTGAACCTCTGTTCACCAAATACGAACCCCTGTTCGACAAAAATGGACCTCTGTCCTAGGTATGAGCCCCTGCTCATGAACCTCTGTTCATCCTCTTCAAAGAAAACATGATGCTTCTTTTTCTTGTGCTTTTATCTTTCTACTACAACATATTTACATCAGGAGGTTATAAAAGGAAATACAACTCTGAACAGGAATGTGACATCTGTTCTTATTACAAACAATGAAACACACAACTGAAAAAATGCCACAAACTCATTATGCGGCCCCGTTGCTTGCGGCTGGCGAGAGGACACTAGTTGTCCTCCTTTCTCCGTTGCCTCCTAGCCTCCATTTGCTGCTGCTTATTTAGAATAGAAAATCATCAGAATTATAACCATCATCGCAAAGGTTCTTCTTTATCACTGTCTTCTTCTTCATCAGCAACCATGGCACTTTCTTCTATTTTTCCATTAAGTAAATATCGTGCTCTTTTCTTGTAGTTTATAGATAGATGTCCATCTTGTTTACAATAGTAACAAGTGATATGTTTCTTTGTATCTCTGAAAGGTTGATCTTTGTTTAAAAGAAGATTTAAATCTCCTTTTATCATATGACTTGTTTTTACCATACATTGCAGTTTCTTCTGGTGTAACAATCTTATTTTCTACATCTATCAGTGAAGAAATTAGATCTTCTAGGCCTGGGATTGATCTTGCTCAAAGTAAAAACAATGTTTGAATAGCGAGATGGCATACTATTCAACAAAACAACTTTTGCATTATCATCCTCTACTTTAATTTTTATCCTTGACAATTGATTCAAAATAGACTGAAACTTACTTATATGTTGTACCATGTTTTCTCCTTCATCCATCTCGAGTCCGAATAGCTTCTGCTTCAAGGTCACTGCTGCGCTTCCGGTTTGGGGTCTAAACAACTTGTTCAATGTTGTCCAAATGAAATTTGAACTTTTTGAAAGGTCTATATGATGCAAATATGCATCAGACAACCCAAGTCCAATGATTGCTGTTGCTTTACGATCTCTACTCTACCATTTGGCCGCTTCATCAGCATCGGTTGGTTTCTTGAATGTTCCATCCGCAATGTCCCACAAATCTTTGTTAATGAGTGTCAACTGAGTTCGTACTTGCCAAGTGTGAAAATCCTTTCCATCAAATTTTTCAACATAACCCAATTTATCCATTATGACCCTCCACAATTTGACACAAATAGGTGTCGGTTTCAACCGAAAATACACCCTTTTTACAAACAATTTAAAATTTTGACACTATTAAAACTCTTTTTCAATGCTAATTTAGACCGCTAAAATACCATCAAATGAAAAAGGAATTAAAACAGGACTCTTTTAATAACTATCCTAGACATTTGCAAAACCTTAACAATGACATTGACCTTAAAATAACTTACAAATGGACTCAGAAGAAATGAACCATATCCAACAAAACTTTGATATAAATGACTAATAAAAACCAATGCACTTCAAATTAAACCTCGACACATTACATGGAACAGTTGACTGAAACTCGATGGGTTGGTGGACACACAGTTTGAAGTTGTTGCGTATATGTCTGCAGATTTGATCAGGTCAAATTTGCTCCAAATTACGGATCTGACAAAACCTGAGCAGGTCTTTGAATGCGCTGGTGATGACGTTGCTTTGATTTGGATCAGGCTGAGACAGTTGTTGACGCTGAATAGATAGATCTCCACGGCTCTCCAATGGATAAGGCTCTTTGGGACGGAGTCAATTCAGTTTGATCTTTCCTTCTGCAGAGAACAGTGATACGCTCTATTGACAACAAGACTTCTATGAATTAATGATCTCTGTCAATTCGTCAACCAGCATGCAAGTGTCACAAATGATCACTACTTTTTATTTATGCAATTCCATTAACCAAGACCAAGAAATATGTGAGAATGTAGGCCTGTACGTACTGTCAGATAGCTGAGCTGAATATTGATCAATGACATCAAATGTAGACGCTGCCAAATAAGGATCAACTGTCGTGTTGTTTTGACGGTGTCTGGGTTGATGACAGCATATGCTAATTGTAGTTCTGGTAAAAAACATGTGGCGTCTGAAAACAATGGCGTCTCATGTCCAGTTGATACAAAGATCTATCTTCTTCACTTCGCATCCACCTTCAGGAAATCTATTAGCTTCCATTCCCACAGGCATAGTAAAATAGAAATGTCTACCCAGGCTCTAAAACACTATTAAGCCATATTAAGAAATGACCTGCTCTGATACCAAATATTATTTTGGTCTGAGCTTTCTTAAAAAAATAGAATACTAAAAAGGAAACTATACACCGAATAATAGAATAATTCAATTTGAATTCATTTGGGATGTTTTATTCATATGAGAGATTACATTATATAGGAGAATGACATCCTTAGAATACGGAGTCAAACCATATCACATTCCCACTTATCTCTCCAACATGATTCTCTCCACCTTTATTTCAACTATCCCTTTATTCCCTCATGATGAGTTATCTATTACAACTCATCATTCACTCACATAATGTAATATCTAAATATTACATTTTATAAATAGTAACTCACACACACAATTAATAATGTTACAAAAAATATATTCATAACAATTCCTTCCTTCTCTTCTTGGGGACTGATTCACAATGTGGTTTTTCACTTCCTTCAAAGAAAAGATTATTGAAGTTATCCCTTTGTTCTAAGAAGGCTAGGATCTGATTGTCATCATTGAAGACCTGCCAGTGATTTGCATTGTCTGGTATGTTGGGTCTGAACACCATCTCAATGGTCACTTTATCCTTTCCAAAAGAAGGATGAGGTGTCACTAAGGAAGCTAACACTACTAGAGAATCAGCCTTTTCATTCTGCTCCCTAGGGATAGCTTCAATGGAGAATGCATCAAAGGATTCAATGCAGTCCCACACTTTGTTTCTATAGTGCCTGAGTCTGGGGTTTTTTACCTGATATTGTTGGCAGACCTACTTTACCACAACCTCTGCATCACCTTTGCATCTCAACTTCTTGATTCCCATGTCCTATGTTGCATTCATGCCTAAGAGTAATGCTTCATACTCTATGTATTATTTTTATTTTCAAATTGTAGCTTGTAGGAAAAAGAATATACCTCATTGGAGGGAGAGTATAATACTACACCAGCTCCTAAACCTGCTCTGGAATGACTGCCATCAAACTCCATTTTACAAATTCAGTCTTCTTCTTCCTCCATGAGAAGTGGCAAGTCCTCTTCCTTCTGTGATGTAAGGAGGTAATTTCCAAGCCCACAATCTTGAAAAGGATATCATCTCTTGGATCATCATACTTCCTTACTGTGAACTTCATTTTTTGACTAACAGCAGCTTATTCATTTCTCCTTTCACTGGGATAGTTGTAGATGACCAATCCATTTTTATTTCTCCACCTAGATCTCTACAAAAAATTCTACTCAACAGCATACCAAAAGATGTTGGGATGCCTGCCACCAAAATGGTCAGGAGTATCTTCTTATCAGGGTAATCAGCTAGTGCAACCTGAGCATCCTTAATCCTTCCTACCAATGGAACTTATTTGGATTTCATTGAGTAGCATGTGCCATTTACCAAAGTGAGGCCAAGAGCATTTGTAACTTTTGCTGGCATCACATTATCTGAGGCTCCAGAATCTATAATGCAATTGTTTAGCTAGAAACCTTTGATGAGAAGTGACAGGTAAAAAGGCTCAACTCTGTTGGTGGTGGAGGCACTGAGGGCTAACAAGTTTTGAGAAGATGGTGTGGATGGTGTGGGAAGTAAGTCTTTAGAATTAGAGATTGGGGATGAAGGGTTACTACCCTAGACTACCTTGATGAATATGTCAAATTGGGCAGGATGTGTTTTTAGGTATTCGATTTTAAGAGAGCTGGACTTTGGTTTTGCTAGCATGCTCTACAAATTCAAATGAAGTTATGGTAGATGAGGAAGAGGTTACAATAGTGGGAGAGATTTAAATGATAGGGGTTTTTTACTTTTGGTGCTGGTTTTTTCTTTTCAAATGTAGCGATTGGCTTGGAAGGAGATGGGGGTGTAGCCTTTGATTGAAATTTATATGTTCTTGCAGAACCAACATTTAGAAGAGAATTTCTCTTAACAACTTTTGAGTTGGGAGAAGAATCAGATAACTTACTTGGCACAACAGTGTGATCCTTGACAACTGGTGAATCTGATTTCTCTCTAGCTAATTCCATGAAAGGTGGTAATGGTGATCCCCTATTGATGATCTTGTTTGGTGGAGGCTTTGAAGAGCTATCTTCTTTGTTCTTAATGCTCTTAATTATAACTGCTGAGGCTGAAACACCATTCTTTGATTGTGCACGAGTGAAAATAGCACATGAAAAACTTGGAGCTTCTTCATCACCTTCCTCCTCATCATCAACATATTCAATCAGGCCATTTTGTGAGCCAAACTCTTCAATTTCAAGATAGTTTTCATAGTCATCCATTCTTTCTTCTTTAGTTTCTTCAATGTCATGCTCCTTCTTCTAATTCCCTAGTGTCACAGATGGCATTGACTGGTGGTGCTTCAAGAGAAAGCCTACAAGGAGGTGGAGCAATTCTTGGTCTATCAGGAGGATTTGGTCTCCTTAGAGCATTCCTCATTGTGATTTGTGACACCTTCTTCTTCAAATAAACTAGGTCATTTGCCATTTTTTGGAACATTGGATCAGTGGTGACTGAATTTGAACTCTGACCTTTTTGCTTCCCATTTGGTCCTTTCACTTTTCCAGAAAGAATTAGATCATCATCAAGTCTCAATCTGCAAAGTCTTGAACTTCCCTCAATGTTCTTGGTTGGGCTCTTCTGAGGAAGAAACCAACTTATGATGGCAAAGCACTGATGAAGAACCTTTTCAAGTTGTTTTTAGGGGGTACCACATCTTCTGGGATCCTTCTTGTCAACCTATTATACCTTAATACAAAATCTCTCATTGATTCGGAGGTCTCCTTATTCATCTGAACCAATTGGACCAGTAGATCCTGAAAATATTTTGTGCTCTTGAACCTATGTTCAAATGCACTTCTTATATCTTCCCAACATGTGACAGATCTTGGGGGCAACATGTAGAACCATTCAGTACAGCTTTTTCTTAGAGTGACTCCACAAAGATCCTAACTGAAACATCTTCATCTTCAACTCCC
Source organism: Taxus chinensis (assembly GCA_019776745.2). Lineage (NCBI taxonomy): Eukaryota > Viridiplantae > Streptophyta > Pinopsida > Cupressales > Taxaceae > Taxus > Taxus chinensis. The sequence continues at coordinate 511,629,063 of CM034153.1, read as the reverse complement.
AACACTCCACAAGTAGTGATGAATGCTGCTACATGTTCTTTAGGGAGATGAGAACCCTCCCCTTTGAATTTTGGGAAGTTATTTCTTGAGCCTCTTAGGAGCTCATGAAGTGGTTGTGGAAAATCAACTGGACCAGTATTTCCTCCCCATGGTACATTAGGCCTATGGGCCTCGTGATCACGATCACACTCATGATCCAAAATTCTATTTTTCTATTTATAGCTTCCCACCTTGCTAAAGATGTGGCTTCTATTGCTGCTCTCTCATTTGCCTCAGCTTGAATTATTTCGATTTCTTTAAGTTGAGCCCTTATTTCCTCTTCCACTCTTACTTATCTTTCTCTAACTTCTTCTTTGGTTTCTACTTCAGTGAAATCATCAAGGTTCTCGTTGATGTGTGGAAATTCACCATCCGAAGGATTAGCAACACTCATGTTATCAACATGACCAATTGCTTGATGAAGGGGAGGCTCCTAAATTCTGAGCATCTCTTGTCTTCTTTAAAGTTCTTAAAAAATGGGGTTGGTTTTTCCTCCTTGTCTCTGTTGCCAAGTGTATCTTCTATTAGCTAGCTTGAAAGTTTACACTCTTCTCTGGGGTGCTAGAATTTGTCTCTACCTTTCCAATTCGACATCACATTCCTCTTCCAGGTCCAAAATCCTTATGACAATGAAGTATTGATTGACACTTTGTCTATTATGCCAAATAACTTCTCTCATATCAGAAGCAATATCTTCTTGGATGTGAAAGAGTAAATCAGGTCTCTCAATAGGAGGATTTCCTCAGAATAGCCATGATTTACATCCATGTAGTTTATGTGATTATTTCAATCTCCAGAAATTTTCTTATAGAATTTTTTTTGTATTTTATGACCCTGAGGTCATTTTTAGGTGCAGATGCTGCAAAATCTTCCCCACGGTGGGCGCCAAAAATTGTTGGCGAGAAAAATTTGTCTAGTGGAAAAATTGGTGGATTTCAAGCCAATGCTATGGGAATTTAAGTACCTCTACTTGAATAGTGAAGCTTCCATATGTGCATGAGTGAAAAAATGGATTTCAATGGTGGCCTTTCGACTAGAGATCTAACAGGGGCACTCCGCTGACCCTGTGGCAAAGCTAGTCATTTCTCACTAGAGAAGAAACTTTGTCTAAGAAGGGGAAGGGGAGTGAGAATGGAGGTAGGAGAAAACTAATGTTGTGAGTAGAATATCAGATGCCCACACACATTAATTATAAATTTCATTTACATGCATTTATAGTTAGAAGAAAAACAAATCCGCAGGAGAAGCTACAAGACCGAATGAAACTCATTGGTCACAAAGTACCAATTAATTCCTCAATCAAAGAGGTGAAAATTCCTTCTTTTATTATTGAAGCTCGAGTAGAGTTTATACATAGCTTGAGAATGGAGGAAAATTTGAGAGAGAAAGAAGATATAAGAAATATGGCATTTTTCTGTCTTTTCTAGGTATAGAGCACTCTGGTCTTTTTGAAATCAATCGAAAACCCTTTGGAATGGCTTCGAGAAGCCATTATATTCTTCACAAGAAACCATTACAACTTCACAAATCTTCAATGCTTTTTCAAATTCCTTTTTTGTGAAGAAAAGGCTCATGGTGGGTTAAAAACCAGATCTTGCAAAGTAACTGTTACATTCGACTTGCTAGTTTAAATATAGACCGTTTGATTTTCTCCTATAAATTTGAAATTGAGTCACCCACGTGGCAGGAAGGGATTGGAGCAGTTGTGGGGGAAACCTTTCACCTTTTGTGATTTTTAGTGAGATTTGGAAATTTGGAACAAATTGCCCCACAGCCCCGCTTTGACTTTTTAATTTAGACACGTGGCACGTTCTTATTGGAAAGGGGGTCACGGCCCTTTTCTCAACATTTTAACCTTTTTTGGAAAAAAGGCTCAAAAACTCAAAGTTCCTCCATCCGATGGCCCACTGCTCCTGCTTTGAATTTTTCCCTATGGAAGCTTCACCCCTTTGACTTTCTCCCTGATAGCTTGATCGGGGCTCGCGGCGTCTACTTTTTAACTTTTCACCCTTTTTTGGAAAGAAGGCTCAAAATCTCAAATTTCTCCCCGATGGCCCATAGCTCATCCTTTGACTTTTCAAACTCCTTGACACGGGCTTCTCTCTGACTCTGAAATGGGGATCTAGGTCACTTTTGGTAAACCCTTTTAACCTTTTTATAGAAAAAGGCTAAAAAATTCAAATGGCCCACTCGTCCACTTTGAGCTTTCCACTACTTAGCTGATTTTGACCTTCATTTTGTACCTAGGACATGGTGGGCTTGCACCTTTGAATTTGTCCCTATGGGCCCTTCAACTTTGAATTTTTCCCTGTGGAGCTGTGCACTTTGACTTCCATACTTAGCCAATTTATACCTTCATTTTGTACCGGGGACACGTGAAAAGCCACTTTTTGAAATTTTCCCTTGGACCCTTTTGCGTCACAACACGAGGCTCAAAAACTAAAATTTGAAGCTCCACTGAACCACATCTAATCAGAGTATGTCCACGTATCACTTGGGGATGATGGGGCCAAAATTTGATGAGGAAGAAAATGCCCATCGTTCCCGACTGTGGAAAAAATACACAAAGGAAGAGAACTTCATCATTTTGAGTCCAATTTTTGAATTTCCTTCACAATCTGGAGGCATGGAGGAAAAACAATGATTTGATGACCTAGGCCATAGAACAAGTGAACAATTTTGATCAAAAATGGAGGTTGTAAAGTGGATATTACATGTACATACCAGGAAATGGAAAACTTCTCAAAACGAGTAGAATAGAGACTTAAATAGCACTAGGGCATGAATTTTGCTAATTTCTTAAATCTATAACTTGGGTGAAATGCCAACAAAGGGCATGAGCTCAAAAAAATTGAATTTGGACTATGGAAACGCAAAAGTAATTTTCGGGAGACAACAAATTGATGGAGTTTTTCAGGCTCATTGGTTAGTATCACTAGGGATAGATCTATAGACTTTCCATGTTGGGCAGTTCAATATTTATTGTGGACAACTTCATGAGTTGAAAATTACCTATTAGTGCACATGTCTCTAGACCAAATTTTTTAAAATAGATGTCTCCATGTATTAATGGATCTCAACTTCCAAGACTGTATTTTCTTGTGGTACATTTGTGTTTCTCTGGTTTACTTCTAGAACCCCTTCTTCGAATGTAGAAAGAAAAACCTCACCACTTAAATTTTGTATGATAGTTATGATTCATGTGATGTTTGGGCTCCTTGAAGAATCAACTAACTAATGTTTCTTTTAAATTTTCTTGGATTGTAATGATCTTATTCCAATGTTTTTTCAATAAACCCCATGTTAATTGTAAGTATTTTCTTTTGTAGTTAAGAATTATAGCTACCTTCCTCATAAGTTTGCTTGAGGTAAAGCATATCAGTAGGATTTTCTATGAATTCTGAGCACTGGATAGTAGGATCAACATGTTACATTGAGAAGGTAGGGGGTGAGTAGTGTTCGTCACATTACCATCACATTTAAGTCTTACAAGTATGTCAAAACTATTTACATAATTATCAAGGCTAATTCAAAGAAGTATAGAATGAAAGTAATTGTTTTTTAATTTTCTACTTTCTTTTCTACAATTGAAAATGATTCAGAAATACTGATTCTAATAATTTAATATTAATCATAATCTGACGGTCATGATAAAATGTCAATAATGTCTCTGAAAAAGGTAAATTAATCTAAATAACTAATATTTAGCATGTTTTGTTCGTTAAAATAAGTTTTTCAAATTTACTGGCCCAAAATAACTAATGATAATAAAGGAAACAATTTTTTGTTTGCTTCTTGTAAACAAATGGATTCTAAGCAGCATTCCATTATGCAAGGAGGGCCACCAAAACCACAATTACAGATTTAGTATAAATAAAAATATGATTATTAGGCAAGAATAACGGTTTCCTGCAGAGTCAGGGTGGAAGAGTGGTTCCTTTTCTCCACAAAATTTCCTGGACTCTCAATAGGTGGTGTTTTAAAAAATAAAACGCCAGTTGCTTCACCAACATAACCCTTGACGAGGAGTATTTGGGCTTTGAGAAATGGTGATTACAAACATCATTCCCTATCTTTAACACCCATGATATTGATTTTGAAGAATATAACATCATGCCTCCATTCAATACTCACAACATTATAGATGTGCTTGAAATACCTAGGACACTAATCTTAGACTTATCCTCTAAGAAAATCTTCATTTCTAGATGAGATGAATGTGGAACATTTTATATTCAAAAATCTGACATCATATAGTATGGGGGAAACATATTCAAGAAGTTGCAATGTCTGAACTGGATTTATTTCAGTCTTCAGAGAGGAGAGCTAAAATGTGGATGGATTTAATAAATAAATACAACGATACCATTTAACTCCTGCTTCAACTTGAATTCATTGTTCACTTCCGCTATGAGATCCAGAGAAATGGAAGGACATGTTTCTAAACAAAGATCAGTCTAGACAATTGAATACTTAATGATCATTAATGATGATTTAACTACTAATGTTCACAGGTTGGAGAATCTGAATGTGGAAGAGACATTATTACTATAATAAATGGAAACACAATTGACTAATTTTTTGAATTTCAAATCCACTCTTAATGATTGAATTTGTGGTCAGTGGGCATTTGTACTGTAATATTCTCGTCCCTAATATTATAAGTCATATCCTACCATGTATTTTACTCAAGTTTGAATAGATATTTTTAAATTATATTTCTATTTTGGTGCAAATTTTGAAAAGATTTTAGGTGACTAAAAATAAAGAAATTATCTTTTATATAAATGAAGCATATGTCACAATTCTAACACATTTGTTATAAGAATTTAAATTCATACCTTAGAAATATTGAAACTTAAACTTTTGAATACTCTTGAATCTAACAAATTTTTAGGCATTGACTAATCTTTCAAGAGACCATAAATTGTTGCATCCAATCATAGTATACTACTAAAATAAAAGATAGAATACTTGATTGTGAATGTCAACATTCTTTAAAGTTAGAGTTAAGATCTATACAACCTACATGTTGGTAAATTTATCCTGCACTTGTAATTTATCAATAGTTGCATAGTTTAATTTATTCACTTTTACTAGGACTTATATGTAGTATAGTTGTACTAGATTCATGCAGATTCCTTATCCACCTATTAGAAAATGAATAATATCAAAATTGTCCTTATAGTTTCAATTGAATATGGTTTGAATTTAAATTGTTCACCAAGATTGAGTTTGTGTTGTATCAATTCCGTGAGTCATTACTAGAATTAAAAGATACTTCAGGGATATGTTTTCTTTTATTTTGTGTAAAGTGGCAAACGATAATTTTAGATTAGAATCAAGGCAGAAACAGAAACATATATCTCAAATGTTCCGATTTGGATACAGAATTGTCTGGAAGCTCTGAAATGTTGATTGTACCATATGTTTGAAAAATTGTATTACACTGAGAAATGGGCTTTATGAGGAAGATTTCTTAGGTTCATAATGAATCCTAGTTTCATGACTGAGTGAACAATCCAAGAGTACTTTGGATGAAAGTCAACGATATGTCATTGGATATAATATGCATTTCTAGAGAATAATCAAATGATGTTATAAAGTGATTTAGTTTACAAATATTGCTTAAAATTTTCATGATCTATGTGCTTGTAGTTCTAAAATATTTACGTTTATGATTTCTTACTAAAATGTTCAAAACATTCAATTACAATGATGTTCAAAAATAGACAAATATTTCAACATTAATATCATCTAAAAACTTCCTATACTATCCACCTGTTAAGATAAAATCTGATTGACACTTTAAGTGAATCAAGGAATAAATGATACTAACACCTTGATTTTGACTTTGTTCTCATAAGTGGGAAAAGATCACTACTATGGGAACATGATTTTGTAAAAGAGTCCATAAACATGTAAGAAAATGTAATCTTACCTGGTGAGATTCAAAATATCGTAGGTGTTCCCACATTTTAGGGAATCTTTGTTCTTAAAAAAAATTTTCAGGGTTACATGTTATCCTTCTCACCTTCTTCATGAATGGTTTTCCATTATGGACCCATTTTTTAGCTAAAACGGTAATTCCATGACATGTTTCCCCACTTAATCCTAAGGGGGACTCCCTGGGAACAAGATACATATTAAGTGGGTCAATGGCTTTCCTTCCTTCCAAATTTTTTAATTATAACACATTAATTTGACAACTGGGTAAGAACTTCTTGGAGAGGTGTGGCACAATAACAGGAACATCCTACATGGTTGAACCTATGCTTAATATAAATAATCATGTGTTGAATTTTGAATGCATAATTCCCGTGAAAAATGTTTTTCGCCATGGCACTAGTTCCTAAAACCCCTAGGGTTGGATGAAATATGTGGGTACTTTCCCTTTAAAGGCATCTGTATGAGAAATTATCCCTTTGTGTCAAAGGTTGGAATATTGTAATTTTTGATGGAATAGTGGGAGTGCTACATAAACTCCCTTATCTCTTCATTATTATAAGGTGATTCATTCCCATGGGGTTTTTACCAAAATAAAGTCATTTGATGATAAAGAATGTTCTAGTCATGTCCAATGAGGTATTCACATAGCCTTTTACAATCCTTTGACAGCTATTTTTTCATTATAATGTAATTTACTTGTTTTCCAAGTCCTTTCCTAAAACTATGTCCTGAGAACAACTCAATTTTACCTGGTGGATATAATTTACTATGTTGGGAAATAAGGGATAAAATATGTGGAATAATCCCTCACAGAATCACAACAATAGAAACTAATATGTAGAAAATATTACAGATCTCAAATAAAAGTACAAAATAATAATAACACAACACAAAGAGACATTATTTAACGTGGTTCACCCAATTTGGGCTACGTCCACCAAGAATCACTTGCTCATATTTTATTACAAGCCACCGCTCTCTCAATACAATACCTAGATCTTGTTTGGAGCTATGCTCAACAAACTCTACAGAATTCACACCCGAATTCAAAACACATCTGCAATGTTTTTTCATAAGGGGTGTTATCATATGCACAAAACCAATATAAGTAGACAACTACTTAAGCAGTTTTACAAAACCGTGGGTATCAAAACCATGGGCCAAAACCGTCCCATAAACCTATGGGTCAAAAATACCGCCCATATGAGAAAAAGCACATTTCCCAATATATCGGGCATGTTTTGTTTTGAGGCACAAAAAAAACCCTTCCTTCACTTTATCAAATGTGGAAAGTGTAAACAATACTCTTAGTGTACAGTCCTCAACATTTTCACACATGAAAATAGGCTCCACAACCTAACAATCTCCCACTTGGAGACTAGTTTTCTTCTGAGAAATCTTTTCAACCCTTCACTAGTTTCCTGAAGACCAACCAAAGATGAGCACAACTTCAGTTTTTCCCTTGTGACCACCTTAGTCATCATGTCTGCAAGATTCTAACTAGTATGAATCTTCTCCAGCTTCAACTTCTCTTCCTCCAAAGTTTTCCTGATGAAATGATATCTTAATTGTATATGCTTCGTCCTAGAGTGGAAAGCAGAGTTCTTAGCTAGGTGTATAACACTCTGACTATCACTATGTAAGCTTTCCTTCCTCCTGCTTATGCCCCAACTCCTCAAGAAATTGTTGTAACCAAATCATTTCTTTGCTTGCCTCTGTGGCAGCAACATACTCAACCTCCATGGTTGACAAAGCCACCAGCTTCTGTAGTCATGAAATCCAGCTTACTGTTGTCCCACCTATAGTGTAAACATAACATGTCATGCTCCTCCTGTTGTCTACATCTCCAACCATATCTGAATCTACATAACCACAAAAAGTGGTGTCTGATCCATTGTAGCAAAAAATTGTCCCCATGGTCCCTCTCAAATACCGAAGGATCCACTTTACTGTTTGCCAGTGATCTCTACCTGGATCACTCATAAATCTACTCACCACTCCCACTGCATGGGCAATATCAGGCCTGGTGCACACCATGGCATACATCAAACTACCAACTACTGATGAGTAAGGTACCTTGGACATCTGGTTTCTCTCCTACTCTGTCTTGGGACACTGCTCCTTTGATAACTTGAAATGGCCTGCCAAAGGAGTCCCAACCGGTTTAGCATCCTGCATATTAAACCTCTCCAAGACCTTCTTAATGTACTCTTCCTGAGATAAAGTCAGCTTCCGTTCCTTCCTATCCCGAGATATCCTCATACCAAGGATTTGTTCTGGCTGCCCCCAAATCCTTCATAGCAAAGGATTCACTTAGTTGCTTTTCTTGAGTACTTTTATTTCCTGCATGTTTTTACCTGCAACCAACATGTCATCCACATACAGACATGATAATATAACTTCCATCCTCAAATTTCTTTGTATACACGCAATGGTCAGAATGACATCTAATATAACCTTGCTCCATCATGAAGCTATCAAATTTCTTATACCATTGACGTGGAGCTTGTTTCAAGCCATACAAGCTCTTCTTCAATTTGCACACCATCTCCTCTTTACCTTTGACCTCATAGCCCTCTGGTTGCTTCATATATAGTTCCTCCTCCAAATCACCATGGAGAAATGTAGTCTTTACATCAAGCTGCTCTAAGTGCAAGTCTTCTGCTGCAACTATTCCAAGAACAGTTCTAATAGAAGTCATTTTTACTACAGGAGAAAAAATCTCATCAAAATCTATACCTTTTTTCTGTGCAAACCCCTTGACCACCAACCGGGCCTTGTATCTTTTCTTTCCTCCTTCTTTCTCTTTGACTCTAAACACCCACTTGTTCTGTAATGCTCTTTTTCCTTCTGAGTAGCTTCACCAAATCCCATGTCTGGTTCTCCATGAGAGCCTGATGCTCCTCATCCATGGCTTGCTCCCACTTCTTCCTGGCATCTACCTACATTGCTTCATCAAATCTCTCTGGCTCTCCACTATCAGTGAGTAATAAATAATAAAGAGAAGGAGAAAAACATTCAGGTTCTCTTCTTACCCTAGAAGACCTCCTCAATATAGGAGTTTGGGGTTCCTGTTGAGGAGGTTCCTGAACTGATTCATGTGTCACTTTCCCATCCAAAAGATCCTCTACCACTGCATATTCTTTCTTGGATTCTTCCCTATTTTCCTGCAACTATTGCTTATACATGACTTTCTCATTAAAGACCACATCCCTAGATCAAATGATTTTCTTGTCCTTAATACTCCAACATTTATATCCAAAGTCATCACCACCATAACCAATGAAAGTACATTTTTTTTGATTTAGCCTCTAGCTTGGTCCTATCATCCTTGTCTATATGAACAAACACCTCACATCCAAAGACTCTAAGAAATGAATAATCAAAATTTCTTACCATACCAAGCCTCCTCAGGTATGCCTCCATCCAAGGCACTTGAGGGTCCTCTATTTATCAAGTACACAACTGTGCTCACCGCTTCTACCCAAAAAGAAAGAGGTAGTCCTGCATGTAACCTCATGCTCCTAGCACGTTCCATTATTGTTCTGTTCATCCTTTCTGACACCCCATTCTGCTGCAGAGTTCCTGGAACCATATTTTTCCTACGGATTCCATTCTTAGAACAGTAATCATCAAATTCATTGCTGCAATACTCCCCTCCATTATCTGACCTGAGACATTTTAGCTTAAGACCTGTTTCATTCTCTACCAAGGCTTTCCATTTAACAAAAGTGTCAAATACATCATATTTGTTTCTAATATAATAAACCCAAACTTTCCTTGTTGCATCATCAATAAAAGTAACATAATAACTTGAACCCCCAAGAGATGATACCTGAGCTGACCCCCACACATCAGAATGCACCAGCTCTAACTTACTCTCTTTCTTTGTAGGTCCAACCTTGAGAAACCTTACTCGCTTCTGTTTCCCATATATGCAGTCCTCACAGAACTCCAAACTTATTTCTGTATATCCGAGAAAATCCTTCTTTATGATCTTTATGCCCTTATGGCTCATATGACCGAGCCTATAGTGCCACAATGTTGTATCTACTTCTGAAGCCACAAGATTACAAACATTAGTACTATAAGTGGTTAAATACAAGGTTCCAAACTTCTTACCTCTTACCACCACAAGAGCACCCTTGGTAACCTTCCAAGAGTCTAGTTGTAAATATCACAGTACAACCATCACTTCCCAACTGCCCCGCCGATATCAAATTTTATCCTTAATGTAGGCACATGTCTGACATCCTTCAATAGCCATGTATTCCATTCTGCATCTTAACCTGAACAGAACCTTTTCCAACTATACTGCAAGGCTCATCATCACCAAGAAAAACATGCCCAAAATCCCCTTGAACATAATCAACAAAATAATGCCTATGTGGAGTAGCATGGAAAGAAGCCCCTGAATCTAAAACCCAAGATTCAGTAATATTGTGTAAAGAAAGAATCAAAGCATCCTGACATACATTACCCATTGCCACATTTTCCTCCTTGTTTTCTTCCTATTGTTTCTTCTTGTCCTGAAGCTCCCAACATTCCTTCTTTGCATGCCCAGACTTTCCACAGTGCCAACATACTATCTTGCTTTTTGATTTTGACTTTTCCCGATCCTTCGATTTTCCACGGTTTCCTCTATTCTTTTGTCTCCCTCTAGTTTCCACTGTCAAATCATTCCCTGAAGTAGAAGATTCCCCAGAGATTTTTCTTCACATTTCCTCACTTAGAATCACCCCTACAACATCCTCCAACTTCAACTTTGAGTTAGCAGAACCGAGTTGCTTACCGCCATTACCAGGCTATTCCAACTCTCAGGTAAAGAGCACAAAATTAATAAAGCCCTAACTTCTTCATCAAATTCTATTGTAACCGAAGCTAGCATATTTACAACCATATTAAAATCATTTAAATGATCTACTACCAAACCATTCTCGAAAATCTTCATATTAAACAAATTTTTCATTAAAAATATCTTATTAGAGGCAGAGGGTTTTTCATACAACTTCCCTAATGCATCCATCAGTTCTTTTGTAGTCTTTTCCTTTGAAACATTAAATAATACCAAAGATGCAAGACACATCCAGATTTCCAAGTGCCTTCCTATCCAAAAAATCCCATTCCACATCTATCATACTCGAGGGTTTGTTCACCTTCTCAGACAACAAAATATAAAGATCCTTCTGATAAAGGTAATCTTCCATCTGCATCTTCCAAAGACTGAAATTCTACCCGTTGAATTTATCAACCCTTGATCTTCCATCATCTGCCATAGCTCCCACTCAAGATAAAAACTTTCCCTGTGATTCAACACTTCAAAAAACCAAACCAAGCTCTGATACCAATTGTTAGGAAATAAGAGATAAAATATGCGGAATAATCCCTTACAGAATCACAACAGTAGAAACTAATATGTAGAAAATATTATAGATCTCAAATAAAAGTGCAGAATAATAATAACACAACATAGAGAGACAAGATTTAATGTGGTTCACCCAATTTTGGCTATGTCCACCAAGAATCACTTTCTCTCAGATTTTATTACAAGCCTCCACTCTCTCAATACAATACCCAGATCCGTTTAGAGCTATGCTCAACAAACTCTACAAAATTCACACCCGAATTCAAAACACATCTACAATACATTTACTTCGCCCCCAAACCCCCATCGATTGGGGGGGCTTCACCCCCCTGAACCCCCTTGACCCGCTCACCGGTGAGCAGGACCTCCGTAAAAATACCCGAGTGTAACACATAGAAGGTGTACCACACTCTAACATGAAAATAGGCTCCACAAACATAACACTTTGGTTTTATGGCTCGGCCTTAGTCGTCTTTGATTTGAGAAACCTGTTCTGAACTTGATGATTCTTTGAGCTTTTATAGTTGATCAACTATTGTATTGTAAACCGGTTGTCCTTTTCTGTAGCTTGGTTGTAGTCTGAATGAATCTTCTTCTATGTATTTGTAAAAAATGAAGAGAAAGCTTCTGTTGAACTGGATCTGTACCTTCTTGTTTATATTGATGTATTTCTTGATAGTTCCTTTTAAAATAGTTGTTGTGTTTTGAACTCTATAAGCTCTGAAAATATATCAATTTTGTGCATAATTGTAAACTGGGTGATCAACTTTGTAGGCCATAAAACATTTGTGCTTTATGAAAATTGAAAGCTCCCTTCTATTTTGAATATTTAGACCTGATGTAATTGATGATGTTGTATCATGTTTATTTTCTTGAGGGTTTCAAATGATACCGCTGTACTTTGATTCTTATTTTGTCAAAATGGATTTTGTTTGAAATACATTCTCATAACCTGTAGCTGTATTTGTATTCTTGGACTTTGATGTTGATTCCGTGATTAAATGTTGAACTAAAGTTATCAACTGCAATAGAAATAGATTTCTAATATTTTTTACTTAAGATGCCTTTGTAACTTACAAGTGGCTTTCTGGAAATTACAAGCATTTCTTCATTTGTTTTTTATACTATTTTTAGGCATAAGCCTCGATTCAGATGCTTTGTTAATATCTCTGTAACTTTTTTCTTTTGCTTAGATGTTTTATTTCCTTAATAGTAATATTTTTGGCATACTGGAAAATTTAAAATGTTGATTTTTCATGGCGAAGCCCTAGCAAAATTTTCTCTATTTCCAGCTATAGTAGTTGTATTTTCTAATTCAAAATAAAAAATATAACACTTTTCTGTTGAAGTTGATTTGGTAGTTTGAAATTAAAACATTATAACTGTTTATCTTGATCATGGCATACTTTTTCTGCTTTTCTTCTTTTCTGTATCACTTACTTGATTTAAATAATTCTTTTAAAGCATGTAGTAGATAAAACAACATGATGAGAAAGTCGTAAATGTCCATTTTACATGGCGAAGCCCTTTCAAAATTTTCCCAGAACCTTCTTTTCATTATGTTTCAGTTGTAACCCTTTCTTTCCAGTTAACTTCAACTTCTTGAAATCTGATTCTTCTTCTTTAGTTACAAACTGAAACATGTACTTCTATTTGTCCAGTCCCTCTTCTGTACTATAAACTTCTTCCATTTGTGGAAAATACTGAATTTGAGTTACATTAATCCTTCTTTCCAGCATGTATTTATGACTTGACTATTTCTTCTTGGCTGCAACCTGTACCTACACACTTAAAAAACAATTAGAAAATACTTAGGCTTTTTGGTCTCTCTTGTATCCATGTTTCTTCTTTTCTTTTCTCTTTCTTCTTTCTGAGTGAGTAAAGCATGTATGTAGTTTGATCTTCAAGTAAATTATATCTCCTGTTTTAAAGAGATTCATATGCATGAACTAGGACAATATAGGAATATGAATTGATCTCTGAGCTCGTAACTGACAGTTCATATTTTCTTTGTTTTTAGGTACAGTGACTTCTACAACAAAGATGAAGAAATAACAAAAGCTAGAATGGAGATACATCGAACAACGAAGAAAACCCCCAAGGAAATGATGGGTTCATTCATACTCCTTTACTTTCTTTTTCATGCATGTGTACCTCTTATTTCAGTAGTTGTTCTTTACTTTTCAATTACATCCCACGGCTTGTGTGGGAACATTTGAAATTCCTTATGAATAAAACATTGAATTCTTGAAATGAGTTGTGTATTTCTTTCTGCTTTTTAGCTTTTTGTATGGATTGTATGATGAATTAAACAACTCAGTAATATAATTGAATGTCTTAATCATGAAGGAAAGAACATTAATGAGAACCTGTAACATTCGGTAATGAACTTCGATTTCTACAATCTGCACTTATGTTTGTTGTCCCAAAACTCAACATTTCACCTATTCTATAATTCGGTGTCTTCATCAATGACAACACAACTATCCATCAGGGCCTTGTGTTCTTTTGCTGAAGATAGCATGAAATTATAGACTATGTGATCTGTTATGTTTTATAAAAACACACATAGCTACAGATTTCATTTAATCATTAACTAATTCAGCAGTAACCAATAATATCAAAACTCCCTTAGCTTAGGTATACTTCACCAATGCCTTCCATCGTAACGACGAAGTTTCGTTACCAATTTTTACACAAGTGCAAAAAATTTCAAAAGTCACCATGGTCCATAAGTGACCCTCAACGCAAAATTAGAATATTAGAACCACGTGGCTCCTTCCCAATAGTTCCCAGCGTCCATAACCCCTTGAGTCTGACCACGGCTTGGAATTGACCTAGCCCTTAGGCCTTTGATGCAGGAAAAGGGGGCATTATTGAAGGAGTGTAGGACAAAGACCTGGAGGGAATCTGTGAGCATCGACACGTTGCACTCAACCATGGAAATGGCATAGCTTCAAGATCGAAGCAAGAACTCACCTAAAAAGCAATGTGCATGCATTGAGGGAAAATGGCTCAAAAGAGGCCCATACTCCATTGTTCATAGATCAAGAAAGGTGTGTACATATAGGGGAGTAAATGTGTAACTCCCATGTAAGAAAAGATTCCTCCATAATGGAGAAGAGGAGTTACTTTCCCAAATGGGAATGTAACTCCTATGACACAACTTACACATATGACAGATTCTGTAAGAGAATCTATCATAACTAATATGACACCTAAGACCTATGATCTCACCTAAGTGAGATGACTCACCTAGTGAGGTGGCAATACACCTAATAAATAAATAAGAGGTGAAGGAAATGCCACCACACCAACACCCCCCTTCATCGTAACTTAGGATGAGGTGGCAAGTCAGAGATGAGAAGTGGGTCCTGACACAAAGCCTGATGAGGTACCCATGTACAAGAAAGAAGATCCCAAGCAGTGAAGGAAAACCCAGTGGGAAAAACATCCACCACAAGAGAACAAAACACTCTCTAATCTAAGAAAGATGCCAAATATGGGTCCTAGCTCTAGACGAGCCTGAAAAGGTACCCATGTACAAAGAGGCAATCTCTCAGAAAGAAGAAGAAGAGAGAAGAAGAGGGAGATGAGAGGAATGCAGAAGATGCCATGGACGGATCTGAACTCTACAGCTCTAGGAGGTCTCCCAAAAGAATGTCGATGACGAGATCCTCTGCCTCTAGACTGAAGAAGAGCCACCCACACCGAACTATGTGCCTACCCTTAGGAAGGATAGAAATGACGTGCTGGAAGTCTGCCCACTCCACAAAGGAAACTAAAGGCAGTAACACAAAGAACTCTGAGTCTGGTGCACTGAAGTGTGACATAGGTCTAGCGAGTGAGTGCCAAGGAACCGAAGGTAATGCCACGTGCGTAGAACTGTCAGAGTGAAAAAGAGGAACACCCGTAGAAAGGATGTCCAAGTGATGTGAAGGGAACAAAACATCCTCCACAACAGAAAAGGGATCCACAGCTGAGGGTGGATCAATGAAGGTCTCAGAAATGTGGAAGTGACATGATTCCCGGAAGGGGCACTCCCAACAATAGAGATAATGAACTCCTCTGAAACACCTGTAGATGGATGAGGGACCTGTAGTGCATCACAAGTAGACTCTGTGAAAAGACGACTAAGGTCAGGTAGATACTCGTCCCAATGAGGGGGCTCAACAAACAGAAGAGCGATGTCAGATAGGTATGAGTCATCCAATGAAGGTAGAGGAGTGAAATGGGCCTCACACACTGGAAGTGGAAAGGAGGCTGGTGTAATGACGGTGTGAGACTGAGTAGAAGACTGCTCGATATCTGATGAGATGTGGGAAGTGTCAACACTCTCTGGAATAGTGAGAGAAAGAGGAGAAGAGTCCTCTGTAGTACTCTCAACATCAGAACTGGGTGCACAATCCTCATCATCAGAAGTAGAACCAAGCGAGTCTATGTCAGTGGAACTTGTCATCACATGAAGAAATGGAGGAGACAACTGAATCAGTAGTAGCAACAATGGTGGCAGTATGTGAAGGGTCTCCATAGAGGGACTGAAGAATGCTCCAGACACGGTGAGGTGGATCTAAGTCTGCCACGTGAAACCAGAGAGAACGAGAGACATGCATCATCATGTGACCAAAGACATGGTCACAAGTGTCGAGGAAGTCCTCTAGATGACGATGATCAGCGGGTGTAGGAACTGGCCCAAGCAAGAAGGGTAAAAGACCCTCGTGGGTGAAGTAACGTTCCATGGAAGCACGCCAAGCTGAATAGTTCCCTCTCCCGGTGAGAAGTGGTGGAGGATGTAAGGTGATCCTATGACACTCAAGTCTAGAAAGAGCACTCTCCATGATGAAAAATGCAAGATGCACAAAAGCAAGACGTCGGACTCGGCCGATAATGCGTCTACGTGTGTAGGCCCAAGAGTACAATCAACCCCCCAGAATGCGGCACTTTATAAAGTAGTGTGTTTATAAAATGATAATCCCATCATGTAGAATGTGAAAAATCATGCAACTTTGACTAAAGAAGTGCTCAGAAATGAGCAACGAGTCAAAAGTTATAGCATTAAAACGATTCCTGCAACTGATGGGAAAATGCAATAAATGCTGCAAACGCATTAAAAAAGTGCACAAGATGGGTGCAAAGGGTATCATGTGGGTACTCGTTGGAAATGGCATGAAATTTTAGTAGGGGTTTGTTTTGACTGCGAGGGGGGATTAGCCTCCTGCCAACCCCGGACCTCGCCCTCCGTCTTCGACACTCATAGGAGGGGATATTAAAACAAGCCAAAAACCCAAAATAAATTAATTACAATGCCAAATGAATGTTTTAATTTTTAACACCTTAAAACATTAAAAAAAGGTGGAAAGGTGGGGGGCCCATGTTGAAGAGTGGATGCACATCCAAGTTGGTCAGGAGCTGGCCATGTCAATGTTGGCTGTTTAGAGTTGAAAACCACTGAAAGTGAGTATGCACCAGCCATGTGCTGAGGGTGCTACTGCAGGAAAGGTCACTGTAGGAGATGGCAGGCTGAGCAAGAAGGCCACGTGATCAACATGTTGAAGACCCAAAACGCCATTTGAGGCAGAAAAACTCGTCTAGCAACGCCAAAAACCAATGCCAGATGAAACATGTATCAAGAATGACTAAGTAGCTAAATGACGTTGAGGGTGCAATGAGTAGAAGAATTCACGGGGGATAGTGCAGAGCCAAGCCTGACTAGTGTGGAAGAATCCAAAGCACTTTCGACGTAGGGAGCTCACGAAAATAGCAATCAATGACAGCAAGGGCAAAAGTTGAAGTCCCGAAAATTGAACAGGGTGAAACGAGCCAACGACTGGTAGAATAGGATTGGGAAGATGCAATACACGAGTGCAATTTGGAAGGAGCTGACGAAGCCAAGAGTGTCACCTGAGATTAATGCAGGTAGTTGTAGCAATGCAAATTGAGCAGGGTGCAGTGAGCTTCAAACCACTTGTATATACACTGAGTTGAACAGAGAACAAGCCAAGGCCAAGCTATCAAAGCACGAGAACTCAGTGCAAAGGTAGTCTGAACTGTGCAATACATCCAGACTAAACTGAGTGCCAGGTCAAGTTTTCTAAGGTAATGTACGAGCAAAAAAATGCAGGCTGAAGTAAAAGCTGAAGATTGGTGCAAAAACACATTCAAGCCAGGCAAGCAATGTTAACGCAGAGGTGAAACTAAGCCATGCAAATGCAAGGATGGTGAGGCTAAAAAGTACCAAGAAGTGTCCGGTTCAACCCAGTTATCATGCCAAGGCCACCATAAATGCTGTGGCAAAACAAACCGTCATGCATGGCCAAGCTGTAACATGATCAATGCAGAATGCAAAACGAGTGTTTACCAAGCCAAGGAACACGTTCAAGAATATGAAACCTGAAAACACCAGCAACTGAAATCACAGAGCCAAAAAAATCATAAGTTGATGTGGAACCCAAACATGAAGTCACCAATGAGCCTGTGAAGGCAATGCAAAATCCGGAGAGCTCAATGCAAGGAAAACACTAAACACAAAACCAGAGCCCTTGAAAATGCAAGTAGAGCACAAAACAGAATGGGAACTTGCACAAGAAACTACGAGGCAGAGAGTAGTAAGAAACTAAGGTGAGAAACATGATTTCGATCCCCAAGCTCTGATACCATGTTAGAGGAATGATGAAGATTTGGAGGGAATCCATGAGCATCGACACTTTGCACTCAACCGTGGAAATGGCGTAGCTTCAAGATCGAAGCAAGAACTCACCCAAAAAGCAATGTGCATGCATTGAGGGAAAATGGCTCAAAAGAGGCCCATACTCCATTGTTCATAGATCAGGAAAGGTGTGTACATATAGGGGAGTAAATGTGTAACTCCCATGTAAGAAAATATTCCTCCATAATGGAGAAGAGGAGTTACTTTCCCAAATGGGAATGTAACTCCTATGACACAACTTACACATATGACAGATTCTGTAAGAGAATCTGTCATAATGAATATGACACCTAAGACCTATGATCTCACCTAAGTGAGATGACTCACCTGGTGAGGCGGCAATACACCTAATAAACAAATAAGAGGTGAAGGAAATGCCACACACACCAACAGTAACCTTCTTACCCTAATTTCTAGAATCCATGACTGTTAAGAGACGGCTCTTATGTTTGAAGGCTCTTAGATTCTATGGCTTAGGGTTAGATGGATATTGGTCTGAACTTGGATGACTCTGGGTTGAGATGGCTCTTGGGTTAGACAACTCTGTGGTTGGATGGCCAAGGGTTGGGTGGATAACGGGTTAGACAAAAAAGTTAGATGGTTAAAGGGTTAGATGACTAAGGGGTTAGAAGGCTAAGTGGTTGGACAACAGAGGCTTAGATGGCTTGGTTGGATGTCCAAGGGTTGGACGGCTAAGGGTTTGGACAACATAGTTAGATGCTTAAAGGGTTGGACGACTAAGGGGTTGGATAGCTAACTGGTTGGATGGTTGAGGGGTTGGATGGCTGAGGGGTTAGACAACTAAGGGTTAGATGGCTAAGAGGTTGGATGGAAAAGTTGGGAAGTTAAAGTGTTGGATAGATGAGCCTTGAGGGGTTGGACTGCTAACGGGTTTGACAGCTAAGGGGTTAGATGACCATGGGGTTGGATGGGTCTTAAATTCTGAGGTTGGACAGACTTGGGGTTGGAGTCTAGACAAATTTTGACACCATATATTGTATGGTGTTGGTTGTTTATGTTTACTTCGGTGAATATGCACACAAAATCATTCAAAATGGTGGTGAATTACATTCTTAAGCTCTTATATATGAGTGAAATCTAGGTGAAATGAATAGTATAAAGGGACATGTTAGTTAAATTTTTCAGCAAATAAGTCGGCTGCAAATCACATAAAATTTTCCAATTCAAATTTTCATAAACCTCAATTTTTGTGAGTTTACGACAATTTGCCACTAAAATTTTCCTTGCTTTGTGTGGGTTTTTGCAGATGATTCGTCATTATAGGTCTATGATGATATCAATGAAGCAAGTGCAATATTAATGTGGCCAAAGGCAAAATATTACAAAGACCTAACGACCATACTAAGATCAGATTCCCAGTTGTTCTGTAGACTAGGGCACCTAGATTTCAAACTAGAGTGGCCCAAGCACCCTCATCCCTCCTCGGGTGCCCCAGTCTAGCTAGATTTTCCTCCATTGTAACTTTCTAAGGTTCATTATGATGCTCTGATCTACCATTTCATCACTCTATTCAATCTCATATCACTATGAGGTAAGCCCAACTCAGGTAAGTACCTTTCCCCTTTCATTTCATTTCATTTAAAATATCAAATAAATTAATTAGCATTTACATCTCAGTATAGCTCATTTATTACATTGTTGTATTCTTAAATTCATAATAAAATTCATATTTTATAGATTCAGGTGGTCATATGGGTTACCAAGGACGGGCTGTGTGTAACATGTAATATGTATCAATGATTCAAAGCATGTAAAATATACCAATGATGCCAAGCATGTCAAATGCACCAAAATTGTGTTGAAAATTCAAAATAACGGCATGGGTTGCTTAGTACTCCATTTTTTCAAACCAAATATTTCTAGAAATTCCTAAGATGGTCTCCTTCCTAGAACTATATGTCATTATCAAACCCTAATTTGTGATCATGTTATAGAGTCCTTTAAATACTCTAATATTGATCTCAAACCATAGCCATGGATGGATATCTTGCAAAATAATTATTAGTTGGGTTGTGGGAACCCCTGTGCAATGTCAACATTGGATCTACTCTAAAGAGACCTCAAACCACACGTTGTTCTTCACCTAGCATGTGATATATAAATTAATGTAACTAGATTTGAAAACCTTCTTTGAAAAATCTTGAGTTGATTTGGCTCTTGCTAAAATACTTTGGGGAAGGGTTATTTGAGTGTTTGTAGATGAGAGAGACTAATGTCTTTGACAGATAGATATTTTTTCACTAATAACTATAAGTTTTTTATTATAAGATTTAAGGAGCTGTGGGTTCCTTTTGTAAGTGTTAGAAGTGAGTGCATCAATATAGTGCTAGAGGATTTCTAGGTTAGAAAATGAGGTGGCATTTATTTGTTTATATAGGGTTTCGTATATGATTTTTATAAGAAATCCTGACCCAAAATGGATTAGAAGACCCAATTAAAAATATTAAATTGAAAGTAAAGTTGGAGAACTTGTTAGTATAATATTATATAAGTCAGCCATGAGTGAATATAATATCTTGACCAAACTTTACTAGCTTGATGAGGGAAGGAAAACATGCAATCTGAA
Source organism: Taxus chinensis (assembly GCA_019776745.2). Taxonomy (NCBI): domain Eukaryota; kingdom Viridiplantae; phylum Streptophyta; class Pinopsida; order Cupressales; family Taxaceae; genus Taxus; species Taxus chinensis. Next base: position 511,608,417 of record CM034153.1, on the reverse strand, counting down.
TTTTGGAACTTTTCACTTGATGTTTGTCTATGGATTTTATGCATTGTATTCTTGTAATTTTATGACATGTTAGTGTGCAAGGATAAAAAATATAAAAAATAGACCTCAAAATGTGCTAAGAGGGAATGTGAAGGTTATATTATCTTAGCAAGAGTGCATTATAAAAAAATAACAATGTCAAAGAATGAATTACCATATTTAACTGTCTACATTTTCTCCCCTTTAAGAATGAAATGAAGTTACTATTAGTGCATAATCACAGCACCCTCGAATGGCTTGGGTGTGAAGTGGGGCATTCAGTGTGATTGCACAACATGGGACCATCTCTCAAGCTGTGTGACTTGTAAAACTTGAGATGGACCTCTAGAAAAAGTCGGTTCTTGCTTCCTAATCTACCTACCACAAGCTACTCTAGTGCAGGCAGAACCTATTTTATCCTAATCTAACCATTCCAAGGGGACAGAGAGAGAGGATGAAATACCCTACACTAAGAAGTGATACACCAGAAAAGGAAGTGGTTGAATCACATACCCGACCACCTGAAGTGGAGAGAGGTGAGCAGAGGAGAGGGTGGACAGAATGCACCACAGACCAGAGATATATTTCACACAGACACCACTTTGAAACCCATTAAGCACAGCTCCTAGGACCTGTAACAAATATCAGAGTATGCACAGAATACCCTGCAATGATGAAAGGTAAGAATAGACAGCAAAATAATCCAAGGATGGAAAAATGCATCATGAAATAGATTCCATTACTCCAAAATGTTACAGAGTACATCATCAATGGGAAAGAGGCAAGAAAACACCATTACAGAACCATGGGAGGAGGCTTAGACTCCACATTCTACCCTAAGGAAGAAAGAGAGAGGGGGTAGGAGAGAAACAATGACTAAATCTTTGAATATTCCCCTCTGTTACAATATATAGGAAGAATAAGAGAGAGAGGAGGGAAAATTTTGAATCCTGCTTCAACCACCTAGAGATACGCATTGAATCCTGCTTTGAAATCTCAACCACTATCAATCAATGCCTTTCTCAAATCCACCCCAAATCTGTCATGTTTGATTCCCTGTCTACTTGGCATGTTGAAGAAGGAAGAATGGCAGATTGAATTGAATCAGATCTGGTGGTTGAAGAAATATGATTCTACTTTAATGGCCTGATAGACATTTTCTCATTTTTCACCCACCAAATCCTATTAAGAATGATATTTTATGTTTCCATGGCGTAGAGGGTGTCGAGACGTTTTCAAAAATTCTTCTCCCACCAAAATATAATTCTCCAGTTAAAAGATATGGTCATTTTAATATTTGTATCATAGACCGTAATATTTAAAGAGTCTATCCATACAGGGTCCACGTGACGGCCTCCGCATGCTCCTCGGGCTTCTTTGTATTTTCCTAAGTCTCTTTTCTTGGTGGGGACAAAAGTCTAACCATGGACATGTGGCGGCTTGGAACTTGTTTGGAAACCCACCCCAAATTTTATCTTTGAAATAGCACCACGTTGACACTTGGCACTCTTCGTTGGCCTACCTCTATTTTGACTATTCAACCCCTGACTCTGTCCCTTTTTGGACTCTGGGACATGTGGAAGGCCCGCGCTCATTTGAAAACCCACTCAAGATTTTACCTTTGAAGGAGCATCAGTAAGACACGTGGTGCCTTCCGCCTACACTCTATACTTAGTCATTTTGGGCCCGCTCTCCTTTTGACCTCTATTGACCATTTGCTACATGGAGGGTTGGCACAAGTTTGAGTCTCTGGCCTGGATCCCACTTTTGAATGTGCATCGTTAAGACACTTGGCACCCTCTGTTGAGTCAAAGAATTTTCAATGGCCGGTGCAACTTTTTGGGGCTCTAGACACGTGGAAGCTTGGCACTTGTTTGGGTCTATCCCCTTTGGATTTAATCTTTGGAGGTGTGTCGTTTGGACACTTGGTATCTTCCACTATCTCCTCCATACTTAGTTGTTTTTGGGCCCGTTCTGAACCATTTGTGAAGCTCGAAGACTTTGGATCTTCGTCATTTCTTTTCCTTTTGAGCCTTTGGCTCTCTGACACTGCTCAGCTTCCTTCCCCAACCTTGCTATTCCATTTTGGAGCCTCCCTAAGTTCCTCCTTACTTGTCTATCTAGATTGAATTTGAAGCACTTCTTGCACGGCTTTGATCTTTTGCATTTGTCACTCCATTGTAACCTCCATTTTTTAGGATTTGAATGATTTCTTTCCTTCATGTGGGTCATGGTTGATCCAATTTTTCTGGGGGACAAAATATGAATAACAATTTGGCAACTCACAGGGGTATCTGCCTGATAGATGAAGGGACTAGTGGCCTTTAAGCATCCATTGGGCATGGAGTCAAGAATTAATGGCCTAATAACCCTTGATCAAAATGGCCTCTGATTGCCACAAGCCCGAGCCTACTCGCGCATTTACACTCTCAATTTTCATAAGAAGTCTTGAAACAAGGCTTCTGAGAGTAGAAAATTGTTTTGACCTGGGACTTTCTTCTATCCCTAAATGAAATATCTTGAAAAAGTTCTTTAGTTGCTCTATATTTGTTTTATTTTGAGATTTTCAACTGTTACAGGAAACTATGAGTCTTCTGCCATGAATAGTGAAGTGTCTGGCCTCAGTAGCTCTAGATCAATACGAACAAAACTTATGTACAAAGATAAAATCATGCATTCCTTAAATGAGACATGCAGAGTGTGCACAAGCACTTCTTCTACTGGAAACAAAGTCTACTCCTACTCCTAAACTAACCAGAGAGAAAAGGGCTAAAAAAATCCTGTTATAGGCAGGGAGAAGTAGCTTCCCTTTCTCAAGAGAGGTAGCCATGCAAATGATTTGACACTAAATATGGCTTCCTGTATGAGTGAAAAACTAACTTTAAGTTGATCCTCCACCCATATCAGCAAGGTATCAACATTAATGGAAAATACCTCCTCAAGCTGATTTACATTGGACTCCTGGAGGTGTTGATGGTGACCCTTGGTGCTTTGATACTCATCCTCATGCCCTGAAGTAGGCATGACTAGTTTTGGCTTCTCCCTTGGCTCCAATGAAGCCAAGTATCTGATTGGGAAAGGTATGGTCCTTTGAATCTACCCATGGTTTTGAACTCTAACTCCAAGAATGGAGCCTTCTTGTTGACCCTCATGGATGGATGGTGTGGGAGGAATGATAGCCTCATACTCTTTCTCTTCCTCTGTAGCAGGTGTGACTTTTGGAAGATCAAAATCTTCCAACTTTGATTCAGAAGGCATGTTGCAAACTGTAGGTTGTGCTTGCACGCTCTCTTCCATGGCAGCAGGCTCTTGTGATTGAAGAATGAATGATGGGGGAGAAAAGATTACAATTTCAACTGGCTCCCTCTTATCAAAACATTCTTTTGAGTCTAGTAGGAAATCAAACTCTTTACTATCCTGCTATAACAAGGTCTCTCCCTTTTGCATGGTGATCTTAAAATCTTTGTTATCTTCACCATATGAAGCTTCATCTTCAAACATGAAGCTAATGAGTTCAGGCTCCTCCAAAAAATCAGACTTTTGGAGAGGTTGAATGGGAGAGGGGGCTGTATTTTCTTGTGCAACTGGCTCATGATTCAGTGCCTTTGAATTTTTCTTGGTCACCTCCATATGCTCCTTTTTAATTGGGCTTGGAGCTGGCTATTCTTCTTCCTTCTCTTGTGAAGAACATGGAAGACTCATATCTTCCAACCTTGGTTCTAGAGATACGGTGTGAGACATAGGCTGCTGCTCTTGAATGCCCTCCTTCATGGTAGTAGGCTCATATGCTTGGAAGATGGATGATGGAGGAGAAAATGATGTGATCTCCATGGGCTTTTCTCCATCAAAGCAATCCTCCAAGTCAGACAGATAATCTACCTCGTTGTTGTCCTGTTGCATGTTCTCAACCTCCTCCATGGTGTCCTCCTAATCTGAAACTTGCTCACCATGGTTTCCCTCTTCCTCAAACATGAAGTTTGAAAGATCAAACTCTTCTTCAACATCAGAGCTTGAAGGGGATGAAGTGGGAGGAAGAACTGAAGGTTCTTCTGTAGCCTTCTCCACACTTGGGGCCTCTGAAACTATATGGTCCTCCTACTCTGCTGAAAATTCAAACTCAGCCACCACTGGCTCTTCAACCTTGACCTCCTCTATTGGCTTGACCATCAAGGGGATCTTTGTAAACCCAAATTTAGCAGCCCAACTCATCAGATTGTCTGTTATTTCTTTTCTGTTGGGCTCCTCTTCTTGTTGTCCTTGACTGGATTCTTGAGTATCTTCCCAACATGGACTTGGGAAAGCAAGAGGAGTGGTAGGTTGGGGTTCAACCAGCTTTGCAATTGTTTGTGGTGGGGAGGGAGGTGGAACTTCTTGTTTGTTTGGAGGGGATGACTATTTGGAAGGGAAAAGGGTAGAAGAACTGAGATGAGGTGGAAGATCAGGGGATGGAGAAGAGAAACCAACACTTGGGGCAAGCAACTGAGGGGCTTGACTCTTGATCATGCTAAAATGATAAAGACTGAGGAAGAGAAAATGAAGAGCTAAGAGTGGTGGACTTACCCATTGACAAGGTTGTCTCGCACTTTGCTCATAAGCCTCAATGTCCTCAATCCACTGTGTAAGTTAAGGCAACACTTCAACCATGAAGCTAAGCTTCTCCTGAGGGCTGTAATGTCTTGGAAAAGGTCCTTCCCATGGACAAGGTGGCCTGTAACCAATCTTGAATTGCTTCATTTGTGCTATGCCCCTTGACTGAACCATGTCAGCCTCCATTTTTTGAATTTTCTCCAATAAACCAACATTCTCCACATAGTTGTCACCATTGTATGCATCCCCTTGTTCTTGATAAGCTCCATGGCCAAACTGACTTTGACCCTGCTCATATGGGTAAGCATAATGGTCCTGGATCTGATTATAATGTTGATTTGGAGGAGTTGGGAAATGCATTGGAGGTGAATTGCATTGCTGTAAGTGTGAGTTCCATGAAGGGAATGAAGTCATGATTGCACAACCTCATGGAATGGGAGAAAATGAAAGAGATGGAAGAAGAAAATGGATGAAAATGAGTGGAAATGGATGGAAAAGGTCTGCAACTTAGAGGATGGGTTTTTGACTTGATGGAGTCACCAAATATGCTTACATGTGCCTCAAAAGGCTGAATCCCACCAAAAACACATCTACTTGATGAAATGAAGTGGTAAGGTGCCTCAGACCTGTCCCACTGGGTGTGTAAAAATTGTTAGTGCGGTCACACGGTGGCTTATGATTTGTTGTTTGTAATGAGACACCTTGGAAAGATGGAAGATCTAACCTCAGTGTCCCACCGGGCATGCCAAAACTGTTAGTGCAAAATCACAACACCCCTGAATGGCTCATGTGTGAAGTGGGGCATTCGGTGTGATTGCACAACATGGGACCATCTCTCAAGCTGTGGGACTTGCAAAACTTGAGATGGACCTCCAGAGAAAGCCAGTTCTTGCTTCCTAATCTACCTGCCACAAGCTACTCCAGTGCAGGCAGAACCTATTCTATCCTAATCTAACCATTCCAAGGGGACAAAGAGAGAGAGAGAGGGTGAAAGAGCCTACACTAAGCGGTGATACACCAGAAAAGGAAGTGGTTGAATCACAGACCCGACTGCCTAAAGTGGAGAGAGGTGAGAAGAGGAGAGGGTGGATAGAATGCACCATAGACCAGAGATAGATTTCACATAGACACCACTTCAAAACCCATTAAACATAGCTCCTAGGACCTACAACGAACATCAGAATATGCACAGTATACCCTACAATGATGAGAGGTAAGAAGAGACAACAAAATAAGCCAAGGATGGACAGATGCATCATGAAACAAATTCTATTGCTCCAAAATGTTACACAGTACATCATCAGTGGGAAAGAGGCAAGAAAACACCATTACAGAGCCATGGAGGAGGCTTAGACTCTGCATTCTACCCTAAGGAAGAAAGAGAGAGGGGGGGCAGGAGGAGAAACAATGGCCAACCCTTTGAATATGCCCCTCTGTTACAATATATAGGAAGAATAAGAGAGAGAGAGGAGGGAAAATTTTGAATCTTGCTTCAACCACCTAGAGATACGCATTGAATCCTACTTTGAAAGCTCAACCACTATCAATCAATGCCTTTCTCAAATCCACCCCAAACTTATCATGTTTGATTCCCTGTCTGCTAGGCATGTTGAAGAAGGAAGAACGGTGGATCGAATCGAATCAGATATGGTGGTTGAAGAAATTTGATTCTACTTTAATGGCCTGATAGATGTTTTCCCATTTTTCACCCACCAAATCCTATTAAGAATGATATTTTATGTTTCCATGGCATAGAGGGTGTCGAGATGTTTCCAAAAAGTCTTCTCCCACCCAAATCTGAGTTTCCAGTCAAAAGATATGGCCATTTGAATATTTGGGTCGCATGCACGCACAATATTTAAAGAGTTTTCTATACTGGGTCCATACAAGGTCCATTTGAAATCATGCCAGCATGGTGGCTCCATGCTCCTTGGGCTTCTTTGTATTTTTCCTAAGTCTCTTTTCTTGGTGGGGCCAAAATTTTGACCCTAGACATGTGGCGGCTTGGCGCTTGTTTGGAAACCCACCCCAAATTTTATCTTTGAAATAGCACCGCGCTGACACTTGGCACTCTTCGCTGGACTGCCTCTACCTTAACTATTCAACCCCTGACTCTGTCCCTTTTGGACTCTGAGACATGTGGAAGGCCCATGCTCATTTGAAAACCCACTCAAGATTTTACCTTTGAAGGAGCATCGTTAAGACATGTGGCATCTTCCACCTGTACTCTATACTTAGTCATTTTGGGCCCACTCTCCTTTTTGACCTCTGTTGACCATTTGCTACATGGAGGGCTGGCACAAGTTTGAGTCTTCAGCCTGGATCCCGCTTTTGAATGTGCACCATTAAGACACTTGGCACCCTCCACTGAGTCAAAGAATTTTCAACAGCCGGTGTAACTTTTTGGGGCTCTGGACATGTGGAAGCTTGGTACTCATTTGGGTCTGCCCCTTTGGATTTAATCTTTGGAGGTGTGCCATTTGGACACTTGGCAGCTTCCACTATCTCCTCCATACTTAGTCATTTTTGGGCCCATTCTGAACCATTTTCAAAGCCCAAAGACTTTGAATCTTTGTTGTTTCTTTTCCTTTTGAGCCTCTCACTCTTTGACACTTCTCGGCTTCCTTCCCCGACCTTGTTATTCCATTTTAGAGCCTTCCTGAGTTCCTCCTTACTTGTATGTTGGATTTGAAGCACGAGTTAGCTTGTCAAAGCCATTTCTTGAATTTCTTCTTACATGGGGTTTTTTGATCTTTTGTAAGCCTTGCCACTCCATTGTAGAGTTCCTCTGCAACTTATTTGCAGGATTTGAACATGATTTCTCTGGTTCCTTCTATGTGGGTTGTGGTTGATCAAATTTTACTAGGGGGAAAAATATGGATAACAGTTACATACTTAAAGAAAAAGATACATGAGTGTGTAGACACACTTTTTCTTTTCTCAAAGTTTGTTTTACAAGATCTTGTTATGCTTAGTGTTGGCATGTTCCATGATGAAAGTTGCAACACAAAGTGTAGTCAACCTTCATGATAAATAATTAAACTTTAACTCAAATGTAAAGTGTACCGTGAAAGATTTGAATCTGTATAAAATGAAATTAAAGAGATGTAAACAAGTAAAGAATGCACTTTTTTTTTTTAGGAGGCAGAAACTCTTGTGCTTTTCTTCTTCTTAAATATTTGTATTGTTGAATTTTTTTAAGGATTGGGGGTGATCAATACCCAATTGTGTCAGGGAGAAACCATAGTATTAGGTACATGAAACCCAACATGGAATACCAAGAAGAAGAATGAATCAATTTTTGAAACACCCTACTAAGTAATAACATTGAGTATTAAATTTATTCAACAACTTTGACATCTTCCCCTTTGAGTGAAAGAAGAAAGGAAAGTCTACCTATAATGAACCTATCCACTTTGATACCTTATATAACCCCACATACCACACCATTACAGATGGATCTAGGCCCAATTCTGTAAATAAGGACAAACAACAAAAAAGAGAATGGGTACACCCATACCCTTCTATTTGAGTAGAAATTATAATGTATTGAAATGTTGATGGAGGAAGGAGGCTTATGCCCCAAAGACTCCTAAAATTGTAGTACAAAATAGATGTCACAGTGAAGGAGTGAACTAGACATGAAATTGTGCCAAAAACTTGTAACTGTAGTTGAAATTCTTAAGTTGTTAGAAATTTTTTGTCACTGCCCTTGGGAAAAAATGTGTGGAAGGTCAAGACCAAACATATGATCTTGACCAATTTGTACAGTTATGAACATGTGTAATTGTTTTTCTAAATTTCTATGTTTAACTAGATTTATGAGTACATGTACCATGCTTATATTTATATATTACCCTATGCTTCTACATATGTCTATTATAAGTGTAGAATATACCCAAATAAATGCCCCCTCTTTTGAGGCATGTGCAAAAAAACCGTGTTTGAGCATTTGGTGTAGACACAAAATCACGCACATATCACTATTTTACTATGTCATCAAGTATGTTGTTATATGCATGAATCTTAAGCAAGAAAATTATTCACTGGTAACACAATCCTTTGTGCATCTACTTTCTTTGATTGTTTCTATTGTGTTTTTATTTCAAATCTGTCATTTTTAAACCCATTTTTGGTCAGGTCACAAGGATCCATGTCTATCTATCATTTCACATTAGTCGTTATTTATCTCAGGACACCAGTACCCACTATGGACACTAGTGCCCAAGTACTTGTGCCAATTCCTGGGAATCTCTGTCCTCTTTGTTCTTTTTACACATTTTTAAATTTTCAGTTGGCCCTTTTTAGTTTTCTAATCCTTATCCCATGTTCATATTCAACATTTTGAGTCACTAGTGTTGAAATTCAAACAAAATATCATATATATATATATATATACACACACAAAATACACTTTATTATTCTGGTTGGCAATTTTTAAGGGACAATCACATCTACATACTATCACTACCAACAAAGGGACAACAATTTTGGGTTGTATACATTGCATATAAAGGGGAAGTGTTGAATTCCATACCACACATTTGCGTCTAATCTAGCTACAACCCGCTATCTTGGCATCATTGGTGCGAGGGAAACCTAAGGACACTATTTAACACATAAGTCACAAAGAACTAAATGGAGTCTAGAATATAGTGCAATGCTCAATCATAATTTCACTCTTTGGGTAACCACTGGGGCTAGTACGGCTTCACATTTTACATATTTCATTCGGATTTGATGAGTATGTGAGATTGTGAGGGTAGATAGGGTGTGTTTTGAAGGTTACAAGTACCTTCGAGAAATCGAAGAGTGAATGAGTAGGTGACTAACATGAATTAGCAATGAAACCATAATGATACATAAGAAAGTATATCCTAAGCTATCTACACATTCACCAACACCCAGAAATAGTCACCAGTGCCTAGGCACCTTTGTCAGTGTATCAAACACCCCTGTCCAACTCTGATCCCGAGTTCCATAATCTCACAGGAGCTATAGTTACGACATTGTTTGCATCCTGATCAAATAGTTTACCTTACCCAAATAATTTCCAATTCACACAAAAATCAACTAAGTCATCTATCTCTCCCATTTACTTATAGTTTTACATTTCTGTGAGTGCTCAACATTTGTATCTTACAATATTTAATCATATCAGTTACTCTAAAATTAATATTTAATCTAGTTTTTAATTAAATCATTTGGTGAACCCAAAATTATTCTGAAATCCTTGCCTTAGGATCCCAAAAAACCTCATGGCCAAGAAGATGTCCTCATCTCCCAACCATAATATGGCCAATACATGCTTGCAACCCATTTTTGAAAATACCTTTACAATAATCTAATTTTTTTTATCTCTTCCACAATCCTCAATATGATCCCACAGTCCTCCAAAAACTCATTGCCTTCCAAAACAACCCTTCACATTGGCCTCGACACCCTTGATATTTACATAGTATGCCTTGATCCAAATATTTGCATCATGTTCCCCCTCACCTCCCGTATCCACCAATGCTGTTCCATCTTCCTCTCCTTTTCTTATAGCTAATGATATAATTCATATAGATTTTTTGCATTATGAGGTTCTTTCTTGTGACAATATGGAATGTTAATAATTTTACTTCTAATGATGACAATGTAAATGAGAATGATGATGCTTCTATTAGTAGTCAAGATGAATGTAAGGCTAAATCTCATACTCTTCCTACTTTTGAAATTATTTCCAACGATTGCAATAATAGATATAATGTTAGTACCCCTATAACTTCCTTGTATGCTAATGATACTCTTGATGAAATACTTGCTTGTGAAAATATTTCTGATAGTGATGTTGATTATTTTTCTGATCATGAACATGTTAGTCATGATATTACTTATCTTACAATTACTGAGTATGAATTTACCACTCTATATTTATTCTACTTCTAAAGTATTGATTCCAATGTTTCCCATGATGATTCTACTCTTACTACTAGTGCACATCTTATTGTGTCTCCTGATCCTACATATAGCATTCACATAGAACCTCCATGTTCCTCTCCTCCTCTTCCACCTCCTTCCACATCCACCCTTCCTTCTCAAGTTCCCATGATCAATCATAATGGAAAGATCCAACCCCTAAATATGCATCTCACTTCACCAATCATGTCCTACACACAATATTCTCTCCCTCATGTATGTTGTTGGCACTCTGCAATATCAATTTCATATCCTCACCCACGAAACTAAATCCTATTATGATTTCATTGAACAATAAATCTGCATAGAAATCCCATTCCTACAAAGATTCAAAATTCTGCTTTCCCAAAGGACTTCACCATGCCTAATTTCTCATGTTTTGATGGCACTGATAATCCTTATTTACATCTCAAACATTACCATTTAGCCATGTCTGCTTATTCCAATGATCATTTGTTACTCAAAGCATTTCATCATACCCTTGTTGATCATGCTCTCCAATGGTATACTCATATTCCTTATGGATCCACTAGTACTTATTACAATATGGAGGATGTTTTTCTTAGATGATTTATTTCTAAAAATGGTCCTGAAGTTACCTATGAACACTTGCCTTCTTTGCATCATGGAAAGAATGAATTAATTTTAGATTACATTTTATGCTTCAATTCTTGCATGCATAAGTTATTATTTCATCTTATTGGTTTAGAAATGTAATTTTTTTTTTTTGTCATTGCTTAATTCCTCCCTTAAAGGAAAAGCTATTATATGACACATGTGACTCATTTACTCTTTTGTGCTATAAAGTTATTGATCTAGAAAAGGACATAATTACAGATAATTTCTTAACACCTTCTCCCACTTCTTCTATTCCTCATATGCCTACTAAGTCTTCCCCTCTTTCATCTATCGACCCTCCTGCATGATCCCCATCATCCTCTCCATGTAAGCATCTTAATTTCCCTCCACCGCATCGACATTCACCTAAGTATTCTTCATTTCCCACTCATGAAACATTGCACTTCTCACATAATGCTAAACCACATGATGTCCTATAAACCTTACTTGATAAGTGGCTCATTCATCTACCTTGTAACCAACATCATCCACCTCACCGTTTGTAGCACCAATGTGATAACCCATTTTGTAATTTCCATCATATCAATGGCCACTGTGATAATCACTGATATGTTCTCCATGATCGCCTACAAAAATTAGAATATAAAGGTGTTATTTATTTTTTCCCTCACTCTCATGAACTCTCTCTCTCTCATATCCCTCATAAGTGAGCTTCCACCACTGTTCACTTGTTTCCTTCAACTCCATCTAAGGTTGTCATCCACTCACCTTCTAAGGTCATTATCCATCTGTGTCCTCCAACTAATCAACCTATAGTCACATCCTCTCATTCCTCACACTTTGCTATAGTACCTCATTAGCTTCCTAAGCCTCTTACTTCCACACTTCCTACCACCACACCTCCCATTCTTGGCTCCATTCCCTCTGACATCCAATTTAGAACTTAATCTCACACTGTTTCTGCTTCACATTCTCCTTCCATGCATTGCATGCCTCTTCACCTCTGGTAGATGAAATCCATTTTGCATTCCATTACCCTATGATGCACTCTCATGATAAGGTTCATGCTTGACTATTGAGGGAATACTATATCAATGAACTTCTCCTTTCACACCACATGTTTTGTGCTTCATGCTATATATTTTCTAGCATCTATTGCATGCAATAAAACCATTTCCTGACGATGTAATCGTGTTCTATGGTTCATTATTGAATGTTGGGGGTAAATATCTCTTCTTCCCCCCCTCCATTTTCATCACATGCTATTATAAACATTATTTTACATCTCATCATACTTCAATTATCAACACATCCTTATTGCTACTTTTATTTATCTACATATTACATCCATAAATTTCTACTTATTACATGTTATACCATACATTCCTATACACACATTATTTATCTAATACATTACTTGGTTATTCTTTCCAAATTTCAAAACATCAACAAATATATAAAATTAAGCATCCCAACAAATGCCTATAGAATTCCTCAAACTCAATAAAAACTAGAAAGAAAATAGTTTAAAATGCACCTCAATACTAAATGCCACATCAACACAAGTCATATATATATATATATATATATATATATATATATTCTCAAAAATCATAAGTTACAAAGTACAATCACTTGGGGGTAAGACCCCATGCATCACTACATTGCATATAATACATCATACATCATCCTTGTTATCACTATATACAATCAAGGGAGCTTTAGCACTAGAGGCTTCACCACTCACTTTGCGCCACTAATCTTTGCCTATATAACTCTCTACTTGACTCTATAACACAACAAGCTCTGTCGTCTACTCCGCATATCGACCCTATAGCTCAACATAGCATGCAAATATATATTGAGCTAGGCATCCTCCTCCCATGGCCTATCTTGCTGACTTTTCCTCTCCATGATCTTCATCATGCTCGCTCAACAAAATTGTGCACATTATCATTGATATAACCACTAGCTAAAATAAATGGGCATGCTCACCCATAATAGCATCAACCCACTCTATTATACCTCCTCCCACGAGTAGATATGGGGGAATGTTGTTAGTTAACATGTGTATGGAGGTGTCCACAATCAAAAACCAATAAGCATCACCTATAATCCCACAAAACATTAGTTATTAGAAATATTTACATACACAAATCATATAATTCAAGAAAAATAAACAAACAACATACAAACAACACTTACGCTCCGCTCTCGCTACTGTTAGATCATCTACATCGGGACAAGTTTTTGACTCTCTACTCCTCCAATCGTGGGTCCACCGACCACATCTATCACTACTAGAAATAACAACACCCATCGATGTGTTTCTAACCATTGGCTATACACCTGAGTGTACCCTGTGTCATCCACCTATATAGGCTCTATGGCTGCATCTACCTCATTTGGACCTGGATGCACTAGTTGTGCTCTTGTTGGGCCCTTCCTTGCCCATGGTTGTCTCACAACTCTAGTAGATCGACGTAATATATATGGCTCTGAGGGCACATCTTGGGCCATGCAAAACTACCTCGATACTCTCTCACCCTAGAACAACTCATTCACCCTTGGGAAACAATCCTCTAACCACACGGTGTGTCGTATTCACCATAATTCCAAACCATCCTCTACCCATTTTCTATAGTCTCTATATGGTCTCCATATAATGGCCTTAGGGCCTGTCTAATCTATCATCAAGCTATATGTGGTCGTATCGATCCTCCTACTAGGGGTGCCCACCCACCTCACTATGAATATCTCAGGTCACATGCGATTGGCCCATGGTCCATTGAGTGGCCTCAATATAACAATATGCTCATATGCCCTCACATGTAATAAAGTAGTGGATCCTAGCCCACCACCACGATACTCTTGTGTAAATCTATACAGGTCCCTATACAAATGGGCCAATTCACACCATGTTGAGGCATATCTAGTACCATTATACTTGATACTATGATAAATCATGCATCTAATACAAAATCCCCACTCTACCACCCTCCACTGCCATTGAAGAAGCTATCACAACTGTGATAAATTTCTGCAGCCATGGAACCCTAAATCTCAAAATGGCATCCAAACTAATACGTATCTCCATCTTGTACACATGTCCCTATAAAATACCATCATGCTACCCTCATTTGACTATGAGAATCCAATACGATGATAATATACATTATTTGTCCTACTATAAGCAACTGTAGTATCCTATGTACATCCTCTAGCGTCATCATCATCTTGCCTATCAAAAACCAAAATTTGCAAGTATCTAAGCACCATCACTCACAAAAAGATATCACCATAGGCATATTTTGGGGTATCTCCCCCAATCTAGCAAATGTTCATAGGCCAACATAGTCTTATAGATCCCACTCCGTATCTGATGACCCTAAAGTAAGTAATGTACTCAAGTGATGACCCACACAAAACTATCTGGAGTGTATATCCCTCGGCACAACACAAAAATTAAAAAAAATTTCACATTAGCACACCATACATACTGCAAAATCAAGTCATCATAACATCAAATTAATCAAAATACATGTATTTCACAAAACAGTGCCAAAATCCTACTCTGTGACGCTAGCGCCCATAATGAGGTCACTATCGCTAGGAACTTGGCCCTAGTATCCTTAGGGACATAAACACCCTATCTACTCTCACCTTGGTCAGAAATGCCAAAAATTTAAAAAATTCAAATTTTGCTAAAAATGTTAAAAATAGACATATTGGAAAAAAATTTCCAAAAATAATCACACTTACTAGCTCATCAATCATCTGCGAAGCCATGACTCCACCACACTCTCAAATCTAGATCAAACTCAGTGATCTAACACACAGACATCCTCATAGCTTAGAGATCTCCAAATTTAACTGGTCTCACGGTCAAATGAAATTATATTGCACCTTTTCACTATTACTATATATAGTAATTCCAATTTACCATATACTTTATTCATTATTTGCAACCACTCTTACAACTAATACACGTTGTATCAGCATTTGATCATATCTTGAGCCTCGTAGCTTGTTTTTCTCGTTGTTCATGCCATTTAGATCATAATTTCCTCTAGTGTCATACCATATAAATTTCACCATCTCATATTCACATCTGACACATGTAATAATTCAAATATACTCATACTTTGACAATAATTATCCCATATTATTTCTCATTTACTATTAAAACATGCCTTATACAGTCTTGTTTTCAAATCAATTTTCATTTCCTTACCCTTTACCCTCTCACTGAAAGGAGGGCATATAATGGAGATCATCTCATAATCCCTCTCAGGATACAATAAAATAAATCAACACTCCTAGTATATTACTATTACAACTTGTCTCCGATCTCATTCAAATGAAGGTATAATCATTCTAGAAAACAATCAATACTTTATACTATTCCAAATCTATTCCCCCAAATGACCTAATCTGGGGGAAAAATAAAAAAACCTCTTTATGAGTAATTTCCTAATTGCACATTATTGAAAAAAATATCCTATCACTCAAATCACATCAATCAATTGGTATAATAAACACAATTACTATATATCCTAGATGACCTAACTTGGGAGTTGCATTACATTATTATCACTTCCAGATGACCTAACTTGGAAGACATACAACATTATTCAAATCATAACACCCATTATTGTAGGAGTGGGGGAAATGAGACGTCATTTCCTTTCTTATAATGCTCATATATGGGATGTTTAATTGAAATAAACAAATTTTCAATAGGAACTAATCAATACTAAATTTGGTCTTTATCCGTCTGCAGTGGTAGGACCTTTTGGGGATGCAGTCATTGATCTAGAGTAAAAATATACCTCTCTCCCTAACACTCTTCCTCTGGTGGTAGGATTCCCAAATCCTCCCATTTTCCAAAAAAATCAGGTTGGGTATTGATCACTCCCTTCCTATTCCATCTCCTTTGGTAATAATTTAAAATCTCCAAAGTCTCCAAATCATGTCAACTATTTCTCCAAGTACTCTTTATGATAGTTTGTTATCTCCACTGTACACCACATGGGTTAAAACGTTGATCCATGGTTTACCACACTATAAGTTTCTACATTCTACACGTACTTTGCAACATGGATTCTTCGGAATCTATACAGGTATGTTCCTTACTTCGTTTACACTACTTGAATTCCATTCAAAAAGTATAAGGGGGGGGGAATGTAGAAAACAAATGATGCACATATTATTATTTTACTATTTCATCAGTAAGTTGTTTATATGAATGAATCTTAAGTAAGAAAATTATTCATTATTGACACAATACTTTGTCCATCTACTTGCTTTGATTGTTTTTATTATGTTTTTCTCTCACATCTGTCATTTCTTAACCCAGTTTTGGTAAGGTCACAAAGATCCCTATTTGTCTGTCACTTCATATTTTTCGTTATTTATCTCATGACAACAACGCCCACCCTGAACAGTAGTGCCCAAGTTCTTGTGTCCATTCTAGGAGATTCTATTCTCTTTGTTCTTTTTTACAATTTTTGACATTTGTTGTTGGCCTTTTTAATTTTATAATCCTTATCTCGTGTTCATAGTTAGGAATTTTTTTCACTAGAGTCAAAATTCAAACAAGATACCCATATATATACAAAACATACAGTCTATTATTTTGTTTGGAAATTTCCAAGGGGAAATCACATCTACGTACTATCACTAGCGTCAAATAGAATGCATTTTTAGGTTGCATACACTACATAGGAAGGGGAAGTGCTGAATTTTATAACATACATTTGCATCCAATCTAGCTACAACACACTATCTTGGTGTCATTGGCACGAGGGAAACCTAAGGACATTATTTCACACATAAGCACAAAGAACTAAATGGATTATGGAATGTAGTACAATGCTCGGTCATAAGTTCACTCTTCGGGTGACCGCCTGGGTTAGTCTGACTTCACATATTGCATATTTTATTTAGATTTGATGTTTTTGTGAGCTTTTGTAGGTAGCTAGGGTCTGTTTTACAAGTTACAGGTACCTTCGGTGATCAAAGATCAAATATCAAGCGATTAATAAGAATTAACAACAAAAACTTGGCAACACATAAGAAATTATATCTTGACTATTTGCACAGTCATCAGCTCCAATAACCAATCATCAATGCTCGAGCACCCCTGTCCAACCTCAGTGTAGAATTTCAGAATCTATAGTGAACTCTTGTTACATAATTTCCTACCAAATCCAACATATACACAGTCCTGACTACCTACAGATTGCGTAGGAATCAAGTAAGTCACATATCTCCCCTCTTTGACTATAGTATTGGATTTATTAAGTGTTTAGCATCTATATTTTATTGTATTTTATCATATTAGTTACTCTAAAATATTAGATTTAATTTAGATTTAATTAAATCATTTGGCTCAAAAGAAAAGATGGGTGATTGTGCATAATATGTCTAAGAAAATGTATGAGATTGTAGGATGTTGAAGAGCTGACCACCTTGAAGAACCTATACCTACAAAAAGGAAGGTTTTTACGCATGGTAGTAACCATGACATGCAATAAAAGCAACGGTATCAAAATATAGAAACCATATAGATGATAGAAACAATAGTATAAATGTATTTAAGACAAGTATAAGAATAATGAAATTAGATGTATCAAGTATGTAAACAATGTCACACAACATGCATAAATCCACAAACATGGGATACCCACGATGTCCCAAGGTAATAAAGGCATGTAGGTTTGCAAACAAGAGCATCAAAAGTAAACAAGATGGTCACAACACCACAAATATGGGACACCCACGATGTCATAAGACAATCAAGGCACGTTGATAAAAAAAATAGTGAAACAAACAAGCAATAATGCACACACCTAAGAAATTATGTAAGAAATAAGAGTGTTGGAACATGATAATATGATATAACAGCTAATATATGTGAAAATATGTGGAACGAGAGATGACAACAATGCACAAGACACATGTGTTATTCATGTTATCTCAAATATAACATGTACACAATATATGTAATCAAGCACAATGAGGAAGTAAAATGGAACTATAATAGATCACTAACACCTAGATGTAGTAAGAATAGATGCCCCAGATGTTTAGGAAGTATGGGTAATGAGGTCAGCCAACATCTAGTATTATGTATTGATCCATGTATGTCCTACATCAATGCTCTAAATACCTCATGGACACATGTGTGTAAAGAGTGAAGATGCATCCTATCTATCAAAACAAATTGACAAAGAACATGTATAATGTAAAGTTCTAACAACTCAAGAAAATTATATAGGTCATGTTTTTGTATTTTTAAATTATGTTAATGTTTTTTGTATTTTTGAAGTGATTAGCTATGTACACAAAATAAGGGTAGTATTGAGTTATCCAATGAGAGCCTCAAAAGGAGGTGGAATAACTAATGAAGGTGATGGGGTGTTAGAATTTGATTATACAAAAAGAGGTGACTCAAATGTAAGAGGTATCATAGTGGTAATGGTTATGATTTAATTTAATTTGAATTAATTAAAATCTAAATATTATAGAGTCACTTATTGAAATAAATGGTAAAGTATAGAAAGGACATAAGAAATAATCAATAAAAGTATAAAACCCTAAGCAAGAGATATAAGAAAGATGACTTAGCTTATTTGTGTCTAATCCTGAAGTGGTCTGAACTAGGAAAATTATTGAATATGAGGTGAACTATGTCATCAATGCTCAGGATAAATTATAGATGAAATAATATGGATGGAAATGGGTGCCCATGCCAGGACAGGAGCACCTAGGCACTGATGACCTCTACTTGGCACTTGTGACTACAAAAATGGTCGAAACTTGATCTTTACTGTGTCGCACAAGTGTCAAAAATATTTTGTGTTAATCACATGTGTGTCACAATATGATCATTGAGGTACATTTAACCTACAAAAAAAAATTCACTTGCAAAACCCGCAATACCACATCAAATCTAAAAAAGAAAGATGTGATATGGGGAGTCGGATTGACCCCAGTGGTCACCTGACAGAGTGAACTTATTGTTGACATTTTTTACACTCATGAAAAACGGAAACTCAAAACTTTGTTTCAGATGGAAGGCATTGATGACATGGACCTAACTAGGGGGAAGTCATACATTTTTCATTGGGTTTTCAATTGCAGTAATTGATTAACAACATGTAATTTGCAGCTATGTGTGTTGTTACAAAATGTAACACCTCACATATGTTTCCATTCCATGTTCGTCTTCAGCAAGGAAACACAAAATCCCCAAAGGACCAATGCATTTCCTTGATGAAGGTGGGAATCATAGGATATGTGGGATTTTACATCCCATAGCAGCAAACAGAGTTACTAATTGCAGGTTACAAATGTTCATTATTAAGTTACAGGTACTTTCAATTTGATCATTTCCTATGATTAAGTGTTATTAAGTATGTTATTGAGTTGTTTAATTCATTGTACAATCATTTCATATCATAAAAGTTGAAATTAAAAGGAAGTACACAACTCAATTACATAAATAATATCATTTATTTATGAGGAAATTCAATGTTTCCCACACAAGTCGTGGGATGTAACTTATGATTACTGAAATAAGAGATAAATGTGCATAAACCTAAAAGAAAAAGAGTATAGAAGAAACCCATCATTGTCCTTGGATTTTCTCCTAGTATTCATTGCTCCAGTTCCAGCTCCATCTTTATCTTCTATACTATCCATTGCATCATGGTACCTAAGGAAAGAAAAATGAAAAAAAAACATCAATTAGTGAGCTCAAGGTTTGATCTGTATTCATGTGCTCTCTAGCTTCAGGACAATGGATCTCCTAATATCAAGAGGCATAAGGTACATCAAAGAAGTTGATATAGAAATGAAAGTACTATCTAGGAGAAGCACATGTGATTCTCACAATCATGACAGACAAAAGAAAGAGAAATAAAATCACTATGGAATAAAAGAGAGGCTAAAAGCCTATTGTTTCCTAACTTTTTTGTTGAAGTGTGCATGTACATGTTTTAGCAGAAGAACATAATTCATGTTTTAACTATTGTATTATCAAAATAGAAATTTTTCAGTACATTTTACAGTATTGATGATACCAGGAACAGAAAGCAATCATTGCAGTAAAACTATTATGAACATTCAAATAAAAGTAATTGCACACATGCCATAAAATTAAATACAAAAGTCCATAGTTTCAGTTTTCAGATTGAAGGAAGACAACTCATTGAAAGACATACAAAATGAAGAAACAATTATAAAACTTTACAATTCATGAAAGGTTCAGGTAACATTTTTGAGTTATAATCATAAATTGAAAAGAAGATCAAGTTGATATCATAAAACAGATATGCAAGTTCAAAAATTATTGTAGCTTTAAGTCAAATAGACATTGAAAGCAATATTTCTAGCTAAAAGGGATTGCCCAAAAGCCATAAGAATACAATCATGCAGAAGACGAATCAGGCATTCATAAGGTAGTTTTACAACAAAACAACAACATGCAATAGAAAATATTACTTTTATTGGAACTATCAGTGAAAGGTTCTCAAAAGTATAAGAAAATCACATGGTACAGAATTATAAAGCATGAATTACAGAATCAAGAAATCAAAGGAACAACATTTCATTCAGAGGCATACTCTACATGCAATTTTTAGTATGTGTCTTTTCAAGAAATATACAAATTTCAGTAGATAGGTACAACTACTTCAACAAAAGAGTAAGGTTTACATAGAATAACTAGAATTGATCTCATGATATCACTTGGATATGATTTTCAATAACACAAGTTGATAGAAACAAATAAAATATGCTAAATCAAAGAACGTGATGTCAAATGAAAGAAACTTTCAGGAAATGTAAAGTTCACATTTCAAGTATTATTGCTAATGAATGTTACAAATTGCTTCAAAAGACATACAAAGAATTCATAATATCAGTAAAAGATGATCAAGATCAAAGTAGATCTGTCAACTGTCAAACATGTTGAAAGATACACTCATCATTAGAGTGATAAAAGTAATGAAAGTCACTTTAAATATACATCAAATGAATGAGTGCCCAAAAAAACCAAACCTCCATTTCAAAGGCCAAGCTGTTAAAAAGGCAGAAGGTATCAAAACATGAAGAAGTAAAGGACTTTACAAGTACAATAAGGAATCTCTTAGAGCAAGTTGTAGTTAATATGAAAGATATAAAATCATTCAAATACATTACAGATATTGTAAAATCTTAAGAGATCCATGAATCAGGGAAATAAAGAACGATCCATACACTTCACAGTTCCCAGAACAATATGATAACTTTTCAAATGAGTTCTAGAGTTATGAATACAATCTCAGAATGACAAGATATGCATTAAAATTTAATGGATTCATTAAACAATAGCAAATCTCAACTCCCAAAATTCTAATGCAAGTTCCAAGAAGAATAGATATTCTATTGAAAATCAATAACCAAGGTTCAAGTGCTAAAATAGATTCAGAAATGATTTCATCAACCAATGAGTCAATTTCAACATCTACGACAAAGATGAATGATTGCAAATTCAACTTGTACAGGAGTTTGAATATAATGTCTGAATATGCAGTACAAAAAATGGTTGATTCATAAGAAGCATCAGCACTACAAATGCAAAACTCATTTGTAAAGTATAAAACAGAGTTTCAACGTAAGAAGATAAAAACATAACAGACAATTCTTCTGAATGATACGAATTTCTAGGAAACTAACAGTTGATAAGGATCAATGTCTAAGAAGCAAACATGGAGAGTTTTTCAAGTTCATGACAAGGATAGTCCAAATGAAAGGGAATTCAATACAGTATTTGAAAGAAATCAGTTGCTAAACCTACAGATGAAGGATTGGAATATAGAGATCCGAAGGGATTAAGAAAAATTCACACTTTCCATCAATAAATGGCTACAGTCAAAAATCAAAGCCATATCAACTCAAAAATGAGTATAAAAGATCATTAAAAGTATTCAAAACGACAAGAATGAAAAGAAAAATGCCTTCAAGTAGCTCAAAATAAATGCATATCAGCAGAATCATAAGGATGGTACCAGGTTTCCAACTCAGTAGAGTATTTATCACAAATTTTCAGTCACGGAAACAAAGGATTTTCTTCAATGGAAAATGCAATAACTAAAGAAGGAATAATGACACCCAATGGCCATAGAATTTTTATAGAAAACTCAGAGTGAGGATGCTGAACTCACCTTTTTAAGCCATTTCTTCAGACTTTTGAAATGCAGAGAGAAAGATGAAGGCCTAGAATGATTTTTCAAACTCCGAATTACTAGAAGACACGTGAAACATGGAAAAATGTAAGAGATAAATACAAGTATCAGTGCATATGAAATAGAAATTATAAGGTTTTTAGCCATTATCAAGGTATGGTAAAGGATATCCCAAAGAACCTAAGTTTCAATGCATCACGAAGTAAAAATGATGAGAAATGAAATAGTTATGGTACTTGAAAGAGCTTACTTTTCCTTCACCAACCAGATAATGACCATATCAGGATATTAACAAAATACAGCTCACGTAACTGAAAGAAACAGAGAGCTCAAAAGGTCCAATATGACAGTAAGAATAATTAAATAACCTTTAAAAATGATAGAGGATTCAGATATTCACGCTCAAAGTTTGTAGAGAGTGAAACTTGCAGAGATTGAAAGCTCGAAAGAGCTCTAACAATGACAGCCACATAACTTTAGGAGAGCTCAAAAAGATCAGAAATGACAATAAGAACCAGTTATTCACACTCGCAGAGCCTTATAAAGGCTAAGGAAAGCATATAACCAAGCTAAAGATCATTATCAATGGTGGTCTGGGAAAACATTTCAAGGGATTCGCCCTATTTTTTCCACAATGTACAATGAGAGTGAGATGGGCTCGAGGTATTTTAGTCTCCTAGGATCAAACAACCTAACTCATCCAGAGTTAGTTTTAATGGAAAAGATTGAGACAATACAAAATCAATGATGAAATATGCTAAACCACTATCCAACCCCAGTCAAAGGGAGTAAAAATATCGATGGTTCAAATCAAGTGAGTACAGTGATCAATTATCAAGAAAATCAATTACTATCTACAATGCAAACTCCATCAGGTTACCAGAACTCAACCATTCTAAAAGTACATAATCCAATGGTAAATATTAAAATAGTACCAAGATTGATGATCAAAAATGCAAACCATCGTGTAACCAAACCCAACCAAGGTTATGGCAGGTATATACATGTCAACTGTAAAGCAAAGCCCTATCTCAACCATGGTTTGGAGCTTCCACCAACATAGCAAAAGGGTCAATCCATCGTGAGAAGGGGGACTATTTTACCGCCTCAAATGATTAAGTTGACCTTAATTCTAACAATGGTTTATGCCTTAGTCTTCTAAAAAGGCCAAGTATTTCTTTTCAAATAATGATGTTGCCTTTTTGACCTTAGACTAAGGTCTTAATCAAATATGTGCAATGATGATCCCAAAAGGTGGGCTGAATGATTATTTCAAACAAAGAATCATAGTTTCCATGTCATGTAATAATCAAAGTAGACCAATGATCACAAATGAAGGGTTCTAATAATCAAATATGATTATTGTTTAAACTATATTGCTAATGCCCAAGTTAAAAGAAATGTAAATACAAGACATTTGTGCAAACATACCTTAATTTTCACAAAAACCTTATTATTTGCAAAAAGAGGAGAATAATTTATTTTTCATGTTTACAAGTGGTCCCCACAATGGGGTGGAGTATTTTTGCTAATATATTAGAACCAAGGGTATTATTTTCATTTTTTGCAAAGGAGTATTTTTTCATGTGATCACAAGAGGATATATCAGAGAAGAAGAAAAATTTATCATTGCAAGTGGATAAATATGCAAGTGTCACATCAAAGGTTAAGTATGATTATTTAATCATCAGCTACAGGAAAAAACAGAAGTTGCATGCACATTAAAGAAGACTTTCACATCAAGCAAAGGCTAAAATTAGCCAAAATATTCACCCATATTTATTGTAATAGAAATAAAGTAGTCAACTACACTTTGACTAAGTGTATTTTTGGAACTAAGGCTATTATTGCCTCATTGTAAACCAATGGTTATTTTTATTCCTTTATTTATTCATGATAAAGGCAAAAATTAGCATGCATGGGTGAGTTTAGATTGCAACCTATTTTTGGGAGGGTTGGGTGAATTATTTTTGCTATATATTGTGTGTATTAACAAAGCACAAAAGAGGAATTTTCTGCTGTAGGAGTGCTGAAGGAAAATTTTGCAAGTTTTTTCCTTGAATGAGAACCAGTTATTATCTTTCCAATTATTTGCAGTGGTGTGTATCTTTCTATTAGCTCTTGTGGATGTTAATTACCTAAATTAATTATCTTACCTTATCACAAATTTGGTGTTTTTCTGCATAGTCTTAGTGTGCATGTTAGCTTGTTGTGTTGTTGTGATTTATCCCTCAACACATAAGTGTTTGCCTTAGGATTTAGCTAAAACCCATTGGTTCATGCTTCTGTAATTTTTTCTTAGTTTATTGTGCATGTACTCAGTCAAAGCCCTCAATAATTTTGGTGTATCACCCCATTTAAATTTCAATTACAACCATATTTTAACCCTTGAAACTCCAAAAAGAATAGTTTAGGATACATAAATAAGGAATTGACCTTGTAATCCCAGAGACTCACCTCAACATAGGGATACCCACAACCTTGAGGTTTTTCCATTGTATTTGCAGAAGTGAGGGAAAAACACTTGCTTAGAACACTTGTTGTTATCCCTCAATCAGGGTGCACTTCTGAGAGATAACACTTACGACTAAGTGTTATACTAAATCTCAGACTCCATGTAGTTCTGGTGAGTGTGTGAAAGAATCATGGCCTAGGATTCCCTTGTGCAAGTACACTTGATAGCACACTCGATTTAGAATGTAAGAATGTATAACATGTGTGGATGGAATAAAGAACTTCCCCTTCCTATGTAGTGTATGCAGAAAAATGTAGTCCCTTTTCCCTTGATTGAATGCTAAATAGAATGTTTTGAAGTTCTTTAGGTGCATTTTGAGTACAATTTTAGGTGATAGTAATAATTCTTAGAACTTGGTCCTTTATTTTGAACCCATAATTATGTATTTATATGATTCCCTTGTTTGAATTTTGTAATTAACAACTAGAAGGCCAACCCATAAGTGAAAAAGATGTCCAAAAGATAAAAGAGGCCCAAAAGAAGTGAGTAAGATGAAAAAGGGTCAGGGGCACCCAGAGGGTACAGGGGCACCTAGGTGCTCCTGTTCTGGCTAGGCGTTGGTGTCTAGAGCCATAAAAGATAAATAAGTAAAATATCGTCTTGGTTGTAGGGTGTGTAAGACCAAATAGAAAACAAGAAACACAAAAAAGAGGCTAAGGACAGTCATCAATTTCTAGTTTTCTTTCTTAAGAATCATATGAATGCAAGTATGTGTTTAGGACCTATAAATGTACCCGAGTGCATTATTTTGTATCTATATTCTCCCCCACGTTATGTTGTTGAGTGAATACTCGATAACATAAAGTAGATAAGAGATGCATATCTGATAACCATGTAGAGCATTTGGCGAAGAACGTGTCAAGTGGATAAGTGAAGTGTGGAATGAGTGCAAAAATGAAGTGTGTAAACTAGGAAGAGAAAGTGACTCTAGGGGTGAATTGTATGCGTTGTACCATGTTGTTGTGTTTGTTGTTACTACTTCTTGTAAGGACAGACCTACAAAAAGAAGAGCAAGAATGTAGTCAAAGTCTTGTATATGATAAATCAGAGAAAAATGTGCATAAGTATGTAAAAGTATGTAAAAGGAAAGTGTGCACCTAATGTAGAAGAGTGTAAAAGGATAGAAAAGTGTCCTAAAAATGTTGTGTAGAAAAAAAAAAATTGTGCGATTTCACACCAAGAGAATTTTTTTTGGGTGATCTCAAGCCAAAGAGAAAGTGTTGGGGAGAGAGGTCTAGTGTTACTTTTCTTCTATGACTCTTCCTAATAAACACCATTACAGATTGGGTGTCCTTGTTTTGTTCTTTTTGTCCCGAATTAGTTCCGAATGTAATGGTTTTCTGATTGAAATGGAGATTGCATGCATTTTGTTACTGGAGGACTATGCCTGATATTGTCAAAGTGCTTTGAAGGCTTATGTGGACTATGTTAATATGAGAAACTGATTGTGTATGCCCCCAGGACATTAACACCTAGGGAAGGACACAGGTGCCCAAATGCTCTTGTCTAATCCCAGGCACTAGTGTTTGTGCTATGATTATGACCCAAGTTTGATTTTGAGCTAGTGGTGTAATTGTAACCTATTATAATTATGTGTTGTATTGTACTATGTTGTAGTTCTAAGCTAATTTATGGGATTATTTGTTCACCCAATGTATGCCCCCTTTGTTTGGGGTGTATGTGATGTCGATAAGATTGTGTAACCCAAAAGAGAGGCCATAATTTTGATACAAAATTGTATCCTTGTAAGGGGAGGGGATGTGCATGGTAGAAACCAAGGTACATGGAAGCAAACTAGCTAGATACATGTGTTTGTAGCAAAAGAAGCAAGCATGTCATAGAAAAATAATGTAGCAATAAAGTGTGCATATAAGATAGACCACGAAAATTAGGTTTTAAACATGGGACATCGGTCGCAATGTCACAAGACAATCAGGTCTAAAGTAGCAAAAAGTATACAAGTAGTGATCAAACAAGACAATGGCATAGCCTACAAATAATGGCATACAATAGCAATCAATGGAAAACAAAGTGTAAAAGATAACCATGGTGGAAAATAGTCCTGCAAGGAAAATGTTACACATGAAGCACTTGTTAGCATGTTAGAAAGATAAAAAGTATGTCAAGGCATGTATATGTCAATGTAAAGTAATGTGATAGTAAGAATGGGAAGTAGTACATAAATGAAACAATAGCACCTGTAATGTGTGAGAAAGTAGATGCCCCCAGGAGCCTCGATGGGACTGGTAAGAGGTACAATGCCAAGCATCATTACAGCGTGTAAATACTTGTAAGATATTTTCATTCACAAGTAGAGACCAAGTGAATGTGCATATGTATATGGAAAATATATTAACATACTAAGTATTCATCTAGCATGGGAAACAAAGTGTACATGTAAGTATGAGCAAGCAAGAATACCTGTAAACAAGATATGTAAAAGTAGTATGAGTATGATGGAATGGAATGCAAAGTGTCAAAATGATATGCGTAACGTGCCCCCTAGAAGATGTATATAATATGAGGTTCATTTATAGAAACCCTTAACAATCAAGAATGAACCATTGAACAAGAGTGTGTCATCAAGTAATGGTTTGAAAAATGTGTGCTAGAATGATAAATCATGGAGCGTAGAGCGTGAAGAGTGAATGATGTGAGGTTCATTTCTGATTTAGACCCTCAACAGTCGAGTATGAACCATATAACAAGAGTGTGTCTTCGGGAAATGGTTTGAAAAATGTGTGCTAGAAAGATAAATCATGGAGCATAGAGCATAAATAACAAATGGTGTGAGGTTCAATTCAGATTTATACCCTTAGTATTCGAGTATGAACCGTGAAACTAGAGTGCATCATAGGGTAATGAATGTACAAGATATATATCAATGCATGTAAGAGAGATGAGAAAGACTAGATGTGAAGCACAGAACGTAATGTGTATGTGTAGATATTAGAAAGAATTGGTAATGATTGAAAGAGGGGGGAATAAAGCATGATGCCCCCAAGTGTGTGATGTGGAAAAGAATCAAGTAAAATCATCTAGAAGATCGTCATTGTCAGGATCATAACCAATTGGAGCTGGATCAGAGACTTAGTAAGCAATAGTGTGAGGTTGATCATATAAAGAGCCCTTACAACGTAAATTGTACATGCCCATTGCATATTCTTCATCAGTGAAAGGTGGTTGTGGACAATCATGTGCATACCATCGAGTGAGATTTTGAGAATAACCCAAGAAGGAGTCATTGCAAATAGAGATATGGCCAAAAGGCATAGGAAATGTGATATCAATATGATTTGGATCTAGTGTGCCACCAATGTAATCAAGCCAAGATTACCCAAGTGTGAGTGGAGAAGAACGAGGAGTGTATGCAAGGAAGACTATCAAATGAAAGATGTGGAGGCCATAAGCAGCAGTAATGAATACACATCCATGGTATAAGTGAGCAGAATGAGGTGGAGGAAGAAGATCAATGATCATAAATCCTAGGTGAGCCAAGCCATCATGTGTGCAAATAGTCTCAGAACAAAGTAGGGTTGAATGGAACATGAGGCCAATAAGAATTACGAATGAAGAGAGTGCATGTGAAAGGGTCCAGGCGTGTAACACAAGGAACTTGGGGAGATATAATAGGTGATAGAATATCTAATGTATGTATAGTCCCTTGAAAAGGTATCGTGGCATTAGTAGATAGAGGAAGATTTTTGAATTGATATTCACATGGGCCAATAGCAACAAAAGTATCTTGGAAATAGGAGTCGTCAACTTCAATAGGATTGAAGTTAAGATTACACAATGTGTCATCAGTAAGCTCTACGACATATGCCTCATCATCAGGATCATCAGTGCTAGCATTATCTTGTTGTATAACATTATCAAGAATATTGGTAAGAGTGGAGTCATATGTAAAATTGGGAGGAGTTGTGATAGGTGGAGAAGTAGCAGCCATGGGGGTGGACATACTGGGTGATAGTATATCAGTAGTATGAGTAGGAATGGATGGAGTGCATGGAGAAGGAGCAGAAGAAGTATAAGCACTAGATTGACCGACATCATATGTACTAATTTTGTGATATGGAATTGGCTGAGATGGAGGAATGGGCATGGCAGTGACAAGATATATGTGACAAAACTTGAATGGTTTAGGGTCCACAACAATAGTATGTTCATAACCATCATGTAAGAATTCAACGCACCGATGAACTGTAGATGGAACAACATGCATGGCATGAATCCATGGTCTGCCAAGTAAGCAATTGTATTGAAATGTGGCATCAATGACAAAGAAGACAGTAGGAACCATTTTAGGCCCAACTTGTAAAGGTAGGGTGATGGTTCCCATGCATGTACGAGTGGTGGAATCATAGCTATGAATGACTTGAGAATATTTATTAATTATATTTTCAGTAATGCCTATTTTCTTGAGGAGAGAGAGAGAGCATAGGTTTATAGCAGAGCCATTGTCAATGAGTATGTGCTTAATACAGATGGCACCAATAGTAGCAGTGATAAGAAAAGGTGCAAATGGATCATCACCAGTGGAAGGAGGGATATCCTCATCACTAAAAGATATAGCATGTGGTAAATTTTTGAGAGATTGAATGAGGTGAGAAAATGTAACATGTGAATTATTGCTTTCAATGTGAATGGAATGAAGGGCAGCCTCTAATGTGTGATGAAAATCAAGTGCACTGCGCAATAAATCATAAAGAGAGATTTTTGTTGGTGTATTCTTAAGTTGCTCTATGATGTCATAACCCTTAGAGGTAGTGTAAGGAATTGTATAAGTGATAGGAGGTGGGACTGAAACAGGTGGAGCTATAGGAGGGCAAGTGTGGTGGGTGGTGACTACATTGATGGTCGGATCAGATACAAGAGTAACAAAGCATGGAGGATTTTGAGTACAAACTCGCATAAAATCAGAAGCAGTCATAGTCATGCCAAAAACCTTTCTTGGAGTAAAATAAGGATAAGAAGATTGATCCATAAATTCAGAAGAAGGAGATAAATGCTCAGATGTAGGGTTTGAATGGTCAGGTTCACCAAATGACTTAATTTAATTTTAATTAATTAAATCTAAATATTGCAAAGTCGCTTATTGAAATAAATGGTAAAGTGTAGAAATGAAATAAGCAATAAGCAAACAAAGTATAAAACCCTAAGAAAGAGATATAAGAAAGATGACTTAGCTGATTTACGTATGATCCTTAAGTGGTTTGAATGGGGAAAATTTCTGAATAGGAGGTGAAATGTGTCATCAATACTCAAGATAAATTATAGACCACGGAAATATGGTTAGACACAGGTGCCCATGGTAGGACAAGGGCATCTGGGCACTGACGACCTCTACTGGGCACTTGTGACTGTGAAAATGGTCAGAACTTGATCTTTACTATGTCACACAAGTGTCTCAAATATTTTGTATTGATTTCCTGTATAGCAATATGATCACGTAAGGTACCTATAACCTGCAAAAAAAAGATTCACATGTAAAACCCACAATACCACATCAAATCCAAAAAAGAAAGATGCAATATGGGGAGTCGTACTGACCTGGATGGTCACCCGACATAGTGAACTTACGATTGAGCACTACACTACATCTCAGACTCCAAGTAGTTCTGGTGAGTGTCTGAAATAATCATGCTCTAGGATGCCCTTGTGTAAGTGCACTTGATAATGGGCTAGATCTAGAATGTAATAATGTATAACATGTGTGGATGGAATAAATAAATTCCCCTTCCTATGCAGTGTGTGTAGAAAATGCAGTCCCTGGTCCCTTGATTGAATACCAAATGGATGATTTTAAGTGTTTTAGGTGTCTTTTGGTTGCAAGCTTAGGTGATAGTAATAATGCTTAGAGGTTGGTCTTTTATTTTAAACCCATAACTATGTATTTATATGATTCCCTTGTTTTTATTTCGTAATTGACAACTAGAAGGTTGACCCATAAGTGAAAAAGATGCCCAAAAGATAAAAGAGACCCAAAAGAAGTGGGTGAGGTGAAAAAGGTTCGGATGTGACCAGAGGGGACAAGGGCACCTAGGTACTCCTTTCCTAGCTAGGCACTGGTGTTTGGAGCCACAAAATATAAATAATTAAAATATCGACTGGGTTGTACGATGTGTAAGACCAAATAGAAAACAAGAAACACAGAAAAGAGGCTAAAGATAGTCATCAATTGCTAGTTTTCTTTCTTAGGAATCATATGAATGCCAGTATGTGTTTAAGACCTACAAATGTAACCAAGTGCATGATTTTTTGTTTACAAGTTACAAAAGAGGGTCCAAGGGATGGAGAAGATGTATGAAAAGTATGAAAATTAGAAGATCTGTGTGGAGGGTTAGAAGAGTGACTACTCCTAGACATATTATGGGCACTAGAAGTCCTTTGGGAAATGTGGGATACAACATGTGAAATAGAGGACTAAGATATAACCATGTGAGTTGAGGATCCATGAGAAATAGTGTGTAAAACTGAAGGCCTATTAGAATACCTAGGAGAAAAAGCACTATAAGAGGTAGTGTGTGTAACTAAAGGTCTATTAGAATACTTGGGAGAGCTATAATCATACAAGTGTGTGCAACCAAATTCTTATTATGAGACTTGGGAGAGATAGAATTATGACAAGTGGCGGGTAGGACCACAAACCTAGGGAGAAACCTAGGAGGGTTAAAGGTGCGAGGGACTTGTGTAAAACCAAATACTCATATGTAGATGCACTAGGGATTAAGGTAGAGGTTTCAGAAGAAGTCCTAGGAAAACTAGGATAATAAGCCTCAAAGTTGATACCTCAAATGGTGAAAACTTATTGGTTATGAATAACCTTAACACATTGGTAAATGACAAAAGGAGCTAAGAGTACGTAGCCAAGGGAGACCTAAACACAAGGTACCAAAAATAAGAGTAACAACAACGAAGAATGAGGTCATAGTAGTGATAGAGCTAACAATTATTGGTAGAGTAATACATTGATAGCAAGGATTAATATTAAATACAAGATTCTATGTATAAATGCCAAAATATTTAAGTAACATGAGAGTGTTG
This sequence comes from Taxus chinensis, assembly GCA_019776745.2. Lineage (NCBI taxonomy): Eukaryota > Viridiplantae > Streptophyta > Pinopsida > Cupressales > Taxaceae > Taxus > Taxus chinensis. The sequence goes on along the minus strand of CM034153.1, from coordinate 511,576,476 downwards.
ACATTAACTTTATTGTGCGGGTTGATCAAAGCATTTTGTATAGGTATTTGATGAATAAATACATGAATGGAGAGAATATTAGAGACAAGCATGTCATATATGTTAGAGTCGTCAAAAGTAATGAGTGGTGCAGAAGGTGATGTATGAGTTATAATGCCAATCATTGCATCCAAGGGGTTAATATAAGAGGGTGATAGTGGCACTACATGATAAGTATTATGCACTTCAAATATATATTTGTCATTGTTATGCTTATGAAGTGAATTTTTGAATACTTTAAACTTAACATTATCATTGGTTAGCTTGGAAGATTCCACAGGCTCGTCCCATTCAATAGCATGGGATTCTATGAGATCTTAAATGATATGACAAAGCTTAAGACACTTGTTGATGAAGTGACCAATACATCAATGGTATTCACAGTAAGCATTAGCATCAAAATTCTTACTTTGAGGATTATTTGTATCAACCTCGAATGTTGGAGGGAGAGAAAAGATTACAATCGAGTAATTTTTTTAATACAATGTGTGGGGCACAAGGTAAGTGGGTAAAATTTCAATGGGTGGGTTGGAATTGCAACTTAGTGCATTGAGAAACAACATTGATAACATTCTTAAAAGTAACCTTAGCATCGTTAGCCTTGCCTTTGACTTTGGTTTTACTTTGTAAACTTGACATTAGATGTGGTAGGAGTACTATCAATATACATGAGTTTATTCATGTGTAATAACTTAGCTTCACACTCCTTAATTGTATGACATAGATCAAAAATTGTCAAATTGGACCAATTCTTGAAAAGGAGGTAACAAGCCTTGTGTGGATAGATCTTATAGTTCACTATCAACTAATATATTTCTCATTTTAGCAATTGTACAAATGACAATTGGCATACAACCTTCAACCACACTTGACCCCCAAGCTCGTACCATAGAAACCGATGTTGAATGTGTGTGGCTAACTATAGGAGGATCAGTGACTAAGACTTGGTAGTGTGATCTCTTGGTAGTTGAGTTGGCAAAGGGGAGATTTAGAGGTTATGAATGGGTAGTGTAAATTCCCTATGGTTTGTTTGCCTAACTTGGATATAAGTGTTGATCTATTTTGCAGTGTCCAAATTAACTAAGATGAAACTAACAATCTATATTACTATTGAAAGGGAAACTAATCTAAACAAATCACAAAAACTGAAGTATTACAATCACAAACAAAAATTTATTTTATTATAAATAATTAAAATATTCCTACACTAAAACTAAACAAGCAAAATAACTCGGTGTGGTTATTCACATGTGTTGAGTGTATCAAAACTAAACTAACTTAAAACAAGAACTTTACCAAATGATCTATCATATGTAGACAACCTCCTATAGATATTCTCTCGTTCAGATCCATAGGGATGAGAAGAAGAGGATCCGTCACCGGGAGTCGCTATTAATGATTTAAATCCTCTTGGAAATTAACTAATTACTTGCAAATGAAAGCAAATTGATTTTCTACTCTATTTGATATGATGTAACAATGATAAATTGTAGCAATGAAGGAAATAAAACAAAAATTCCAACCTGGAATACACAAAACAGAGGTAAACCCAGTTGTGTGATGACTTGTCCCCTCTTTTTATCTTTTCTTTCTTTGTGTGTCCATATGAGTCCAAGGAATTGGGAATGCAAAGGCAGTAGTAGGAGAAGATACTTGAGAAATGACAGATTGAAGGTAGTTTGGTTGTAATGCAAGTAGAAGAGAGATGGTACAAGTGAATAGAGCTTGGCTATGTGATTTCCAGCAGGATTTTGGCAGCAATACTATGCAAGATACACAAAATTCTTAGGCCCTTTTCTTGAATATGTAGGAATTGGCTGGGATGTGTCTTCATACACAATGTACCCTTGGAGTGCCAAATCATTGTGTAAAGATGCATTTTAAACTAGTTAAAGCTATTTAAAAATAGAAGAGGGAAGGAATACCAAGCAATCAAGACTATTTTTAGGCAATTTGGTTCATAAATGCACCCTATAAGTCAAGTTAAGTGAAATCACATGTGTTAAAATCACACATAAAGAGTTATAGAAAAAGTGAGCATGACCACTGCCCTGCACAAGGCAGTGATCATGGGACCGTCACCCTGCCTGGGTGACAATTTCAAACTATTTTTAGGTAATTTGGTTCACAAATGCAACCTAGAATTCAAGTTAAGTGAAATCACGCATAAAGAGTTCTGGAAAAAGCATGCAAGACCGTCGCCCGACAGTGATCACAAGACCACCGCCCTGCCTGAGCGATGGTTTCAGAACCACCACTCATGCAAGGTAGCAATCCTAACACTAAAGGCCAAAACATGCATAGAAATGAGTGGGAAGCTGCAAGAAAGTGTGGAAAAGATAAGTAAGGATGTCTAGGATACAAATATGTACTACGAATGGGTTTAGGAAATTGAACACCTTCTGAAAGGACATGAATCATCATTGGGGACCTTTTGTCACTGTTTTTCTGACAATGTATCACATGTGATTTTGGATACATACATATTGCCCCCTCAAAGAATTGTCTTAGCCATGAAGAGGCATAAAACATAGATTCTGAGTATGGCGTTCCCGAAATGGGGAGTTAGAAGCTATACCTAACATGCCCATGTTCCAAAATATCATCATCTAAACTCCCGCTACCTGCAAAATGAAAAGAAGACTCAAGTGTAGATAGATAGGATATCGAAAAATAAACACTAAATCAAAATGACAAGAAGACTTACCATTTATGCGGGGATAGGAATATACCTGCACCAATGCTCCACCCCTGTGGACACATACACACTCAAAATGAAGTTATAACAACATATATATATATATATATATATATAAACTCATTTTCAAATTCATTTGCACATATTCTCGTTGTGATTTTTTTTTAGCTCTAGGCCCACATTGACCATTTTGTTTGTGAGTATGGTTAAATTGGAATGGATTTAGGAATGGTATTTTGCATTATGCTTGGCCCTTTGATGTTTGAATACTTTTGAGAAGAACTCCTACAAAATTCATAACTAGAGAGGTTATTAGAGGGCTTAAAGAAGCGGATAGGCAAAGTGCCTATATTGCTTAGTTACCATTTTTTCAGGCATTTATAAAATGTTTTTGTATTTTTCGGGCTCATTGCGAGTGTTTTGACCATGCCTAGCACATGGTGGCATTGTACATAAACTTGATTTATTATGATATATACAAACTCTTCTTTTTGGTTTGGTAATTCATTGTATCTGAGTTGACTTCTTCTTGGCTCACTTCACATGTGTACTCTAGATGTTTAGAACTTCCTTTTTTATATGATTTTCAGAATGTATGCAGTGGATATGAAAGCTAACAGAATGATTTATTTATTTTTAGTTTATAATGTTGAACTTTAGTTTCTCTAAGCAATATTCGATGCTTCATTTTATTTTGGAGAGACGTAATGAAAGAGTGATATGATAAAAAGATTAAACTTGTCCCACTCCCAACCCCACACAACCAGTAAGATGTGAGGGCTCAACAGCAAGAGCTAGGATGGGCACAAGCCACAAAGATTTATTGAATGAAAATGATGAGAGAAAGACAAGGATTTAAAAAAACCAAATTGAGACACTACAACCTCTCTCTACTCAAATTTGCTTCATAGTTTAAAATTTGAATTGCTTTCTAGTTTATCTAGACTTAGATCTATAGATGGTCACTTGGTTAACAAATTATGGTTTTGAGGTTTTCAAAAACTTTTGGAATTTCGGACATCTTACTTAATTTGTTTTGATTTATGATTTCACAGCATTTGAATGAATTGTTTCTAACTTTCAAGTTTTTCAAAAATACCCCCTACACCTTGCCCCATGCTACCAGTAGGAATTATGGGCTCATCACACTAAAGGTTGGTACGGAAAAGAAATGTGTAAAATAAAAAAATTCTATGGATTTGCATTTGACTTATTTATCTAGACAAAATGTCTAGAATGTTCTTATTTCCAAAGAGATGTATATGGGATAGATGTGACACCATGCAGCTTCTAGAACAGACTATAGATAAAGACACCTAATCTAGAAGAAATTATAAGTAGAACCAAGTATGCAGGCCTTGGTATGGTTAATGTTAAAGCTTTGTCTTATCTTGCTTGGATTGATGAAATGATTCGAGAACAATTGATGCTACCGTGAATATTTGAAGAGACATGATTTGAATTTTTTGCCATTGTTTTCAAAAGTTTGTAGGAATTTCTATAAGAATAAGTCCCTTGATAACAAATTTTATGAAATGAACTGGCAGATGAAAACACAATGCGGATCTAGCAATGTACATACAGAAATGCAGGTGAAACTACATGTCATGATGGCTAAGGTGAAGAAATTTTACGAATATCAAATTCTTCACCCCTAAAAGTACACAATGGATAACCATGATCCTCAAAAATTTTGTTCGCCTACCATTCGAGGTTTAAACTTACAACCCTTTCCCAGAAGTGTAAATGTCCAATCATTAAAATCATTTGTCTGACAGAGGCATTCGTACACCTCTTTGTCACGTTCTTTACACATGACATGTAAGTGAGCATGACTATGTTACTCGGCCTTGTTTCCTATGTAGAGCACTGTGTTTACTTGTGACCCTTACTGAACGATGAGGCCTTGCCTCATGGATATGGCAACCTTAGTTTCAAATGCACATGGGTTGAAAATGGGGTTTAGAATAGAACAACCCTCAGAGATGGTTTTCCTGGGCATCATTTCAATCTCAAATTTCCCTTCTTCATTTGTTAATTCTATCATGTTTACACCTAGACCTAGGTCGTCAGAGGGAAGAGATGTTAAACCGAGAAGACTACCCATCCCCTATGGTTCAAATGGGAGGAAGATCGGATCGTCACTATCTAAGAGTTTCATAATTTCCTTTATTGTTTCAGTGGACATTGTTTCCACAGATATTTATTTACCCTTATTTGTTTTTGCCACCTTAAATGATTTTGGGTCAACAACTTCAGCCTTCGGCATACCCAGGGTGATCAAGGCTAACTCTTTTGATGGAGGTGATTTGTTCAATTGATTCGTAGGAATTTCATACTTTGTATGGACTCATTTCTTCTTCTTGAGGTTTTCTAAGTGTATATCGAAGGGCTTAGAATCCCCTTAAGAGATGAAGGCCTTCCCCAAATGAGGGAATCTAATCTCCTGGAATAGTGTGGAGGGGGTAGCCTTCATTCGATGAATCCAGGGTCTCCCAAGGATCATGTTATAACTTTTTCCCTATCGATAATGTGAAATTATGTCAAGATGATTTTTGGACCAAGCGTGACTAGAAGAACTATGGTTCCAATCGTGTCCACTTTAATACTGGCATACCCCCATAACATGTTTCATAATTTATCTCTCCATATCCCAACTTCTACAAGAAAGAGAAGGGAACCACATTTACAGTAGCCCTGCCATCAATCATGGCTTTCTTAATGCAATTTTTATAAACCTAAACCTGTAAAAATAAGGTAGGATCACCTCTTTGGGAAATTTTAGCGTCAAATGGCATCCTGTCTATATCGAAAAACAAACCTAGTATCCCTATCGTTCCTTCATGAAGGATGTATGTCAAATTCAATATGATTTATTTGAGTGTTATGAGGTGGTGTAACATGGATTAGATGACCAAGACCTAGTACATTGAGCAACGCAGAACGATGCGCAGGTGAATTCTTTAGCAATTTAGAAATGAAATGTGAGAAAAGGTCTTGTTCAAATCTGATATTAAATCATAGGCTTCTACTGGCTTAGGGATTGTAGGAACGTCATTCTACAGGAAGGAAATAGCAGGTAAGGGTTTTGAAATGTACTCCTTTGTCTGAGTTATTACATTAATTTTTGGCTCGACCTCTAGCTCGACTAACCCCAAGATTTTTGTATTAGCATTTGAACCAAGGTTAGGAACAACCCAAGAGTTGTCAGAAGTTGAGGCTTCATGGTCATTGTTTCTTATAGGAATACCCTTTTTATATTTTGAGGATTCACTTGGGAATCCCCAAGACATTTAAGGTTCACATTTTGAGGTGTGACAGGTCTAATATGACTAGGTTGCGGGTTTGTTTCAGGATTTTCTAGGAACATGTCTACAAAGAGTTGCCTTTGGTTTTCAGGAATTCTTTGTAAAAACTTTTTGCAATCACAACAAGTCCTATCGCCATGACCTTGAACCTTATGGAAACCACAATATAGGTTAGGGTCATAATCTCTTGGCCTTTGATAAGCATCTTGTTGTTATTTATTATAACCTCGGTTATAATTTGGAAATTAATTCTTATAAAAATGATTTGTTGCCCCTTGGTCAGATTTTTGACATTGGTTTGGGCCTTGGGTTAGATTTTTCTTTTGAGAGGGATGGTTTACATCAAATGTGTTGAAAAAATAAACAAAGTTAGGGCCTTTTTGATTTCCCGAGTTGTTGTTATTTTTATTGTTACCATTGTTCATAAAACCAACATTTTAAGCTTGATCAATAGCACTATTCATGGTAACGCCATGATTGTGATTCACACCATTAGGTATTTGGTTGTTGGCACCATTGTTTTGATAATTTGCATTATTTTGATTTAGGGATACCAATTTCCCATTAGGACCATAGATCTTACGCCCACTATCTATAGCGGCTTGGTCGATCCAAAGCACACCCTCCAACACTTCCACATAATTGTGGAAAGGAAATTTTTTGACTTCCTCCATAGTCTCTCAATTTATCAAGTGAAGGAAAATATCACAAAGTTCCATCTAGTCCATGTTAGGCACACTTACAGAGGAATAGAGAACTTGACACCATCTTTGGATGAAATGGCCAACAGATTCATTTTACTTCTATCTAATATGCAGGAACTCCCTAATCCGTGTACGTAAAAACTTGTTCATGTCAAATGCTTTGATGAACTGAGAAAAAAGTTGTTTAAAGGAATGTATAGAAGCTTCCGTAATATGGTAAAACCAATCCAATGTGAATCCTTTGAGAGTCTTTCGAAATATATTAGCCAGTACAACATCCCAAGGAAGTAATTCCCTAGTAGCAGTAGCATAGGCTTTGATATGAGCATTTAGGTATCCTTCTCCCTTAAATTTTGAAAGATCTAGCAATGGGCATGGAAGAATGAAACCATGTATGGTGAAGTCAAGAGGCTCCTTTAATTACTCAACGTATGTTACCATTGTGTAAGATTCCACCATTGAAGATCCCTGATGAGGAGGTGGAAGAGGAGGAGTTGGATAAGATGCATTATAAGCATTGACGAGAATGTATGGGGTCCCTTGATATAGCATGTAGGGAGCAAGAATGGTATATGGGTCCATCTGGGTAGTTTTTGAATACATGTGCATGTAAGGTGGGATAGTAGTAGGATATGGACTAGCGAGCATGAAACCAAGGAACATCGCATTGCCTATTGTGGTGGCATTCAAGAATGCACTTCCATTGAGCCCTTGCATAGGATAAATCTTGAGAAGGATGAGGACCCATCCCCAGTGTGTCTAACCCTATGATAAGATCACCTAGATATGAATGAACTAGATAACCTTGTTATACAGGATATTGTGTTGGTTGCTCATTGGAAGGGATGTATCCTTTGTTGTCAACTAGATACCCCATTTTCGACCCTATTGCATGTGTTGGTTGTGAAATATGGGAATTTTCTAGTTCTCTAATCCTCACTACCAAAGTATAAATAAGATCATTGGGAGAGGATTAAGTCCCTTGTTGGGGTGCCTGTGGCATAGGGTTTGATTTAGCAGGCTCATGATACCATGTCATGAATTATTCAGTGTTATAATTCTTGTCTTCCTTAGAAGTAATAGTTTTAGGATAGGAATTTGAAATCTCATAGGTTGTAGCCTTCATTCTATCCAAAGAATCATATATATGACAAAGAATATTAGTTATTCATCCAAATATATCATCTTTTGTTGATTTCATAGTGATGTGAGGTCTTGACAAGACTCTGTGGTAAGAACTTGTTCCATTTATGATAACAATGGTGTTTACATTGGGTTAGCCATATTGCATGTTTAACGGTTGATAAACCTCCTCCATCCTTACATAGTTAAGGAGTTTGAAGTGTAACTAGGGGAGGTTTGGAAGTTACTTGTGTAATTGTCACCCCACCTCGAAAGAGAAGGGGACTGTTTTGGTTGAACGTTGGTGTAATATCTATCAAAGCCAAATGGCCCACCAAACTCTCTTCCAGACATATTTTAGAAATTATAATATACCTACCAAAATAGGGGAAGAAATGGAAAGATGAGGTACTATCAATGAAAGAAAAGGAAACAAGAAGGAATTAATCCTTCATGTCGGGTTCACCAATTTGTACAGATGAAAATTGACATGTAACCTTCAACTGTACTTGATCCCCTGAGTTCATGCTGGAGCATCTGATGTTGAATGTGTGTGGCTAACTATAGGAGGATCAGTGACTAATATCTGGTAGTGTGATCTCCTGATAGCTAAGTTGGAAAAGGGGATATTTAGAGGCTATGAATGGGTAGCTTAAATTCCCTATGGTTTGTTTTCCTAACTTGGATCTAAGTGTTTATCTAGTTTGCAATGTCCAAATTAACTTAGATGAAACTAACAATCTATGCTACTACTGAAAGGGAAACTAATCTAAACAAAAAACAAAAACTAAAATATTACAATCATAAACAACAATTTGCTTCTATTCTAAATAATTAAAATATTCCTACACTAAAACTAAACAAGCAAAATAACTCGGTGTGGTTATTCACTTGTGTTGAGTGTATTGAAACTAAACTAACTTAAAACAAGAATTTTACCAAATGATCTATGATATGTAGACAACCTCCTATAGATATTCTCTCCTTCATATCCACAGGGATGGGAAGAAGAGGATCCATCACCGAGGGATGCTATTAATGATTTAAACCCTCTTAGAAATTAACTAATTACTTATAAATAAAAGGAAATTGATTTTCTACTCTATTTGATATGATGTAACAATGATAAATTGTAACAATGAAGGAAATCAAACAATAATTCCAACCTGGAATTCATAGAACAGAGGTAAACCCAACTATGTGATGACTTATCCCCTTAGTTTATCCTTTCTTTCTCTGTGTGTCCATATGAGTCCATGGAATTAGGAATACAAAGGCACCAATAGGAGAAGGTGATTGAGTAATGACAACTTGAAGGTAGTCTGGTTGCAATGCAAGTAAGACAGAGATGACACAAGTGAACAGAGCTTGGCTATGCAATTTCTAGCATGATTGTGACAGCAATACTATGCAAGATACACAAAATTATTAGGCCCTTTTCTTGAATATATATGAATTGGCCGGGATGTGCCTTCATGCACAAGGTATCCTTGGAGTGTCAAATCATTAGGTGAAGAGGTAGTTCAAACTAATTAAATATATTTAAAAATAGAAGAGGGAAGCAATACCAAGTAATCAAGACTTTTATAGGCAATTTGGTTCACAAATGCACCCTAGAAGTCAAGTTAAGTGAAATCACATGTGTTAAAATCACGCCTAAAGAGTTTTGGAAAAAGCGCACATGACTGCCGCCCTTCCTGGGTAGTGGTTTCAAAACTGCCACCCAGGCAGGGTAGTGGTCTTGACACTAAAGGCCAAAACATGCATAGAAATGAGTGAGAACCTGGAAGAAAAAGTGGAAAATCTAAGGATAACTAGGCTACAAACATGTACTACAAATGGGTTTAGGATCTCGAACACCTTCTGAAAGGACATGAATCATCATTAGGGACCTTTTGTAACTTTTTTTCTAACAATGTAGCACGTGTAATATTGGGTCCGTATAGTAACCATGGTCTTAGATCATAAGATGTAATCACTGAAATGTTCATTAGATCTTAATTGCAATTTATATAGTTTTGTATATGAAAATTTGTCCCCAATATTAATAAAGAATTGTACTAGGAATTGATTTTCCAAACTGGTAAAGGAGCGCACAGAATGTGTGGGGTGATCATAGAACCATTGTAAATCAAAGTCCTTAAGAATCTTAGGAAAGATCTTGGTGAGAAAAATGTCGTGAGAGGCATAATCAATACAAGCCACATGGAAGGACTTTCCATCAGAAGTAGGGATTTTAGGAGAAACAAAATCAATGGGAAAGGAGTAAGAAACAAATTTGGGTGCAAGTGGATTTAGAAATAGTTGAGTAGAATCCATAGCATGAGGAAAAGTGGATGCACCTTGTTATAATTGTAATATTTTTGCTTGTAAGGTATGAACAAGGGTTTTAAGGGCTTCGGTGCTAGATCAAGAAGTATGTGAACCATGAGGAGTGAATGTAGGATGTGTAGTAGCAATAGTGGTTATAGGAAGAGGCATAGAAACATTATGCATTAGAATATTAAGTGCCCCCAAGGACGTAGGCATCATAGATGTAGGAATAATATATGTATCAATATGAGAGAGTGAAGTATTCTTATGATGATCTCTTGCAGTTTAAATGAGAATATATATATGGGTAAGATTCTCCTACATGAAATGTGTAAGGTGATATACCTCGTCTTCAAGAAGATCTTGTGAGTGAGTAGCAGGGTTGTTTTTGGAACCTTCACCTTGGATATGACCAACATAGGTGGTAAAAACAATATTAGTAAAGATATTGGCTATAGAATAGGAGCCTAGAGTAGGTGTCATGGTTCCGTGGTGTATACTAACATAAGGGGAATAATATATCCTAATGGAAGAGGATCGAGAACCCCTAGGTTTAAGGCAAAGATTGTAGAAGACTTAAGGGTTGATAATTATGATAAATAGGAAAATAAGTACAATAAAAAAGGCAAAAAGAAATATCATGACCAATTTCTAACGTGGATGTTTAGGTTGAATCACAAGTCGAGTTAACTAAAATGTTTACACCCTAATTAGATTTATGTGAAGCCTGATGATTTTAGTTAGGTGTATACACTTAAAAGTATATAAGGGTTAGCAACAGGTGATTATTTGATTAATTAACTTCCAACATTAATTAATAATATCATAATAATGCATCAATACTTGTAAATGATATTCTAAATAAGATACAAACTTGACAACACAAAGAAATCAGTGCACTTAGCTGTTATATATGGTTCTAGGAAGTTATGGAAGGATGTAATTTTGAAATAGGAAGATATGGACTCAATGATGCTTTGTTCTAGAGATTGTGACTAGAAACTACCCTAGTATAAAACCACACAACTTTGTTAGGACTATATCATGTCATCTTGACCCTTCCATATAGTCTTGGACCTACTTAGATCTTGGATTTGTAACTTCTTGAGATGGTCGCCTACTTGGAATTGTGCATTTTTTTTAAACCATAATTTTTTGTCATCCTATAGAATGCTTTGAATACTATGATCATGATCTCAAACCCTAATCGTGGATGGGAAGTCATACGAAATAAACATTAGTTGGGTTGTGGGCACCATCGACATTGGCACTACTCTGAAAAGGCCTGAAACTGCACGTTTTTCTCTGTTTAGCATGTGATACTTGAATGAATGCAACTAGATTGGACAACCATATTTAAAAAGTCTTGAGATGAGTGGGATATTGCTAAAATAATTTGGGGAAGGAATGTTTAAGTATTTGTAGATGAGAGATATTGATGTCTTGTCCTGGTAAGAAGCTTCAAACTTGTAGAGATTACTACTCTAATGATTTTAGGTGTGCTATTACGAGATTTAAAGATCCTTGGGTTCCTTTTGCAAGTGTTAGAAATGAGTGTATCAACGTAGTGCCACAAAATTTATAGGTTAGCAAATGAGGTAGTGTTTACTTGCTTATATAGGGGTTCCTGGATGATTCTCTAAGAAAAGCCAACCTGAAGGGATTAGAAGACCCAACAATGAATATGAACTTGAAAGAAAAGTTGGAGAACAAGTCTATTAAGACCATAAAATTCAGCCTATATAGAATTTAATATCTTAACCAAACTGTATAGGCCTTGATTAGGGAAGAAAAACATGCAATTTGAAGTTGTTACTTGATGTTTGTCTATGGATTTTATACATTGTCCTTCTCAAAAAATTGATGACATGTTAGGGTGTAAGCATACACAAGCTAAATAAGAGACGTCACGATGTGCTAAGTGGGAATGGGAAGGTTATATTTGTTGGTGTGTGTGACATGCCTAGTCATCATCCACATCACCTGGTGAGTCATCTCGCCTTGCAAGAATCATAGGTCTTAAGAAGTAAAATGAAAAGTGTCAAATTCTGTCATAGAATCTGTCATTGTCATTTGCATCAATGCATCATAGGAGTTACATTCCTTTTTTGGAATTGTAACTCATTTTTTAGTGGCGTCATATGCATCAGTCACGTCATATGCGTCAATGGATTCATTGAGATCTTTCCTTGTTTAGGCACGGGGATTACATAGCACCCCTATTTGTACTTCCTTTTTTTAATCTATGAGGATGAGCAGACCTATTTTCTTATTTGTATATTCTTTCCATTGTTCAAATCTTACTTATTGTGTTGGAGCTTGACGTTACCATTGGAGTGTAACTTCGTTGTGGTGCATTGTTTTCAACATCGGTTCTCATGAATCCCTCTTTCATGGTATCATAGCTATTTTTAGTAAAATGTGCACTCTTTATTTATCAATTTGTTTATTACTTCTGGTTTCTTCTTATTTCCTCGTGTAAGTTTTTTCAATTATTACTTTGGAATTGTATTGCTCACCTTGCATTGAGGTTTAGTAGTTACAAGTTTAGGGTGTTATACCCTTATTCATTGGTTTGTGGTTTCGAGTTTTCTAGGATCTGCATGCATTTCTGTGTGTTTCGGGGCACATTTCAGGTTCACGGGTTGTAGATTTCAGAGTTTAGAGTTGTCTTGTTTTTCACTTCAAGCTATACTCTACCTGCTCACCTTGCCTTTCTGCGTGATCCTCCTCCTGGTAAATTGAGCCTCTCTACATTGTCTTGGGTTATTCTTGTTCTTAGTTTATGGATCTTCTTCCCTCCATCTGCATGTAGCTCTTGACTCAAGGTTCTTTATTGGCTCATGTTTTGCTCCTGCGTGGACATGCTTACATTGGATTTTAAGGTTTTTACATTGTGCCTTGATCCACAACCAAACTCGTCATTTCTACCATGGGTTTTTAGGCTCTTGTTACTTTATTTTTGTGCTCTCGATCACTTTGTTTGCAGGATCCTGTTACTCACTTTTTGTGCATGCATTCCAGCGGCCTAATACGTCCTCAACCCTACACTGTTTCCTGTTTCCTTAGAAGCTCAGTTTCTTCCTCTGGTGAACGTTTTGACCATGTCAGCACTGCCCAGCCCTCTCTGGCCAATACATTACACCCTGCCACGTTGTGTTCCTCAAACCATTCACTTTGGTGGACTGTCATTTGGGACATGATAATAACTAGCCCTCTGCTCGACCATTTTTTGATACTATAGGCCTAGAAAATCTCCTATCCGTTACATTCTACATGCTCAGCTCACAACCTCCCCCTTCTCTGCTTAGTGTTAGTTACACTGCAAGGATATCGGTAGCTTAGTTGGGGATATACTTCTCCAACACACATGGCTCAACTCGAGTGGACATCTTGACTTGCTACAGACCTCAGATCCGTGAACATATCCATTGTTGTTTACCATACAATTAGAGCAGCTCGATCAACGTGGGCCCCTTATCCATCCTTCTAGAATTGATTATTGGTTAATCATTTTTTTTTTAATTTTTGAGGTTAAAAACATTTATTTAATTGGCCTTGTAATTTATTTTGGGTATTTTGCTTTTTTTATTCATCCTTCCTTCGAGTTTCGAAGATGGAGGGTGAGGTCTGGGGTTGGCAGGAGGCTAATCCCCCTCGTAATTAAAACAAACCCTATCTAAAATTCGATGTCATTTCCAATGAGCATACATACGACACCCTTTGCATGCATTTAGGGCACTTTTTTAATCTATTTGTAGGCTTATTATCATTTTTCCATTAGTTATGGGAATTGTTTTTTGCTATAACTTTTGACTCGTTGCTCGGTTTTGAGAACTTCTCTAGTCAAAGTTACATGTTTTTTTGCACTCTAGATGATGGGATTATCATTTTTGTAAACATAATATTTTATAAAGTGCCACATTCTGGGGGGTGTCTTTGTATTAATTTAGCTCATTTCAAATCATCTTGAACATTGTTCTATCCCTTTTATTGTTTGTGGACTTATGAGCGCGTCTTCCATAGTCTTATAATAAAGGGATTCTTTCATGCGATGTGAGATGCTATTTATCACAAGGCCTTCTCTTCCCCTTCTTGTTTTCTCTCATTCTTGTGCTTGCTTGCAGTGTCAAACTGTTGCACCCAACAAACGTTGATTGTTGTCTCCACTCTTGCGCATTATTACGTTGATTGCAAGGAGAGTGACATATTGGTTCTCAAAACACAGTCACATCTGATTGTAATCAATGCACTAAACTATAAAGTGCCATAAAAGGGGGGGTTTAAACTTGTGTTCCTTGGAGGCTCCTCTCATCATGGACATTAAATTTCATCACTTTTTTGTTCAACTAGGACCAGGGAACTACCTACAATGGAAGAATGGAATACTCGATCATTGCATTATGTACAAATTGTTACCACATCTTCTTGGGATGGCACCTAAACCTATTAACCACATTCAACACCAAAATTGGTTGAATGATAATGACATGGCATACGGGCTTCTTTGTCTTACTATACCATAGGACCTTCAACATCGAATAGAATTCACATATTTTGCGCATTGAGCTTGGACCTTCATTCAGAATTTTCATGGAGACTTTGATCCTCCTTCATCTGGTTATGGATCTTATGGTGATCTTGCATCTATGGAGGAAAGTGAGTTCACCAATACATTTTCTTACGAAGGGCCACCCACACATATTTCTTCGTGTGATGACATTTCCACTGACATTGAATAACTCAGTTCTACTTCTGATGATGAGGATTGTGCACCCAGTTCTAATGTCGAGAGTACTACAGACGACTCTTCTCCTCCTTCTCTCACTATTCCAGAGAGTGTTGACACATCCCACATCTCATCAGATATTGAGCAGTCTTCTATACAGTCTCATATAGTCATCACACCTGCCTCTTTTCCACCTTCAGTGTTTGAGGCCCCTTTCACTCCTCCACCTTCATTGGATGACTCATACCTATCTGACATCACTCTTCTATTGATTGAGCCGCCTCATTGGGACAAGTATCTGTTTGAACTTAGTTGTCTTTTTGCAGAGTACACTTGTGTTGTACGACAGGTTCCTCATCCATCTATAGGTATTTCAGAGGAGTTCATCATCTCTGTTGTTAGGAGTGCCCTTCTGGGACTCTTACAACTTCCACTTTTTTGGATACCTTCATTGATCCACCCTTGCTTGTGGATCCATTTTCTATTGTGGGGGATGTTTTGTTTCCTTCACTTCAGTTGGACATCCTTTCTATAGGTGTTCACCCTTCATACTCTGACAGTTCTACACTCGTGACATTACTTTCGGTTCCTTTGCACTCACTTGCTAGACCTATGTCACACTTTTGTGAACTAGACTCAGAGTTCTTCATGCAGTTGCCTTCGGTTTCCTTCGCAGAGTGGGCAGACTTCCAGCACGTCATTTTTGTCCTTCCTAAGGGTAGGAACATATTTTGGTGCGGGTTTCTCTACTTCAATCCAAAGGCAGAGGATCTCGTGATTGAAAATATTTTGGGAGACTTCTTAGAGTTGCAGAGTTTAGATCCATCCACGGTATCTTTTGCATCACTCTCATCTCCCTCTTCTCCTCCTCCTTTTCCTTCCAAAAAGATGTTGTTTGTATATGGGCACCTTATCATGCCTTTAGTTGTCGGGCCCCATTGACACATCTTTCTTAGTTGTCTAGGGGAGTCTTATTTTCTATTCTGGTTTACCATGACCTCTTCCTCGGATTCGATGAAGGGGGTGTTGGTGCGTGTGACATGCTTAGTCATTGTCCACATCACCTGGTGAGTCATCTCGCCTTGCAAGAGTCATAGGTTTTAGGAAGTCAAATGATAAGTGTCAGATAATGTCATAGAATTTGTCATTGTCATTTGCGTCAGTGCGTCATAGGAGTTACATTCCTTATTTGGAATTGTAACTCCTCCTTTAGTGGCATCATATGTGTCAGTCACGTCATATGCGTTAGTGGCATCATTGAGGTATTTCCTTGTTTAGGCATGGGGGTTACACAACACTCCTATTTGTACTTCCTTTTTTCGATCTATGAGGATGAACAGACATGTTTTCTTATTTTTATATTCTTTCCATTGTTCAAATCTTGTTTATTGCGTTAGAGCTTGACATTACCATCGGAGTGCAACTTCGTTGTGGTGCATTGTTTTTGACATCGGTTCTTGTGAATCCCTTTTTCAATATTTATCTTAGCAAGAGTGCATTGTCAAAACTAGTAGTGTTAAAGAGTGAATTGCCAAATTTGAGTGTTTATACTGCCCAAGCAAGGTCATAAATGACCTTTTCTAAAGAAATAACATTGTTTTGTGAATAAAATTCATTTGCACCATTGTTGTGAAAAAGGAGAGACAAGCCTTTAAGGAAATAAAACATACCCAACAAGCAAAAAAATAAATGCATTTAGAGATATTTTACAAATACAAATCACAGAGCAAGTTGAGTGTTGCACTTAATAGTAAAAATTTCAATATTTATATCTATTTACATCTAAATAAGTATTATTATTTCTACAAATCTAATGTGTCAAAAGACACACTTATAAAAATTGAAGCAAACCTCTTCCCCCCTTAAGCTACACTCTGAAAAACAACAGTCTCACAAATGCTTCCAAAAGGATAGTCCCACAAAAACCCATATCTAATGAGCACATTTGAAGGCAATACAAGTAGGTGTTTATGCCTATTTTAATATGTATTGACAATAACAATATTGGGTTATTAGCATGTGGCACTAGCATAAACTATTTTTGTGGCATTGAATGGATTAATAGTGTGCAATTGACTTTCCTGAAGCAGGAAGGTGGAGTGATAGGGATGAAATGAATGATGCTTGAATGTGTTTAGTGTATTTAAGGTCTATTAATATAAACTGAAATTATTGAATATACATTGAAAAATGGTTGTAATTTTGTCATTGAATATTCAATATATTATCTAAATGTATATTAGAGTCATAAACAATTATGAGCAGGTCATCACATAAATAATAAATATTTCACTACAATATATTCCATGCCAAAATTACTAATGTATGTTCAATGTATATTAAGTCATTTCAGTGTATAGGGGAGAGGAAATAATTGCTAAACAATTTTTTGTTAGGGTAAGGTGTATTCAATTAACACATTTAATATATATTCAATAATTTCAGTGTATATTCAAAGTTCGCATGCAAACTAGAAAATGACAAAATTACATACTTATATTCAATGTATATTCAGTGATTCCATTGTAGATTCAACCAGTTAATATAATATTAACCGTCTATATTCAAACAGTAATTATTTTTAAAAGACATGACACTTATGTATATTCATATATTATTTAGTTGTTATGTTTGTAGACACCTAAATTTCACTTTTGCAATATCATTGCCAATCACACACAAATCACTGTCATTCTTGCCAATTCCATTATAATTAGTGATTTTTGCTAATTAACTAATGTTTCTTACCACTTTAACCAATTAACGCTGCTTTGTTGATTGTGTACCCCCTTTCACATTCAGGATGCCACTTTACGGTGAATCCTAAGTCAAAATCCTCTTCAAAACAAACAATTAGCGATTATAAGCTAATTAAGCCTATTTTGCCCTTGATTCAGTCAATATGCCTTAATATTGGCTTAAACCCCTCTTCCAACCTCTCAAAATCACCCTATTCACCTCCACAACATCTCGTCAAGATTCAAAAGCTTATCCTGGCCTCCTAGTTGACCCTAAGCGGTTGATTAAGGCTCCTCACATCTTAATCACTTGATAATTCACTAATTGTGATTAGTAAGGCCTAATCATGATTAGAAATTCTAATCTATTTTGGGGTTTTTAATCCCACATGCACCAAAATATAAGTTTCTCCCAAAAGGAAAATTATAAAATATTAAAAAGAGTGCACCTCTTACCTTAATACTTTACACCATGCTTGATTTGCATCTCATATAATAAATATTATTTATAGCCAAGCTCAATCATTACCTAAAGCCTTCAACAATGGTTAGTAGATGGATATCCAAAATGACCATGTAGTCATTAAGAGAGGCCATTCCACCTTGTTTGGAGTAGCAACCCTACCCGTTTGATTGCCCTCTTAGGTTTATGTAGGCCCATGTTAGGTAATTGAACATATTAGTAGGCATGTTTAGTTAGATTTTGAATTATATTCATGTTAGTTAAGAATTCCTTTAAGCTTATATCTTAATGTTACATTCTAAGACTTGGAACCTTGACCAGAGGTGGCAATGGTGTTAGCCTTTCTTAGTTAGTCATGCAATTTTCTTTGTAAAGTTTAGGGTTCTTTCAAAGTTTCAAGTTTTTAGATTAGTTTCAAGTTTTCTAGTTTAAATTCAAGTTTTTTTAGATTACTTTCAAGCTTTCTAGATTACTTTAAAGTTTTCTGGATTACTTTCAAGCTTTTATTTATTATTTTCTCAAGCTTTCTAGATTAGTTTCAAGATTTCTAGATTAGTTTCAAGATTTTATAGATTAGTTTCTCAATATTTTTAGATTAATTTCAAGATTTTAAGAGTAATTTTCAATTTTTTGTAGATCAATTTCCATTATCATTGTTGTTTCAACAAGATTGGTAGTGGAAATTCGGTTTTCATGTTCTTTTCAGGATATAAGAAGGTGAAGTACTATCAAAATTCATTTAGATATGTTAGAAAATGACTATTTTTCTAAAAATGAATACCCTAAATTCTTGGTAATTTTTTGCTCCAAATTTATGTTACCATTACATAGTTCACTTCAATACTTTTCCAACACAAAAAAATGGAGTCATTTCCAGGTCGGGAGAAAAAAATTTGGCCTCTGGAAGATAGTTTGAGCACCTATAGGAAAGAGGAGCACCTATGCATCCAGAGGAGTGCCCTTGCAACACTAGATTTTTGGATCTAAGTGAAAAATGTGCCTGTGTATGCAAAAGGGTGCATATGCCTCACTAGAAGCACCCATACATAACTTACTATGTAAAAAGTGACAGAGGAGCACATGTAAATTACTATGAGCACATGTGCATTACTATAAGCGGTTGTGCACTACTATGAGTGCATGTCCATCTAGAGGAGCACCCATGCACTAAGAAGGGCAGCCATGCACCAAGGTAAAATTTCCTCAAACTTCAAAATTTCAAATTCTATGTTTTTGGGATGGCTGTCATTTTTAAGGGTTTTTAGTTTCTATTTTAGTCCATTTATTGATTTTAGAGCAATATTCCTAATAAAATTGTCTTAGGGTTTGATAAGGGATTTTTGGGTTAGGGTTTGATGACTGATTATGTTTGCATACTTTGATTGAGTTTAAAATAGAGTTGTGTATGCTCTTCTCTTGCACCTAGCGTGATCTTGAGAACCAAAAACACCTCTAAACCACTTTTTGCTTCATAGGAGTAAGTAGGAACAATCATCATTCATTTTGTGCTTAAGAGAATAAACCTTCATTTTTTGGCATGTGCTTGATCTTTTAGTTTAATTTAGCTTTTTCACATGATAAATAATCAAGGCTAAAATGTGTGTATGCTCTTTCCTTGTACCTAGTGTGATATTGGGAATCAAAGTAATTTTAGTCTTTCATTAAAGAAGCACTTGGATTAATTGGGAATAAACCTTGTTTTTTTTGCAAAGTTTGATAGTAGTTAGTTTATTTACAAGCTTGTTCATTACTATATTGTGAATCTTTTTGGAACTACTAATCATTTGTTTGAAGGACCTAATGCTAGTCAAAGAAAGGAGGACCTAAACAATTTTTCTCACTACACGTGTGATTATAGGTTGTCAAGAGTACAACAAAAACCACATTAAGTCTAAAAGATAAAAAATACCCCACAATCATCACATTATATTTGTAGGTTTCAATTAAGAGCTACGACTCATCCTCTTAACTAGGACATAACCCCTTTGACATAAGCCTTAAGATACAACAATGGGGGTGGTCATAGGAACCCTAAAGTAGTTCACGCAAGAGGGAACCTTGTGAACGAAACAGGAAAGTGCTCCACACTACCGACTTGATTAGTACGCCTTGGTGAGATTAGAGTCAGCGTTACTTCCAACGCACTAGTTGCTCATTGTATTATAAGGGGGAAAGTAAATTCGAGATACTCCTTGGGAAACCTTGGTAAATTGAGCTTGCAGAAGTAAACTTGTGACACATAGAGAGAGAACCACCCAGGAAGCTTGTTGGCTTGGAGCCATTGTTTTTTTCTTAGTTGTTATACTTGAGAGCTATCACAAAGTGAAAACTTTGTTAGATTCAAACTCTTGTTTTTCAAACAAGAGAAATAATCTCTTAAATTTGAAACCGCTTGATATTTCATCACGAAATCCACTTAGTGTTATTTTGTCCTAGTTTTTCACTTGTCCTAAGACAAGGCGAAACTCTGCCAAAATAACACCAAGTTTATTTCAACATCATTTGGTCTATACCTTTGTTTTCTTATTGCCCACTTTTGGACAAAAGGAAACAACATATACAGATATTGTTAGATATCATGTGTCCATCACTTTTGTATTCTACTTGTACGACTAGGTTAAAATGTCGGAGCACAAGTGTTGAAAGTGTATGTGGTAAGTACTCATGGTCTAGTAGGCTCCCTTGTCTCAAAGACCCATGTTTGAGACTTATTATCATCGTAGTTAAGTGATTTCATCATTGTATTCTTTTGAGTTGTTATGATGCCCGCATTGTATCCATATAATTGAGATATTTACGTCTTATTTCCATTTGTGAAATTAGGCCTAAATCTCTATAGGGTAGAGTTATATTGCTTGCGTGCATAACAATTTCTTGTTATACTTAGAAGTAGGTTTTACACCCTAGCTTTGTCTTGATTTTTGTGAATATTGAGGTTACTTTGTTAGCATCGCTATAATGTCATTTTGATACTAAAATATTGCTTTCTCGCAAAGTTTGATTACATTTCTAGATAGCATTATTACGCTTCTCACACTTGTATTATCCATTTTACAAAGCTTAAACTTTGTTAGTGTTAAGAAACTAGATTTTAGTATATCTTGTTAGAGGGTCATGTCAACATTATCTTAGTGTATGCAATGGAAAATTTACAAAGCTATGGATTGAGGCTAAAGAACCTCAAAGCTTAACTAACTCAACCATGCACCATGAGATAAGAGCTAAACAAGAGTTAATCCTATACATGCATCATAACTTTGACAAAAACATCAAAACCTAGCATATATACTACTCTCTACTCTTTAGATTACTAATTAAGAAATTGAACCTAAAAAGATCAACTTAGCAATCAAAGGTGTGATTAGTTGTTTATGGTTTTCAAGATTTCAAGAATGGAGTCTCACCATTAATGGCTTCAAGGCCAATGGTTCTCTCCATATTACTCAAAACTTGGTTTAAGGATGCAAATAGAGGTGTTAGCTCAAGGTCAATGGAGGAGGTAATCTTAAGATCAAATGTCTAATTAGCTTAAAGCTAATACAAATGAGATCTCAAATATTTCTAAGGCTTGTTTTGGTTTTGTGTTATGTAAAGTTGTGTCTTTTAATGGTTAGGCTTAGCCTTGTATTTATAGTTTTCCAAATAGAAGAGTTTGAAATTTGGGTGCATGTGGGACTAAAGTCTAAAAATCACTTTAGGATGAGGAGCTAAGTAAACATGCTTTAGACTAGTTAAGTTATGATTAGGCTATTTAACTAGGGTTTAGGCTAGTTAAACTTGATCAGCAAGTGATTAGAGACACATCGAGAGTTGGGAGGGGTCTGGTTAATCAATTGTGATTGATAGATAGCATAAGAAGCCAATAAGAGTGATCTAGAGAGAACTAGGGAGGTTCTGAATGGTCAAAAGGAGGAATGCTTAGCTAATAAGAGAGATATTAGCCCAATTAGATGATTATAGGAGGAATATGACAGAAAGAGGTGTTGTAAATGGGCATCCAAGAATGGAGCAAAGAGTGGAAAATTAATGAACTATCATTCAATCAGTTGAATTGGAAGAAATGCTAAGTGTAAGCATATTTTAGTTGTCTACATTTCCCCCTCTTTGGGGTGGCGTAAGTGATGTCACTTCAAAGAAAGTAGACAAGCATAAAAAAGTATAAAATTTTGATTAGATAGAAGAAAAAAAGAGTAGAATGAAGGATTCCCCCTCGATTTTCAATGAAGTGATGGAAGAACTTGATCAATGATCAAAAAGATGATATAAATAGAACAGAAGAAAGAATCGTGTGAAGAAAAGAAAGGGGATATATAAGAAAAGGAGTATGAGGAAGGGGGAATGAGCTAACATCCATCTATTGCCTTTTAAACAACTTTATTTTTCATCATATTGCTAATTATCTTTGTCATTGGTCCTTATTAAAAAGAATGAACAAAAGTGTAGTATGACATGAAAATCCATATACGAACAAATTTCCATTGCTAAAAACACCAACTCCTTGCAACATATAAAATGCAATGCAATACAAGAAAATAAACAAGCGAACTAACATAAAAACATGATGCAATGTTTTTGTTATCGAGCTTTAGTTCTAACCTATTAGAATTAACAAAAAGGGTTATAATGGTGCCCCAAGCAAGGATACATGCGAGGTGAATAACAGAGGAAACTTGGGTCCAATGATAAAGAAATTGTGCACTACGACACAGTACCAAGCAACTCGTTGTGCCCCAGAGTACAGACATAGTAAGTAGCTTAGCTTTGGTTGATGGAGGTAGATCAAAATGATCTGCAAGTCATTTATGAAGAGAACAAGCAAGAACCAAAGAGTGGCATTTTGTAGGATGATTTTTTTTTATGTTTTAAGAAACATATTTGAATGTTTTTGTGATTTTGAAAGTTTTTTGAAACTATATACAGGAAGACGCAGGAGCGTGGATGACCCTATCGATAGATGGGATGTACAAGGGAAAAAGGCCACGTGCATACGAGAAAGGTGAAGATATGAAAATTCCCCAACGATTAAGTGGGAGTATTCGAAGGCAAACTCTTCATGCATAGAAGCGGGACCCAAGGCCATTATGGATAGGTTCAACATGATGATGAACGTAAACCAATGAAGTGCTCAGAAGAAGCAAGGATCCCCTCGAAGTAAGTTGGCCTAAAAGCACATGATAGAAAGGAAGTGGGAGATTTATTTTATGAAAAGGGAAAAGGTGTTTGAAAATAATGGCAAAAAAGCAATACCATACACATGGATGTTATGAATGAAGTAGAAGAATGATGTGAATGATATGAATGTAGCTCAGAAGCCTCGCGATGAAAAAGTGATTAGCCAAAGGCACAAATCATGAGACAAGATAGGGACTAGAGTAAGAGTCTGCAAAAGGTCCAAAAAAGACACTTGGTAACATACTAATCATGCTTGGCTCATAGATATCCTGTGTGTGCACATGGAATTTACCTCTTGAAGGGAATGTTTAATGCACAACAAGTGAAGACAACCTAGCCAATGTGTAGGAATGATTGATTTTGATAGGTGATTTATAAATGGAGGGTGGAGGGAGATCCGTACATTGCTTCGCTGCTAGTCAGACATCCATAGCCCAGATATAGATGTATTTGATCCTAATCAAAACATTTCTCTACTACCAGTCAGGAATCCATAGCCCTCATAATGATTATTGGAAATACCCCAAGAGAGATTTATATATCAACTTGCTTTTGTTTTTAGCTTTTGATTTTTGATTGATTTTGATTTTTTTGCTTTCTGAAAACTTATTTCAGCTCTCTTGTTTGACAAGGGGTTAAGAACCACTAATGGCTTGATGAAAGGAGGTGGAAGTGATTGTGATGATGACATTGGCTAGTGTCAACAAATATGTCCAAAATTTATTCACAACAAGTTTATTAGATGTTGAATGTGATAGGATCTCTAAGAGGTCAGTCATTCTTTAATTTACCAAGGTGATGAAAGACCAAGGTCAAACAAATACCATAGAGATAAATGTCGCAAAATGCATGCAAATAGGCTAACCAAAATATCACTAAAGGGATGAAAATGATAGAAATACTTGCAGAAGAATAGCAAGGAAGGGAAGAAAGAAACATCCATGTGTACGTAATACCTAATTACAATGTTTGATCTTTGTACCTTTGATTTTGCTATGTTTTCTCAATTTTTTTGTATTTCTTAATTGATTTGATTTTTAGATTTTTGATAGTTTTGGAAAGGTGGGAACAACAGAGTCACTCTGTGTGGTAAGATCAAACAATAATGTTTGTGACTTCCTTAATAAGGGAGACTTGGTGCATTTGTTTAGCAAGAGTTGCGTTATCCTCAATCTCAATGATCAAGGTGAGTTCATACTCAACAAATGACTCCGATTTTTCCTAAAACAAGGATTGTTCAAGGTGGAGCTTGAGTTCTTTATCCATAGGTTTCTACACTTTGTGCCATACTTGATGGGTGCATTGGTGTGCATTCTTGAATCATGGATGATTTTGAATCTTAAGATCATTGGAAGTGTTGGAAAATTTAGAGCTCTTGGAATTTTTGACCTAAGCTTGGTTAAGAAACTGTTTAGGTTTCTTATAAGTTGATGCATGACTTGTCTACTCCCGAGAAGTGGGAGAAGAACGAGAATGTTTATGATGATATGATGGATGAAGAGAATATAGTCCAAGGATTGAAGAGGTTGGGCTACTAGGAGGTAAGCCATTGATAGAAGATGACAAAGGGCTACTAGAATATGGCCCTAAGATGGAAGAAGTTGGGCTACGAGGACATGGCCCAAGAATAGAAGAAGATGACAAAGGTCTGCTAGGGTGTGGCCCAAGTATAGATGAGGAGGGACTACTGGGAGGGGTCCCATATATAGAAGAGGATGAAGGTCTACTAGGGCATGGCCCAAGAATAGAAGGTAATAGGCTACCAAGAGGTGACTCACAAGTAGAAAATGGAAGGCTACCCAGGGGTGGCTCTAGGATAGAAGAAGACGATGGGATACTCAAGGGTGACCCAAGGTGAGATTTTGATTGAGGAATGATGATAGATAAGGAATGAGTTGGTAATGATAAGATACACCACAGATCAATGTTAGACACCGACATCTCATCATGCTCAGAAGGAGGTGAAGATGCAATGCCAAAAGAAGAGTCAAGTTTCATGACCTTAGGCTTTTCCTCTACTTTCTGATAAAAGAATCAATTTCTTCTCCCCAATACATGAGCATATCGAGTTCTAGGAAGAATCCTTGTTTACAATCCTCTAAAGGGATATCATCGTCTATTCTAATTGTTCCCTCATTCTGAGAAAAATCAATCAGTAGAGGTTGTTGTTCTTCGGCCATAGGAGGTTGACTAGAAGAAATGGGCCCGATAAGTAGGGAATATTGATTGACAGAAGAAGATGAAGATCTTCAATGATGTAGACGAGGGGAAGGCCTGACCCTATCACCCCCATGAATATTTTTGATGGTGCTTTGAAAATATATCTTAGCATATGGCTTCTTTATAATGGTTTGACGTGGTTACAAACATTGATATTTAGAAGATGGATGAGGAAATTGTATGATAAGGTTAAAAGGGTTCAAGGGCCAAAGAAGGATTGAAGTTTGACTGATAGCATAAGATGATTCACGAGAGGAAGTAGGCTTGGAGGTAGGCATCTCATGAATGGATGATTTGGATTTGGACCTAAGTTGTTTTTCTAGAAGACGATGTAATGTAGGTTGGAAAGTAGGATCACATAGCCATCTGTTAAGTTGTGACATAGGAGTTGAATGAGATGATTGATTAGAGGTAATCTAAGTCATGGAACTCTTCAATGGAGGAAGGGTTCATCGAGGTGATTTATGAAGGAGGTCCTGCGAAGAAAGGGAAGATCGTGACTCAAGAACTGAATTTTATGTTCGATCGATGGAACTTAGAGTCACACAAGTCTTCAAAGGAGGAAGACATTATTGATGTGATTGGGAATGAAAGTCCTTTGAAGAAAGGGAGGACCGTGATTCAAGATTTGATCTAGGGGTATCTAAACAATAGTTGGGATCTGAATCTTTAGAAGAAGAGTGGGAATCCGAATGGTAGTTTGGATCTGAATCAGAAGAAGAGTGGGGGGAACCTGAATAATAATTTGAATTAGAAGCATCCAAACCATACCATTGACTATGAGCTAAAGTTGGGGAACAGGGTACCCGAGCAGACCCTCTAGCCCGAAGAACCAAACAAGGCTTAGTCATAATGGGAATCTTTTGATGTGAATTCCTAAACCTAGGTTTCGTAGTTTTGTAAGTGTGAGAAACCACGCAATAGTCAGTCATTGTTGGCATCATTTCAGGTAAAACTGCATAGACTTAGCTAGTGTGATCAAATTCCTTCAAAGTGAAGAAAGTTCAATGTCAATTTGGGTAGCATAATGGGAACTAACTAGAAATCTCGTATATATGGAGATGCGTGCATGATTATCTGAAGAAGGTCGAAGGAAAATAGACATCATGATGACATGATCTCGATGAGATCAAAAAGGATTGTCCTAGAAAACAATTTTTCCATATGAATGATCACAAGAAACAATCACGCAAGTGTGAAACACAAAGCCAATCAATAAGGAACTACTCCCTATGTGAAATGTGTGTAAAAAATGATAGTTCGATAAAAAGATGATCAACACAATGTCAATACTTACGTAAAGCTCGAAATGAACAAGGCATAAATACTAACAAAGGGTAAATACGATTCCCACTTAAAGGATACTACGACCAGTTTAGAGACAAGCAAGGCTTAAATTCCAAAAGGAGAGGCTTACAAATATAAGCTACATAACCACACCAATTGGACATGTCTATCAAGCTTCACAAAGAAGAAATATATTAGTGTCAAATTGGTATTGAAATGATGCAAAATAAAGTAAGTGAAACCCATCAATATTTGGAGCTATGTTCGAATTTAAACCAAGTCAAAGTATGCTAAGGATGTGCTAAAATGTGCACAACGTAACGCCGCAATATGGATACTTAGATTATGTTTACGAAAAACATGACGTAAGTATCTTAATTGTGTCGAGGCAATATGAACAAGTTAACACATCAAAGGGAATTAAATGATGAACCAATCCTAACTATGAAGATGATCTTGAAATCAAGATCAAAGGACTATCAAAGATATTAAAACGTACTTACGCACTTTAGACATTTAACAACCCAGCCGCAAATATGGATGGGCATAAATGGACAAAAAAGTGGTGAATACCGTCTTTGATAAGACTCACGAGGTATGCTTCCTTCTCACCACAAAAATGGGTGGTGAGAATGCAAGAGTATAAATTAAAAATATGAAATACACTAAGTGCCACTTGGGTAGAGTTTTTCCTTGTCCAAAGGTGAGAATGAAATTAAGCTAAGTGAGATGTTGTTTAATTTCGTGATGAAAGGAACTTAGTTCTAACTTATGTGGGCTCTTTGCCTTGTTTGAAAAATAAGGTTTAGACTCCAAGTAAGTCCTTACTTTGTGATGGCTTGACGTGACAATGAACTAGCAAAGTGGGCTCCAAGACAGAATGGCCTCCCTAATAAGATCTCTCAACTAGGTCTCACAAGTTGTCTAGGAGCAAGTGCGATTTGCCCCAAGAGTCACACTGACTGATTTGAGAGTATCTCAGCTTTACTTTACCCCCTTCAACTATGATGAGCAACTATTGCATTTCATGTATTCTCATTGGGGTCGCGATACAAACAACTTTGACTCTAACTTCCAATGTAAATCTAGTCAAGTGGGTAAGCAGAGCGCTTCCTATTTCATCCGCGAGGTTACTCGGCTATGGATTACTTTAGGGTTCCTAGAACCACCCCCATTGTTGTAGCTTAATGCGTTATGCCAAATTGGTTATGTTCTAGTTAAGCAGATAGGTACAAGCCCTTTTCTAAAACCTGCAATACATTGTGAAGTGAAATGGTGTGTTTTTTTATCTTTCTTAACTTAATGTGGTTTTAAGTAGCACATCGTTTAGCAACCTGCACGAAAACACGTGTATTAGAAGTTTTTGTTTTTTCTTGACTCCTCCTTTCTTTGACAAGCGTTAGGCCCTACATGCAAAGAGTTAGTAGTTTTCCAAAAGAGGTAATGATACCTAGAAAGAAAGTTTTTGTGTTGCTTTTGATTCCTAAGATCACCAAAAAGGTGTAAAGGAAGAGCATACACAATCACTCAACTAAAACAAGTTTATGGAAAATAAGTCAAGTGTTTTGCAAAAGGAAACTCGTTTTAGAAAACTTTGACAAGTCAATTCATTTTAAAACTTAAATTGAAGTGTTTTGAAAGTAAAATACACGGTTTTTTATTCCCAAGATCACCTAGAAGGTGCGAGGGAAGAGCATACGCATTTCAAAGAACCCCTACAAATGAAAAACATGAACACTCAACTAAGTTAGCACAAAAATATGATGGAAAAGAAACCCGCAAATCAGTATTAATGATAGTAAATTAGTATTACTTTTGGAACATCCCTCAAAAATTTTGCTTCATTCTCTTTCTGATGCCTATTCAAACTCCAAAAACTAGTTAACGGGTCAAAAGATATCACCAAAACTAGGAGCACTAAAAATTATACGAACAAATCCGAATCAAACAGGTGAGAGAAAAGTGATATTAAATCATTTATTTCACTCCCAGATGAAATCTCCTATGAGAAATGAAATTACAGATGCCACTAAACTATCACAAGGATTGAGACTTGTGTGATTGAGATAGATTTTGATACAAGATTGCAATAGGAACAAGAAAAACTATTTGCAGACATTCAGAAGTAAAGCCACACATTTTGCATAAGATCCACACATAATAGCTCGAGTTTGATTAAATTTATTAGTAGGGGAAAGTTTCTAGAACAATCTCAGAGCTTGTCAATGGTTGTACACTCGCAACCACCTTGACATGATCAAATTCAATACAAAAGAGATATACAAGCTTCTTAAACAGCTTCTCAAAGGAGGATGGGCTCTATCAAGCCTTTTTTCTATTAGGAAAATAAATCCCGTCCCTTAACACTCCAACAATTTACACGATAAATTTGTGCCATTTATAACCTTTACGATAGACCCCTTTTCCCCCAAAAGACAAAAACATTGAGTGCCACCAGTGCTTGTCATGATCATGATCGCGATTCCCAGAATCAAATCCGTAAAAAGTTGTCAGGTGCTCATGAGGCAGATCTCTTCGAAAATATCAATATTCAATTCCTTCATCTGGTATAACACTCTTCCTTCTATTCACCAACCACTTCCACCCCTAATCTATCAATTTTGGCTCTTCGCATGCCCGGGAAGGAAGAATGGAATATCAAATCGAGCCCAGAGGTCAGATCTCATCTTAATGGAAAAAGACATCCCCAGATCTTTCCCACCAAACTTAGATATCAAAATAACTCCCCTTCCTTGTTTGGCATGCAATAAATATTGAGAAATCATGAAGATTCACACCTCCAGGAGCTCTGGAATAAAAATGGCAGAAGAATCAGATACAGATGCACATCTATCGTTGATTCCTACTTTGAATTTGGACCATCCACGTGGGAGATCTAATTTTAGAGTGAGCATTAGGTTCCTTTTTTCCTTTTACAACTTTTGAAAAAATGTAAAATTTTCACAATTTGCTCCACACCTCCACCCTTGAGAAATGAGCCTGACACGTGTCCTAAGGTGGGTCCTAAAGGAACCATGGCCAAATTCTGCCATTTCACCTCTTTTTTGGAAAAGGGAAAAATTTCCAAATTTCCCCCGCATCTCCGCCCCTTTGCCGTTGAGTGGAGTAAGCTTTGAATTTTCTCTATCAGGCCCGTGAGTCATTTTGATGATTTTAGTCATTTGAACATCAAGGGGCAAACCAAGTTGCCCCCGATGGCCCGCCTCCCACCTCTTAACATTTTCAAAGCCAACCTTGACATCCTTCTTATCAATCTTGCGGGCCATTTTGAGATTTTAATTCTTTTGATGACAAGTAGCAAAAAATCCAATTTTCCTATGATGATGCACTTCCCCACCCCTTTGACTATTAAAACTGCCATGCATCACAATGGCGCATCTTGAGATAATCGCCAAAGGTTGAGACCTTAAATGAGTGCGGGCTCGCCATGTGTCATTATGGTGCAACTTCAAAAACCTTAAGGTTTCAAAATGATTTGGGTCAGGGGTACGTACTTCCATTTTAGAATTTTATTCCATTTTTCCAAAAGGGAAAAACATTCAACCTACCTCTAAAGGCATGCATCTCCGTCATTAGCTTTGCCACGTGTCCTCCTACGTAGGATCAAACTAAGACTTTTTTTCCGTGACCACTTAAAAATTTGCTTTAATTAGAGCATGTCAGGGCCGTAGGGTGAGTTCAAACCTTTTTCCAAAGTATCCAAAAGGAACAAGTTCAAAAAAAAACCCGTCGTGCCCCATCTAATTAGAAGAAGCCACATAAGCACCAAAAGAACCAATCAGAAATGAGCGGAGCCAAGGGACCATAAATTTTCCTTTTTGCCAAAATAGCAAAAAGTGATAAGTTAAAGCATTTTATCCGCCATCCCTTGACTAACCAAAAGAAACCACATGACCACCGAACATTGAGGAATAACTTTGATAGGAAAAAGACACCCCTCAAACCTTCAAAATATAGAAAATCACCATTCACACCCAGAACCTGATTTTTCGGTAAAAATGAAAAAAAATTAAAACAAAAACAAGTGATTCATGGTTTTGATCATCCATTTGACCATGGATTTTGCATTATCAGAGGCATAAAAATATACATTAACCATTCTCACGCTTTCATGGTTGGGGAAAAACATGAAAAATGCAAAGCTCACAGATTTTGAAGAAATTAGAGAAACAATAGGGCAAGCTCAGAGACTTTTTAAGGAGCGACATGACAATGGATTCTGCAAAAAATTGTGAGGCATTCCAAGTGGAGGTAGAAAATTTCAGAACACCCACATTGAGAGACAAAATGTTTTAGAAAACACAGATCAGAGAAAAATAATGGAAAATTGAGCGAAACAAATTTGAGCACCAACATCGGCTCCGACTCGGGGATGGGCACTCCCTACGAGTGCCACAAGAAAAAGGTAGACCAAGTGCCAAAATATCCATTGGGAAAAAGGAGTCATTTTGTAGAGCACAAAACTAGGACTGTCCCCCCGAAAAAACCAAACAGAGAAACCAACAAAAATAGGACACTGAGGGCCAAAACAAAAAAGAACATGAAAGACAAAAACAAACCAATAAACTATACACTGCACAAATGATGTTCACCTTAGTTCTAGGGAATCAATCCAAGAAATGCTTCAAATTCCTACCATTAGTAGGAAATTCAATTAATTCTCGATCCAAATCCTTCAAGAAGAAGGTATGCTCACTAATCTGAATATATTTGGAGTAAGGGTCCATCCACAATGCATCAAATTTACCATTCTTGCCCTTATCTTCATGTCTGCTATCCCATAACAACACAATATCTCCAACATTGAAAGCTCTTAGGGTGACCTTTTTGTCAAAAAACTTCTTCAGCTTCTCTTTGAACTTTACATGCCTTTGGTGGGATGCCCTCCTTTCTTCATCAAGTTCAACAATTTGGTTAATGTGAGCATCATATGGACTTACTTCTTGATCTTCCAGTAGTTGAATGAATTGATATAAGGATCATTACATATGCAGGGGTATTTGGGCCTGAGTTCCATACACCAACTCAAATGGTCTCTTTCCAGTGGATTTTTTAACAGTAATTTAGTCTTCCCAGACATCAAACTTCAACTACTCACCCCATTTTCTCTTGTTCAGATCCAAGGTTCTTCTGATAATCTTCAGCAAATTTTTATTACTAGACTTAGCCTATCCATTTCCTTAAGGATTGTAATTATATGCATATGTCAAGTTGATCCTTTATTCTTTACACATTGCCACCAAAGGTTTATCTTTAAAGATCATGGCATTGTCAGAAAACAATCTTGACTGACATCCCAAACCTACAGATGATATGGTTCAATAGCACAAATTCATCACAATTTGGTGTGTTGCTCTTTTGGTGGGGATTGCCTCCACCAATTTGGTGAAGTAATTAGTGGCTACAAGAATTCACTTATGGCTAGCACCTGAAGGGTCTAAAATCTCACTAATGAAATCCATCCCCCATTGCTTGAATGGGGCTTCAATTTATACAGGCTGCAAAGGAAGGGAGCCTCAAGCTTTCAGTCTTCCAGAGAAGTGCTGGAAAATCTCACATCTTCTAACCAAAAGAGTTA
Source organism: Taxus chinensis (assembly GCA_019776745.2). Lineage (NCBI taxonomy): Eukaryota > Viridiplantae > Streptophyta > Pinopsida > Cupressales > Taxaceae > Taxus > Taxus chinensis. Next base: position 511,544,084 of record CM034153.1, on the reverse strand, counting down.
TATCCTTAAAGAGGGTTGGCCACCAATAACCAACACTCAAGATCCTATGTGTGCTGTGACTCTTCCAGCAAAAGTTCCCCCCACAAACTCCTACATGAAGATTAGCAATTATCTTGGGGGCTTCATCTTCAGTAATGCACCTTAAGAGAACTCCCTCTAGAGTTCTTCCAAGCTAACCCATAATCAGTAATGACATATTTCTGGGAAGCTAACTTAAGAGCTCTTTTCTGGTTCTTACTTAAATACTCAGGGCAGTATAAGTGTCTGAGATAAAAAAAAAATCACATCTTTGTACCACTTAGAACTCATCAATTTTTCAAAAACATCTACCCGTTACCTTTTTCTACCTCATTTACCTCAATAGTTTGCAAGTTACTCTCAGCCATAAGCTTAGCCAAGCCCAAACCTCTCACCAAATTTGTGGTTTGGATATCCATGTCATATTCTTACAACTTGTTCACCTATCTGCATCTTTTGCTTGAGAATTTTATCTCTGATAACATTTCTTTCACCATGGTGTTGGGAACATAAGCAACAATCTTAGAACTCAAAATTTAAGGCCTGAAAACCTTTGTTTCTTTTACTGAGGAAAATGTATGTTTCTCCATAACAGTGTATCTCAGCTTAGCCCCTTACAATGCCTTACTGAAAAAGGCAATTGGCCTCTTAGCCCCTTCATCATCTTTCTACAATAGGACAGATGCAATAGTGTTTTCTGAAGCAAAAGAGAACAGTTGAAAGGGCCTTTTATAATATGGAGCTGCTAAAATAGGTGCATGCTTTAGTGCCTCTTTAATCCAATTGAAATCTTTAATAGCGTCTTCCTCCCACTTGATGACCTGGTCCTTCTATAACATGGAAGTGATCAGAATGGTCAACTCAACAAAGTTTTATATAAATCTTTTGATGAATTTTATCTGCCCAAAGAAGGACTGAATTCCTTTCTTAGTTCTTGGGATTGGAACCTTGTTGATGGCCTCTACCCTCTCTAGATCAATCATCACTCCCTCTTGTGACACAATGTGACCAAGAAACTTTGCCTTATACACTCCAAAATGGCACTTATTTGGATTGAGTGAGATGCCATATCCTCTACATCTTATCAGCATCTTCTCCAAGTGCAGCAAGTGATCATTTCTCTTCCTGGAAAATACAAATACATCATGTTGATAAACTACAATAAAATCATTGATGTAACCAACAAAAGCAACATCCATTGCTCTTTGAAAGGTGGATCCAACATTCATCAAACCATAGGGCATCCTAACATACACATACATCCCCCAAGGAGTAGTAAAGGCTATATTGATCCTTTGTCTGATTCCTTCACCACAACCTGGTTATAACCAGAGAAACCACCCAGGGTAGAGAGCAATTCAGAATAAGTCACCAATTGCAGCATGTTTTCCATATTTGGTAAAGGATAATTATCCTTCATTGATGTTATGTTTAGATTCTTGAAATCTACACATATTCTGATATCACCATTCTTCTTTCTTACTGGTACTAGTTTTGTAACCCAAGAAGAATACCTTGTGGGATGAATAATCCCTCCATCTCTTAGATTATTCAGTTTCTCTTGCATTTTAAGATATAACAGTTGATTTATTGGCCTTTGTTTCTTCCTAAATGGTTTTGTCATTAGACTCCAAGGGAATCTCATGTTGAAATAGGTCTTCTCTATATGCTTTTAGTTCAGAATAGGTCCATGCCATGCAATCCTGATACTTTTTCAACAATTGGATGTATGACTTCTTCTCCTCCCTACTGAGATTAATACCTAACCTAATTTTCCTTGGTTTCTCCTTTGTACTAAGTTCATGCTCCTCAATATCCCTAAAGGCTATCATGCATTTGTTAACAATGCAATCAGCATTATCAAAATTGGACTCAAGAGCAACCAACCCTCTACGAATGGTATTCGTATTTAGCTGAATGATTCCCTTGCCAAACAAGATTTCTTTCCCTTCTGCTACACACACCATTGGCTCCCAATCAATACTTAGATCAGTAAACTCTCCCCTATTCTACATAAATCTTTTGATCTGAACATCATTATCAAAAACCTTCCAATGCTTAACATTATCAGGTACTGATGGCCTTGTTAACACATCAACACCATATTCACAATATGGGATATTACACAACAGTCAAAACGATACCCCAACACTACAAGCTTGTCTACCAATTCATTGAAATTCCTATCATTATGCACAATGTTGAATGAATCAAACATCTCAATGAGATCCTTAATTGCATGCTTGTATTGTTTCATTTTCTAATTTTTTGTGGCATACAATCTTCTGAATTGTTTTACAATTAGTTCTGAGTCCCCTCTAACAATGATGTCTTTGACACCATATTTCCAAGCAATTCTTAAACCCAACAACACTTCCTCATACTCACCAGTGTTGTTAGTCGACTCAAAGTTAAGTTTGAAAGAAAAAACAAATTTATCTTGACCTGGAGAAAGCATAACAACACCAACACCATTCCCAAACTTGGAGCAAGCTCCATCAAAAAATAGAGTCCAAAGAGAGCCCATTTTTTCAAGACACTTGCATTCCTCAATCTTGTGCTCCTTTCCATCAGCAAAACCCATGAAGTTATTAACATCGAAATTTGTGTGCAATACTTCATAGGATGCATTGTTGGGATCTTCAATAAGATACAACATCTTATTTTCCCCATATAACTTGACAAGGATGGAGTCAATTGGGATGGTAGCATAAGACATATCCATTTGAACACTCCCACCAACACTTGCAACCCACCTTCTAGATAGAAACATACCCCATTTGGCTGGGTAGTTAAGAATAACTACATCAAGTTTAAAATTCCTTCCTGGATAGGCTGCAAGTTACACGACTAGACCCTTTACACATCCCACCACTGGAACCTCTCTTGAATCCATAGTAGTGAACTTACCATATGTAGCTGTTACTTTGATAGTTAATTTATTTATAACTTCTAGAGGCATAACATTGCATGATTCCCCTGAATAAAACATACAGTTGTGCAACAATATATCCTTAATGATCAGTGTAGTGAAGAATGGGTCCACATTCAGATGAGAATCTACTAAGGATGTTCCCAAATAAACCTTAGGTGGTTCATCTATCTATTATGATGTTGTTGGTGCCTCTAATTCATCTATGACTAGTGGAGACTCCAAAATGTTTATATTTTTCAGGGGCAATCTTCCCTTCTTTTAGTCCCAAGTATTCAAATGCCCTTTTCTTGTGCTTAGGAATCCTAAGCAACTTAACAATTGGAAAAAAAATTTTGATTTGACTTAAAAATTGGGCAATGTCATATGGCACATTCTTTGGCAAAGTAGTATTGGATAGCAAGGTAGTATTGGAAGGAAAGCTGACACACTCACTAGGCAGTACAGGATTTTTGACAGCCTAGGCATGAGGAGGTGTAAAATTTTTGTTTGGAACTATAGGGATTTTATAAGATGCATCCTTCTTAAGGGCCTCTTAAGGAATTTTTGAAAGTAAGGGAGCTTTTGGCTTAGATTGAGGCCTTGTCCCTTTGATAGCCTTACTTCTTTTGTTATATTCCCTCTCTTCAGCAACAACAACATTCATCAGTAACTATCTATCTTCCTTAGATGGGATTCCTCCATTATACTTCTTTATCATTAAAGCCCTTAAATATTCAAAGTCATTATTGGGAAATTCAAAATATTGTATAGTATCTACTTCTAAAGTATGAGGAGGAGGAATAGGTACCCTATGAATGTAGTCCCAAAAAGTGGTAGTAGTCTGGGCACTTATCACTTCAGTTTAAGTTCCCCCTTGTTGTGAGCTTATGGAGCAAGCCATCATGCAAACATGATCATCATTTTCATCATAAGTTGCTTCTTATTCTTGTTGATCTTCCTTACATGGAGCATGGGGCATGAAACATTTGTCACACCAATCAGTGAAATTTGTCTCCTCCACAACATCAACTCTGGCAGCCAAAGGATCAGGCACCATTATGTTTTCCCTACCTTGGGGCTACCTATTTCCAAATCCAACAGGTCCCTTGCCTCTGTCATCATTTCTTTGGTGATTTGTGAACCTATCTTGGCCTTGCTACTTTGTGTTGACCTTGTGAGCTCTGCCCAATCCCCTTTTCTTCTTGGGCTAGTTTGTATGATATTTCTTTGACAACCCCTACCAAAGTTTTCACAACTTCCTCCAAATCAGTAGCCTTACTTGTTTGAGGTTTTTCTGGGTTAACCAGCTTCACACCCTCCCTTTTTGGAGGCTTTCCAATTGCCTTAATATTGTTCTCTATTCAGAGAGCCATGGTGAAGGCCTACCTCAAATTAGCATGGTTTTTGTCCCTCAAGTAGTAAGCAACCTTTTTATCAAATGCATCTAAATATTTGATCAAACATGATTCATCACATGGCCTTATCCTAACAGGAAATCTCCTGAAGGTCTTGTTAAACCTTGTGTTGATATCATGTACTGACTCATTAGGATTATTTTTTATGTTTTCAAATTCTGTCAAAAGAAACCTAGGATCAGTTCTATCACCATACTGCTAATTTAAATGCATTGCTCATCTCATTCCAAGAATCAATAGAGTTATCTAGCAAAGCTTTATACCAGTCCCTTGCATCCTCTTCCAGAGTATGGATAAACAACTTGATATATACATCTTCATGTTCAATCTCAAAGTCTTCCATCATATTGATAAAAATATTCATATGTTGATCACCAGTTATAGCATTGTTTCCTTGGAACTTTGGTAGTCATATTTCTTACATCTTGAGGAACTGCATTTGGATAACCATCCATCCCTACAAAATTTATAGGTCCAAAGGTATTTACAACAAATGGAGGTCTGGGTGGGGGTAGGGCCATGTTGTTTTGAGGAGGTGACCTTGGAGGGGTGAAAAATTGATAAGGGGCAGAGGGTCTTTGAAACACAGGGGTATAATTTTCAAAATGGATATCCCCTAAAGGCCTTGTTTCTTGGAAATCCCTATCAAATTCTAAAAAGATAGGGGCAGAATGAGAAGCAAACTTTTCAAAATAAAATGAAGGCCCCTCTCTAGTTGGAGAATTCAATTCCACAAAGAGGCTACTTGATTCAGAAGCACTTGAATAACAGTCTTCAATGATAGGCCAATCACTTTCATCAATGGAGATCCCTCTTCTTGTCTGCTGATTTCCCACAACTCTCCAGGATTTTCTTCCTTCTAATTTTTCTTTTCCTAGCTCTGGAAATAATGTCCTAGCAGGGTCCCTAGCAAAGAAAGATCTTCTTCCTTCCATATTTGCAAAGGTTAGTAACAAATATCACTTGACAGAGGTTAAGACACTGTTATTCATTAAGAATCAGATCAACAGGGAGTCGCCACTAAGGATTTTCACCTTAGTTGTGTAGATGCACTAAATATGATCTATCAAATGTTGTCAACACTAGAAACTGGAAATGGAAAGACTCTGACTTTTCTTTACCCATATTTGTCAATGAAAGCTAGTGCACTAGGTGTAGGAACTGAAAGAATTTCACACAACACTTGGAGTATATAAGAAAAGTGTTTTTACAAGTAACACTGAATGTGAATTGTAACCACTATGTCAACTAGTGCAACTCAAATACCAGTCCCCAGCAATGCGCCAGTCAAGGTGTTGGTACCCAAATTGATTCTCCTTCAAAGTCTGAGTAGCATCACAAGTTTAGCAGGAATCTTAGAGATAGATAGATCATGATGAGTCATTTTGTAGCCGGGATGGGATCTAATTGGCCCTTAATCACTCAGATGTGGAGAAATGGATAGCACCCTCAAGAGGATTTGATCTATCCTCACTATTTTAGGTTGTGCCTTTCAACCAAGGTAAGAGAACCCTTTTGTAGCCTGTTGTTTATGGAGGAGATGGAGATATCCTTCCTAAGGAATTTGTTAAGGAGACCTTGAGAAAATATGATCAATGCAAAAAAATCTAACTCTCATGAGTTGTCACTCTAGATAGTGGATATATTCTCTAAGCAAGGTTCAGGCTACTAAAGACATTTGGAATCCTGATTGTTTCTGCATGTTTTGGTAGTAAAATTTGTGCGTTTGTATACACACACAACAAACAGGGGTAGTATGGGTAGGATTAGTTGTCTTTAAATGGATTTTGTTGGGAGGTGAAGTAGGATAAAGTTGATTATACCAAATCTTTGAGATATTTTGCAATATGGAAGACTAAACCAACAGAATGCCATAGAGTAACTAAAATGTTTGTTTAACCAAAATATGTGCTTCAATGGAGGCCCAGATTAGCACTTTTTCATATAATCTATATTGTAACACGAAGGCTCGAGTTTAAAAACCCAACAAAAAAACAAGATCTGAGCTCAATTACGCCCGAGGTACACCCAGAGGCTTACAAACAATCTCTATCAACAGATGAGAGAAAAGTGATTTTAAATCATTTATTTCACTCCCAGATGAAAGCTCTTCTAAGAAATGAAATTACAGATGCCACTAAACTATCACAAGGATTGAGACCTATGTGATTGAGACAGATTTTGATACAAGATTACAACAAGAACAAGAATAACTATTTGTAGACATTCAAAAATAAAGCCATACATTTTACATAAGATCCACACAGAATAGCTGAAGTTTTATTAAATTTATCAGCAGGGGAAAGTTTCTAAAACAATCTCAGAGATTTTCAATGGCTGTACACCCACAACCACCTTGACATGATCAAATTCAATACAAAAGAGATATACAGGCTTCTCAAACAGCTTCTCAAAGGAGGATGGGCTATATCAATTTTTTTATCTATTAGAAAAATTAGTCCCGAACATTCACACTTCAACCATTTGCACGATAAATTTTTTCCATTTATAACATTTACAATGGATCCCTTTTCCCCAAAAAGACAAAAAAATTGAGTGCCAGCAGTGCTTTCCATGATCACGATCGTGATTCCCAGAATCAGATCTACAAAAAGTTACTAGGTGCTCATGGGGCAGATCTCTTCAAAAATATCAAAATTCAATTCCTTCATCTGGTAAAACACTCTTCCTTCTATTCGCCAACCACCTCCATCCCTAATCTATCAAATCTGGTTCTTTCATGCATGGGAGAAGAAAAATGGAAGATCACATCGAGCCCAATAGCTAGACCATTTTAATGGCAAAAGACATCTCTAGATCTTCTCCACCAAACTTAGATATCAAAATTAACTCTCCTCTCTTTTTAGCATGTAGGAAATACCAAGAAATCATGAAGATTTACACTTCCAAGAGCTCTGGAGTGAAAATGGCAGAAGAATCAGATACAAATGCAAAGTTGCCATTGATTCCTACTTTGAATTTGACCGTCCACGTGGGAGATATAATTTTAGAGCGGGCATTCGGGTTCCTTTTTTCCTTTTACAAATTTTGAAAAAATGTAAAATTTTCACATTTTTCTCCATGCCTCCACCCTTGAGAAATGAGCCTGACACGTGTCCTAAGGTGGGTCCCAAAGGAACCGCGGCCAAATTCTACCATTTCACCTCTTTTTTGGAAAAGGGAAAATTTTCCAAATTTCCCTCGCATAGCTCCCCTATTATTTGATGTCAGCTCCATGCTTCCCTTTTTACTTTTAACTACCACTTCTAGTCTTTGATGTGGGTTTTGACTTTTCTCAGTCGGAACCACACTTCCCCATTTTGATGACCTTTTAAATCCCTTCTGAACATCAAGGGGAAAAAAATTTTCAAATTTCCCTTGATGGCCCACCTCCACCTCTTAACATTGATTCAAAGCAAGTTTTGACCTCCTTCTCTATCGGGCCCGTGGGTCATTTTGATGATTTTAGTCATTTTGAACATCAAGGGGAAAAAAATCCAAGTTTCCTCTTGATGGTTTGCTTCCTCTACCCCTCTTAACATTTTCAAAGTTCCGTGTCATAATGGTGCATCTTGAGATAATCCCCAAAGGTTGAGACCTTGAATGAGCACGGGCTCACCACATGTCATTATGGCACAACTTCAAAAACCTTAAGGTTTCAAAATGATTTGGTGGGGGCGCACTTCCATTTTAGAATTTTATTCCATTTTTCCAAAAGGGAAAAACATTCAACTTACCTCCGAAGGCCCATATCTCCACCATTAGCTTTTCCACATGTCCTCCTGCGGGGTCAAAGTAAGATTTTTTCCCTTTCCACTTATAATTTTCCTTTAATCAGAGCCTGGCGGGACGCGGGTGAGTTCAAACCTTTTTCCAAAGTATCCAAAAGGAAAAAGTTCAAAAACAAACCCGCCACACCCCATCCAATTAGAAGAAGCCACCTAAGCACCAAAAGAACCAATCAAAAATGAGCGGAGCCAAGGGACCAAATTTGCCTTTTTGCCAAAAAAGAAAAAAGTGATAAGTTAAAGCATTTTCCCACCATCCCCTTACCAACCAAAAGAAGCCATGTGACCACTGAATGCTGAGGAATAACTTTGATAGGAAAAAGACACCCGTCAGACCGTCAAAATACAGAAAATCACCATTCACGCCCAGAACCTGATTTTTCACTAAGGATGTTTTTTTTAAAAACAAAAACAAGTGAATCATGGTTCCGAGCATCCCTTCGACCATGGATTTTGGATTTTCAAAGGCATACAAATATATATTAACCATTCTTGAGCTTCCATGGTCGGAGAAAAATAGGAAAAATGGAAAATCCCGCAGATTTTGAAGAAATTAGGGCAAAAACAGGGCAAGCTCGGAGACTTTTCAAGGAGGGACATGACAATGGATTCTGCAAACAATTTGAGGCATTTCAAGTGGAGGTAGAAACTTTCAGAACACCCACATCAAGAGATAAAATGTTTCAGAACACGCAGATCAGAGGAAAATAATGACAAATGGGGTGAAACAAAGGCCAAGAATACACAGGGTAATTGCAAGTAGGTTTAGGTGTTTGCGCACCTAGTAAAAATGACAGGTTACAAGGTGTCTGCATTGGCAGAAGGGCATATGCACCATGATTTGCATCTGCTTTCAGGTACCTACACGTGGTTTTGGGTGCTTACACATCTCTGCTAAAAATGACAGTTTGAAGGTCCCTACGTTGACAGAAAGGTGTGTGTGCCTACTTGAAAAACCACCAAAAAACACGGAAAATCAAATTCCAAAAGTGTCAACAGGTTAGAATTTAGCCATTAAATGTAATTTCTGGCATAAACTTAACAAAGAAAGCATGAAAATGAGGGTTAACTACATAAAACCTAGCTAAAAAGCCCAAGGAAAAATATTTAACCCCACAAAAACGTGTAAAAAGTTAGAAACTGAAATAAAAGCTTCAAAAGGAATCCATTAATGGAGGATGGACTTCATGTCCCACCGGGCGTGACAAATTTATGTAATGGAAAAGTTGCAAAACTATGGATTGAGGCTAAAGAACCTCAAAGCTTAACAAACTCAACCATGCACCATGAGATGAGAGCTAAACAAGAGTTAATCATATACATGCATCATAACTTTGACAAAAACATCAAAACCCAACATATATACTACTCTCTACTCTTTAGATTACTAATTAAGAAATTGAACCTAAAAATATCAACTTAACAATCAAAGGTGTGATTAGTTGTTTATGGTTTTCAAGATTTCAAGAATGGAGTCTCACCATTAATGGTTTCAAGGCCAATGGTTCTCTCCATGTTACTCAAAACTTGGTTTAAGAATGCAAATGGAGGTGTTAGCTCAAGGTCAATGGAGGAGGTAAGCTTAAGATCAAATGTCTAATTAGCTTAAAGCTAATACATATGAGATCTCAAAGCTTTCTTAGGCTTGTTTTGGTTTTCTATTATGTAAAGTTGTGTCTTTTAATGGGTAGGCCTAGCCTTGTATTTAAAGTTTTCCAAACGGAAGAGTTTGAACTTTGGGTGCATGTGGGACTAAAGTCTAAAAAGCAATTTAAGATTAGGAGCTAAGTAAACATGCTTTAGACTAGTTAAGCTAGGATTAGGCTAGTTAACTAGGGTTTAGGCTAGTTAAAATTGATTACCAAGTGATTAGAGACTCATTGAGAGTTGGGAGGGTTCTGGTTAATCAATTGTGACTGATAGATAGCCTAGGAAGCCAATAGAAGTGATCTAGAGAGAACTAGGAAGGTTATGAATGGTCGAAAGGAGGAATGCTTAGCTAATAAGAGATATATTAGCCCACCTAGATTATTATAGGAGGAATATTACTGAAAGAGGTGTCGCAAATGGGCATCTGAGAATGGAGGGAAGAGTGGGAAATTAACGAAGTGTTGTCAATTAGTTGAATTGGAGGAAATGCTAAGTGTAAGCATATTTTAGGTGTCTACACTTAGCATTTAGGTCTTGTTTGTTTAAAAATTGACCTAACTAGTGATATTGTGTTGTCACTATTTGGTTTCAAACCTATTTCAAAGAACATAGGGAGTAAACTTTTTGTTATGATTAGATTGGAGTCTTGTATGTCATTATAGTGTCCTAGACATCTCATGTTATATAGAGTAGATCATTCAATATTCTTTATCTTAGGGTTTATGTGGATTTGTTGGATTCGTGGTTATTTTATAGTCAGCATTCTTTGTTGAGATGACTTAAGCGTTGTTACGCTAAGAAAATTTTACTAGGGTCTATTTTTAAACCTTAGCAAAAACATAATGTAGCCAAATTCTAAATAAACTCGATATGTTGTAAATAATATGAACTCCAAAAGAAACTATATCTCCTCCTTCATTGTTGAATAATGAATTACAATGTTTCCTAAATAGTAAAAATAACCCTGAATCAAGCTTCTAATAAAACTTAACTAACTTTGACTAAATCTACTTTAGGTGGCGGAAATTACTATTTTTAGCAGTTTACTAGAACCTGCTATTCTTAGTAAGTTCGCATGATTATTCATACGGGCACAGAAATTGCCATGCATGTTCTACATTCCTAAATTAGAGGAATTTCCAACTTTCTAACTCATAATGCAACTAATAGACTAAAATTAACTAATGCCCAAAAATAGGAAAAAACCAAACTACAACTTAAATCCTAATTTTTGGTCTCAAGATGGCAGATTCGGGCCCGAAAATGTGTTGAAACTTGCTCCAAATGGTAGGGTTGATTAACTAGTGTGTTCGTCTCATCAAAACATGCAGTTTAAAAAAAACAGACTCAAACAGACACCTGGAGCTCAAGTTACGACCTTGTCAAGTTCCTGCTAGTTTTGGCGCATCAAAACATCCCTTATCAAACAACTCTTGCATCAAATTTAACATAGAAAAAGAGTTTTCCCTTTGTCCTTTGTGTTGCCCATTTTTGATAAAATATTTTTACATTTACAACTGCAACTTGTTGTCTAAACCTTGTTGATTTGTCAAAATTGTGTCATTGCGATACCTATTTTCCTTAGATTCTCTTTGGAAAAATTGTGCTATCTAGGTTTAGGAATTTGCCAACAATGACTGACTATCACATGGCTCCTGATATGTATGACAATAGGGAACCTAGGTTTCTACATTCTCATCAAAGGATGCCTATCATGACTAAGCCTTGTTTGGTTCTTCGCGCTAGAGAACCCATTCGGGTACCCTATTCCCCACCTTCATCTCATAGTTGGTGGTATGGTTTGGACACTTCTAATCCAAATTATTATTTAGGTTCCTCCCACTCTTCTTCTAACTCTGATCTAAACTATTATTCTGATTCTTCAGATTCACCTTGATCTTCTAAAAATTCTCATCAGATTTATTCACTTCATTCGACTCTTAAGTCACAGTCCTTTCTTTCTTCACAGGACTCCCCTTATTAGTCACCTAAATGAAATATTCCTCCTTTGAAGCTTTCAAAGGGAGCTCTGCCTATGGAGTATAAGCGTCATAATTTCACTCTATCTAGCTCAATGTCATCAATGCTAAAACAACTATAGGCGGTTAATATGGTTAGATATCCTAAAGCTATGCCTTATGAGGATGATGCGCTAAACCATCATGGTTTAGAGATAATAAATATTGCCAATTCCATAGCGTTAAAGATCACAAAACATATAAGTGTTTGAAGCTGCAACACTACATCCATGACTTAATTGAAAGTAGCGATGTGGAGATGGATTCATCCACTCCTAAAAAATCCCCTAATACGAAGAATTTTCCTAAACATAATCAGGACAAGATTGCTAATTATGTGTCTAATGAGGAGAATCATTTTGATGCTCCCATTGGTTGTGTAGATACACCTATTGAACATGTCAACATAATAACCCCTATGATATCCCTTGGACTATCTATGTCTAGGCTTGTGCCAACAAAGACTGATTATCACATAGCTCTACATACTTATGATAATAAAGAACCTAGGTTTCAACATTCCCATCAAAGGAAGCCTATCTCAACTAGACCTCATTTGATTCTCCGCGCTAAAGAACCCATTCACCTACCTCTTCCCCCATCTTCAACTCATTGTAAGTGGCATGATTATGATTCTTCTGATTCTTCCGAAGATTCCAATCCCAATGATTCTAAGTCTTCTGATTCTTTTGAAGATTCCAATCTAAATTATTCCTCTGATACAACTCCTAAGTCACAGTCCTCCCTATCTTTACAGGACCCTATTTCTCAGTCACCTCAATGACCCCTTCTTCCATCGAAGAGATCTGTGACTCAAAGTCCTTTTAATCAATCACCAAGTTGACTCCCATATCGCATTCATCCAATCAACATCTTGTGGTAGAATAACTACCCACACTTATTGATTCATTTCATAATGAAGAAGTGATTAGAGAATTTATGAGGGTACATGAATACATTCCTTATTTGCGAGAAAGAAACCTCTTTAGACCATTCACATATTGGGAGGAAGAGATTGATGCCTTTTTTCAGAAAGCATAGGAATACCCTAAGATCTTTGAACATGATTCTCCTCGTATTCTTCCAACGATGAAATTCTTGGGTCTAGAATTGATCCATGACCTATCTTCTCATTCCCTAATCATTCTTTATCCATCAAGATTACTCCATCAAAATCTTACCTTGGGTCACCACATGGTAACCCATCATCTTCTTCTATGTGTGGGCCACCTCCAAGTAGCCCCACATCATCTATATGTGGCTCACCTCCTGGTAGACCATCTTCATCTATTCTTGGGCCACGTCCTAGTAGCTCATCATCTTCTATATATGGGACACATCCTCTTCAATTATTAGATTGTATCCTTTATATCCATTATATTATCCTTTTATCAATGATTGTGGCGAACACGCCATCATTTCTCACGTCAATTTTATTCATCCAATTTCTTCTCCCACTTCTCGGGATCAAACAAGTCACATATTAGCTTATAGGAAACCAAATTAGTTCCTTCATCAGGCTCAAATCAATAATTCCAAGAGCTCCAAAGCTCACAACAATTTAAACAATGTTAAAGTCCAAAATCAAAAGCACTTCAAAAAACAACATCAACGCACCCATAAAGTATGGCATAAAGTGTAGAAAATTTTGGATAGGGGCCTCAAGCTCCCGTACATAAAATCCATATTTCATAATAAAACACATTCATCTATTGAGTATGAGCTCACCACAATCATTGAGATTGGGGATAATATGACTCTTGATAAGCAAATACGCCTAGTCTTCTTTATCAAGGAAATTACTAACATTGTTATTGGATCTTATCACACCAAGTGATCTTGTTGGTCCAACCTTTAAAAAAATACAAAATACAAAAAATGAGAAAACATTTCAAAAAAATATCAAAGGTAAACGAACAAACGTTGCAATCAGGTATTGCATACACATGGATGTTCTTTCTTCTCTTTCTTGCTCTTCTTCTATAAGTCATCCTACCATTTTCATCCCTTTGGTGATATTTGGGTTAACCTATTCACACACATTTTGGACATTTATCTCTATGGTATCCGTTTGACCTTGGTCTTTTATCACCTTGGTAAATTAAAGAACAACTGATCTCTTAGAGATCCTATCACAGTAAACATCTAAAAATTGCGAAGAACTTTTGGACATATTTGTTAACACTAGCCAATGTCATCATCACAATCACTTCCACCTCCTTACATCAAGCCATCAGTGGTTCTTAACCTCTTGTCAAACAAGAGAGCTAAAATAAGTTTTCACAAAGTAAAAGATTAAAATAAAATAAAAAATCCAAAGCTAAAAGCAAAATCAAATTGATATATAACTCTCTCTTGGGGTATTTCCAATAATCTCTACCGGGGCTATGGATGCCTAACTGGAAGTAGAGAAATGTTGCGATTAGAATCAAATACATCTTTTTCGGGGCTATAGACCCCTAATTGTCAGTGGAGCAATGCACAGATCTCCTTCCAAAAATCCATTCACAAAAAAATCAACTTTGAAAAATGAATCATTCCTACACATTGACTAGGGTGTCTTCACTTGTTGTCTATCAAATCTTCCCTCTAAGAGATAAAAAATTTCCACATGCACACACTAGATCTCGATGAGCAAACAAGATTAGTATGTTACCAAGTGTCTTGTTTTTGGACCTTCTTCAGACTCATACTCTAGTCCGTATCTTGTCTTACGATTTGTGTCTTTGGCTAATCGCTTCTTCATCGCGAGGCTTCTATGCTACATACACGACATTCACATTGTTATTGCACTTCATTCACACACATCACATACATCTAAGATTACAATTTTGTCACATATTCTTTGGGAACCTTCATGTCTCATTCACAATACATAATCCTATCCACTTACTTATTTATTTCTATCTAACATCATCATGGCCATTTATCAACATCATAATTTACATCCATATTGATCACAAAAAAAATCCAAATAACACATCATGGGGTAATAAAATTATCATCATCATTGAGCCTATCCATATTGGCACATCAACACAACATAATGATACTAATGAATCCATCTATATATCGTAAAAAATCATAGTCTCAAAGTAACAATCGTTGGGGGGAAATCCCCCATCCATCACTACATACATATGCATCATGCGCGTGGCATTCTCACTCTCGCTATATACAACCATCGGGAGACCTAGGGGCTAGATGCTTCACGTGCTCAATCGTATGTCACTGGTACGTGGCCTCAGATATCTCTCCACATGCCTTCATAATAAGGCCACCTAGACCGACTACTCCACAAATACGCCCTTGCAACATCCACATATTTTAGTCAGAATACATCTTGAAAACAATCCAGATAAACATAAATTCTATACCCTAATTCTACATCCTGAGTTTAAAAAATGTCAGACCCCCATAATTATCTTACCATTGCATAGTTCGCTTCAATACAATTCCAGTTCGCCACAAAAATCAGAGTCGATTCGAGTTCGGGATTGAAAGTTATGGCCTCTGGATTATAGGTTAATGCACTTAGTGTCAATCCATAAATAAAATTAATCCTCCTCATAGTGCCAAATATGCTCCCATGTCCCCCAACTTGTGAAATAAATATTCAAATAGTAATGCGCATGTCCATCCCTCATGTCTCCCGCGTGAGCTCACTTAATCATCCCGCTTACGTATTTCTCAAACCATAATTATGCCCTGAAACCACCGAATTAATCCCATTCTCAAAGTCTTCTAAATACTTGCCTTGACCCTCTATCTTTTAATAAATAATCTATTTTCGGCATCGCTATCATATATCGTTGGAGCATATCTTGTTGCTTCATAGCATCCCCTTGATCTACGTACCTGGGGATTTTTGCATAATGCCACTTCCGGTCCATCCATAAATCCATTATCTCCCACATCCTTGGTGCAAATCTTCTACAATCGATCATTTCTTGTAGCAAAGGTTAAAAAATTTAAAACAATCATAATTTACAAAGCACTGGTACAATCATTCAAAATCCAAAAAAATGTAAAACTTTCCACATTCTATCACCCAAATCCGAGGTTTGCAACAGACATATGCACAGCTAAAGGAGGTATCAATTGCATTGTCCTTCTACATTGAAATATGTCTTACTAATAGCATGATTTCTATGAGTTCTTGCATGTTTTGGTCTCAAACGGGTTGAGAGATCATTGTGACCCACGCTTTGTTACCTTTGGTCTCATGATTCATGTTATTTCGGTACTCCATGTGGAACAGTGAGTTGTCTTAGGCTATGTCATAGTGCACGTTAGCTTTTCCTTAGGACTACTTGTGTACTTCGTTATGGCATTCTCATGGCTAACCTTCCTTGGGGCACTATGTGAAATACTTGTCATCTACTATGGTGAACATTATGGTGAACTATGCAAGTTGATAATAATGATATATTTGTTGCTTACCCCGTCTTAAATGAACCTTGTTCGAGTGAGATCTGGTTGTATCTAGGATTTCTTTTTGTTTCAGTAACTTAATAATCCTTTCATGCATATTGTTTTGCATTATGTCACATGTTCCCTTTGAGTTGGATATCTTTTTATTTTCTCGTATTGCACTTACATTATGTCTCGTTGCATGGAGTTATCGTAGAACACCCATGGACAAGATGTTAGTAACTACTAACAACTCATAAAAATTTTATATTTTTGTTTTTTTCAATAAAGGTCGATGATGTAGGTATCCTAGGGGCAAAATGATATAAACAAGTTGCTTATTGAAAGGTTGGATGCAAAGATTGGGCTTGTCATATATTCTTCATTAATCATTTCTTATCACTATTAATTTTTCTCCTAAGTCACCTGGGGCAATAAAAAATCATGTTTATCCCTATCCCTATTCCTTCTCAATACCTAAGGGTTTCGCGCCCGTTTTATCCTATTTTCTTCTCTCCATTTCAATCACATTTTCGATTGTCGATTGAATTCTTCTATCACCCCATCGACACTCGAGGGGCATCCTTCATCCCGCTAATTTTTCTTCAAAAATTTACCTATTTATGTTTGTCTACTATATTTAAAGTGAAGTCACAAACTTCACCTCAAACAGGGGCAAATGTAGACACCTAAATTCCACTTTTGCAATCTCATTGCCAAATGCACACAAATCACTCTCATTCTTGCCAATTTCATTATAATGAGTGGTTTTCACTAATTAACTAACGTTTCTTACCACTTTAACCAATTAACACCGCTTTGTTGATTGTGTAGCCCCTTTCGCATTCAGGATGCCACTTTACGGCGAATTGTAAGTCAAAATCCTCTTCAAAACAAGCAATTAGCGATTATAAGCTAATTAAGCCTATTTTGCCCTTGATTAAGTCAATATGCCTTAATATTGGCTTAAACCCCTCTTCCAACCTCTCAAAATCACCCTATTCACCTCCACAACATCTCATCAAGCTTCAAAAGCTTATCTTGGCCTCCTAGTTGACCCTAAGTGGATGATTAAGGCTCTTCACATCTTAATCACTTGATAATTCACTAATTGTGATTAGCAAGGCCTAATCATGATTAACAATTCTAATCTAATTTGAGGCTTTTAGTCCTACATGCACCAAAATACAAGTTTCTCCCAAAAGGAAAACTATAAAAAAGAGTGCACCTCTTACCTTAATACGTTACACCATGCTTTGATCTGCATCTCATATAATAAATATGATTTATAGCCAAGCTCAATCCTTGCCTAAAGCCTTCAACAATGGTTAGTAGATAGATATCCAAAATGACCATGTAGTCATTTGGAAAGGCCATTTCACCTTGTTTGTACTAACAACCATACCCATTTGATTGCCCTCTTAGGTCTATTTAGGCCCATGTTAGGTAATTGAACATATTACTAGGCATGTTTAGTTAGATTTTGAATTATATTCATGTTAGTTAAGCATTCCTTTAAGTAACTATCTTAATGTTACATTCCTAGACTTAGAACCTTGACTATAGGAGGCAATGGTGTTAGCCTTCATTAGTTAGTCATGCAATTTACTTTGTAAAGTTTAGGGTGCTTTCAATGTTAACTAATATTGAATAATTTCATATACATTCATATATCAACAACTTTGCATTCTATATACAATAGATCAATGGGCATGCATGACAACACCCTAATTTTGACATTGAACACACCATATCAGTTGAGTTTGTGGTGAATGGAACGTTGAATATCAACATACACTAAAATTACTCAATATACATTGAAATTACAATTGTAATATTGGTATTTCCTATGAATGTGCTAATCACATGAAATTCATATACAACAAATGAAAAATCCATTGAAATCTAAGCTCACCTGATGACCCACTAGGTGATTTGAAACAAAGAGCAATATAACACAAATGACGGCTAACTAGTAAGAACATGGTGATTTCAACTTGTAATCTAGAAGTTGCACTAAGTTGTAACCCTCAATCACAAACATTGTCTACTTACATTGCCTTCAAAAATGACTCCCTTGCATTGAATATTACCACCATCGCATGAGGGAACATCTCCGTCATGTTCATCAACATGGTCTATATAATGGAAGGTTTAGGAACAATGAGGCCAATAAATGGTAGCATTGAATGGAGTAATGGTGCATGATTTTTTCCTGCACCAAGTAGGTGCTAACGATATAGACGAAATCAATGATGTTGACATACGATCACTCTATTTAGTGACTCCTAATGTCTAGGTGCTACATATGCATATAACTGGATGGGCATGTGTAGTTGTGGATTTGTCTTGATCAAAATAGCTAGATTTTGTAGTTACATTTCTAGATCATTTTCACCTTTTGATCGTGACCTGTTGGTCGTCAAATAGGACTTTTTACGAAGAGCAACAGTCAGGGGACAAGAAGTCCCTCCTCTTTAATGGGAGAGGTTCCCTTATTCAGAAACGAACCTATTTACAAATGTACAAAACATGTCATTTTCTGGTTGAACTTGGATATTACGAAAGTGTTTTCTATAAAGATCATCAATTACAAAAGGACTGAGGAAAGAGGAGTACGAGGATGAGCAGAATAGGAAACGTTCAGAATTATAGATAACAGAATAATTATTTATGTAGTGCGAAGTTACAGTGAATTTGGAAACAAGATTATTTGTATTGGCTGAATATGATCAAAAGACACAAAGTTCTTCAAACGACCTGGATTCATTAATCAAAGACACAAAGTTCTTTCTTGGTTGTGCAAGATCACTGTATTTGCAAAAGCAATCAGCGAGACTACAGATTAAGTACAAAATAATCTTCACAAAATTAAATGAAAACACTGAGGAATAACAGAGATCCAGATAGACAAATGAAAAGAAAATCCCTTCTGTATTGATTTCTTTCATGATCTATTTACACTTTCAGAAAATATGCCGAGTTCTTCCTCCTCTTCAAAATGGCGTGGCAGAGGCCATTATATAGCTTACAAATTCAGTTACTCTATTGTAACCGTTTCTTTTAACTAAAGATTAGTTAAGGATTGCCAATCGCAATATCCTCAACTAATTACAATGAATTCGAGAAAGATAGAGATTAGAAAGGAAGAGAAAGAAAACGGAGAAGATGACAGGTGGTTAAGCTACTGGGAGGGACCCACTGGTCTTCAAAATTCACGTTGCCTGAACTCTCTTCAATGCCTCGGCTATATCTCTGCCATGAGGGACTGACGTGTTAGTTGTAGACTGACCCCAAAATCCGAGACACTTCTCCATTTCTTTATCAAACTCGACATGAGTATGATAATCTTTATTTGCTTCTTCAATGGCAGATTGAAGAGAGCAGATCTCCTTCATCTTGTCTCTTTGGAGATGGAGTCTTTCCTTGAATAGACTATCTTTAAAAAAAGCTCTGAATTGAGCTTTGATTTCTTGCAAGGATAAGGGGCACACCAGAAGTTTTCATCCTGAAGATGAAAATGTATATCTTTGAAAGCAGATAGCTACCAGTGTCTTGAAAGCTTCACCCTTCTGCCAGCTATTCTTTATTTCTCCCAAAGCCTCCTCCAAGACTTTGATCTTCCACTCCACGCTGTAAACCCAAGGACTTTGACAGATTATCCTTAGCATCATCAAAAATCTTATTTGCCAATAAAATGTTCTCATCAGTTTGTCCCATGAGGTGAAGGTCTACGATGCAACTACCCCAGAGCTTAAGCTCTTTATCCATTACCCCAATAGTAGAGGACAGTCTCTGTTGCAAATTCTCTACCTTTCCATGCAGCTTAAAAGCTTCATCGATGAAGTTTAGCCCAGCAACAAGCATGTCATCCACCATGGCTTCGATAGCTCTGCCATAGACAGAATACTTGTGCATATCTTTAATACTTTGCACTTCATCTTGGCTTAGAATTACAGGAGGCGGTAGAGCAGTCAAGGGGGTAGGGTCTAAAACTTTGTCCTTAGACAAAAGTGACTTGATAAAACTTGTGAGCACTCGGGCTTGTTCTTCCAGTTGTTCAATAGTCTGCTGCCCTTTCTCAACCCTTCCAATGACTCTGGTGACTGTCTCCTGGAGGTTATGAATTTCGCCTTCAGGGGTAGACTCTCCCATAGGGATCCTTGAAAGCTCCAAGTCAGATGTCAACAAATCTGATTCTAACTTATCCACTGTAGGTTTGGCAATCTCCAAGAACTGCTGACCTTGAGCATCAGACACAATCCTGGAAGTAGTTCTGGCTTTCTTGGCACGCGAAGGAGTGGTGCCCAACAAGGCTGCTACAGCATCAAAATTTGGTCCCAAGTTTTGAGAGGTGGATTTCCTCTTCCTTTTGTCGACCAGAGGTTGCACCCAAGCAAAAGAGGAAGAAGAATTTGCAGGAGAAGCAAGGGGTCCAAGAGACAGGGAGCTCATGACACTCAAGGTCTGTGCAGCTGCTGACTCAAGCTGAGATGTGGGTAGAACCCTGGAGGTAATGGCGGTAGAAGAATCAGTAGTACCCGGAAGTTCGGTGCTCTGGACCTCCTTATCTTTATCTGTTGGATCTTCAGGAACACTTGCAGGAGTTGGCATCTCACTGTCTTCACTTTCACTGAGAACGATGATGTTCTCTGGCCCTATAGGCAACTCTGTCCGTTTTCTTGGAGGATCGTTCTCTGCAGGCTCCTTCTTTACCTCTTTGAGTTTCTTCTTGTATACCTGGGTAGATGGAGAAGGAGTAGATTCCACAGGTCCCTGAGTTGTTGAGGTAGAAGGGGTTTTTACTGGTGTTCCAGACTCTGGAACCGATGCCTCCCTTATGGGTGTTGAATCATCTTTAGAGCTGGATTCTCCTGAGTGCCTCTTGAATTCTCGGATCTTCTTGCTGAACCAGACCCTAGTTCTGATCAATACTGGAGCAAGGATCTCAGCCAGATCATCTCTCTCTTTCCTGTTCCAATCTAGGTCCTCCAGAGGGGTGTGTTTAATCACATTTTCATACTCATAAGAGTATAGCTCAAAATTATCATCCTGGAGACCTTCAGGAACTTGGTATAGACTGAGTTCTTGGATCAATTGCAAGGGGAACCTGCCACAATGCCTTCTTCTGGCTTCAAAATCATCTGCACAGTCGGCCCAGTAGTCTTCTGTATCTGCCCTGTGATGATAGACTATCTTGATGTTCCTTTCAATGAACTTCTTCAAGTCAAAACAGGTTCTTGGCTTGAAGAAATGAACAGTGATAGGGACCAGGGCTCTTTCTATGTTCTGGGCGTCCAGAGCTGTTTTGCATGTGTAGTTTCCCAGAGAGATGGGAAAGTGTACGCCAGAAATCTTCTTGTCTCTGCAAGTTCTGTGCAACTTGTCCAGTTGCCTGCATACTTCTATCAGGGCCATTTTGTCGTTGCAGAACATGGGGAGCCGCAGAGGGGTGCTCTCATAGCCAGCCAGCCTGACATAGGAGAATTTCCTGAATTGAATGAAATAGGCTCCGTACTGCGATATCAAGTTCATGGCTTCATCCGAAAACCTTCTAGCAGTATCTCCTTCGAGCAATCTGACCACGTACATGGTGAAAGCGTCATTGACCCTTCTGAAATTGCGGTTGCTGGTCTCCAAGGTGAACTGCGGGCAATAGGCATACACTGGATCATCTTGTGTGTGTATCTACATAGGAGAAGCCGAACCACTGCCTGGATGCTGCTAGGGTATACATCAGATATGAAGTCATGTAGAACTTCTTTGTTTGTCGGACGTTAGATAGCTGTTCAGCCAAATTCATACTGATGATCTCTGCCCAGTTGATATTTTGGGTTCCCTCGCACACCATGCTGATGAGCGGGCACATCCAGAAATGAAATTCGTTGGTGGAGGGCAAACCCATAACCCGTGCCAGCAAGATTATAAAATCTGACAATTCTTCATTGAAATCTGCTCGGAATAGGGTTTTGGTTAGGCGAGAAGCACCTTTCCTAGGGTTCTTCAACCAAGACTTCGCCACTCGAGCTTTATATTTGTCACTGTCTTGGTCGAACATGGCCTGTGCTTGATCACGAGAGACGACTATAGCATTGTCCATCTCCGGAATCCTCAGAGCAGCTCCAATGGCGGGCAGCGTCCAGCTTGGCAATGAGCTCCCCGTGTACGTTTGTCAATTCACTCGTAGCGGGGTCGAAGTGAGCTCCGCATGAAAGTATAGTGTCAGCACATTGCACTGAGATAGGGAATCCTCCGGCGAAAGCCAAACCGCTATCGTTAATCATCTGTGCCATTGGCGTAGGGTTTGCATCTGTCATTCTTGACCAAAAATCGCCGAAGTCGAGATGACGAGCTTCACTGTCTCCGATATTGCTAACGGCAGACTCGAGTGGAGAAATTTGCTCCTGTCCCTGAAACTTGATCTTCATATTGATAGATTTGGAGTTGCGACCTGGACTTCTGGAAAGGAATTTGCAAATGGAGGCGGAATCGCGCAGGTTTTCAAATGGCGAGGGTTCGAGCAAAAGATAGCATGGAAGCAATGCAAAAACGCAAAGGGGAATGCTCGTTATATAGCCGTTTGGAGAGAGAAATGACTTTAATGCGCATTGAATACACAACCGCCAACTTAAAAAAGAAAAACATACTTGGAGCGAGCGGGAAAAACTAAGTGTGAATGATACTAGGTACGCTTGGGACAGGTGAGACGCGAATGCGCGAAACACGCGGCTCGGCCGGTTCGGGCGAAACAGGGAGAGGACGCACAAATGTATTTGGGACAAATGGGACGAAAATGTGCGAAGTACGCGATTCGGGCATTTCGGCCGAAATTGGAACAGCGGGCCCACTTGGACTTGGGACATTTGGGACAAAAAGTTCCGAAGGACGCGGTTTGGGCAAATCGGCCGAAAATGGGAAAGCTCACACTTTTTAACTTTGGGACATTTGGGACAAAAAGTTCCGACGGGCCCGAGAATGGGACAGTTTAGGGGATTTCGGCCGATCGGGGGAACAACTTGCACTTTCGTACTTGGGACAGGTGGGACAGAAAGTTCCGACAGACCCGAAATACTTACAAAATGACCCAAGATGCGGATTTTCTTGGTTTCACGACTTAGGCACCTCCGAGAAAGACACTCAAGACTCAAAATTTTAAAATTTTACTCTTATCAGAGCGGGAAATTTTGAGGGGACAACACGTGGTCAATGATCTGGCTTAGAAATGTGATAATGAGAATTTTTTCAGTCGCAAATTATTATCTAACGTGGCATGCAAATTTAGTTGTCTGACGTGACAAAAAAATTAAGGTTGCTTAACAAGTGGGGCCTCTTTGGGATTCTCCAATATATAGAAGACAAACTTAAGAGTTTGAATTCATGTGGTGAGGAGAAAAGTTTTTATAAAAATAATAATAAAAGATGACGAACCATTATATCATTTGTCCATAGAGGACCTGTATCCTATAGTAATTCTGCAACATTGAAATGTTATGGATATTTGTTATTTATATTAGTGCTTACATAGTTTAATGTAATGTGACTATAATAATGTTATATCATGACAAGTTGTTGTGGATGACTCATAATATCTAAGGTAGTTATATGAGTGCAAGAATAATATAATACATGCTTATATTGAGATGTATTGGTTGTACATGAGTTTATCTCACCATTAGAATAGGTGAGTGAGAAATCATAGGAGAGCTTGTTGGGAAGTTGAGAATGGTTCTCGGAGATAAGGAGAGATATGTGGATGTGAAGATGATAATTGACTCTTAGTATCTAGGTGATCTGTGTGTGCATGCGTGTGTATTTTGATATGAATAAATATGTCCTATATGTATGAGAAGTGAGATTATTACGACGAAGGAGTCTTGTTTTTACTTTGAACAAATTCTAAACCAAATTTACATTTGGTATGAAAGTAGGAATGAGATTTTGAGAGGTTATGGGGCACGACCATTGTAATTTATGGTTGCCCCTATAGATGAGATATCTATTTTGTGTTGAGTTTATATAATAGTTGTTTTAACTTTATTTGATGTTTGTTTAGGTATACTTGTATGATGAGTAGATAAATTTTTGATCTTGTGTAATATAGTAGTGTGCTCTAAGTTTTCTACCATTATCATGCATCAAAGACATTGTTAAGAACAACTGCATTGTCATCTTCCTGTGCGGATATCAAATCACCCTGAGATTTGATTGAATAACTACTTATTATATATATACTTTGAGGGCTTGAAAAAGTTGTGGGAGAATCGAGAGTTGTTTTGCCATCAATCCATCTTACATTGTGTGTACTCCTCTCGATTTGGCTCTAATTTGCATTGGTTTACACCCTCTTTTACTATGTATAATAACTATGACTTGCATCTAGCAAACTAAATTCTTTTGATGTATCATAATATATTTGTGTCTATTCCATGCAAAAGGTTCCTAAGAAACCAGAAAAATGCACCGACAACATATGCATTGAAGAAGCCTACACTTCTATCAAATACGCATGTTAAGATTTCGCTTAGTCATCATTATTCAAATTTTCAATTTGTTTTCACTTTATCCACGGTCCTCTCATCTTTGTATATGTGGTTTGTCTTTACCATTATTTGTTTAAAAGTCTTAATTTTTTATTATTAGTAGTCTTAATAATCCATATTCTTGTTCAGAGTCCTTGTCATATTGTGGTTTATGTATTATTTGTTAGTTTGTGAAGTTCTTCCTGTATTTGGTGTCATTAAAAAAATGTCAATCAAATTTATTAGTTTAATTTAGTTTTATTAAGTAATCTCATAATTTGTATTTTTTTCCATTTATTTATGCAAAAATGTATTTGTTTGTAAAATTTAAATCTTATTTAGAATTTTGTAGTGTTGAGGTTTGAGTTTAGAATTAGTTTTCTCTCATCACAATAGTTGTGTTAATGCAAATAAAATACATTGCCATTTTGTCATAATCTAGATCAAGTCATTGTGTGTAAGTGTTAAATGTGTCGAAAAATAAAAATAAATTATTTGCATGATCACATTCGAATGAGTTAGCAACATAAAATTGATGGATGAAGGTAATAAAGGAAGGAGGTTGAACAACGACATCTCATCAACCACTTGCGACCAAGCCACTTGAGATGTAGTCACCGTTTTTCAATGCGTGTTTCAATATTTGCTTTCATTGTTTTGTGCTGTGATCGAAGTGTTCTTGTTTTACATAGTGTGTTGTTGATGTGCTGAATAAAACCTCTGCTGCAACATTGGGGAAGGAAACATGTTCCAAAGAATCTAGCTCTTGGGGGGCATGAGAAGATTTTGAAGTAAACTCAAAATGGATTGTTGTCTAGCTTGTTTGAGAGCTCTAGGAATGTGTAAGATTCAAAATTTGGGAACCCAAGTAATGAGAACAAACCCATGAAATTTGACTCGCAGCTACGCCTTTCAGAGGGTAAAGAGACAACTTGATGTAAATGTATCTTGTCTAAGTAGTGTTTTCAAGGAGTAACATTTGTAGGATGTATTTCTCTTCTCCAATATTCGCAGTAAGGGGAGAATGTAACATATATTTATTATTTGTATTAGTATTCACATAATTTAATGTAATGTAAGTACACTAATATTATCTAAATGACGAATTGCCGTGAACAATTTATCATATATAAAGTAGTTATATGAGTCTGAAAATAATAATAATACATACTCATTTTTAATAGTTATACGAGAGTTTATCTCACCATTAAAATATGTAAGTGAGAAATGATAGAAAAGAAATTGTTGGTAAGTTGAGAATAATTTTAAGAAATAAGTAGAGATGGGTGAACGTGAAGATGAAAGTTGACAAGGAGCTCATTTTTGTGTATATATATATATTTATTTCTTTCTCATATGAATAAAAATGTCCCTCGTATATGAGAAGTGAGCTTATTATGATAACTAACGGAGTCTTGTTTTTATTCGGAACAAATTCTGAAGCAAATTTAAATGAAACAAGTCTTCTCGATCCTCTACGTGACACAATAATTTGTCATACTCCCAATTCTTTGAGTCGCTTCCTATCACAATTAGGCCTTGAATTGCTCTCAGTCAAACCCTATGGAAGCATCCAACAAGATTAAGGTAAGCCCTTCCAATCACTCTGTTTTTCTGTAATTTATGCTTATGTTTAGCTAGTCATTCTAATCCATTCCGAGAGAAAAACGTAAAATTGTAGGTTTATGAATATTTAGCAATGCGTAGGTGAATTATGTAGGTTAGAGCCTTGTTTAGCTCGAAATAAGGATTCCACTTACATTCTACTTCATTTACTATGTCTGAATAACAATAATTTGTTTTAGGGATTGAAAACTTCCTTTATTTGCTGTAAGGGACATTTTACTTGAGTTTTGAGGTCTTAACAGAGCATAATTTACAAAGCTCTATTCAACTTCAGATAAAATTGGACTGCTATATAAAATAAATGGAAAGATCCTCATGTATTTCAAAGGGGCTCAGACACCTATTTAGCATCTGGCTATGCCGTGACCTAAACAACAATCTCAACCTTTACGTATATATATTATATGTAGTTGTAAAGAGGATTCATTGTATTGGAAGTGGCCTCAGTTCAGCTCCTTTCTGTACACATAATTTTTACATTATATTCTATAAATGAAAAGAAATCCACTTGTAGAATTTCGAAGGGGATCACATACACTTGATTAGCAACTAGCTTCGTTGTGACCTAAAAACAACCTCAGCTTTTACACACACACACAGACACAGAGGTGTATATGTGTGTGTGTGTGTGTGTGTGTGTGTGTGCATGTAGCTGCAAAGAGGGTTCACTCTATTGGAAGTGACCTCAGTTTTGTTCCCTTATGTACATATGGTGTAGGTAGACTATGTAGGCCCCGTTTTATCCCAGCTTTGGTAATAAGGCCAAAAGTCGAGGGCTATAAATTTCTAACAATATATACAAGGTAAAATTGAAAGTCCCTTTATTCCCACAGTTGGAATTGAGACTACAAGTTGTCTTATTATTGTGTGGGATTGAACCTAGAGCGCACACTTATCCATATTTCAATACTCCAAATCCTTTTTGATGTTCCCTTTGGGTTATGGATTTTCTTATCGTGATTTGGAATTTCGAGCTTGCGTCACCCTCATACGAGTTAATCATTTTATCATTATGTTCTGACCCTTTCGACTATCCACGGTATCTACACATTTTAACAATATTTATATCAGATTATTCTTTTTTTGAGGGATTTCATCCGTGTGTGTTTAAGTAATCTCAAAATGACCTCCATTAGTAGGTGTTACCCTAATGACATTTTCCCTTGTATATTTTTGTAGTAATCATAAGGCTAGGGTACCCATTTATCACCCAAGTACCTTAAAGCATTTGTTAGTAGGAGAAAAGGTGAATGTAATCCATTGCTTTGGCCATCTCACCAAACTCCAAATGAAAATTCCAATTTTCATTTGAAAATTCAAATATTAATGTGAAACAAAACCAGGCGACTTGCACCCCAAAGTTGGATTTCAGATTGGCAGAGCTTTTATTGCATATAGTGCCTTTTAAGGATCTATCGGTGATGAAATTTCTAAGCTTTATTTAAAAAAAGTCTATAGACATTAATGCTGAATGAAACCGAAGGGACTTGCAAACCAAGTTGGATTTTTGTACTAAGCATAATGCCTTATAAGCCTTTTGTAATGTGAAAATTAGGGGTTATGTTATTAATTAGATATTACTTGTGTAAGTGCAATTTAACACAATAGAATAATAATCCTAACAGTTCTAAATTGTGTGGATTAGATCATGCCAATAGATATGCCATAAATGTGCTAATGAAACTGGGTGCAAAAGCTAGGTAGAATGTCGTCAAGCTGTCTATAAAATATGGGGACTTGGAGAATAAGTCCGTTAAGAGGAGGACAAGGTTGTTCCCAAACTTGTCTCTAGGGATACGAAATTGTCCCTTGATGCTTTGAGCCGAATTCTAATTTTGGGATCTAGTTCACTGTATGGAAGAAAATCAACACGTGACTTTCAACCGCACTCGACTCCCCAAGGTCGTGCCAAGGCAGCCGATGTAGAAAATATAAATGGCTAGGTGGTAGCGAATATGGTAATGGATAATAGTGTGCGGATAGGTTGTCAAGGCAATGCAACACCTCTAACTTGGAATGGTGGGATTTGCTCGTCAAGCACGATGAAAGCCTCTCTAACCTGGGTGGCTCGAATGGAGAAATGGGAAAGGATGGCAACACGAAGACTCCAATAAATATCAAGCTCCGGAGATATCCTGTCTATTGGTTGTGGAACTCATGCGAAATTGAATGGTGCCTCATAAATCTATCCAGACAAGGTCATGGAACAATTAAAAGCAAGAGGTGCGATTTCGTTCAGCTCTATGGGAAGTTGGCAGGTTTGGTCCAAAACGAGAGGGATCGATGAGCTTCTTCGTTTAAAACGTTCAATTGCCTAATGATATCGGGTGGCAATGGAGAGGTTCGAAAGACTAATGCTCTCAATCTGGTGTCTACATCCAATTGGTTCTCGGTTCTGTTCGGTTGGGGGACCGTAGGATCACGACCGTAAATTCTTTCTGGTTGTGGTCCCTCTATAGTCATGAGAATGATCAAGAGCCTAAGCCCAAGGGAAGTTAGGCAATCCACGCTTAGGGGTAGTCTAGTAATCATAAGCTTGATCGGCTGCAATGTTTAACACGTTGAGTTGTTCTATCCTCTCGACGTATCGGACCAGGGTCTCGAGGACAAGAAGACATAGTCCCGTATCAATGTCCGTGAGCAGTTCAGGTCCGTTTGGTTGCGGGACTATTGGATCACAGACGAAATTTTTCTCTTGCTGCGCACCTTTGATGGTCATATAGATGCTCAAGGTAGTCTGTAATTTGGTTGATTTGACCAATACTCAAACGTTTTATCGTCTTCAATGTTTAATGCGTCTAGTTGTCAGTTGATTCTTTGTACGTCTCTAGTTGTCTTGAAAACGTTGTACCTAAGGCCTTGATCTATGTCTGCAAGTGGAACCGCTAGGTTTGGTTGTGATATTACCGGTTGGAAGCTAAAATCTCTGGGTTCTTTGGGGCCCGTAATAGTCATATGCAATATGATTGCATCTAATTAACTAAAACAAACTAATAAAGCAAATCAAATCTAAACTATGTTTTTGTATTTTCTAGAATATAAATGAACAAAGCAAATGAACGATTAATCTAACAGAGGAAATTTTTGTGGATTGTTTTTCTGATATTTAAGAACAAAACTTCTAATCTAATAAATGAACCTAATACAAACAATTAACCAGGTGTAGCTAACTGCTTGTGCGAATGGTGTTAATCTAAATCCTAAACAATTAACTAATTGAAATCTTCCAAATAAAACCTTCAATCTTACCTCAAAAACAAAGAATAAATCACAGCCTTAGAGAAGCTATTATTCCCTGCAACTTCCCTCGTAATGTTGAAGAAAAAACTTTTTAATTTGATCTGATCTACCAATGACTTGATAATTGAAACGATGAAAGGATTTATCTATTGTATTTGATATGAACTTTGAAATGATAAATTCAGAATTGATAATTGTATGAATGAATCAAACAATACCTCCAACCTGGATATTGCAAGAACTGTGGCAAATCTGGTTGTAAGAGTATTGTCCCCTTAGTTTATCCTTTCAATCCGTGTCCATGTGAGTCCAACGGATGGGAATGCAACAACAACAAAAGAAGAAGGATGCGGGAACGACAACTTGAATTGGCAGACTGGGAAGCAATGCAAGTGGAAGAGTGCAAGCACAATTGAATTGAGATTTGCTTTGGCAATTTCCAGCAAGAAAGGCAACAACTTTGCAACAGCAAGAATACAAATTTTCTCCAGGTTTTCCTTGCACACCAGCATGGTATTTATAGGGCAATGGTTGAAGCCATTTGGCAGCCAAAGGAGGACATAACAAAAGTGAAGAGGGAGTTCAAACTATTAACAACCATTAATCTCAAATAGAAGTGCTATAATAGATTGCCACAAAGCAATTGGTCCTTGGAATCATCTACAACGAACAAGCAACACGTCTAAAACGGAAGTTAAGTGAGAGAATTTTGAGTCAAAACGCGAGTGAATTGTCTGGAAAATTTGCATAGGACCGCCGCCCAAGCAGGGCAGCGGTTTTGACACTAAAGGTTAAAACTACTCTAAAATGTAGTGGGACGTTAGGAAAAAGCATTTGAGGGCTAAGTAGGGATGTCTAGGCTACAAATATATACTGCGAATGGATTTTGGAGCTCAAACATCTTCCGAAAGGACATGAATCATCATTGGGGACTTTTGTAACTGTTTTCTGACAATGTAGCATGTGCAATTTTGGGTGCGTACATTCACCTATGTCAAAATATCTGGAATCTGGGTTTGAAATTGCGCGATTGTTGTCCAGTGACTGAATATGGTTGCTCCTCGAATGTAACCCTAAAAAGAGGTTAGTAACGGTTTGAGTTGGACTGACATCACCACTCCTAGTGATGTAATGAGCGATGCACTAGGTACCAATACTGCAAAGAGGGATCAAGCCACATGTAGTTCCTCTCGATCCTATGATGAGATGGAGAATGATAAACAATATAAAGAAGATGGACCCCATGATTTGGCCCTCACACTCGGCAACAGACACTTGTGACTTAGTTGTAGCTCATGAATTTGTGATCTAAGGAAGCAATAAATATGTATTAGAATTTGAGTAGCTTGATGTTGTCGTGGTCTAAGGAACGGGTGCTTTTAATGTTTTTCTCAATGTTCTTCTTAGAGTGTGTCTTTGATACGAGATCCCTAGATGCCCCCAAAGAGTTAGGGTGGATGTGTTTATATAGGTGACCATTCAAATTATTTTCTACTCAGCCAACCCAAAAGTACCATCTAGGCTGAGTAAAGCTAAGTTGTGCATTTGAAAAATGACCGTTGTAAGTACAAGGGACAGGTTCATGGCTGAACCCCTCCTGGACCCCACGAACCTATCATATACCTTTGATATGAGATCCCTAGATGCCCCTAAAGAGTTAGGGTAGATGCATTTATATAGGTGACAATTCAAATTATTTTTCGCTTAATTGGCCCAAAAGTACTGCCTAGGTTGACTAAGCTAAGTTATGCATTTATAAATATGACCATTGTAAGTACAAGGGACAGGTTCATGGCCGAACCCCTCCTGGACCCACGAACCCATTCAGGCTAAAGCTAGAATCATTTTTGAAACAAGTGACAAATTGTAGATGTATTCTGTAAAGTGTATAGTGATTCCTGAGGTGCTAAGTTGGAGAACAACTACGGGCTAATGGAAATGGGATACAGGTTAGAGTAGGAGAAGCCTCAAGTTGGTCAATTAATGGATTAATGGGAATAATGTCGGAATAAATGCCAATGTTATATTGGCAAGTGCACGTTACCAAATTTTGGGTACTACAGTTGTCCCCCTTTTAATCTCGTATCGAAAAATGTTTGATTAAAAGAAAGAAACAAGTAAATGCAAACCTCACATCTTGAGCATAGGAATGTAGTGTGAAACTTATGAATGTGTTCATGCGCCAATCCAATATTGAAACTTGAAATCACATGGAAAAGTCGTGTGTCAATGCACGATAGTAATGTGAAACGAGTATATGAAAATCCTAGTATTTAAAGTAAAAATGTTCATAGAATGATTACACTTGATTGGTTATGCTGAACCATGCTCCCAATTTACTGTATGTATATTGTGCCATGGAGATTGTCCCCATGTTGAGTAGATGTTGAAATGTTGTGGGTAACCATGTAAGATCAGTATTGGGCCCTTGAAGCCAAGTATCAATCTTGGGCTACTGAGGGAGCCAAATATTTGTTTTGGGCTACTAAGGGAGCCATGTATTAGTCTTGGGATATTGGGGGAGCCATGTATCAATCTTAGGCTGCTGAGGGAGGCATGCATCAGTCTAGGGCTGCTGAGGGAGTTGTGTATCAGTCTTGGGATACTCAGGGAGCCATGTATCATTCAGCACCGACTCTAGGAGACTTCAATATGATTAGGATGACTTTCGGTTCTGCAAAAGTATCGCTAATGATATTCTATTTGGTAAGGTCTAGAAGTGAATAACTATTGCAGCAAAGTCTTGATTTGGAAATATATCATGAAAATTGTGACTTGTCTTATACAACGTTGGATGTGGTGGTTGCAAAGAAAGTACATTTTAGTCACTACTTTAATAAACACTTAGTCTTGATGATGCAAATGATATACTATTTGAGAGAATGGGATGCTGTGGTAGATATTAGTAGTCAATGATTCATGTGGGATTGTGATTGATTTTTATTCTTTTTCTTTTCCTAACTGGTACATAGTCTTTTAATTGCAGGAGAAGATTACAATTACAAACAGGTATCGGGAGACATTGGTGGGAATTTTTGATGATACTGGTTCGAGACATATTATTGTCCTTTGCCATGGATTTCGATCATCTAAGGTTACATGTTTTGCTATATCGGTTTCTGTTTTATTCTGTATTCATTTTATTCATATCAAATACTAAATAAATGCTTTTGTAGGAAAGAAGTTCCCTATGTTTTCATGCTAGGATGATAATTTTTTTATTTTTGAAAATTTGAGCCTTAGGGATTCTCTGTAGCGATTTTCTGAATTGAATCCTTTAAGTTGGTCTGCAATCACATGATGCTTGCTTCGACTAATTATAATATTCAAAGCTATTCTTGTAATAATAGTAACAATTGACGTGCTCTTGAATATCCAGTTTGTTCACTAGGCAGAGCAAAGCTTGATGGTACACTAGAAAAACAAATGGATGGGCAAATAGATAATGTCTTCATTTTTGCACTGAATACAGCACATGTGGTGCTTCCCTCTTGGTTGTGTTATAATTCACGTCCACTTTAAATAAAAGTCTAGAACAATTTAGATTGAGAGTTCCTTCCTAAGCCAAAGTGCTTCCTATGGAGTAATTTGAGGTATCAACATGCACATGATATCTTGTTCTTCATAGGGTAGGCTAGACTACTTCAATTTATTGACTTGAACTTCGGACCTTCAAATACATTTTGCTGCTCCTGTCCGGATAAAGGGTATTCCACAGTTACCCAAGCCTTCAGGATGCAGGGTCGGGGGGACGCGGGGGTGGGTGTACATGGAGATGGGGTTTCCAAGATAACAAAATATTTCTCAGATTTTAGGGATGGTGGGGGGACAGCTGTTATATATATATTATATATACATATATATATATATATATATTAAAAACATATATATAAATCAAATTTTTTTATTAGCAGCCAATTTTCTCTTACAGGCTCCAAAAAAGGCCTCTTGGCAACTTCATCTGTTGTGCTGCAGCCTATTCTAGAAAGTTTTGGAAATTTCAAGAAAACAAAAATAACACAGCTTATCATTTTTCTCAATTTTAATTCGCAACAGAATATTCCTTCTAGTAGGAAAAGGGTAGGCTGGAGCAAGGAGGCCCAACTAGAGATTCGACATTTGTATCTTCAAAATGAGGAATAACATGTTGGGGGTTTCTGAAATGTGGAAGCCATAGCAGTCTGTTACAGTCCACTGCCCACATTTGTGCTGGAAAATAACGGGATTCATATATCACTCCTGATTGTTATTATGTCTTTGTAATACAACACAGTCAGGTTATATGTAAAAATGATATGGTCTATACCTTACTTCTTTTATCATATACACAACCTTTCACTTCATATAAAATTATACATACAAGTTTTTTTAAGTGATTGGAAATTGGAGTTTCCACGGTGAATTTTAATTAGGTTTATACGTAGAGACTTTTTTTCAAATAGAAATGAAAGGCTTAAAAAAAAATCTTAAAGTACAAGAGAACATTAGGGCCTTCCCAAATTTATTTCATTTTCAAGCCCAACACAATGGTGCAGCTCGATTGAGGCCATCTATTAGTAGACATCGGAAAATTTGTTAATCAATGTGGAAACCTTCAATGAGTGAAACCATGTGACAAATCCAAGATAAGTGCCGTGAGATTGATATGTATTGGTGTTTTTCAGATAGCTATGTTTAAGATATCTGAACGAGTATTTGAATCTTTCAAATTAAAAAAATTATATTACATTGAAAAAGAATTTTTTTTTTCAGGGGTCGTTAGAATGTCCTCTAAAAAAGGGGACATTCTGAGGAGGACGTTAAACGTCCCCCTTGGAACGACCCCTTTTTTGGGTGACGTCCCCCTTTTTGCATAGGAGGGTGCGTGTGAGGGACGTTTCATCCCTGTCCCCAAGGCCCTGAAATGTCTTGGACGTTTGGGATGGCTGAGAAACAGGGGTGATGTGTCCCCATGTAACACTGAGGTATTCTCTTGCTGGTCAAGACATCAAGGGGTAGAACACATGCAAAATTCTTGATGGACTGTTGGTAGTATCTCACATGACCGTGAAAGGACTTCACAACCCTCGGGTCTTGGGGAATGTCAATAAGAACAATCACTCTATTCAAACTAACATGGAATTGTACCTGGTCTAAGCAGTATTTTCAGGGAGCAACATTTGTAGGATGTGTTTCTCTTCTCTCATGTTTGCACTAAAGGGGGAATGTTATGGATATTTATTATTTGTGTTAGTGTTCACATAATTTAATATTATGTGAGTACAATAATGTTATGGACAACTCATCATATGTAAGGTTATATGAGTGTGAGAATAATAATAATACATGCTCATATTAAGATGTATTAGTTGTATTTATCTCACCATCAAAATAGGTGAGTGAGAAATCATAGGAAAGAGATTGATGTGAAGTTGAGAATAATTCTAGGAGATTAAGGAGAGATACGAGAGTTGACTCTTATTATGTAGGAGCTCATTTTTGTATATATATATATATATATATATATTTCTTTGATATGAATAAAGATGCCCGGCATATCTGATAAGTGAACTTATTATAACAAAAGAGTCTTGTCTTTAATTTGAACAATTGAACAAATTCTGAACCAATTTACATGAAACAAGTCTCCTCGATCCTCTACGTGACACAATAATTTGTCATACTCTTAAGTCTTGTAGTCACCTCCCATCGTAATTAGGTGTTGAATTGCTCTCAGTCAAACCCTATGGAAGCATCCGATGAGATTAAGGTAAGCCCTTCTAATCACTCTGTTTTTTTGTTATTTATTTTTATGTTTAGCCAGTCATTCTAATCCATTCCGAGAGAAATCCTTAAAATTGTAGATTTATGAATATTTAGCAATGCGTAGGTAAATTATGTAGGTTAGAGCCTTGTTTAGCTCGAAGTAATGATTCTGCTATCATTCTACTTAATTTACCACGTCTGAATAACTGGAATTTGTTTTAGGGATTGATAACTTTCTTTATTTTCTGCAAGGGACAATTTGCTTGAGTTGTGAGGACTTAATAGAGCATAATTTACAAAGCTCTATTCAACTTCAGATGAAATGTTATTTGACAAATTCGTCCTCATTGTCGCTTTCATGTATTTCTATCCAATCATCCACTCATAAAATAGTATATGAAACCCTAAACCAAGACAATCAAATAAAGTTGTGGAGAATCAACAAAAAGCTTAACAATAATCAAAACAATAGTCTATCTAATTAAATATACTTTAATAGGTCCTATACACCAATTTAACCTGAAGCACGTTAGAAGGTATAATTATGTATATAGTTATCCTCCAGCTTAGATAATGAGGTCAAACCCTACTTATATAAAACTTGACTGCTATATAAAATAAATGGAAAGAAATCCTTGTGTATAATTTCAAGGGGCTCAGACACTTAATTAGCATCTGGCTATGCTGTGACCTAAACAACAATCTCAACCTTTACGTATATACATTATATATAGTTGTAAAGAGGATTCATTGTATTAGAAGTGGCCTCCTTTCAGCTCCTTTATGTATACATAATTTGTACATTATATAATATAATTGAAAAGAAATCCACTTGGAGAATTTCAAAGGGTATCTCATACACTTAATTAGCAGCTAGCTTTGCTGTGACCTAAAAACAACCTCAACTTTTACCCACACACACACACAATAGTCTATTCCCAAGCCAAATGGTCGTTTCCCCTCTTGATTTTGGGGTTTTTCTACTCATTTGGCCTGTTAGTTACTCTTTTTACTTTCACACCTTATGTTTTGGGTTGGCCTTGCATAACTCATTAAAATTAGGAAAATATGCAAAACTTTCTCCTTGATTTCGCAGACCATTTGAAATTTTGGAAAAGATAAGGGCATTAGCTTACAAACTTGCTTTATCTCCCAAATTATCCATAATTTATAATGTTTGTTAGTTTTTTTTAAAAGTATGTTTATAACTCTAAACATGTAATTGATTGGAAAAATATAAGTATCACACCTAGTTGTGAATTTAAAATTGACATGATCGTATCACAAGTCTCCCTGATATGGTCAATACCTTTACGGATCATTATACCCTGGTTTTTCAGGCCCAGACGCCATCTAAAGAAATTCTTGCAGCTCTGCAGCACTGCGTGGAAGTGGTTCCTTCTAAGCTGTCTTCTCAGGACAGAAAACATTGTGATGCTCCTCTTTCTTTAGATAAAATCTACAATGCCTTAGTGTGTCTTTTATATATATATATAAAGAGGGTTCATTCTATT
Organism: Taxus chinensis; assembly: GCA_019776745.2. NCBI lineage: Eukaryota > Viridiplantae > Streptophyta > Pinopsida > Cupressales > Taxaceae > Taxus > Taxus chinensis. Next base: position 511,507,224 of record CM034153.1, on the reverse strand, counting down.
GGAAGTGACCTCAGTTTTGTTCCCTTATGTATATATGTTGTAGGTAGACTATCTAGGCCCTGTTTTATCCCGACCTTAGTAATAAGATCAAAAGTCAAGGGCTATAAATTTATAACAATATATAAAAGGTAAAATTGAAACTCCCTTTATTCCTACAATTGGAATTGAGACAATAAGTTGTCTTATTATTGTGTGGGATTGAACCTAGGTCATACACTTATCTATATTTCTATACTCCAAAGCGCTTTTGATGTTCCCTTTGGGTTATGAGTTGCCTTGTCGTGATTTGGGATTTCGAGCTCGTGTCACCCTCATACGGATTAATCATTTTATCATTATGTTCTGACCCTTTCGACTATCCACAATATCAATGCATTTTAACAATATTTATATTAGATTATTCATTTTTTGTGGGATTTCATCCGTGTGTTTAAGTCATCTCAAGATGACCTCCATCAATAGGTATTACCCTAATGACATTTTTCCTTGTATATTTTTGTAGTAATCATAAGGCAAGGGGACCCACTTATCACCCAAGTACCTTAAAACATTTGTTAGTAGGGAGAGGAAAGGTGGATGTAATTCACTGCTTTGGCCATCTCACCAAATTCCAATTTTCATTTGAAAATTCAAATATTAATGTGAAACAAAACTAGGGGACTTGTGCCCCAAAGCTGGATTTTGGATTGGCAGAGCTTTTATTGCATATAATGCCTTTAAGGATCTATTGGTGATATAATGTCTAAGCTTTATTTTAAAAAAATCTATAGACATTAATGCTGAATGAAATGAAGGACTTGCAAACCAAGTTGGATTTTTTTATCGAGCATAGTGCCTTATAAGCCTTTTGTAATATGATAATTAGGGTTTATGTTCTTAATTAGATATTACTTGTGTAAATGCAATTCAAAACAATAGAATAATAATCTCAACAATTCTAAATTGTGTAGATTAGATAATGCCAATAGATACGCCATACACGTGCTAATGAAAGTATAGTTAGGGTTTAGGGTTAAAGAGATGTTACTGCGCTACTAAGCTCAGAAGTGTGACATTGTGATGAAATTGGGTGCAAAAGTTGGGTAGAATGTTGTCAAGCTGTCTATAAAGTCTGGGGACTTGGAGGACAATTTTGTTAGGACAATTTTGTTAGGAGGACAAGGTCGTTCCAGAACTTGTCTCTAGGGATACGAATCTATCCCCTGATACTTTAAGCTGAATTCTAATTTTAGGATCTGTTTCACATGTGTCAAAATATTTGGAATCTTGGTTTGAATTTGTGCGATCACTGTCTAGTGACTGAATATGGTTGCTCCTCACATGCAATCCTAAAAAGGGGCTGCTAACGGTTTGAGTTGGACTGACCTCACCGCACACCTGCTGAAGTAATGAGCGATGCACTATGTACCAATACTGTGAAGAGGTATCAAGCCGCATTTAGTTTGCCTAATCCTATGATGAGGTGGAGAATGATAAACAATATAAAGAAGATGGAGCCCACAATTTGGCCCTCACACTTGGCAATAGACACTTGTGACTTAGTTGTAGCTCATGAATTTGTGATCTAAGGAAGCAATAAATATATATTAGAATTCGAGTAGCTTGATGTAGTAGCGGTCTAAGGAATGGGTGCTTTTAATGTTTTTCTCAATGTTCTTTTTAGAGTGTGCCTTTGATACGAGATCCCTAGATGCCTCAAATGAGTTAGGGTGGATGGGTTTATATAGGTGACCATTCAAATTATTTTTTGCTCAACCAACCCAAAAGTAGCACCTAGGTCGACTGAACTAAGTTGTGCATTTGAAAAATGACTATTGTAAGTACAAGGGACAACTTCATGGCCGAACTCGTCCTAGATCCACGAACCTATCACGTGCCTTTGATATGTGGTCCCTAGATCCACCTAAAGAGTTAGGGTGGATGTGTTTATATAGGTGACCATTCAAATTATTTTTCGCTCAACTGATGCAAAATTACTGCCTAGGTTGACTAAGCTAAGTTGTCTACTAAGGATGTTAGAGTCTACTACTGTAATAGTGCCATTATCAATGAAATTTTTTTGAGCTTATGTTGCAGCTTTATGCCTCAATGCCTCAATTAGTTATATGCTTGATATGTTGATGGTAATCACAATATGTGTTAGCGGCAAACATGGGGTGTTGCGGCCTAGTAATGTCAATCACAATAGGTGAAGGAAAAACTACGAGATCAAGCTTGAGGAGTGCATGGAGTACCATGGTAGGGGTTTCACTTATGGCTGTCCATTGTTGGCGTGGAGGATTTGGAGAAAGTTTGGAGGGTGTTACTGATTGAGAGACTTGTGGACTTGTTGGTGTGTCAGAGGTTGGGGGAATCTTCCAGAGCTGTAAGGTGCAAAGTTGTTCCAGCAAATATATTGAATAATCCTTTGGAATATTGAGAGTGTTGGCTAAAATAAGTTCCCTTACTTCCTTGTTTAAGTGTGCCTGAAGATTGGAAGGATGAACACCTACCATTGTGGTAATGTACAAACAAGCCAAGAAGGTTTTTTTAGAAAAAACCTAGGACCAACAATCAGGATGAAAGTCAGCTTGGAAATCTGAAGCCATAAGGGTGAGGAATGAAACCCTAGGTTGGGGTGGATTGATAGATAACGGGTTCACCAATATGTAATATGAAAATTGGGGTTTATGTTCCTAATTAGTTATTATTTGTGTAAATGCAATGCAGAACAAGATAATAATAATCCTCACAGTCCTATGTTGTGTAAATTAGATCATGCCAATAGATATTCTATAGATTTGCCAATGAAGGTATAGTTAGGGTTTTGGATTAGAGAGTTCCTACTGTGTTACCAAGCTCATAAGTGTGACAGTGTGCTGAAACTGAGTGTGAAAGCTGGGCGGAGTGTCATCAAATTGTCTGTAATATTTGGGGACTTGGAAATGTGAGCAGGATGGGTTTGTTTGAAGGACATGTTTGTGGTTCAACTTCTCTGGGGCAATGAATCGGCCCCTGGATGCTCTGAGACGAATTTTGATTCTAGGCTCTGGTTTTACTTTGTCAAAATATCTCGAATTTGGGGTTTCTTCTATGCAATCGTTGTCCAGTGATTAAATATGGCTCCTCACTTGTAACCCTAAAAAGGGGTTAGTAATGATTTGATTTGGATTGATCTCACCACACCCCCACTAATGTGGTGAGCGTTGCACTATGTACCAATACTTCAAAGAGGGATCGAGACGCACATAGTTCTCCGATTCTCTCAATCCTATGATGAGATGGAGAATGGTAAACAATATACAGAAGATGGAGCCTGCGATTTGGCCCTCACACCTAACAATAGACACTTACAACTCAGTTGTAGCTCACAGATTTGTGATCTAGGGCAGCAATAGAGATGTATTCAAAATTTGAGTAACTTGTTGTAGTGGTGCTTCAAGGAAGGGGTGCTTTCAATGCTTTGCTCAATGTCCTCCTTAGTGTGTGCGTTTGAGATGAGATTCCCAAATGCCCCTAAAGAGTTAGGGTTGATTTGTTTATATAGGTGACCATTTGTTTGGTTTCCCACTCAACCGACCCAAAAGTACCCTCGAGGCCGACAAAGCTAAGTTGTGCATATAAAAATATGACTATTGTAAGTACAAGGGATAGGTTCGTAGCAGGTGGGACAGGTTCGTGGCCGAACCTGTCCTGGACCTACAAAGCTTTCATGTGTTTAATAAAGATCTGTATGATGCAAATATGCATGTAAGCATACATAGCCACAAAGGGAGACTCTTCGGTTAATCTTTTGGATGACCGTTCAACTTCCCTTGTGTGTGCATTATTTACGATATATTACAACTAATATGAAAGTGGCGAATATTAGACATAGTATTAAGATACTATTTCTAACACCCCCTCTAAGACTAAGTCTAATACGTTGTTTGTCCTCTACAATTTTTATGACGCAGATGATCGAGATAAATCATGTGCCAAAGAGAGTGAAAACTAGAGAACCCAGGCTGATTGTGCCCATGAGTAGTCCAAGTGTGCTGCAACTTCACTGTATTGCCTGAAAACTGGATAACCCAAGCTAATTGTGCCCACGAGTAATCCAAAAATGTGTTAAAACATGCATTGAAAGACCCAACTGTCTATCAAGCTGAAAATGTGAACTAATTATCGTCCACAAATCTCTCAAAATGAAGGCTCATGTTGACACAAGAAATCACTCTCATGGTAGAACAACTACGTCAAAATTGGATGAACTGGCTTGATGCATGGTCATCTGAATGAAGTGTAATCTTTGGTGTATCTGATGTTGGTCTAATCATCACTCGTAGTAGTGCACAAGCTATGGTGCACGATGTGGAGCTATATGCTATAATCTACAATATGCTGCAACGTATGCAGCTATATGCTATAATCTACAATATGCTGCGACGTATGTAGTATCAGCTTGAGGAACTTGAACTGTGCACAAATTGTGGTGCACGATATACGGCAATATGCTATAATCTGTAATATACTGCAATATATGAAGTATCTTCTTGAAGAACTCGAAATCTGACTCTTGATGTTCCCCCCTGTAAGATGAGAGTGGAGGTTTGCTATATAGCCCCCCCCTAAAATGGGAACACATTATCTTGTAATGAAAACATACTATCTTGTAATGAAAACACACAACTTAATGACGCTCTCTTGGGTTTTCATTATGAGTCTCCATTAAGCTGCCCTTTCAGGTTTGTTGCGCCGTATTCTAGGTTCAGCGCAACGTTGATGGGCGCTCTGGCGCATCACTTAAAAAGCGCGCACAACTCTACCAGGTCCCTCCTTGTGTCTGACTGTCAAGATATATTCTTGCCTTAATGGTTTACTTAATACGCAAACATACCACATGAAGAACATGAATTACTATAAAATGCACAAAGATAATTGATCACCAACCAAAAAGGAGTTTTGTATTTAATATACTGTAATATCCCCTTGTAGCATATTAATTGATTATTATTAAATACTTGCAAAAATAAACACTTAGAAGATAAACCCTCCTAGGTTTACCTCAATGAACCCTAGCGTCAGCTTCAATACAACCCAAATAGGGTTGGAGTGAGCCAAGGTGAGGGTTTGATGAGCAATCTAGTTGGTATTTACACTCCTTTATCCAATACAATTTGCAGAAGTAAAAATAATAAATAATAACTGCTGAAAATTAGTTGAAACTTTGGAAATTAATAACTCCCAAAATACTAACTCTTTTAACTTGAAACCAAATGCAGTAGAAAGGGAAAATTATGAGCTTCTCATCAAAATAAATATCAGATCTTTGCATGCACTAGAAACCACTCAAATCAGCCCCCGAAATCCCAAACCCAGTCGCTAGGGTTAGGGTAAATTGCATAAATAATTTCCAACACTTAGAACCCTTCAAAATACTCAATAACATGCAGATTTTCCCTCAATAAAATGCGACAAGTCACCAAAGCCAAAGAGAAAATGTCATGTACAAACACCTTCAACACAAGAGAGCAAAATGGAAAGAACAATGGAGTCTTCAATAATCTTCAATAATGGATCCAAATAAGAGAGAGATCAATGCAAGAACTAGGGCATACATCCCAATTCTCCAAGCATGGAGTGAAATCAATAATTCATCAACATGACCCTCTAAGGAAAATGTGACCTCCCTTTTATAGAACTAAGGGGTGCAATATCCAATAAAGACCGATCTTTCCCTTTTGGAGGGAAAACATAAAGTCTCATTAAAATATTTAATACTAAAACTATGTGCACTTTATTTATTTATTAATTAAAAAATAAAAGTAACTAACCTATGTGCACATTAAACTAACTAAAAAGACTCCCACTTGTAGTGCTAGGCATGCTAAGGGGTTACAATGCAAATGAAAAATAAATATTAATAATGTCTCGAAAAAGGGGACATTACATATACTCGTGATGTATTACAATATGATAGGCTCACCCAACCTCCATTTACAGACTCATGCGCAAGGCAGGACTCATACATGGACTCATACTCTATTTGGATTGACTCATGAACACATACTTACGCACACACATTGACTACTTACCAATGGATATCTACACCACATATATAGGGTGGGAACTTGTCCTTCACCACTTACATGCTTTAATCTAACTTTATATCACTCCTATACATAACTTGCATGATTTTCCAGCTCACACTTCCTATAAATAGTTGCATAGCTTGTGGTTATTCATAAACGGTCTACTTTAAATCTGGAAGTTCCATCTTTATCCTGTGTGCTATAAATAGCATCCATCGCTTATGCTATAAATACATCTGCATCCTCCATGCATGCTTCAAGTCTATTCTTATCCCTGCATGTGCCTTATCCATGCATTTTTCTATTTTTATCTTTGCCTTAATCATCACGTCAACCCATATTTTTTCCTATTTTTAGCCTGGCTTGGAAATCTGACTAACTATTGTCTCTGTATGTTCTGTGCGCAACCCTTCGTGCATGGTACTTCTTTCTCTCCTCCCATGTGTCCTTCCGCACACTTGTTTCAAGCCTTGTAACTGCTTTGATCATGCTTCCGTGCATCAATCTTGCACACATCCTTTGGCCTTTGTGCATGTCTTAGAATTAGTCAATTTCTCGATCCCATCATTACCCCAACACTAGGTATATTGTCCATCCTTGACAATACCAACAAATGAATGAATGAATAAAGAATCCTTTCTGAAAGAATGTGGGCAATACCCCAAAGAATGTTGAATAAGGAATGTATGAATAACAGAATCTGTAAAAAGAATGTATGCTCTTGCACGGTCAAAAATTGGCTCAAGGTATCTGCAGGAGTTTCAGGAATTCTTTGTTGATGGTTACTTCTAGCCCTTTCCATTCCTCTAGCGCGTTATTTGACCTTCCTGGCAATGACTCGACAATGTTTGGTATGCTCCCCAGGGTCAGTCCTCCGGCCTTCTCTTGTAACTCCTTTATGACAATGTTCCATTCGGAAGCAAATCCTTCCAGAACTTCTACTCCCTTCATCACCATGGCTTGCAGTTCTCCTAGCCTTGCTTCAAGTTGTCATACTTATTCTTGATGGTCTTCTTCATGTCCTCTACCTCTTACAAAACTTTTGCGCACGCCGCCTTATCCCCTGTATATAATGAAGCATTGAGGTTTATCAATTCTGATTCCTCTTTTGCAAGGTGTGTATCGGTAATTGAGGTATCCTTAAACTTGATGAATATCTTGTCTTGCTTTCTACGTAGTCTCCTTTACCTCCATGCCAAGATCTTCATATTCTTTTACCCTTTGTATCAATATTCCCTTGATTCTCCATCACTAATTCCTCTGTTCATCTGTTCTTGGGCTTTTTGGCCTTATTGGTAACAAATTGACCAACTCTTCCAAGTATTCAATTTCCTGTACTCCTTCAAGATTGGCCTCCAAATGATTACTTCAGGACATGAGCGCGTGATGTTATTCATAATTTCACCCGCCTTAGTATTCTACATCAGCGAACCTTCTTCTTGGCTTTATTTAATTCCGAGGCTAACTTTTTATTTTTCCGACTCACATCCTCAAAATTCCTCTGTGCAATTCGCAGTGTGGCCCCTTTATCAATATTTTGGTGCAACTTCATTGGCCATTTTTATTAAGGCATTACTTTCCTGCGCATCCAAAAGTTGTGTAGAAACCAAAATTGGAAGGGTCTTTGATGGGTCCTTCCTCCCTTGCAGCTCATCCATGGCCTCTTTGCTCAACTCAAATTTTGGCTCTTCCATGTGAGTATGCATTGCAAAGGACAACATCTTGCACATCCTGACATGAGCTTCAGATTTGTCTAGCATGTCCTAGCAATATAACTCATTGGCCTCCATAGAACTTTGGAACCTGGCCCTTATGACTTTGGAAGATCATCTGATATATCCCATGTGGGGGTGAGGAGGTGAGCATCTTTAGGCCTTCTCGATGAAGATTCAGGTCTTGGTCCCCCACATTCTCGCGGTGTCTCTTACACAATGTCAAAGTGTGTAGGACCGGTGTCCTCTATCTCGTGCCTTGGTTTATCTCTTCTTGCTCTTCTTTCTCCTCATCGCTCTTCTTGCTCATGTCTTCCTCCTTGATCATGTCTCTTCTTGGTCTTCTTGCTCATGCTCTTTCTCATTCTCAAATTGCTCGATCTTCCTCTACAATATGAATAACATGAGGGCCCCCTTCTCCCTCTGAGTCTTCCATCCTTAGGTTTTCTTCATCTTTCCTCTTCTTCTTGGGCTTGGTGCTGCACGCGGTCTCAACTTGGACTTACTAGAGGTGTTCTTGGAGGGGTGCGTGCTGAAGCTTCTCCTTCACTTCCATCCACCTCCTCTTTTTCCAAAATTTGTGGTCCAGCTGACCCTCTGGATCTTCTTCTTCCTCTTCTTCTTCTTACTTGTTGTTGTTGGATGGGCTTCATAGCTTGCGCTTCTTTATTTGGCATCCTTGTTGTCATTCTCCCTGAAGGTGGTGGTGTAAGAGTCATGTCGTACACTTTTACCACCTTTCCATCCTTCAACTTTAGTCGCAAGTAGATGTACACGTGGTATGCCTCCTTGCCAACTGCTAAGGTCATGATGGGATTTAAGTCCATCCCATCAGATTTCATTATTTCTTCAAAGGCCTACCTTGTAATGTAGCCATAGGTCTTACGTAGAATATGGTACTCTATGTCTACCTTTTCAACGTTGAACTTCAAGGGTTGTGTGTTCTTGATTCATTTCACTGTGCTTCTAAAATATTTGGATGTAAATGAATATGGTAGTTTGCACCAAGGCCCCATCTCTGCATTATTCAATAAAAACCTCATCACAAGGTAGAAATGTTGCATAACAACAAAGTCTACTTGGCCATGCAATTCTTGTGGGTAGCTCCCTCGATATGTGACATTCATTTCTAAATTCATCGCGCATCCTCTTATACCATACATCTAGGCAAGCCTTGTATGCATTTGTTATTGCGCCATCACAAGTATACTTCGTGAATCTCTTTTCCGACAACCTCTTCTCCATGGGATGCTCTCATTCTCTCCCATCCGGCCATCCAGAACACCAATCTCCCAAAACACAATCAACAACAAGATGGACCCCATGCAAGTTTTTCTCCTTTGTCATGTTGGTTCTTTGCTTCTTCGATAATGCCTTCCATGATGTACACCAAAATGTTGTACCTGGTCCCTTGCACCATCTTGTGCGTAATATGCAATAAATTTTTATTTACCTCATTCCACCTCTCTGAGGATCCAATCTTGCAACTTACTAAGTGTGCGACCACTTTGGTGCCAAGGTCAACAATATGTGATACATTAAATGTGTGGTTTCCCCTTTAGTAATGTAGGGAGATGGATGTCATGTCTATAACTACCTCATCATGCATATCTAACGTAATTTCCTCCCCTCTATCATGCATCCCGGTGTCCTTTCAAATCAATTATGTGGTGATGCAAATTCTCCTTCCTGCAAAGTAAAAGTAGTCCTCATGGACTCACAACATCAACCATTGGAATAATCGCATGCTTGCCAAAAAATGACAACTCAAAGAGTTGAAAGACTATGACGATCTCCAGAGTCTTACACATTTTTTCATCTAGTACCAACTAGCCTTCTGCAGTGCGCGCGTTTATCTCTTCAAGTGTATCATTCTTTATGTCATGCTTCATGCCCTAACTTGTGGTGATTATATTCACTTATCTTGCATCTCCATAACTGTGATGCCCAGGGTTTTTCCAATGATTACCTCTTGTGGGTATTACATCTAAGAGAATCAATCATCAGTCACATCCTCCATGTTCTTCTTACCCTTGGGTGCCTTCTTTGTTGATTCCATTACTTAACTTGAATTGAAGTGCTAAATTCCCAAACTTCAAATTTTGAAATTGCATGCCCTAAAACCAAATCCTTGTCTTCTCTCAACTTTACTTGTCAACTGGTTTCCTTATGTTCAATTTTTTGATTCTCCTTCAATCACTCCTCTCTGCACTTGGTGTTCATTTTGTCTTCTCATGCCTTAACTCTGCAACTTCTTCGATAGCTAACCCTACAACCCTAACTTCGCGATTTCTTCACACTTTTCTCCAAACCCCTCTACCGCTTCCACTCTCTGCTATTGGACATCACTTTTTCCAAATACAAGGAGCTCTAGTTCTCACACTGGTTGCTTTACTTGGTCATCGTCACTGTCAAGTTCGGTTCAAATTCAAACACACTAGTTCACAAGAGCTCTCAAATCACACAAGTTCTCAATTCACAAGGTGAATTATAACTATAGCTCGCACTTATTTATAGATTTCCAATTTTTTTGAACATTTAATGTGGTAGGTGTGGTAGGTGAGATTTTTCCTGCTCTTTTTCTCCATTTCACACTCTTTTCTATAAATTTTGGACCTTCCATATTTTCCTTCCACATGTGGCATGCGTAACCTTTTGGCGCATAATTACTTCCTCGGTTGCAAAATCTCTTATGTGCATCATCCTACACATGTACAACTACTTTCCCAAGATACATGTCCTTTGCACGCCTTCCTGCGCCGCACCTTTCCTTCTTCTGCACTATATACCAAGTAATTTTTCTTCCTACACTACTACCTCACGTTATCCTACGCATTATTCCATGTGTTATCATTTCCACCAAGTCTCCTTATACACCATTGAGAAAGACAATTTGATACACCAAATGAGAAAAACAATCCACTTGCACTCTCCCCTACCGCGCGCACCTGTGGCTTTACAATCCACCATTGTGTTTTACTCTGCTTTACCTACCCCACACTAAAAGTATGCGCAGTCCTCTGCACATCATGCTTCAACAAATACATCAGCTCCTGTGCACGAAAGCTTATTACAACACAAAAGAACAATATTGAAAGGGAAATCTAATCTAAATGGCAACATTGCCTTATTACAAACATAATGAAAGGAAGCTTATTTATAGTAGGGCTTCAGCCTACTCCCATTAAAGTAACCAAGAAACATAGTGCCATCAAGCACTTATAATCTACATGCACTTGTTTCCATAATCTTTCTTACTTTAAATGGTCCCAACCAATGCACTCTCAACTTTCCTGGGTGGAGCACGAACTTTGAATCATAGAGGAAGAACCAATCCCCCAACTACAAAAGACTTGTTCCTGATGTGCCTATCATGCCAATCCTTTTGTCTCGCCTTCTTTGTCTTCTGGCTCCATCGCACAATTACGCACTATTCATCCAATTGCATTAACTTGTCAATGCGCTCTCTTACTGCTTGTTCATCCGCAAGTACTCGTACATGCGCAATACGCAAGGATGGTAACATGAACTCAACAGGCAATATTGCTTCTGCGCCAAACACCAACTGAAAGGGTGTGGCCTTGTTCAACCTCTTGTATGTAGTTTTGTATGCCCAAAGTACAACTGATACTTTATCATCCCAATCCTTTCTTCCCACATCACAAATTTTAGTCAAGGTTTGGCCCAAGATTTTATTGAATGCTTCTGTCATGTCATTAGCCTGTGGGTGATAGGGAGTTGTCTTGTGATGAGCTACCATGAACTATGCTAACAATATTCTGATTGTTTCATTAAGAAAATGAGTTCCCCTTTCACTTGTAATGATAAATGGCAATCCATACCTACTAATAATGTTCCCCATAAGAAATGCACAAGTGTAGTAGTAGTATAATCCTTGGTAGGTGCATAGCTTCTAACCACCTTGTTAAATAATTTGTGTAAGTAATTATGTATACGTGCTCCTGTACATCGTGTAGTTGGCGCAATCAGTCCAACAAAATCTATAGCCCATTTTTCAAATGGTTCTACAGATGTTATGGGGCAAAATACATTTCATCCCTTTGCCTGGCTTTCCAATCCTTTGGAATGGTCACAAGCCTTGACAAACTCCTTTGTATCCTTGTATAGTGTTTCCCACCACAGTCCTAGAAGGAGTATCTTGTGCACATTTGCTTCTCCAGCATAATGTCCTCCAACAATGCCACCATGTGCCTCTTCCATGATTTCCTTGGCGCTCATGTTCCAAACACATATGTGTAATACCTCATCATGACCCATCTTGTAAAGGTCTCCCCCAACCAGTTGATAAGGTGACAAACATGTATGGCCAATTGCTTTCTTCTCCATTGTCTTCATTCCTGTGGCGCAATACATGTGTGCAAGAATACCTGCTATATCCTCCAAATCTATAGGCGCACATAACCTAAATAACTGTGCATCTGGCATCCTCATATTGTATCCTCAATACTCTACACGTCCTCACCAAAATTTATGCACGAAAGATGGTTTGGTCCCAAATTACTCTTGTTTGGCTTCACTATCACTGAAAATTCAAATTCTTGGAACAAGAGAATCCATATGCATATTTGACCTTGTAATACTATTTTTTTGAGTAGATAATTCAATGTCATATGATTGGTATAGCTTATGAAAGGAGTGGCGAGAAGATACTTCCTAAATTTATGAAGCGTACACCATAGACAAAGCCTCCACTGCTTAGTAGTTGTGTAATTTTTTTCTGCAGGTGTTAGCTTCCTGCTCGCAAAACAAATTGGGATGATCAACATTACCTTCTCCCGGTTGAGCTAGCACTGCTCCAATTGCTGTTTCCTGAAGCATCCACATGTACATGAAAGGTAAACTCCATGAAGGAAAGCGAAGGATAGGTGCAGTTGTCAATTTTCCTTCAATTGCTCAAAATCTTGTTGTTGCACATCCCTCTAATAAAATTTCCCTTTAGCCTTCAACAGTTCTTCTAGTGGCACAACTATCTTGGCATAGCCCTTGATGAATTTCCTATAATATCATGTATGCCCAAGAAATCCATGCACCTCACTTTGGTTAGTTGGCTCTTCTAATCCCAATATAACTGCAATCTTTGTTGGATCAACCAGAAGATCCTCTTTGCAGATTATATGGCCCAACAAAGTACCAAATGGTGTAGCAAAGATGCATTTTTTGATGTTCAGAGATATAATGAGCTACCTACATCGTTCAAACATCAACCTTAAATAGTCACAATGGTCCTTTACCAAGCCATATATTGTCCAATCATCCAAATACACTTGGAGAAAGTTATGGATGAAGTCTTCAAAAGCTTGGACAACAATGCACAAAAACACTGCTAATGCATTTTTTAATCCAAAAGGCATAATTGTATATGCAAAGAACCCCATTCTGTTGTAAATATGGTTTTAGCTTGATCTTCGCTTGTAATCCTAACTTGATGATATCCATAGAAACCATCTGTGAATGAATATATCTCACGCCCTACTACACCCTCAAGAATTTCTTTAGTGAATGGTGTGGGGAAAGGATCAATAACATAAGAAGCATTTAATACTTTGTAATCCACACACATCCTTATCCTTCCATCCTTCTTTATACTTATGACCATGGGGCCGATCCATTCTGATTCCTCAATTGGCTCAATGATACCTGCCTTTAGCATGTTGTCAATCTCATTTTTCACTTTGACGCGCAAGTTTGGATTCATCCTGTATGGTCTTTTATGCACTGGTCTTGTGCCTTCTTTGAGTTTGATCTTCATCTCTCCTAGTGATGGATGAACACCCTTTAACTCATGGTATCCCCTAGGCAAGAGATCCTAGAAGTCGCGCAACAACTCCATTATCTTGGTAACTTCTGTGTCCAACCAATAGTCACCAATGATTTTCTCTTTAGGTGCGTCTTCTATTCCCAATATTCACCTTCTTTGTCTTAACTAGTAGATGATATGCGCATGCCTTATCATATACCTTTTCCAACACCTCTTTCTCACCCTCTATGTGTTCTACATTAAAATATTTGACCTCTTCATCATCAATCAGGTATACTAATTTTCCTTTCTCTTTTTCCTTCCACGCGCACTATAGGAGATCCACATCAGTTTCTAACCATGCATATTCGTTGGTGCGACCATCCAGAAGGACATCATCATATAACTGAGCTACAAGCACTTCCTCTTTTGCGCTATCCCCCACAGTGATGCGCTTCATCAACTGCAAGGCCTTATGCTCCAGAGGGTTAGATGAAAAGTAATTGAAAGTGTGCACCATACTTGATGTCATATCTTGCCAATTGGCGGTCTCTTGTTTCAGCTCAACATGTATGTACCACGCGCAGGTTTGAGAATGAAGCCGCCAATGCACACAAGAAGGTTTCCGTCCCCAAGTGTGATCCTGTTGAAGGGTTTTGTCCTCAATAGGTGAGCAAGGAAGGGTTTTCGTCCTTTAATGGTAAGAAGAGAAGCTACACTAGCTCCAAATCCAAGTAAATGTCAAACTGATGAATGATAATGATCTTCCTCCTCCATTCGAACCTCTTTAAGTACCCTTCTTTGGCACCAAGGATGACTAAGAAGATCAATCTTCATGATCTACCTCTTAATGAAGGGGGAAGTGCACCTTTAATCTTCTCTTAAGAAGACCAACCTGATAAAAAGGGAAAGAGTATTTCTTTATCTCTGTTGTAGCTCTCAAGAAGAACAACCTTAATGAAGGAGAAGATAGAAGTTCCTTTTTGCTTTGTCGTTCACCTATCACCTAGTCAAATCACTCCAAGCCATAATTAGTAATCAAATAAATAAGGAAAATACAATCACCTACAATTACAACAATGTTTACCTCCCTTGCTTTCCTTCCTTGAAGCCTAGGGAAGTTGGAATGGGCCCAAGGCCTTCATGGTGACTAGCTTGGAAAAGGGGACATTACAAAATCCTTCATGAATCTCCTCAAAAACAAAGTAGTGGGGCTGGGAACAAGTCATTATTGACTGAAAATGCTCTGAAAGATTGGAAACTATCCCTTCTCATGTTTGTCCTCTGTTGGGTGGCACCAAACAACAAGTTGGACAAGCGGGGAATTTCTATAACAACAGTACACAAACTCATGATAACATGCTTGAAATCCCACAAATCAAGACTCCTACTACTTCCAATCATACCTCCAAATCCCAGCTGAGTTATAATGCTCGGAACAACAAGATAACAACCATCACGCTCAATTGTAAACACAAAATTCATGAACTTAACTTCTACTTTTATTGGAGCACTTGCTCCAAGAGCCTGCTTATGAATTAGGAATTCAAAATCCTTATAACATGACTGCTGTGTTGAATAGAAAATTGTAGGTTTTACCTCATTATTTGCTGCCCATATGTCATGCCTTCTTCCGGAAGTTCTTCCCCTCCTCTTGGCTGTAGCAACTTGAAGAATCCCATTTGTCATGCTTGGAAGCACAACCTCTTGGTCATCAAGCTTGAGCCTCAACTGCATGGTTTGGTAGTCTTGGGTAAATTTACCCAAAGAGTGCAGCCATGGCGCTCCAAGTATCAAATGTGTATCTTCATTACAATTCACATAGAAATCACCACTTACCATGTGCTTTCCCAAGGTGGGCTTGAGTTGTTGGAACCTCTTAGTGCAAGGGATGATGGGGCCATCTTCTAGCATCTCATCCTTCACAAGGGAGTTTGAATGCACAACAAACTCCATATGATTTCTCATAAAATTTCTTTCTAACCATATGCACAAAATGAGGCACTTACTAGCCATAGTAACATGAAACCCTTTGAGGACTTGACCTTTTTTGCAACTCAAAGAATCTATGTACCCTCTGCCACTTAGAGTGTTCTTCACGTTATCACCATTTCCACTATGCTGTTCATGATGACCACCAATTATACTATGAGGCATCAAACTTGATATAGGCTCATTCTTTTCAATAAGCTGCCCATGGTGACACAAGTATGGCAGCGACATAGGAGGAGACCAAAAAATTGAAATGTGATTTTCAATATCATACCTTGGGCTGTCCTCAACTTGTTCATCTTCTTTTTTCAAATGAAGCTTGATTAAGATCTCATCTATTCAACTAGTGGAGCTCTTCCCACCTTGACTTCATCCATAATTTGTTGGCACATGCATGGAGCCTCTTCGTGGTTTTTGCCAAAGCCATGTACACCATCAACTTGCCTCTTATTGACTGTTGTTTTGAAAATTCCAGCAAACTGAGTATTCTCATTATCACCTAAAGATTGGGCTTCAACCACCAAATTCCCTCCACATTTTGGCGCATCATATTTCCCTTCTTTCTTGGGCTCATGCTCGATGGTTTCTTCATCAAACACACGCCCCTTCATACTGCTGTCCTGAAAATCAGTCAATGACTCATCCCTAGGAAGAGTGATAGGTACTTCTAGGGCTTCCATGGGCTACCTCCTTGCGATGCCCAACAACTTCTAGTGTTCTTCTTCCTTGATCACAAGGGAGGGATTCTTTCCCTCTAGGTTGGAACATCTTTCCCATTTTCCTTGGGCATAGCTCGAGGTTTAGACCTTGGTCTAATTCCCACTTTACCTTTCTTCAACCCTATGAATTCAATGAGTGATATGGCATCACAAATTTTCTTTGGAAGAGCTCTATACTCCTCATAACTGTCCGCAATGTTGTGACCCATTGAATGCCTTGTTTCAACTACTGGAATGACTTCCTTTCTTGGGAGGAAGGTACGCCGGAATGACCTAGATGAAGAATCACTCACGATTCTTGGTGGCTGAGTATTATTGCTTGCCCTTAAAGAGCTTCCTTCACCATTTAGGTTTTGCATGGCATGAATCAACTGTGCCATCCTATTTGCCAAACTTTCTTGCCCTTGGGCAAACCTCTCATCCCTAACATCATCAAAATGTATGTTCGCCATTTATCTACTCCTTTTGAATGAAACCCTCTACGTTGGGAAGATTGATGCTCTGATACCACTGTAATGCCCTTTTTTAGGGCTGAAACTGAAAATAAGAGTTTGGGTTCAAACCCAAATGAGATTAATCTGATTTTTACAACCACAGTTCTGAAAATATATATAACCCTAGCAATGAACTGAAACTACCCTTTTTGGGAATGAAACACCCTTCAAAACAAGCTGAAAATAGGTGTATAAATCCTCCTATGGCAACGAACTGCAATGGCACTTAATGGCATGAATTCCCATGCAATCACAAGCTGAAATACACTTCAAAATAATTAAGAAATGAAGAAATAAATCACAGTTGTAATTAATTAAATAATAACAGAAAGTATAACTCACATTAAGGGCTGGAAATGAGGATTCCAAGACCCCAAAAATATCAATAAAGTATGAAATCAACTTTATAAATTATGAGGAAGGTGAATATAAGCTCCAATTGCCCAAATGTGCCCTAGAAGGCACTTAGCTCTTCCTCCAACCAAGTCGCTACCATAGGAGAGGGTCCAAAATAAATGTAGAAACCTTAGGAGATCTTCCTCTCTCAAACCCTAGCTGCAGACCAGCAACATCACTTTCTTTGAAGCCCTTCAAAACCACGAATTGAAGAGTTTTCGTTCTTCAACTTGAACAAGGAAGGGTTTTGTCTTCCTTGTATGCCACGCCAAAGGATTTTTATCCTCTAGTGGAAAGGAATTGAGCAATCAACCGAAAAACCACGAAAGTAATTTTTTTTGACAAGATAGATCCTCAAAATGAGTCCAAGCGCCCCCTTTTATATCCTCTTGGTGGTGCCAAAGGTCAATTAGGGAGTCTTCCCCCATAACCGACTTCATAAGGATGTTTGCTTTTAATTTTCACTTGGTTTTCACCTTTTCGACCATGCCGACCTGCCTCATAAGCGAAACTATGAAAGAAGAATATAAATACTCACAAAAAAGACTAAAACACACAACAAACACTTCCCTTCTTCACCCCTTTCTTGCCCACAGGAAGTGGAATGGGCTAGAAGTCTCCAAAATGAACTAGTTTGAGAAAGGGGACATTACAGGAAGTAATTGTCTTGTTTTTCAGTTAATTTCGTGAGCATTTGCATTCTTCTTTAATCGTTTTCTATATAAGTCAGGTCAGCTGAGTTAAGAAGGTGAAGAGTCAAAAGGAAAAATAAAAGAAAAGTAACCATTTGAAAGTGTGAAGAACTCAATATTAGCATGGGAATGTAAGCACACAACCTGAAAACACAGAAAATACAAGTTGCAGAAAAATGAAGATCATAATATTATTGCACCACCTTGTTGTTTCACATCTAGGAAACACACAAATAAGTAGGTGTTTACAAAACATATCTTCATCCAAATAATAGGTGGGATTAGCCAAACATAGGAGATGAGATTATCTCCATAAATTAAGGAGTGGAGAGAATCTCTCAAACAACTCCAAGAAGTTACAATATCTCCCAAAACATTATTTGCAAATAAAATTATATATGCTCCATAAATGAGTTTATTAGGTGTAATGCAATAACTAGTTCACATGGTCTGGTGTGAACGTGTTTACACCAACACCCTCCCATAAGCGAATGCCAGGGAGCAAAACCAAGAAAGGGTCTCAGCCACTATGCCAAATAAGGTACCCATTTCAAATAATAAGAAAAAAGAAGGAAGGACTTCAACATGTTGAATCCCCCCAAGGACAACTTCCTTCACTCCAAGCTTTTCTAGTAACTGAAGATAACGAGGAGATGTGAGGGGTTTAGTGAAGATGTTTGCAATTTGATCGGCTGTAGATACAAACTTTAAGTGAACAACATCATCCTGAATCAACTTCCGAGTGAAGTGCATATGAATTTCAATGTGTTTGGTATGCTGATGTTCAATGGGATTATGTGCTATCTGGATAACATTATGATTATCACACCAAATTATAGTAGGAGTCTCATGTGGAAAGCCAAACTCATCAACTATTTGGCAAAGCCAAAGAACTTCCTAACTAGATTTTACTGCACCTCTATATTCAGCCTCAATGGATGACAAAGCAACTCCACTTTGTTTCTTGCATGCCCATGCAATTGGACCTAATCCAAGGTGAAAAATGAAGCCAAAAGTAGATTGTCGTGTATCACAACCACCTCCCCAATCTGAATATGTATAGCCTTCAATATGACAAAATTCCTGTGGTGAATAATGGATGCCAAAATTTAGAGTCCCTCTGATATATTGCAAAATACGTTTTGCTGCTTTCCAATGACTCTCATGAGGCTCATGTGAAAAACGAGACACAAGGTTAACAGCTAAAGTGATATCGGGACGAGTGTGAGTGAGATACAGAAGGCTCCCAACTAGTTGCAATAGAAAGTGGCATTAACTAGGTTAGATTTGCAATCAACAGTCAATTCAATACTTGACTGAAATGGAGTGGGGGATGGCTTACAATTAGCCATGTTGAACTTCTGTCACAAGTCTGCAACATACCTCCTTTGTCCAATAGAAATTCTTGCCGAGGATTGATGAACTTGGAGACCAAGGAAATAATGCAACAAACCCATATCTATCATATCAAAATTGGCTTTCATGTTGTGTTGAATGTCCTGAATCAGAGAAATTGAGTATCTTGTAAGGATGAGATCATCAACATATAAAACCAATATCAACAAATTATCACCACGGTTTAGGATATACACAATATGGTTGGTTTCACATCTATGAAAACCAGTAAACAAAAAATCATCCATTTTCTCATACCAAACTCGTGGAGCTTGTTTGAGACCATATAGAGAACGAGGAAGTCTACAAACCAATGAAGAGTTATAACATCCCCATTTTAAGATACTAGAACAAGGGAATTTTTTTTTTTTTTATACAACTTTCCCTGTTATGAATTATATAATTCAAACACACGTTCAAGTTTTAATAATTGTTCTCTGTCCAACTAATGCAATTTGGATCACACAATTTCTTTTTAAAACCAATGTTCTCTGTTCACATACTTGCAATATGGAACACACATTCAATGCCATTCAATCATATAACAGATACCATATGCTGCTGTAAATGACTCGAAGAACTACCGATCTCCCATTTTATGGCTCGGAGTTTCAGCGATCTCTCATTTCATGACTCGGCGACTTACCTGATCCTTCATGTTAATCCATGCATTGTATAATGAATATACAGGGTTCTCTTACCATTTTCGGTTATCGAAGTGATCCATTTAAGAAGCCTATCTGAATATCTGTTACCGATATTCGTCTGACATCCTGCATCTTAAACTAGGTGATTAGGACAACGCAACCAGCACTTGCGATACTTTGGCCAAAGATTTTCACATGCTTTGCATGATCATATTCCTAGATGTGGTACACATCAGTGGAATACGTCCTTCACCTCACTTCGTCTGTTATCTAGAATGGTCTTTCCTGGTCTCTTCCAGTCCTTCCGTTTAAGGTCAAGCTCTAACCCCAACTAGCAATATGAACGAGTATAGGAAGTTACTCATGGTAACTAAAGATACGCAGACATACGGTGTCATCCCTAGACGACTCCGTGTGTCTAGTTACCTTTAGTCCTCCGGAGTCACTCCGTATACGTGATCACATTCCTATCCCTAGCCAAGAACTTAGTATCCAGCTTATGTAAACTTGATGAATTAATTCGGGAGGTCAGTGTAATATGTCAGCTATAACATTGTGTCGTCATGAAGGTCCCGCCTTCATGAAGACACCATATTGTAGCTGGCGTATGTCAATTTCCTACGGAATCCTCTCATCGAGAGTACACATCCAGCTCGAGTGTGATTTGGTTATGATCTTAATATTTAAGATCAACTTTCAGCAACCATGTTGATCCTTAAACCTCATTCTCATTACGGTTGTATGTAGCTAAGAGAGACTTAATTTGTCTTCCAGCGTAATATACATCCTCTCCTTCATACCGAAGGGTTGCATATTCTCTTCTTGGTTCCTTTCTTTAATCTTTGGACTAATCAGTCCATTACCGATAAACTTAATAAGTTTAACCTATTAAACTTAACCAAGTTTTTCCACAACTGTAAACAAATTCAGAATTCCATCTTATTAGACGTCATTTAAACGAGGTCTAATTTTTAAATGAACTTATTCATTTGTTCTTCTTAACCCTACTTCAGTTAAGGTCTGTTAACAATAGATATGTTTTCCCATATCTATATTTTCTGAATTTAAACATTCGAGGCTATTAACGGAGTCCGAATACAAGGTTCGGCTGTTCTCAAGTTATTTGATATTCCTTAGCTTTCAAGCTAATCCCGAATACCTTTCAATTAAGAGATCATGTTTACCTAAATCCTTTTTAATGTCAATTTAAAATTCATCTTAACCCAAGTATGAACTAATTGCACATTTCAACGTAAAAGTTGCATTCAGGTAAAGAATAGATGTTATTTCCTTTTAAATTCATCCATCAACATTGGATAATTCCAAATCAAGGAATAATGTTATATTCTCAAACTTATTCAACAATATCAAACTGATACAGTCATTAAAATATCACACTTTTACTTGTATTCATCCATCGGTCTTACAATCTATACATTTGCCAGTCCAAACGACTGGACTTGTTTATATCAAACAACATTACAACTCATAAAGATAGAAGAATGTAATTTCTTCCTTTCTCATTTCCTCGTAGAGGAGTAATAGCTATCAATACAATCCATCTTCAGTTAATCAAAAGAAGTATCAGAAAACAACCATGTCTTCATTTATAACCAAGTTCCATCTGCAAAATTACTTGCACGGGTCAGTTCGTTGAACTGAGCATATTAAGCACTTGTCATTAAAATGAGGTGCTTTTAATTAACTGTCTCAATAAAAGAACCCTGCTTTTATGAAACGTTAAAATGAACATCATCCAAGAATTAAGTACCGAAAAGGATGAACAGCATAACAACTCAATCATCTAATTACCATCCCAATCAGACAAAGGATTACTGCCCTCTTTCCCGAATAATTATTACAAGAAGTAATTTCCTTCAAACATTTCCAGATTACAAACATCTGTAAGAACTGAAAACACAATTATGCAAACTGCTGTTCTAACATAAATGCTGTAATTTCCATTCCCTTACATTAGTTAGAGAAAGATTCACAATTAGATTTTTAAATAAGACTTCCAGCAGAATCATTTTCCTTTCCTTTCATACTACTCGTCTAATTTCAACAATCAAACACTGAAGAGAAAAGTAGACAGCAATTAAATGCAGATGCTCAAACCAAGGCAGTACAAATTCATTCCATAACAATTACAGATTTACCAACTGTATGAGAGAAGAATTGAACACTAATTCAAATTATCCATCCACACTCTTTTTCTTTTCTCTTAGCTGCACTGAGAATTTAATCCAGGCGTGATAC
Organism: Taxus chinensis; assembly: GCA_019776745.2. Taxonomy (NCBI): domain Eukaryota; kingdom Viridiplantae; phylum Streptophyta; class Pinopsida; order Cupressales; family Taxaceae; genus Taxus; species Taxus chinensis. The sequence continues at coordinate 511,485,107 of CM034153.1, read as the reverse complement.
CAATCAATGGTAACAATTCAAAGTGAAATAAATAAAATCATTAATCGGATACAAGGAAGAAGGATCATATTACCTCTTTGCACTGTTTAACCAAATATCCGCTATTTAGCACAGACATGATCCAACAATATGATTCTTTCCGCATAATATATTTCCCTTTAAAATAATTCACTCTACAGACATTTACGTCTTTATAACATGTAGAGTGTACAACAACCACAACAAGTCACACTTTCATCCTAATAATGAGAGAATTCACTTTCCAACAGCAAGGTAATAAATCCATTCATATTTTGTTTTAATGAAAACAATGAAGAATTTATCATCCGTATATTATATATATAAATATATATATATATTGAGTTCAGCAAGACGCAACATATAACTTGCATGTTCTACCCAGTCCATTCTATAGACTGGCTATCCTATTCCCATCCATATCAAAACTTCCTTTCAATCAGGCACATACGAATACCAAGAACAAGTAGGTAGAACATCGTATCCATCTTAGAACAAACAATGTAAAGATGCTACTATGCTCTTACTGTTACTAGAAGGATTCATACCTCATACACTGTATTATAACCAGAGGAACAGTTATACAGCAGCCTTGTCAAATATTTTTACGGCTTTCTATATCCATTAATGCACACAATTCATAGATAACAATTTGCACTTTGCTGTTACCTACAACAAGTTCAACCCGTAATGCACAGTGAAGCTCTATTGCCATTATTTCCAGAATTCAAAACAACAGGGAGAGAAAAATTTGTTCCATTAATTATTTCAATAAGAAAAACAATCATTTTCTTCAAAACACAACAAGAATACTCAAGTCGAGTTCGTTTTATAATGACATCTCAAACCAGAGATCATATGAATCATTTCATCCTTCCATTTTTACAAAAAAAAGCACAACACTCAGAAATAATACACGCATAGCTAATACATTCCACCACTCAAACCCATATTGGCAATAGAACGAATGTTCAACACTGTCAAAACAAATTCACACAGCATGAACAATTTCATTCAATTTACCCATTTGCAAAGAAATACCCAATTCGAATTCTTTCTCAACAGACATTTCAACCCGAAAATCACATTAACTAAATCAACCATTCCATTCAAAACAACAACATCAGTAAATCAAGTCGCCCCTCAAGAGCAGACTTATTTCATTCACCTATTTCACAAAAGAATTTATCCAAGTCGTACTCAGCAAGGAAAAATGACTCAACCAAAATTACTTCAACATAATAGCCAAATCGAATAACCAAAACCCCCATCATAAGAGCAGGGTTGTTTTAATGAGGCGATTAAGCAAAAGCAAGCGGTTTAAGGAGAAGGGCTTAACATGCCCTTTTTTTTGTGGTTCGAAGAAAACCGCGCCCACTGGAGTTGTTTCTCTCCACGACGTCCTCGGCCAGGCTTTCCAACCAGTCCCCTAACTTCCACAGGCTCCAAAAATAGCCTTGCTTCTCCAAGAACAGAGATAATAACCAAAATACAGCAGGTTCGACAGAACCATGGAGGAACAAAATGCAGAGCAACTAAAAACCCAATGCACACAACAACAAACAAACTTCCTTCACAATCCTCTTTCCAAGGCGAGCTGGTCGCTAAGACCAATGCCATTGAATGCATTGAATGCATCCCTTTTTCCTTTTTCCTCACGCCACCCGCCGACTCAAGTTGGCGAGTTTCTAATTTCAAATTTTTGCATGCAATCATGGTTTAGTTTCATAGCTAGTTGGACGCCTCCAACTTTTCCCATGTTCCCGCCAAACTTGGCGCTGCAACCTGTAAGGACGTCATTCATTGTCCTATTAAATTTCCTACCTTCCCTCCTTATCCTTTCCATCCACATGGGTCCATGCGTCCCCTTCCTTAGGTTAGGATTAGTTTAGGATTTTAATAGTCCATATCTAGGTCATTCGCCTAGTTCATAGGTTAATAGAATTTATATCTATTTTCACCCTTATGAAATCTAAAATCCATATAGGATAGTAGTTAGGGTATAAGATAAAACTTAGGGGTAGGTTAGGGTTTAGTCCCCTAATATTTAATTAATTAGTTTCCAATCAAGTCTTTCCGCCTGACAGTCGTATTCAACACAATGCAGGACGTTTCGTCCTATGTTCCACATACCTGTGCCACTTGCATCCAGGCCCTTATCATCTTACGTTGTCTAGCGTTACAACGGTGTGTGGTTCGAGAATCAAACCTTTTTCATTGGCATCTATGTACCAGATATTCATACCTGTAATCAGGTGCTGCAACCTTTATATCAACCTTCAGTCTGGTTTAGAAGTAAATCGACAAAGCGATCACAAGAAGGCCACAACATACCTTGGATCAATGGAATTGATTCAAGGTGTGCTGTCAATCAGCGAATAGAGTTCATCAAGCATACAACAAGTCTGTTGTCTCATTAGCAATTACACAAGCAATAATAACTTCTGTCCCAAGTAACAAATTACAGCAAACAAGGGTCCAGATTAGCAACACATTCCTCTAAGATCAAAAGATGTGTCTTAACATATTTATCTTCATTTCTACAGTTACAACATCATGAAAAGTAATTACCATGATAACTTACAAAAATCAAGGCGTTACAAGAGTCCTGCACAAAACCTTGAGGTTGATTCATATAAATCTCCTCATGGAGATCACCATGCAAAAAGGCACTCTTTACGTCTGTCTGAAAAATTGACCACTGATGAGAAGCAGTGAGGGAGAGAACAAGGTGAACTGAATCCATCTTTGCTACAGGAGCAAAAGTCTCAGAGTAGTCCACTCCTTAAACTTGAGAAAATCCCTTAGCAACAAGACGGGCCTTGTATGTTTCAATTGATCCATCAGGAGCATATTTGGTCTTATAGACCCATTTAGATCTCACAATGTTTCTTCCTTTAGGAAGAGGCATCAATTCCCATGTATTATTCTTCAAAAGAGAAGAATATTCCTCCTTCATAGCAGCTTGCCACTCTAGATGACTAGAAGCTTCAGAAAATGTGACGAGATCATTAGAAATAACTTGACTTACAAGAGCCATTCCCGAAGGCATAGACTTAGTGCGATGAATAACATCACCTGAAGTTTTAGTTCTCGTATGTCGAGGATCACTTGGATCACCAACCAAATCACCAATTGATTGAAGAGTGGATTGTAGCCATTTTGGATGATGTTGTGCAGGAGGAGGTGGAGTAGGTGCAATAGGTTCTTCTTCAGAATCATCATCCATAAACATGTCATCTATATCAGGAGAAGGTGATGTAGGAGAAATATGTTGATCAGATACATGATCCACATTAGTAGAACCAGTCTCATCAATATGAACATCCCTTCGATAAAGTACCTTAAGAGTAGTTGGATCTAGAAGACGACATGCCTTCACATGTTCACATTGACCAACAAATGTGAGTTCTGTACTTTTAGGTTGTATGGATTTCCTTTTTTCATTAGGTATAAAAGCCCAAGCTTTACTTCCAAAAACACGGAAATCAGATACATCCGGCTTCTCACCTGACCATGCTTTCTCTTGAGTTATCCCTTGAACTGTTTTGTGCGAGATCCGATTTTGAATGTAGTTTGCACAATTTATAGCTTCAACCCATAATTCAGCTGCCAAATTCATTCACTAAATCATGCAATTAGCCATCTCCTTCAGTGTTTGATTTTTACGTTCAACAACTCCATTTTGTTGAGGGGTGTAAGGCACTGTATACTGATGCAAAATACCATGATCAATACAAAAATCTCTAAATGCATTACTTATATATTCTCCCCCATTATCAGTGCAGAGCTTTTTAATACAATGTGGTGATTGCTTTTCAACAAAGGCTTTGAAATCCTTGAAACCATCAAACACATCACTTTTATAATGAAGGAAATACACCCATGTTTTCCTTGTAAGATCATCAATAAACGTTAGTACATATTTAGAACTAGAAAATGATCGAGAACGAAGAGTCATTAGATCACTATGTACTAACTCCAAAGGAGCCTTAGCTCTCTTAGCTTGTCCTTTTGGAAAAGGATCTTGATGCTGCTTTCCCAACATGCAACTAGGACAAATACCATCATTAAAAGAAACTTTTGGAAGACCATTTACCATGTTCTGAGAAAATAACTGTTGTAGATACCTGTAGTTGAGGTGACCAAACCTTTCATGACATAACTTACTCACAAAGAAGATCCTTCCGAATCTGAGTGAGGAATTAGGATCAATCTAGAGAAGATCCTTCTCTTATTAAAACTTTATTTGAAAATCTCCATCATCTGAACTTGTACAAAAAGATGTGGGGAAATAGGGAATATCAGGATCTAAACAACACAATGAAGTAGGGTTACCCACCATGTAGCTACAATATCATCAGGATCATTCAATTCTCTTATTACAACTTAGAAAGAGTCTGTGTGAAAAGGATCATTCATTCTCTTTTAAAACCATCACCTGAATTACAGATCTGATATACCGACAACAAATTATTAGAAATGCGGGGAACATAGAGAACATCATGAATAAAACCATTTGGCATATCAACAATCCCTTAACCCACAACATTCAATGAAGTAGAGTTGCCCACCATAATATGAGAAACGCTGCAAGGAGAAACTGAACTCAATAAACTTTCAGAATGTGTTATGTGATGTGTGGCACCTGAATCAAATACCCATCTGTCCTTCAACGAAGACAAAGCCTGTGTAGAAAGAGCTTTCCCTTTACCAGTGTTAGAAGAGGATGATGGTGGTGGAACAGAAAGCTTATGCTGTTTTAACTTTTTTTCAAGTGCTTCAATTCTCACGAAACATCTAGATTCTGGATGATTTGTTTTGCTACAATAAGGGCATGGATCATACACTTTCCTTTTGACAGTCTTTTTCCCTTTCCCAGGACTAGAAGGCTTAGGAGCATCAGAACTTTTATCAGTGGTAGTAGGAGATGATTTAGAAGATTCTGTAGTCTTAGGTCCTGATTTTTGCTTTGGTTTCCCTTTACCCTTAGGAGAATTCGCTACTAATGCCTGATTTGAGTGTGGTAAGGCATCAAGTGACATTAATTTTGACTGTTCACGAGATAACCTATCACAAAAAACTTCAAATGAAGGCATTTGAAACTGGTCTCCTAGAGCATCCATGGTGGAAAAGAAAGTAGAAGTGAAAACTGTAAAGGGACCTTTTAACTTTGACAGAATTAGGAAAATATATTCATCATCTTTTTTGTTTCTACCACCATCCTTCAATTTGCTTCTGAGTTCCTTAAATTTTGTCAAAAAATTTTCTATGGAAGGAAAATTTGAAGGTGACGTAAACTCCATTTCCAGTTGTAATAGTTTGAACTCATTAATTTTGGCAAATAAACTTTCAAAATTTTCCCATACCTCTTTTGGAGACTTTGTAGTTGGAATGTGAAACTGTAGACTGTCGGCATCATTCAGTGAAATGAACCCTAGAGCTTTGTCTTGCTTGCACGCGTAATTGTACTTATCTTTTTCACTGGTGAAGGCAGTAGTATCGAGGCTTAAAAAACGTGCTAGAGACCCCGTGATATAAGCAATTGTTCCATTTTCGTCTTCCATGCAATGGTAGTTTGTCAAATTTAAGGGTTCGAACAAATGTAGGTCTATTATGTTTGTGGGCACAGAAGAAGAAGGCACACTCTTCGGCATACGATGGAAAAATGCATTCCCCCACAAAAAATAATAATGGAAAATAATGACACAACAATGTTTTAGACTAAAAACATTTACCATGCTCCGGGCCAATATTATGCCTAGCTCTCAGATGACATATATGGGCAGCTTCTGGACCAATACTAGGTCTAGCCCTAGATGAAATACTAGGGCAAACTCCAGACCAATATTAGGTTTGGCTCTGAATGAAATACTAGGGCAGCTCCAGACGAATGGGTCATGGGTGCTTCGGAAGGCGAATGTGTGGGCTTGAGCTTCGGACGAATAGTATGGGAGCTCCGAACCAAATGTGCGGGCAGCTCCTAATGAAACAATATGGGAGCTCCAACCAAATGTGTGTGTAGCTCGGTCAGCGAGTTGGGCACAAGGATGACTCAACCGAGCTAGATTCTTGGAGGGCGAGCCGACAGGCAAGTTGAGATGGCGGAGCAGCTTCATACCGATATGAGTGGGCTAGCTCCAGACGAAATATGTATGGGAGCTCCAAACCAAATGTGCGTGTGTAGCTACGGATGAGTTGGGCACAATGGGATGACTCTGGAGCAAGATTATTGTACGAGCTTCAACGAGCGAGTTGAGATGGGGGCGAGCTCATGAGACAAATTTCTACTAAAACCGGACGAATACAATTGAACCCGCAACCTCCTAGAAGCAAATGTACGCCTTTAGCACACGGACGAATACAATGGGAGCTTCCACGTATATTTATATTAAAAATATATCTTGACCAAATGTACTCGGGTAAAAACTAAGTAAAGATGAGTCCAAAAATCGGGTTTTAACCCTAATTGGCCTAGAGGGCTCGCCGATGGCGAGCTGAGTAAGGCCGAGTTGAGGAAACCGCGAAACTCGGTTGGAAGCCAAGCTGAGACACAACTGAGCAATAAAACCAGGGCCAATTGAACTAGCAACCTGGCCAGAGGCAAGTTGAATTAGGGTGAACTCGAGCTACATGAGTCGCATATGACACATTCACTTGCTGCCGAGATACCATATTTTGTTTTTTTATCGAATGTGAACAAAAATAAGATAGGTTGTATCAGGGTTTAAGCCCTAATCGGCTGAGATCAAGTGCAGCCGAGCCAAATCAATGGAGAAACAGAGCCCAAAAAAACATAGACTGAGTTGAGGTTAGCCACAGGGAAACTAGATCTAAACGCACTCAGGTTGCGGCAAAACCAAGTCCAACAAATTGCCGAGCCAAATCGCCACCACCGGAGATGGCAAAAAACAGCCCAAACAGATGCGAGCCGAAGCTACCACCCAAGGGACTACCATTGATTTGCCCAGAGAGACGCAGAGGAATAGGAAGGCTCAGCGAGCTATGCAGTTGTAAGTCGAGCATCCAGAAGGCGAGTTGGGGGCCGAGTTGGGCCTTAACAAGCCTCTCAAAAAACACTCCCCTCAGCAAACAATCACCTAAGAACCCAGATCAAAGATCAAAACTAGAGGTCATGAACAACAGAGAAACAATAAGATCTTACACAATTGCAACAAAATTGCACAACAAAAGATTGAGACTGAGAATCATGCAACAACAAAAAGCTCTGATACCATGAAAGTGTGAAGAACTAGATCTTAGTATGGGAATCTAAGCACACGACCTGAAAAACACAGAAAATGCAAGTTGTAGAAAAATGAAGATCAGAATATTATTGCACCACCTTGTTGTTTCACATCCGGGAAACACACAAATAAGTAGGTGTTTATAAAACATATCCTGCTTGTGAAAGGGGAGGCTCCCTTTATTGAATGCAGATAAAACAAATATCGTGGGTGGCCAATAGGTTGGGGATCACACAGGCACACTCCACTGAACCTGTGGAAAATGCTTGCACCTAGTGCAAGGGAAGAATTTTCTTGAGAGGTGAGATAGTAGGAGTGAGAATTTTGAGAGAGGGTTAATCTTGTAAATAGGCACTAGCATATTTTTACAAGTTTTAACCAGAATTTATCCACACACAATTAGAAGAAAACAAATTTGTTAACAATGGCAAGACACAATGAATTATGAACACAAAATTTCATTAATCCATTCATCAAAGGCTCTAAACACTTTTCTTGGTTATACAAGATTGTCACATGCACAAAGCTGAAAAAGAGAGAATGGAGGAAACATATAGAAAAAGAATAGAAGAATGCCATCTTTTTGCTTGTTTCTTTGTAGTGGACTAGCTACCTACTTAGAGACTTATAAATTGACAATCCTTTGGAATGAGGGAGTCATAAAATATATATTAACCAAATGACTCTTTTCCTACCCCCCACATGACTTTTCACTAACCTTTACAACTTGTGACCTTTCGTATCCCTAGGAAAGAAAGTGAGTCCCTTTTTATTAATTGGAGGAAACTCATTACAATGTTTAACTATAGGTCACATTTAAATGAATAAGATGAAAAGTGAAAAGTAAACCCCCTTAATGAAGAAATAGAACATGAGAGAAGAGAAGAAGGGGGTGGGAAAGAGAGAAGAGAGGAGATAGCTACTCTGAAGAAGATGATGCATTTGCTGATGAAGATCCACTTGCTGAAGGACTTTGGGAGAGTGCTCTTGGAAAAATCTCAATTCCCTTGAACTCTTTGCTGAAACGAGCCGCTGCGGGTGCAACCTTCTCTGCTTGAGGAATGTGCACAAAGCTTAAAGCCTTAAGCCAATTCTCGGAAGTACTGTTGATACTTTTACATTTCATGAACCAGACTTGATGCTCCTTTGCAATGTTGGAAATAACACATCTGATCTCTGCAAGGGATTCCAGGCTGTCTTCATTGAAGGAGAATGGGTCTCCTGCTTCTTTTATAACCAATTCCTCAAATGGTTTCAGAAGATCATTCACTGAAGTATTTTCATTTACCGCAAGTGCTCCAAGCTTCTGCACTTCTTGTTGATGTTTTCTTGCATCTTCTGAAGTGAGCTCATCACATGAATCCAACTCATCAAGAGCATGATTCAACATCTCATATCGAGAAACCACTGTTTGGGAACAAATTGGAGACATGTTTTTAGATGTAGAGTTGAATGCATGTCTTCCTTCCATTATAGAAGAATTGATGTTTCCCATCTCAATCAGCAGTGGAAATAATTGATCCCAATGCTCTTTTTCCTTTTCAATCTCATCCTAGTCATCTTCACTTTCAATGTGGTGGCGATCCTGAATTCAAACAATGAAATAATATCTTAAAACAAGGTCCTACCTTTCTCAAGGATTTTGTTCACCCACTTGTCATTAGCTCTACCTTGCATTGTGTAGCCTTGCATCTTCTTGATTGATTCTGGATCAAAGCTGCTGATTGGAGTGACTTCTTCAGCTGGGAGAGATGGGATGACATTAGGATCCATGAAGGATTGAACATATGAAGTGAGAGTTCTCACGTGTTCTTCCAATTGTTCAATCTTCTCCTTGTATTCTTCATTTCTTGCAAGGAGACGAGTGGAAGATTCTTTGAATAGATGAGCATCTCCTTCATGTGTTGTTGGCCCCAAAGGAATTGTGGTCATTTCATAGTCAGATGGGGTCATCTCACCAATGGGATTTACTACCTTCGGTCGAGCTACTTCCACATACTGATTTCCTGAGGCACCACTGAAGAAGCGAGAAGTAATTTGAGCTTTCTTACCTTGCTTTGTTTTCACCATCATTGAAATAGCTTTAAAATATGATACCACTTCCTGTTGGATTGTGTGAGTCTCTCCTCCAATCATTTCTTGTACCCAAGGGAAGATCTTTAGTTGTTTCAGGTTCAGCATTGGCATGATTGCAGTTTCAAGCTCAGTGCAAGAGGGTACATCCTGCATTTGTTGAGTTGGCTCAGCCGCAGAGGAGATGCTTAGAGACTGATGCAGAATTGGTGGATGAGAAGGATCAATCTCTCCTTGCTCCAGATCTTCTACAGGGTCTTGAATGACTCTTACTTTCTTGTGCAACCTCCTGTAGTGGGGGACCTCAGTTTCCATTGATTTCCTTTTCACGGGCTCTCCTGAGTGAGTAGAGCTCGCAATCCTCTCAATTGCCTTCATAGAAGAGAGATGAGATGCTTGCCTTATGAGAGTCTGAAGACCACCTGATTCAATGAGCACAGCCCTCTTTTTCTTGAACCATTCCTTCGACCTTTGGATTACCATTTCAGTTCTTTCATTGATGTCTCCTGACTCACGAATGCTCCACGAGATCTGTGGGAGAGGCAAGACCTTCACTGCTTGGTATTCAGGATCATACAACTCGGTCCCATCATCTTCTACACCATCCATGAACCAATAAAATCTGAACTTTCTCATTTGGTCGATGGTCATCCTCATGTGATCTCACTCCCTTACCTCAAAATCATCCAAGTAATTGACCTAGTAATCTTCAATTTGGGGAACATGGTGCAAATCAGGAAGATGGAAGGTCTCAGGGTTGCTTTGAATGTCAAAATATGCCCTAGGTGTATATGAATAGAGGTTCAAGGGGGAAAATGAAGCTTCAAGATTTGAGGCATCAGTGACATTCTTACATGAGAAGATTCCAATAGAGATAGGAAATGACACACCTTTCTTCTTGTGGTTTCTAAGTTTGCCATTGACATGGGCAAGCTGCCTCCATAGCTCGAACATCACAATCTTGTCACTGAGGTATCTCGGGAGCTTGTGAGGAGCGAGATCAAACCCTAAAACTTTGATATATGAGAAGGTTGAAAATTGAGTGAAATAGGACCCATATCTCTCGATCAATGTTGCGTCTTGAGAAGACAATCTCAACTCTGGTTTACCTTCCAAAAACCGTATGATGAACATGGTGAATGCATCATTCACCCTTGAAAAATGATGATTACTTTTTTGAGAGTAAGTTGCAGGTACCTTTCATAAGCGGGGGCCCTCTGAGAAACATTTTGAGCAAGAGTCAGGCCTCTGAATGGTCTTGTACTCGCAAGAGCGTATACCAGATATGATGTCATTGTGAACTTTTTGGTGACCTGCAACTGGAGCAATTGATGGTGGATGTTATCACTTATGATTTGTCCCCAATCAATCATCTGATTTCCTTCGATGACAATGAGGATGAATTGTGCCATCCAATCTTGAAAATCTCTTGTGGCCTCTTCGCCCATTACCCTGCTCAACAAAATGATTGCATCTGAATAGCCTTCATGAAACTCACCTCTGGACAAAGCTTTTGGTACATGAGAAGGCTTCCCTTGTTTCAACCATGATCCCAGTGCAAGGCCTTGGAGATAGGATTTAGTCTTCAACCATTCACCAGATGCAAACTCCTTTGTGACTATGACCATGTTGTTACCTGTTGGGATTTGCATACACTGTGAAATGCCCTTCGGGGTGAGCACTGCAAGTATGGAATTGTCCTTTGCTCTTATGATCCTTGATTCTGGATCATAGTGTTGAGCACATGCTAGCACCAATTCTATACTCTGAACAGACACAAGATGACCCCTACAACATACAATCCACTTGTGAAAATCTTATCTTCAACTAGTTCCCTTGGGCCTCCAAGCATCCGACTCTTCAGGTCTTTTAGGTCCATGTGAGCAACATCATTGTCACCCACACCTGGATATTCTGAGACCACGGTTGAAACAGGTTCCAGACCAGAGAATTTGAACTTCATGATTCCAAAAATCAGCAAGATGAGTGAAAATGAAACCAACAACAACTTTCTGCACTCGAATCCGAAACTTTCTATTTTTAGCAAGTAGGGTTTAGGAGCTATTTTTTGGGAAAATTTGCCTTTTTGCTCAAATTTAGTCTTCTGAAGCTCCTAATATAATGAGAGTACCTCCATTGATGTTGCTTTATTGTTTTTAGAAATATTTTCTATTTTTAGTAAGTTACTTTTTTGGAAACTGTTTTGGGAAAGATTTTTTGGGAAAACTGCCTTGTTTTGCCTAGTTTGCTATTTTCACTGTTTTTTGAATGTTCTGAGTAGAGAGAGCTCACAATTTTCAGAGTTACTATTTTTAGTAAGTGGTTGCACTAAACACTTGCTATTTTTAGAATGTGCACTTACCAGTGTCTATTTGCAACGAAAATACCCTCATCGAATTTGGCTATTACCTGGGATCCTGTGCTCCAATTTTCACAGTGATCCGTCTGCTAGAACTCTTGCAAACTGAAAAAGCAACTTCTAGGGAAAGGGTTTTAGGTTTGCTGTTAAAAATCTAGGGCATCATTAGGTTTGCAATAACACTCTTCTCAAAGGCGTCTGGGATGATGATCTTATTTGAAAATCTCACTGGAATTTGAAAGTTATGAAGAAATCATTGTTTTCATGTTTATGGCTGCCTTGGAAATTTTTTGGCAGCATTTCTGGTGTTTTTTCATGTTTTTGGAGGTATTATGGCTTCAACAATGGAGGTCAGGTCGAACTATGTGAAGAAATGAGAGTTGGAAGCAAGTTATTTTGTGTTTTTAAGTTACCCGACAACTGTTGTTTTTGTTCACGGGTGAGAAAACAACATATAATTTAAAATTAGGGTTTTGTTGGCTTGAGTATGGGGTGCATTTTTGTGTACCCTTTGTCCCCTTAGGAATGGGGACAAGGGGGACAAGAAAATGTGCCTCAACAGATCATTAGACAAGTGTCATTGGTGAGAGCAGAGGGAGAGAGATGGAGAAAACATGTTTAGACACCTGGGAGCTGAAAGTGGGTCATATGAGAACCTGAAGAGGGGCTAGATGGGGAAATTTTTGTGTCCCATCTATCCCCTTGGGAATGGAACAAGGGGGACAAAAAATTCACCTTGACCAGATGGTGCACTAACAAGTGTCACTGCTGGATGCGAGGAGGGGAGATGGGCTTAACATGTTTAGCACTCGGGAGCTAGGTTGATCGCATGGGGAACCAAAGAGGAGGGCTGAGATGGGGTGCATTTTTGTGTCCCCTTTGTCCCCTTGGGAAAGGGACAAGAGGGACACAAAAAGTGTGCCATGGAGCTAAAGGTGACATGTGTCACTCCAAAAAATTGACTAAGTATGAGAAGCGTACCTTGCACAAGAGAGAACTTGAAGACACAATTCATAGAGCTCCATATGGTCTTTTCGTATGAAATTTTATATGATTTTGACTCCCAAGACCATTTCAAGAACAATGGGATAGGTTTCAGACTTCAATTATGCTTGCATCTCCAAAAATTGGCTCCTTTTTCTTCGAGACAGCAATGTGTGTCTGCCAAGATTGAGTTGCCTTGAGAAACCATCAGGTCTTGTGAAAAATGTGATGATTCCACCATGTAGATAATTCCTTAATATTTCCAATGCCTATTTGTTTGCCTTCCAACTCCTTACGGAGCTCCCAAAATCCTCTAAAGAAGTTCAGGTTCCAATTTTGACTACACACTCCTTACACCTGAAGAAACTGCTTTTGCACAATTTGTCCCTAAACCTCCAAAACTTCCCTAAATCTTCCTAAATCACTTCCAACACCTTCATGGCTCTCCAATACCACCTCTAGATGATTATGGGCTTTCAGATCCTTCCCGGTGGATGCACACCTGCCTTGAAATGGCCAAAATTGGCCTTTCCAGGCCTATCAGAGAACTAGCCTTTGGAAGCACTTTATTGAATGAGATGAATGACCTTGTTACATCATTTCAAACACTAGGACAAGCTTGTTCGACACATTGGGAGGACCCGCAAAGTTGGCATGAGTATGATATAGAAGAGAAATTGATCTGGAGAGGGGTTTAGGGGGATTTTAAAGCAAATTTTTACATTTGGGCTTAGTTGTCATGGTTCAAGTTTGAATTTTTGGGCTTGCAAAAATGCATGACAATTTCCAAAGTGCTTCAAGAAGATTGATGTTGCAGATTTTCAGCTAGGATTTGAGTCTACAGTGATTTCCAGCCCCTTTCATAGGGGAGCGACCCACCTTGGAGAAGAGTCAAGTGGTTTCTAGGGCACAACGACTTCCAACTCAGCCATCATTGCATTCTTCATATTTTTAGCAGCCAGTATCTATATTTGGACTTCATTTTTGGGCTTAAAATCATTCATTTCTGGCCACTTTGTAAGGGTGTTCTTTGCTGTCATTTATTTAATTTCTAGCTGGGGTTTGAAGGCTGAATTCTTGGTTAATATTGGTTCTAAAATATTTCTAAGTTTCCCTACATGTTTTGGATGGTGTGAATGGTGCAATTTTGAAGAGCTATTGCTTTTTCCTTGCTGCTGTTATAAAATCGGAGTACTGTTATAAGTTTGATTTAGTTGTCATAAAATTCAGTTCACTATCTATTGAGGTTTGTGCTATTTCCCTTTGTTTTCAGTTTCAGCCCGGAAAGGGACATCCCAGACAGATTTGTAAGATATCATGGATCCCAAAATGGCTCTTTTACTTTTTATACCAACACTTCAAAGGCTGTAGCAGATAACAACAGGTGCACTGAATGCTAATGCTTCAATAATACGGCCCCACCCACAAAGCTTTCAAATTCTTTTGCCTGCTCACCATGCAAGTTGTTAGGTTGTGGAGCCTGTTTTCATGTATGAAAGTGTTGAAGACTGTACACTAAGAGTATTGTACACTTTTCATGTATCCTCGTCGGGGTTTGGGGTCAGCAGCCCCTGGTAGCAGGGGTTCGGGGGTGCAGCCCTTGAAATTTTTTTTTTTAGGCGTAAAATTTTTTGGCCTCGAAAAATGCACCCGACATATCGGGAAACGTGCTTTTCTCATATGGGCGAGTTTTTTGACCCATAGGTTTATGGGACGGGTTTTGCCCATGGTTTTGATACCCACGGTTTTGTAAAACTGCTTAAGCAGTTGTCTATTTATATGGTCTTATGCATATGATAGATGTACAAGCAAATGTATTGCAGATGTGTTTTGAATTCGGCTGTGAATTTTGTAGAGTTTGTTGAGCATAGCTCCAAACGGATCTGGGTATTGTATTGAGAGAGCGGTGGCTTGTAATAAAATCTGAGCAAGTGATTCTTGGTGGACGTAGCCCAAATTGGGTGAACCACATTAAATACTGTCTCTTTGTGTTGTGTTATTTTATTCTGCAATTTTATTTGAGATCTGTAATAATTTTTGCATATTAGTTTCTACTGTTGCGATTCTATGAGGGATTATTCCGCATATTTTATCCCTTATTTCCTAACAATTGGTATCAGAGCTTGGTTTGGTTTGCTGAAGTGTTGAATCGCAGGGAAAGTTTTTAGCTTGAGTGGGAGCTATGGCAGATGAAGGAAGATCTAGGGTTGATAAATTCAACGGAAAGAATTTTAGTCTTTGGAAGATGCAGATGGAAGATTACCTTTATCAAAAGGATCTTTATACTCCACTGTCTGAGAAGGTGAACAAACCCTCGAGTATGACAGATGCGGAATGGGATTTGTTGGATCGGAAGGCACTTGGAATGATCCGGCTGAGTCATGCATCTTCGGTATTATTTAATGTTTCAAAGGAAAAGACTACAAAAGATCTAATGGATGCATTAGGGAAGTTGTATGAAAAACCCTCTGCCTCTAATAAGATATTTTTAATGAAAAAGTTGTTTAATATGAAGATGTCTGAGAATAGTTCAGTAGCAGATCATTTAAACGATTTCAATACGGTAGTGAAT
Source organism: Taxus chinensis (assembly GCA_019776745.2). Lineage (NCBI taxonomy): Eukaryota > Viridiplantae > Streptophyta > Pinopsida > Cupressales > Taxaceae > Taxus > Taxus chinensis. The sequence continues at coordinate 511,469,854 of CM034153.1, read as the reverse complement.
ATGCTAGCTTCGGTTACAATAGAATTTGATGAAGAAGTTAGGGCTTTATTAATTCTGTGCTCTTCACCTAAGAGTTGGAATAGCCTAGTAATGGCGGTAAGTAACTTGGTTCCAGCTAACTCGAAGTTGAAGTTTGAGGATGTTGTAGGGGTGATTCTAAGCGAGGAAATGCGAAGAAAAAGCTCTGGGGAATCTTCTACTTCAGGGAATGCTTTGACAGTGGAAACTAGAGGGAGACAGAAGAATAGAGGAAACTGTGGAAAATCAAAAGATCGGGCAAGGTCAAAATCCAAGAACAAGATTGTATGCTGGAATTGTGGAAAGCCTGGGCATGCAAAGAAGGACTGTTGGGAGTTTCGGGATAAGAAGAAACAACAAGAAGAAAATAAGGAGGCAAATGTGGCAACGGGTAATGTATGTCAGGATGCTTTGATTCTTTCTTTGCACAATATTACTGAATCTTGGGTTTTAGATTTAGGGGCTTCTTTCCATGCTTCTCCACATAGGCATTATTTTGTTGATTATGTTCAAAGAGATTTTGGGCATGTTTTTCTTGGTGATGATGAGCCTTGCAACATAGTTGGAAAAGGTTCTGTTCAGGTTAAGATGCAGAATGGGAATACTTGGCTATTGAAGGATGTCAGACATGTGCCTACATCAAGACGAAATTTGAATCGGCAGAGCAGTTGGGAAGTGATGGTTGTACTGTGATATTTACAGCAGACTCTTGGAAGGTTACCAAGGGTGCTCTTGTGGTGGCAAGAGGTAAAAAGGTTGGAACCTTGTATTTAACCACAGATAGTACTAATGATTGTAATCTTGTGGCTTCAGATGCAGATACAACATTATGGCACTATAGGCTCGGTCATATGAGTTATAAGGGCATGAACATCATAAAGAAGAATTTGCCTGGATATACAAAAAGAGGTTTCGATTTCTGTGAGAACTGCATATATGGGAAACAAAAGCGAGTAAGGTTTCTCAAGGTTGGACCTACAAAGAAAGAGAGTAAGTTAGAGCTGGTGCATTCTGATGTGTGGGGGCCAGCTCAGGTATCATCTCTTGGAGGTTCAAGTTATTATGTTACTTTTATTGATGATGCAACAAGGAAAGTTTGGGTTTATTGTATTAGAAACAAATCTAATGTATTTGACACTTTTGTTAAATGGAAAGCCTTGGTAGAGAATGAAACAGGTCTTAAGCTAAAATGTCTCAGGTCAGATAATGGAGGGGAGTATTGCAGCAATGAATTTGATGATTACTGTTCTAAGAATGGAATCCGCAGGCAAAAGACGGTTCCAGGAACTCCGCAGCAGAATGGGGTATCAGAAAGGATGAACAAAACAATAATGGAACGTGCTAGAAGCATGAGGTTACATGCAGGACTGCCTCTTTCTTTTTGGGCAGAAGCGGTGAGCACAGCTGTGTACTTGATAAACAGAGGACCCTCAAGTGCCTTGGATGGAGGCATACCTGAGGAGGCTTGGTATGGTAAGAAAGTTGATTATTCATTTCTTAGAGTCTTTGGATGTGAGGTGTTTGTTCACATAGACAAGGATGATAGGACTAAGCTAGAGGCTAAATCAGAAAAATGTACTTTCATTGGTTATGGTGGTGATGACTTTGGATATAAATGTTGGAGTATTAAGGAAAAGAAAATCATTCGATCTAGGGATGTGGTCTTTAATGAGAAAGTCATGTATAAGCAGCAGTTGCAGGAAAACAGGGAAGAATCCAAGAAAGAATATGCAGCGGTAGAGGATCTTCCGGATGGGAAAGTGACACATGAATCAGTTTAGGAACCCCCTCAACAGGAACCCCAAACTCCTATATTGAGGAGGTCTTCTAGGGTAAGAAGAGAACCTGAACGTTTTTCTCCTTCTCTTTATTATTTATTACTCACTGATAGTGGAGAACCAGAGAGCTTTGATGAAGCAATGCAGGTAGATGCCAGGAAGAAGTGGGAGCAATCCATGGATGAGGAGCATCAGGCTCTCATGGAGAACCAGACATGGGATTTGGTAAAGCTACCCGAAGGAAAAAGAGCATTACAGAACAAGTGGGTGTTCAGAGTCAAAGAGGAAGGAGGCAAGAAAATATACAAGGCCCGGTTGGTGGTCAAGGGGTTTGCACAGAAAAAAGGTATAGATTTTGATGAGATTTTTTCTCCTGTAGTAAAAATGACTTCTATCAGAACTGTTCTTGGAATAGTTGCAGCAGAAGACTTGCACTTAGAACAGTTAGATGTAAAGACTGCATTTCTCCATGGTGATTTGGAGGAGGAGCTATATATGCAGCAGCCAGAAGGATATGAAGTCAAAGGTAAAGAGGAGATGGTGTGCAAACTAAAGAAGAGTTTGTATGGCCTAAAACAAGCTCCACGTCAATGGTATAAGAAATTTGATAGCTTCATGATGGAGCAAGGTTATATCAGATGTCATTCTGACCATTGTGTGTATACAAAGAAATTTGAGGATGGAAGTTATATTATCCTGTGTTTGTATGTTGATGACATGCTGGTTGCAGGTAAAAACATGCAGGAAATAAAAGTACTCAAGAAGCAGCTAAGTGAATCATTTGCTATGAAGGATTTGGGTGCAGCCAAACAAATCCTTGGTATGAGGATATCTCAGGATAGGAAGGAACGGAAGCTGACTTTATCTCAGGAAGAGTACATTAAGAAGGTCTTGGAGAGGTTTAATATGCAGGATGCTAAACCAGTTGGGACTCCTTTGGCAGACCATTTCAAGTTATCAAAGGAGCAGTGTCCCAAGACAGAGCAGGAGAGAAACCAAATGTCCAAGGTACCTTACTCATCAGCAGTTGGCAGTTTGATGTATGCTATGGTATGCACTAGGCCTGATATTGCCCATGCAGTGGGAGCTGTGAGTAGATTTATGAGTGATCCAGGTAAAGAGCATTGGCAAGCAGTAAAGTGGATCCTTCGGTATTTGAGAGGGACCATGGGGACAGTTTTGTGCTACAGTGGATCAAACACCACTTTACGTGGTTATGTAGATTCAGATATGGCTGGAGATGTAGACAGCAGGAGGAGCATGACAGGTTATATTTACACTGTAGGTGGGATAGCAGTGAGCTGGATTTCACGACTACAGAAGCTGGTGGCTTTGTCAACCACAGAAGGCTGAGTATGTTGCTGCCACAGAGGCAAGCAAAGAGATGATTTGGTTACAACAATTGCTTGAGGAGTTGGGGCATAAGCAGGAGGAATGTAAGCTGCATAGTGATAGTCAGAGTGCTATACACCTAGCTAAGAACTCTTCTTTCCACTCTAGGACAAAGCATATACAGTTAAGGTACCATTTCATCAGGACAACTTTGGAGGAAGAGAAGTTGAAGTTGGAGAAGATTCATACCAGTCAGAATCCTGCAGACATGATGACCAAGGTGGTCACAAGGGAAAAACTAAAGTTGTGTTCAGCTTTGGTTGGTCTTCATAGAAACTAGTGAAGGGTTGAGAAGCTTGTTCAGAGGAAAACTAGTCTCCAAGTGGGAGATTGTTAGGTTGTGGAGCCTATTTTCATGTGTGAAAGTGTTGAAGACTGTACACTAAGAGTACTGTACACTTTTCATGTATCCTCACCGGGGTTTGGGGCCGGGCCAGGCCCCGAAAATTTTTTTTTTTAGGTGTAAAATTTTTTGGCCTCGAAAAATGCACCCGACATATCGGGAAACGTGCTTTTCTCATATGGGCGAGTTTTTTGACCCATAGGTTTATGGGACGGGTTTTGCCCATGGTTTTGATACCCACGGTTTTGTAAAACTGCTTAAGCAGTTGTCTATTTATATGGTCTTATGCATATGATAGATGTACAAGCAAATGTATTGCAGCTGTGTTTTGAATTCGGCTGTGAATTCTGTAGAGTTTGTTGAGCATAGCTCCAAACGGATCTGGGTATTGTATTGAGAGAGTGATGGCTTGTAATAAAATCTGAGCAAGTGATTCTTGGTGGACGTAGCCCAAATTGGGTGAACCATGTTAAATACTATCTCTTAGTGTTGTGTTATTTTATTCTACAATTTTATTTGAGATTTGTAATAATTTTTGCATAATAGTTTCTACTGTTGCGATTCTGTGAGGGATTATTCCGCATATTTTATCCCTTATTTCCTAACACAAGTATGGTCAACGACTCAAATGATCAAAACAATGGATGGGCACGTAGTAGGACTGCTGGATGTTGACAATAGATCTGTAGCAGCACTGAGAAGAACTCCCTCTTTGTCGAACACTTTACTTTCCGTGCCAAACCAGTAGTAATCTAAGATAGAAATTATTGTATGGATCCAGTGTGGTAAATAGCTTTGCAGCAGTTCTTTATGATGAGGAGAATGGCTGGAAAATAATAGAAAAAAATGCAGCTAGTTGGAGGAGGAGAATGGAGGGATAAACATATTGAAAAGTTCGTGATCATATACCAATATCAGGCCAAGAAGTAAATTGCAAGAGAAAGATTGATAGAATGAAATGGATGGGATATTAGACAAGAAGAAAATATTCAATGAAGTTCTCATGTATTTGATAAAGCTTTGCATGATGCAGGTATGCATACAAGCATAAATAGCCACTAAGGGAGACTCTTCAGTTCATCTTCTGGATTACCGTTCAAATTCCCTTGTGTGTTTATCGTTTACGATAAATTACAATCACTGATACGAATGGCAAATGTGAGACTTAGTATTAGGATATTATTTATAACACTCAAGCCCTCACACAAAATAAGCAGAACACTTTGTGTAGAAATGAGTAGCCTAAGAAGGATGCCCAACAGAACCAAAAGGCTTCTACACCTTCCATCACATATAGAGGCAAGAAGAAGATGGGTAACAAGTATTGTCATCGACACCGCTTGCACACCCATGATGATTCTAGATGCCATGTGCAACGATGCCTGCTTGTGCAATCTACATCAGGCCCCATGCAAATGGACGACACTAATCTAGATAGTTCTTGTTTGAGTAGAAGCGCCAATGCCATTGATGCTTCTGAGGAACGAGAACACCTGTTTCATACAAAGTTTTGGGTCAAAGGACAACCTCTCCATGTCATCATAAAAAATGGGAGTCAAAAGAACATCATTTTTAAAGACGCATACCTCAACACCTTGCACTTCCTACTTCTGCACATCTTCGACCCATATTTAGCTTGGATGACATCCAGTTAGGAAAAGATATACAAGTCCAACGGCAATGCACTTTTTCCGTATAAAGTCAAGACAATGGAGGACAATGTCATGTATGACATCCCACCTCTTGAGGTCTGCGACATACTACTGGGGAGACCATACTTATATGACCATGATGCTACTTATCAAGAGCTAAGCTGTAGAGATGGACTGTTCGAGTTCAAAGGCTGGTTTTTCAAACTCTGTTGGAGTCGTAATTAATGGTCAAAAGTCACTTTAGTCAATGGCTTGCCAAACAATGCTGCAAACTTATCTGTTGCTAATGGTTTGCCCATAGACATTTGTGTTGGCTCATGGTCACCGCATAAGAGATTCATGTTCGAATTCGTCAAGGAGAGAAAGTAGGCATTGATAGTCATGGACTACGCAAACATCAATCGATAATAATTCGTGATTAAGTTTGACTAAAAGAAAAATCATAAAACTATAAGTAAATACAATGAATTCGTCACAGAATATATATAAGGCCTTCCATACACTATTTGAATTTAATAAAATCACCACATATGTATAGTTTATAAGTTATAATATGTATCCCCTCATCTAAAAAACCTTATACAATAAACTATATTAGATAACTTTGGGATAATGATGAAGTAATTGACACGTAAACTACAAGCGTTTAAAAATAAGCAAACTGTCTCCCTTATGAGAGTCTAATAGTATCTTGCAAGCCCAAGAAAGTGATGAAGGTATTCTAGTGGTGACTCTACATAGACTATCGTGTATTGCAATAAGCATCACAACTGGAGCACCCATCGAGTATGGCACTACATACATATTGATCCGACCTCTTGAGCACTAGACTTCCGAAGGCGCACAATACCCCTCACAACATTCAATTTTGCACCTAAAGTTAGGTCCTACCATCAGGCATTTCTGGTAGCATCTTGAACGATGTTTGGAAGCGATTAAACCCAAGACGAATTTCTGACAGGATTTCTATGAATTGGTTGGTAGATAAACTTTCGCGCTTAATCAATGCAACAAACCATACGAATACATTCATGCGACTTGATGGACGAATCCATTCAAGACCTTTCATTTGATACTCTGTCATCATTGATCTACTTGGATTGATATTCTCATCGAATGCAGTAAGTGCTTGGGAGGAGCATGAAGGCATCCGCATAATCTGCGTGTGTCTTACAACATCTTTCAACAATATCTCAATAAGTAATTGAAGTTGCACAATGAAGGTTTCACAGAATCGAATGCCTTCTAATGCACTGCGCAGGTAAATCCAATGCATTTGGGATTTAGTTCTTGGATCTCCTCTTCCAAACAACCCACTATACTGAAAATCACTTTGGGAGAATGGTGAAGTTTGGTGCCAAATACAAAAGCTTCTTAATCAGTGCAAGATCATGCCTAGCTCTTCGCCTTGCGGGAGTTTGATAGTTCTAGTGCACCCAATAAAGATAGGAACATGGATGACTCTGCATAGATATGATCAGCACACTCAATAGGATCATGGTGAAAAATTGGTATCCACCACCATGCATATTGACGACCTCTTGGACCAACTCTCAAGGTACACAATACTTCACCAAGATTGACTTGAAGTCTGATTACCACCAAGTCCCAATTCATCCTAAAGATGTTTGGAAGACAACTTTCAAGACATAGGAAGGATTGTACGAATGGTTGGTTATGCCTTTTGGCTTGACCAATGCACCATCAACATTCATGCGCTTCATGGATGATCTACTTCGGCCCTTCCTCAACTCCTTCGTCATTGTCTACTTGGATGACATCCTCATCTTCAACAAGACTTTGGAGGAGCATGTGGAGCACATTCAGTGCGTGTCTTAGACATCTTGTGCGGAAACACAAGTTGCAAGCGAACTTAGCGAAGTGTTCATTTGGCACACATAAGATTCAATACTTGGGCTACATCATTGACTGATGTAGGAATACATGTAGATCCAAAAAATCAAAGTGATTCAAGATTGGCCTAGTCTCAATTGTGCAATCAATCATAGAGGTTAGTAGAAGCTTTCTTGGACTTTGCTCAAATGTCACATACCTGAGGAGTTTTATTGGACTCCCAAATTTCTATTGCAGGTTCATCCTTGGTTTCTTGCCCATATCATGGCCTCTTAGCCAAATAACGCATGTGCACAAAGACAAGTTTGATTGGACTCATTCACATTGATGCACCTTTGAGGTACTCGAGCAATGTCTCTATGCAATCCCTGTTCCTGCAATGCTTGACATTACACATTGCTTTGAAATTCACACCGATGCATCTGGCTATGCACTTGGTGTGGTACTCCTGCAACATGGACATCTGGTCACATATCACTCGAAGATGTTCAACGACCTGGTGCAAAGGTACTCTACCTACAAAAAATAGTTGTATGCTATTGTGCAAGCAGCTAAGCAATGGCACCACTACATCTTGGGAAAGAAGACAATTATTCATTCTAATCATAAGCCACTTTAGTTTCTGTAAATGCTAAAGAAGCTAGAGAATGTGCAACACATGAAGTGGATAACTTGCCTTCAATAGTTCCATCTCGTGACCTAGCAAAAGAAGGGAAAGGATAACAAGATAGCCGATTTCCTTAGTCAACTGCCGATACACGTGCTCATCACAATGCTGGATACGCGAGGGCCACAACTTTTTACATTGGGTTTCTCTCTACTCGACTAATAAGGACTTCGTAGATGCCTATACCACCCTTGTGCAGGGTGAACAAGTTCATGAGTTCCACCTAGATGACAAACTTCTTTACAAGCTTGGCCATGTATGTGTACTTGATATGGCACACCTCGTTAGAGATTTATTTGGGAGGCGCTCTATGCTAAGACATCGGGGCATTTTAGTGTTACAAAGACTCTAGTTGCATTGTAGACACATTTCTAATGGCCGTGCATGCACACAAATGTGGAGCACCACATCAAGTCTTACATTCCTTGTTGCATTTCCAAGCCCATGAACAAGAAGCTAGGACTTTACACACCTCTACTGGTTCCATCTAGACCATGGAAATCCATTACATGGATTACATGACCAGGCTAACTATGACAAAGTGCCAAAACAATGTGTTGTTTGTTGTATGCATAGGTTTTCCAAGATGGCATCATGGTTCCTTGTGAGGGAAACATTGGTGATGTTGACACTGCCCATGCATTCTTCACCCATGTAAGGGTTACTTTGGACTCCCAACATCCATCGTATCCTACCACAATCCTCGTTTTGTTGGTTATTTTTGGCAAAGATTGTGGGAATTGATGGGCTCACAACTTGATCAGTCGATGACGTTTTATTGTCAGACAAATGGACTAACAAAAGTTGTCAACCACACTCTAGTTCATCTTCAATCTATACACAACAATGTGATGCTACACAATGATAACTGCACATGCATCATGCACTTTACACATGGGTGATAACATGCTTTACATCCAACATGCCTACAACAAAGCTATTCATAGTTCTACAGGGCATAGTCCATTCTAGACATGTTTTGGGTTCCAACCAATGACACCTCTAGACATCTCCTATAGCGCACCAACTGGGACATCGAGTCGTATGCACACAGGAAAAGGAAGTGATTACAGAGAAGCAGAAGTTTTTGCACCATATACAATATGTTCATCAACATGTTCAATATCATTGCTTTCTCGCTGATCAACGAAAGTACAAGGAGCGTCATGAAGCACATTGCACACCTCATGCATTTTGAGTTGGCGATAAAGTTTGGTTGTATCTTTAAAAGGAATGCTTCAAAGGTCCACACAGAAAGATCAAGCCTATTGTGCTATGGTCCTTGCACCGTTCTCTGGGTAGTTAGTGAGAACACCTTTGTTTTTGATCTGCCTCCATACTTGGGCATGCACCCCGTCTTCAATATTGAACTCTCTCAAGCCTAATTTGCCTTTGTTTCTTGATCCAACAATGAATGCTCCATCCTTCTAATTTGGACTCTGAACATTTGCAATTTGCAGATAAGGACTGGATTATTGAAAACCCACACCGTCAATGGCATTCATCAGCTGTTTTGAGTTGTCAAGGTTGTGCAGTATGTTAATCAAGTTAAGTGGTACAACCTTGAGAAGCTTCAGGTTTAGTTCCTTAGCTAACCTCGAGCGCAATGGAGACCATTGCTTCTCAAGAAAAGGTGAATGATCCACGTGGAGCTTGGGTCAAAGCAACTCGCAGCCATACAAGCCTCCTCACTTCTCTAGCAGAATTTGGACTTCACATCACAACATCTCCCTGCAAGGATACAACCTTGTAGTGCTACATAATGACAACCTAGTTGTTTGCGTCATCCCTTGTAGCTTATGTCCTTTGTGTAACTAGCCTTTGTAATGTCCCCTTTTCCAAATTAGTTTGTTTTGGAGACTTCTAGCCCATTCCACTTCCCGTGGGCAAGAAGGAAGTGAACAAGGGAAGTGCTTGTCATGTTTTCAGTCATTTTTGCGAGCATTTGCATTTTTCTTTCATAATTTCTCTCATCAGTCAAGCCAGATGGGTTGAAGAGGAAAAACCAAAGATAAAATTACAATCATCATTATGAGGTCGATCATAGGGAAAACTCCCCAATTGGTTTTGGTGCCACTAAAAGGGAATTAAAGGGGTCGTTTGGACTCATTTGTGGATCATCTCTTTTCGAAAAATTATACTTTGCTTGGTTTTGGGCTAATTGCTCAAATTCTTTCCACTAAGGGGCGAAAATCCTTTGGCGTGGCTACACAAGGAGGACGAAACCCTTGTTGATTGAAGAACGAAAACTCTTCAATTGATTGTTCCTAGTGCTTCAAGAAGGTGGATATTGCAGATTTTCCGCTAGGGTTTGATCTTATAGTGATTTTCAGCCCCTCTCCTTGGGGAGTGACCCACCTTGAGGAAGTGTTGAGTGGTTTCTAGGGCACGGTGTGTGATGTCCCTTTCTAGGGCTGAAACTAAAAATCAAGGAAATAACACAAATCCCAAGTGAAGTAAATTCTTATTTTTATAACAACAGATCTAAAAAATATTAGAAACCCTAGCAGCGAATTGTATAGGAACTTCAAATCACCATACAACCATGCAACAACAGCTGAAAAATGCTTCTAAATAATTATTTCCAGCACTACAACATTTATCCATCCAAATTACATGAAAGAAATGGAGAAAACAAAAAATTATACCCAGCTGCAATTAATTTTATGACAGCAGCGGGCCAGCCGCAAACAAGTGCTGAAAATGATAGATAAAATCCTTCAAAAATTGCGAAATTGTAGATTCCAGCCTTATAAAATATGATAAATCTAAATATCAAAGAATAATAAAGCTTTGTGCCCTAGAAGGCACCCAAATTCTCTTCTACCCTAGTCGCTCCCTAGGGTGGGGCTTCAAACAATGTCAAAAGTTTTTGTATGGCTCCTCCTTGATGCCCTAGATGCAAACCAACAAGATGGTCTTCAATGAGAGTCTTCAACACACCAAATTGAAGGGTTTCTGTCCTCCAATCTCCCATAAGGAAGGGTTTCGTCCTCCTTGGATGCCACACTAATGGATTGTTGCCCAATAGCTGAATGGACTAAGAGCAATCAGCCCTAGAGACCAAGTATAAAGTGTATATGCCAAACGATGATGTGCAAATGAGCCCCTAAGACTCCTCTTATACCCTTTTGTTGGCACCAAGAGCCATAAGGTGTAGACTGACCTCTTAAGCTTGCTTTATCTTCTAATTCCATGTTGGAAACTTCCCAACCTTCCCGACCTCATAATGAGCTTCACTTTATCTTTTAATTTCATGTTGGGAGCATTATAATCCTAGTCGACCTGCCTTAGGGAGTAAAACACCAAAGAAAAACATTAATAACAATAAAAGAAAATTAAAAACGAAACCCAAGGACTTCCCTTGTGCAATTCCTTCTTGGCCACGGGAAGAGAAATGGCAAGAGGTCTTCAATTGGTGCTATTTTGAAAAAGAGGACATTACATGGTGACACTGAACTCAACCATCATTGCATTCCTCATATTTTTGGCAGTTGAAATCTACATTGTACTTTAGTTTTTGGGCCACTTTGTAAGGGTGTACTCTATTGTCATTTATTGAATTTCCAGCCGGGGTTTAGAGGTTGATTTCTAAGTGTCCCTACATATTTTGGATGGTGTTAATGGTACAATTTTGATGAATTATTACTTTTCCTTGCTGCTGTTCTAAAAATCATATTGCTATTCACTTTTGTTATAATTTTCAGTTTGCTGTTATAAAAATCAGATTACTTTCAGTGTGGGTTTGTGCTATTTCCTTATTTTTCAATTTCAGCCTTAAAAAGGGACATTACAGTGATATCAGAGCTTCGATCTTCCCAGCCTGAGGGTCTTCATGCAAGAGGGTGATAAAGGATACATTTGTTATCAAAGGAGAGAGAAGAAGAAATCAGATCGACCAATTGAAGAGTCTAACATGGGCCACCAAGGCTCCCAAAAAGACAAGATCGATAGACTCATTCAAGGGAAAGAAAGGTTGGGAGACACCATGGACTTCTTAGCCCCAACTCTACAAAATTTTCATGAACCAAGGCTTCAAAATGGCGAGGGCACCTCATCTGGAGGTAACAATTCACGGTAGCCCCAAGGATTGATTGGTGGATCAACTACTAGGCCTACTTTGCTTCCAAGGGAATAAGCCATTTTGAAGATGGAAAAAAGGCATTCAATAGGACACAATATTGCGTCCAACTATGAAGAGTGTAGGGCCCTTTCGAATGAGATCCGTGATGCTAATTCACTTGCTGAATTCATAGAGGTAAGCAAGGGAAGGTCGAGGCCAGAGCCTAGACCTAATGTGCCACAGAGGGACCTTCAAAATACCTTGGGAAAGATGGCATTCTCAACTTTTAATGGTTCCAACAAGGGAACAACCTGGGCTTGGATACAAAAGTTGGACACCTATCTATCATTGAGGCCTATGATAGAGGATGATGCAATAAAATTTGCAACCCTTCATCTTGAAGGAATTGCACATGAGTGGTGGTTTCATGGATTGGTCACACAAGGACACAATCTGATCCACTCATATGAGTTTTGTAGAAGACTCATTGGGAGATTTGATAGGGTGGATCCGGAAGTTCACTTTCGGGAGTTAGCACAATTGAAACAACAAGGCATGGTAGAAGACTATGTCGTGGAATTTTAGAGGCTTTCAGTGATGTTTACAGATGTGACAGAGAAAAGGCTCATTGTTTTGTTCATTGGGGGTTTAGCGGAACCACTCAAGGGTTTGGTGAGAGCATTTGATCCTTTATATCTCCAAGCGGCAATTAAGAAATCATTAGATCTTGAAAGTGTTGTTCCAAGGACAACAACAATCAGTGGGTAGCCAAGGGCATCTTGGAATGGAGGACAGCCAAAGGGACACTTGGGACAGCCAAGAACCACATCTTTGGACCAGCCAAAGAAGCATTTTCAACGGGTATCAATCATACCCAAGGAGTTGTCCAAAAGAAGCAAAGAAGCGGAGACAAGGAATGAACTAAGAAGAAAAAATTTGTGCTTCTCTTGCAAGGATCCATGATCTCCTGGTCATCGTTGCCTAGGTAGGGGTAATGTGCATTATATTGAGGTATTTTCATATTGTGAAGAAGAGGAAGAAGCTTGTGTTGATGAGGCAAAGCAAACTCATGATCTGAAGGGTTTGGACAATGCTCTTGCCACCCTATCCGGTGCTCCTAAATATCATCCATTCCAGGTAAGAGGAGACCTACAAGGGCAAAGAGTCATGGTCTTGATTGATAGTGGACCTACTCACTACTTCATTGATGAAAGCTTGGTGATAAAATTAAAATTGAAGGCTGAAAATTTTAGAGGGTTCAATGTTACGATAGCAGATGGCTTCACTCTCCCATGCACAAGAAGGATACCACAACTCATGCACTCTTTGAGAAGGCACAAATTGAAGGATGATTTCTATGTCATTAGAATTGATGAAACCAATTTGGTGTTAGGAGTTCAATGGCTACATTCAATGGGTGAATTTACCCAGAACTACCAAAGCATGGAGCTGAAATTTAAGGTGGATCACAAAGAGGTTGTGCTACAAGGTATGAAGAGTGGAACTCCTTAAGTTGTGACAGCCAAGAGCATGGAAAAAACCTTCAAAAGAGGGCAGGTCTCATGGGCAACTCACTGCTTGGTAAGATCTAATTCTTCTATTTCAATTCAACAATCTTATCATGAGGATATTCAGCCCATAATTGATAGGCATGCCAAGGTTTTCAATAATCTACCTCATGGGCTGCCATCAGATAGGGGATTTCAACATGTTATTGAGTTAGAACTGGGTACCAATTTGGTAATAACTACTCCCTACCGCCACCCAAGGATCTACAAGGAAGAAATTGAAAGAACCATTAAAGAATTGTTGGAAATGGGGCTTATTAGGCCTAGTTTCGGCCCATTTACCTCTTTTGTAGTACTTGTTAAGAAGAAGGATGGTACCTTGAGAATGTGTGTGGACTACCGGTTGTTAAACAAGAGGAAAATCAAGAATAGGTACCTTGATGAATTATATGGGGTGGTTTTCTTCTCTAAGATTGATTTGAAATCTGAGTATCACCAAATCCGAGCAAGGGAGGAGGATGTTCACGAGACAACCTTTAGATGTCATTTTGGGCACTTTGAGTTTCTTGTCATGGCATTTGGGTTAACCAATGCCCCGACCACCTTCCAATCGTCCATGAATCATATATTTGGTAATCATTTAAGAATTTTTTTTGCTAATATTCTTTGATGATATTTTGGTGTATAGTAAAATGTGGAGGAACACCTCCAACACTTGGATAAGGTGTTGGAAATTTTGGAACAATAGTCCCTCTATGCAAAAGAATCCGAGTGTGAGTTTGGGTTGACTGAAATTTTGTACTTGGGACATGTTGTGAATGTACAAGGGGTTCATGTGGATCAACAAAAAATTCAGGCTATCTTGGATTGGCCACCACCTACCAACATATCGCAGTTGAAGGGTTTTTTGGGTTTATGTTGTTACTATAAGAGATTTGTGAAAGGATTCTCACAACTTGTTGTCCCTTTGATTGAATTCTCACGGAAGGGAACTTTTAGTTGGTCAAAAACAACCCAAATAGATTTTGATGAGATGAGAAAGATGACGAGTTCTTTCCCAATACTTGTTCTAGATTTCTCTATTCCTTTTTTACTTGAGTGTGATGCTACGGGTAAAGGTATAGGAGCTGTTTATATACAAAATAAGCATCCCATTGCATATAAGAGCCGGAAACTCAAGTTGCATGAGAGAAATTTCTCCATCTACGACAAGGAAATGTTGGCCATCATGAATGCATTGATCAAATTCCGGCATTACTTGGTTTGTGGTTAAAACCGACCATAATAGTTTGAGGTTCTTTCTTCATCAAAGGGATTTTAATGATCGGCAACAAAAGTGGGTAAGTGAACTCCAAGCATATGATTTTGATATTGAATATGTCAAGGGACAAAATAATGTGGTGGCGGATGCTTTGTCAAGGAAGCCACTTCCTTTCTCTCTTGATGATGTTGCCATACAAAATGGGAAGATGAAGGATACAAAAGTTTCAGTTCAGCCAAGCTTGCAATTGCTTTAGGGAAAACAATTTTGGGGAGGGAGGACTGTAATGTCTCCTTTTCCAAACTCGTCCATTTTGGAGACTTTTAGCCCATTCCACTTCCCGTGGGCAAGAAGGAAGTGAACAAGGAAAGTGATTGTCATGTTTTTCAGTCATTTTTGTGAGCATTTGCATTTTTCTTTCATAGTTTATCTGATAAGTCAGGTTGGTTGGATTGAAGAGGAAAAACCAAAGATAAAATTAAAAGCAATCATCATTATGAGGTCAGTCATGGGGGAAAACTCCGTAATTGGTTTTGGTGCCACCAAAAGGGAATAAAAGGTGTCATTTGGACTCATTTGTGGATCATCTCTTGTCAAAAAATTATACTTTGCTTGGTTTTGGGCTGATTGCTCAAATTCCTTCCACTAAGGGGCAAAAATCCTTTGTGTGGCTACATATGGAGGACGAAACCCTTTTGAAGAACGAAAACTCTTCAAGTGATTGTTCCTAGTGCTTCAAGAAGGTGGATATTGCAGATTTTATGCTAGGGTTTGATCTTATAGTGATTTTCAGCCCCTCTCCTAGGGGAGCGACCCACCTAAGGAAAGTGTCGTGTGGTTTCGAGGGCACAATGACACTCAACTCAGCCATCATTGCATTCTTCATTTTTTTGGCAGACTGAATCTACATTGCACTTCATGTTTTGGCAGACTGAATCTACATTGCACTTCATTTTTTGGCAGACTGAATCTACATTACACTCAACTCAGTCATCATTGCATTCTTCATTTTTGTGGCAGACTGAATCTACATTGCACTTCATTTTTTGGGCTTGGAATCATTCATTTCTAGCCACTTTGTAAGGGTGTACTCTGCTGTCATTCATTTAATTTCTAGTTGGGGTTTAGAGGCTAATTTCCTGGTTATTGTTGGCTCTAAAATATTTCCAAGTGTTCATACATATTTTGGATGGTGTTAATGGTGCAATTTTGATGCATTATTGATTTTTCCTTGCTGCTGTTCTAAAAATCAGACTGCTGTTATAATTTTCAGTTGGCTGCTATAAAAATCAGGTTACTTTCAGTTTGGGTTTGTTCTATTTCCTTGTTTTTCAGTTTCAACCCTAAAAAGGGACATTACAGCCTTACCTTTGTGGCATCTCATGGCAAGTTCCCAACCTCATAGCATCACACAAACCTATTTGCACCATCCTATGCAACTTGCTACTCTTCCGTGACTTTCCCAACACTTTGGCATTATTCACTAAGTCCCGCGACACCTTGGCGCTTTGCCTCGCACAATCCCATTCGTCCCGTGCGCATGCTTTCACCACCCACGAAACCTGAGCAACGCCTCATGGCACATGTGTGTGCTTCACAACCCACATTATTCCTATAGGTTTGTGCTAGCACCTTGCAAGCTTTGCAACTTTAGCAATCTTGCACAACTCATTCCACATTGCATCTGTAGCTCCTGCCATGCCGCGCAAGCCTCCACAACTATCTTGCACATCATTGCACTTATGCCTTGCTTCCTTGCATGCCATTTGTCGTCATGGATTTGTGTAAGACTATTATACCTCAACAATTTCTCGTCAACACCATGCAGCCAAATGGCATGCCAGATGGCATGTCTAACACTAGGCCATGTCAGAGTATCATCCTAGCATGCCACATGTCGAATTCCAATTGCCTCGCTTGGGGCAAGATGAAATGCTTATAACTGTCTCTCCTGCAACCGTCGCCAGTTGTAATTGCCATTGTTAGATATATATATATATATTATAACACACACACACACGTATTATAACATATGATCCCCTCAATGAACACAAAGAGATCACCATCACCTTCGGAGTTTTGAGCTTGTGCTCACTCGAAGCACACTAGATAGTATTGCTTGGTTCTGCTACAACATTCTTCTATTTGTAATGCCTCCATAATATTCTACACAAGTAGTAAGGATGCATTCCCCTTATGACACAAGAGCCTGCTGTCTTAGTCTTGCTAACTGTTTGTACATCTCTGTATTCCCTATTCACCATTAATGAATAGGAGTTGCATTCTTTGCAAATAATTCTTCTGCTACATTGTTGTGTGCTGGTTCCTTGCATTCCATAATTCACACATACTCTTATAATCCTTTTTGCTCCAGGTAGTGTATGATTGTCCCCCACACATTGTCATGTCCCCTTTTTTGAATTAATCTAATCAGAGAACCCATAGCCTATTCCTTATTTCCCGTAGGCTTAGGGATAAAGTTAGGGAAATGATTTAATAATAATATCTCAAGTGGTTCTAAGTCAGTTCAATTTTAATAACATGGTAAAAGGACATTTATATATTATTATTATTATAAAGGGGGGCCAAAAATTAATATTTTATTAAAGTGTTTTAAACGCTTTTAGGGTTGAAATTAAAAGGATTATTATTAAAGGAGCTGGGTTCAAAAGGAAGCATTATTATCCATTGTCTATTGAAATCAAATCCTATTTCAGAGTGTGAGCACTTGTGCTCATCTTTTCACCTGAGGATGAAAACCCATTGGTGTGCCAAATTGGAGGATGAAACCCCTCCTCCATTTGTGCTGATTCCATCCAAGAATCGTATTTGTGCTGAAATATAGAAGTTTTTTCTAAATTAGTTTGCTACAGTACCCCATCATTATAAGTATTTATTTCAGTTTGGTATCATTTTAGCTTGGTTTGCAAGGAAAGATTGTCAGTGTGAGTTTTCAGAATTTGTGTGTGCAACCACTCATTGATTGATATCTATAAAGGAGTTCGTTGTCCTATATTTCTGTGTATTGCTATTTCAGATATCAGTCAAATGTGTGTTGAGATTTTCAATAAAAGTTTGTCATTTGAGGTGCAGTCATAATAATACAATAACAATGAATGTATTCAACATTATGTGTTAGGGTTCCATTGTGTTCATTTTGTTTTGAGTGCAGCAATAGTGCATGTATGCCAATTGTTTGTGGAAATGTCAATGAATGGTTAATGTCTGCCAATTGTTCGTGAATATGTCAATGAATACTTGTAATAGTTACAGCTGTTCCTAAGGATAAAAATTGGAGAAATTTGCATAGATTATTGGTTTATTTTGAAAGGGGCATTACAATATTATTGGTTTATTTTGAAAGGGACAATATGCACATGGTCTTGGGCTGGTGTGGATCAACCGCTTCTTACAGACTAGTGGTTAGGTAACCATTAGGGCGGTTGTGTAGTCACTGGTTTCTGTAGACTAACAATTTCATATCTGCTGCTTGTTTTAACTGGAAGTTTCGTCATCTACGAAAATGGGTTGATTTTATCCCTGACTAATGACTGAAACTTTCTGCACTTGATGTTCGTGAGGTGTTGGAGTTTTGGAGATGCTTCTTGGACTGATGCTGATCATTATATATATATACATGTATTGGAACATATGATCCTCTCAATGAACACAAAGATCACCATCGCCTTCAGAGTTTTGAGCTTGTGGTCACTCGAAGTGCACCAGATAGTATCGCTTGGTTCTGCTCCAGCATTCTTCTATTTGTAATGTCTCCATAGTATTCTACATAAGCAGTAAGGATACATTTCCCTTATGATACAAGAGCCTGCTTTCTTAGTCTTGCTAAGTGTTTGTACATCTCTGTATTCCCTATTCACCATTAATGAATAGGAGTTGCATTCTTTGCAAATAATTCTTCCGCTACATTGTTGTGTGCTGGTTCCTTGCATTCCATAATTCACACATACTCTAATGTAATGTCCCTCCTCGAATAGTTTATTAGAAGACCTTTGGCCCTTTTTGTCTACCCGACGGCCAAAGGGCGAGTTTAAGGGTGACTCAAGTTTATTAACTTTATTATATGGTGCTAAAAATAAAGTGAAGTATCACTAAAGCACATATAATGAATTAATAGACTGTAATAAGTGACTTCGACTTAGGAAAGTACATTTAAATAAATGAACAAATTATTAAATGTGTTTTCCTAGGTAAAAAGTGTGACTTGCTTTGGAGGAGGAATTAAATAAGCCAAAAATGCGACTTGCTTTGGAGAGGGAATAAATTAATTAAAAATTAATTATGCTACATTGGAAAAAGTGCGACTTGCATCTTTGGAAGGGTTTTTTTGGCTTATAAGGAAAAAGTGCGACTTGTGCCAGGGCATTATGCAGATTATTATTATTTTTCTTCCCGGCAGTTAGCTTTGAGCTTTTGCAGACAAAATTCAAGGACAGGAAACCCTCTGGATTATTCCTCTTGTGTACGGAAACCCTAGGAGCAGAGAGAGAAGTTCCTATTCAAGGATCTTCATTGTAATCACAAGTTTTTATCATTTCAACAGTTTGAAAGAGAAATAAATTGGCTAGCATTTTCTGGCATAGCACAACTTCTTCTAGGCAGTCATGAGATAAATCTCTCTCATTCTACCAGTTGAGGCTCCTTATGTCAGTATCTGTCAAGGTAAAATTCATGCTAGTATCTATTATGGTACCTTTCAACTTCAACTGTATCAGCTAAAATCGATTTGATAGCTGTATCAGTTTACGCAGCAAGTAAGTAGCTGTTTAAGAAATGACAATCTTTATGGAAGAAGGGAATTATATAAACATTTAGAATTGAAATGGGGTAAATATGTAACATCCCAAAAATCAATATTCAATACACAGAGTTGAATTGCATGCACATAGAAGAAACTAATAGATATCAACACAGAATTATAAACCTTAGACAGCTTTTTCTAGATCTAGATCCGGTTTGTGGGGTTTGTTTTATTCAATTTATCTAAGATAGAAAGCTAGTAACAAAATACACCGTGACACAAAGGTTTCTGCGGAAATTATCTCCTGTATCAGATCCTTTGCTTGAGCAAGTGGCTCTCAAAATAATAATAATAATAATATTCAGGCACAAAGGGGTCTGGAATCTTTCAAGATTACTGCTTACAAATTCTGATCATTAAGGCCGAAGGTTCTTCCTCTATTGTGGATAGAAATGTATGGATAGGCAATGAGTAAGGTGCAAGAAAGCTTTTAGTTGAATTGACACTTATGGACTCTTTTGCTTCCACCAGGCAAACAACTGACAATCTCCCTCCTGGAATTCCTCTTTGCATGACATGAACCGATGATTTACAACTGAAGATCAACAACCTGGCTAACTTACACGTCTTGCCACCTAGTCTCCAAGTAGTTGACTTCTTCAAGTAATGGTTTTTCGTGATGCCGTATCACTTAAGTTGTATAATTTAATTGATTGCTCAATTACTTTTTCGGAGGAAATGGGCAGAAGGAACCTGGCCCAAGCCCCGCAGTCATGTCCCAAGGGTCATGGAAAAAAAATCATACAACCTTGAGGGAGAAATGCCTTTGATTCTCACCAAACTGGACAAAGGAAGTAGCTGGATCTGGACAGCAAGCTGGATCTGGAAACAAGCTGGAATTGGAAATCCCCAAGTTTGCTAGGATCTGGAAAGGCATAGCTGGATCTTCCTACGAGCTGGATCTAGGAAGCGAGCTGGAGATTCATGAGCATTCAACACTTGTCTTCTCTTTTATCCTTGGGGGAAGCTTTTGCAGTTCTTCTCCTGTAGGATGCATCAGATTCAATGTCTACTGTACTCCCACTCATCATTACTCCGGATATTCAGCAATTGCGAGGTAATGAGCAATTAAAAATTGTTCTGGTTAAGCACTTCGGGTGAATTTTATTTTAGCACATGAAGGCTTCAACTTCAAGATTGGAAGCACATGCACAAGATCCTGGAAGAAATTTTCCACGCACTGCCTTCTACACGGGCTGCATTTGAAACAAGAGGATGATGCCTTTGCAACAATGGATCTGAATCTGGATCTGGATCTAGCACACTCCATGACGAATTCAAAAAGCAACATGGGTTGATGAATGGAAATGCTGCAGCCTTGAATGATTCCACTGCTTTTGACTGCACGCATGAGGGAAGTCCCAAGCTCTTTGGATCTATCCAATCATATTCGGAAAGAGGTTCCGGACCTAAATCCATGTCTCCAATGTCTGCAAATTTAGAACTAATGCATGACTCCGTTGTGACCAAAAAGTGGGATCACTTCTTTGCCAATGGTAAAGTGTCTATCTTTGTCTGAACGATTCTTTTTCTTGCTTACTCGGCTGGAATTCTTCAAAACTGGTGCTGATCTGGCTAATTCTGTGCATGGGCCAAGATCGGAGGATATATTCAATGTAGCTTGTCCCCCCTTCCATTTAAGACTCATTTTCTGCTTGTAAAGCACATGTAATGAATTCCTACAATTAATCAGACAAAGATGGTTTATATCCGGAACATGAATAGTGGATTTTAATCATAAAAATCTGCATAATTCAAGCCTGCTGCCCCAAAATTTGATGTTCACAGTTGCATGCAAAGCAAACATGAATTTTATCAACTGTCACTTGAGCACCTGTAATCACTTATGCAAACAATTATCCAGACACAAATCAACCTCCTTCAACCTGTGCGCCAATTTTGGTAGCTTTTAGCATTAATTTTACCTTCTTTTGAGCAAAAATTGTCTTCAAATGGGACGCACTTTTCCTTATAAGGCTGCACTTCTCTGCTTGTGAATTATTCAATCATCATCCTTGATGGCAGCCCCTGCTTATATAATCTTCATGATTCTATAATTAATGTCTTTCCTAGACGTCTAGACAATTAATTAATTCAATCACCATAAGCTGCTACTTTATCCAAAAGGGGCGCCTATTTTGTGCATGCTTATGGCTGCCACTAAATAAAATAGAATTTATTTAATGGCAAACTTCTACCTTGACCACTTAACTCAAGCCTCACAATATGCTTTGACCTTAAGCCAGGCTTGTTGTTTAGGAATTAATTTAATCAGTTAATACTTAAAAAAATATTATTTAGTCTCCCAAAAGGGGCACACTTTTTGATATAAAGGGGCTGCATTAAATACAACCTGAAATTATATTCTCTACACAATGACATGTACTATCTATGTGCAAGTAAACCTTCTTTTGTCTATTTCACCTCATGTCTGATTTTTCCAAGAAGCCTGGGCAAAATTAAATTGGTATTTGGATAAATATTAACAAGATATATGTTGTAATGCATTTATTATTCACCCAAGGTGAGAGTCGCACTATTTGGACTTCTAAAGCCATTTATTCTCCATGAAAGAGGATGGAGGATGACCTCTGAGCTTCCGTATGATATATTTTTACTAATTTTTAATATTTTCTTTTAGCCCTTTTGAAACTCTTATGATTCACTTAAGTCGTTTGTGTTTCAATGACTGGGATGGAAGTTAACTCTGCAAGGCAGGCAATAAAATCCCATGATTCACTTAAGGTCGGCCTTATCTTTTATTCCACAATGAGAATTTTTACCCTGCAAGGCAGATAAGAAATTCTCGCCTAAAAGGCTGCCTCTAAGGCATCCCATTGTGAGCTCTAGACTTGGCAAATTGCTTCCATGGGAAAAAGTTACCCTGCTAGGACAGGTACAAAATTCCCACTTGCCTGTTGCTTCCAAAAATCCCATGATCCACTTGTAATGTCCTTCTCTTTCTCAAAAAGTGCAGCCAACCCAGATGAGGCTTTTTGGTGCACGACTTCGTCTTTTCCTAGAGAACCACGACGGCTCTAATGGCGAATTCCTCAAGGCACAACGTTGATGTATGTGATCTCCATTATATCGTGCTAAGGACAATAAAGTCAATTATCACTAAACCGACAAATGAATGAATTACAGAGAAATGTTTACAGAAACTTCGACTTACGGGAAAGTACATTTAAATAAATTACATAAATTATTGCCAGATGTGCTTACAAATAAGTAAAGGATTCGACTTGCCTTGGGGGAAGAATTAAATAAGCCAAAAAATGCGACTATACTTGGAATAATGGAAAAATGTATGATCACAACAGGGTTAATTATGTTGCATTGCACAAAGTGTGCCTTGCAAACTTTGAAGGCTTTTTTGGTTATAAAATAATTAAAGTACAAATTTCTTGCCAGGGCAAATCCCGACAATTAGAATATTCTCCCGGCATTTTAGGCATTTGATCTATTTGGCAGACAAATGTCTAAGGATGGAAACTCCTCTGGATTATTCCTCTTGACACAATACAGGAAACTTTCTGGCAATAAAAACACAAAACGACCCATTATTTTAAAAGTACGATTTTCATTGTATTAACATGGTGTAGTCTCAGATTTTAGTGTGAAATCTGGGGACATCAGAGAAATAAATTGCAGCAGTGGGCATATAGACATCTTCTAGAGTGGGGCGACTTATTTTGCAGTTGTTTCATGTAGTATTTGAAGTATTCTTCATGCTAGATTATTATTGTAGCTTCCAATATCATTTATATATCAATTCGATTTGGTTTGAATCATTTACGGCTGGGTTTTGGACAATCTTTTGTTATCAATCCTTTCGCAGATTTATGATTATTTTACCGTGAATATTTGTCAACATAAATCATTATTAAATTCACTGCTGAATTATTTATGAAGAAATCTTCCTGTTTAAACCCTAGGCGTCTTTTCTATATTCGCCTGGTTTGTAGGGTTTGCATTATTTAATTTGTTTATGCAGTATGAAAATGTTGTTCCATGGTTTCGCTTGATATTATCAGTTCAGTTCCAAGCTTGAGCAAATCTTTAAAAAATAAAAAATAAAAAATAAAATAAAAAAAAAGTATTTAGGGAAAAGGGGGTTTGGGATATTTCAGTGGTATCAGAGCAGTGTATCCTCCCCACCCTGTGTAGGAAGAAAGCAGGGAGTATATTAAAATAGAAATCAGCTTTAAATGCAGCATAGAGAGGTCGGTCCACACAAATACTACACCCGCAGAGGGGAACAACTCGAAGCTGGTATTGTAGGAGGTGACAAAATGGCTTTTTTGGGGTGATAGACCAGAGAGTCCTTGAGAGGAGCACGCAGACCCAAATAGGGATTTCATTCAGGATATGACAGCCACTCAGAGGCAATAGTTACAGACTATAGAGCGCATGGGCTCTACCTTGGACAGGTTGGCACTAGATAGGCCACAGGAGAGACAAGGCAAGAGGGATAGATCCGTATCAGTTGCCAGTGGGTACATGGTTCACAGTAGATCACCTTCAGAGATTGGGAGTGTTAGGCGATCACCATGCCGTGAGTGGAGACACATTCATACAGATGAGAGAAGGCACACTCATACAAATGAGATGAGGGCTATGCGGATTGCATATAGGCCTATGCAGCCTAACTTCTTGCCCGGAGATGACCCACCAGAGATTGAAGTGTGGTTGGAAGAAGTAGCTTTTTCAGATACTATTATGGCAGTCACTGATGAGTGGAGGAGTTTTCCACAACATGTGAGGGACGTATTTCCCCTCCTGCGCAGTATTGTGCTCAGCGGAGAGATAGCATGAGGGTTGGACAGGGCAGGAGGCCTAGAGCGCAGCAGAATAGGGATTTGCAGCAGGTTACCAATAAGGTAACCCTCTCCACTTTTGATGGTAGCAGGAAGATCAGCGCCAAGGGCTTAGATTCACGAGCTCGACACCTACCTCACCCTCAAACCCATGAGGGAATAGGAGGCTATTCATTTCGCTAATTTACACCTTGAGGGGGTGGCTTATGATTGGTGGCACCATGGATTAGTTACACAGGGGTCATGAGCTTATGCAGTCACACAGGGATTTCAACGAAAGGTTGATTGCGAGATTTGATCGCAAGGATGTGGAGCTTTATTACAGGGACTTGGCATAGCTCTGACAGAGTGGACACGTTGATTCATACATTAACGAATTTTAGCGTATAGCAATCATGGTTCTAGAGATGTCTGAGAAGAGGGTGGTGATGTTATTCATGGAGGGCATTCATGACAGGATGAGAGGATTGGTCAAGCCTCTTAAGCCTAGGACATTACATGATGGCATCTAGACGGCATTAGACTTGGACACGTCCCCCACTTCTTATCAGCCTACTTCTTATCACCTCAATGAGAAGTTTCCCACGAGCTCCAGGCCATTTCAGTGCTCTACCATTCAGCAGAAGAGTGCACCACCTCCTAAGGTAGATAAGGAGACTCGTAATGAGTTGAGGAGGAAGAAGCTTTGCTTTCAGTGTAAAGATCATTGGGAGCCTTGACATCGTTGCCTTGGTAAAGGCAAGGTGCATCTCATTGAAGTGATTTCAGATGGGGATGATGATCACTCGCCAAATATAGATGCAGAGGATGATGGCAATGGCCATGATGCATAGGGGGAGCAGCCCCAAGTAGAACTTGGCGAGAGTGAGGAATTGGATTCATCCGATGGCAATATTGCTACACTCTCAAGAGTTCCTAAGTACCATCCCTTTCGGTTGAAGGGAGTGCTTAGAGGGACAGCGAATTGATTACTTGGTTGACAGCGGAGCTAAACACAACTTTATTGATGAGGGGTTGGCTGCGAAGCGAGGATTACAGGTTGAGGAATTTGAGGGGGTTTAGTGTACAAGTAGCAGATGGATTTGTTATTAGTTGCACTAAGAGGATTCCACGGCTTAGTATTCAGATGGGGGACTACACATTGACTCGATAACTTCTATGTTATTGGACTTGGCGAGATTGATACGGTATTGGGTATTCAGTGGTTACAGTCCCTTAGCAGATATGTGTAGGACTTCCGGAGAATGTAGTTGGAGTTTATGGTGGATAAGAAGAAGATTGTGCTTTGGGCTCTTTCCAATGGTGGGCATCGAGTTGTTTCAGCATGTAGGATGGAATATATAGTCAGACATGGAGAGGTTGCATGGGCAGCTCAATGTTTCATTTCATCCAAATCTTCTTCAGATAGTGAGCAACCCTTTCATATAGACATCCAGTCCATACTGGATAAGCACGACCCAATGTTTGGTGACATTCCTCTAGGTAGACTGCCAGATAGAGGGTTTGAGCATGTTATAGAGCTTGAGGAGGGTGATAAACCAGTGATGACTACACCTTATCGCCATCCTAAGACATATAAGGATGAGATAGAGAAGGCCATTAGAGAGCTCTTGGAGATGGGACACATCCGTCCTAGTTCTAGTCCCTTTGCTTCTTCGGTTGTTTTGGTGAAGACGAAGGATGGGACCATGAGGATGTGCGTCGACTACCATGCACTGAACAAGAAAACCATCAAGAACAGGTATCCCATTCCTCGCATTGATGAGCTGTTAGATGAGTTGCGTGGATCTATTTACTTTTCGAAGATTGATCTTCGA
The DNA here is from genome assembly GCA_019776745.2 of Taxus chinensis. Classification (NCBI taxonomy): domain Eukaryota; kingdom Viridiplantae; phylum Streptophyta; class Pinopsida; order Cupressales; family Taxaceae; genus Taxus; species Taxus chinensis. The sequence goes on along the minus strand of CM034153.1, from coordinate 511,443,862 downwards.
TCAGGCTACCACCAGATTCGAGTTCGGGATGAGGATATTCACAAGACAACCTTCAAGTGTCACTACGGGCACTATGAGTTCTTGGTGATGCCATTTGGACTCACCAATGCCCCTGCTACATTTCAGTCATGTATGAACCATCTCTTCAATAGGCAGTTGAGGCATGTTTGTGTTGGTCTTCTTTGATGATATTCTGATATATAGTAAGACATGGGATGATCATTTGAAGCATCTTGATGAGGTACTTAGCATAATGGAGACTCAGTCTTTATTTGCTAAGATGTCCAAGTGTGAATTTGGACTTACGAAGATACTGTATCTTGGGCATGTGTAATGTCCCCAATTCTGAGCAGTTGGCCTAACGGCCCTATTTTGGATTTTAGACCTGGTCCCAAACCCCAAATGACTAACGATTATAGGAGGTTATTGACAAAAGATGGTAATGCAGATCTGAATTTCCTACTAAGGAAATGTTAGACTTTGGGCATAAGGTAGGGTCTAATGGGCACTCCAAATTGATGTAAAACCACTCAATATCGTTAGGATCAAACTTAACTCAACAAATATTGGCATTTAAGGTGAAATTTCATAAAAGGGGCCACTTAATGTCCCCTATTTGATCCCACATGAAGGATGAAATTTTTTGCATTAAAATCTACAGAATTCTTCATTGGGGCTCATAACACAGCTGAAAATACAGGATTTCCTTGGCCCAAAAATGTAGTGGGAGAACCAACTGATCTTGGCTTTTAAAATTATGGCAAAGTTGTTGGTGAATGAGATGGGACAGCCGTTTGCAACTAGAATGTACCTAACTCCACCCACAGGTCCCATGTAGATAACCCTAGATATCGGCTGCAAATGAGAGTTTAAAAATCTGCAACAAGCTTCCACCTTCAAACCTTTGCCGAAAGTAACACAAATCTGCAAATCAACTTGTCGGAAAATGCTGAAAAACACCAATAAATCCCTGATCCACAGATGGAAGCCCCTGAATGAAGAATCCTCTCAGAGATAGGGTTTTGAAGGGTTTATGGTGAGTTCCACTGGAGATCTCTTCAGAGGGTTTTCGGATCAGACCTACAAGCAGCATTATTTCTAAAGGTTTGGCATCCTCTAGAAATATTTTTGTTAAGGGTCAAAGGTCATCAAACAGGAGGGCAGAGTTTATGTAAAATAGAAAAGCACAGCCCTCAATTTTTAGCAAGTAAACAGTTGGCCGTTTATCAGATGTGAAGGTTGGACCAAATCACCTCCCCATACTTTATATATCAAATTTCACCCCTCGCATTTCATATTTTTTCCCACTTTTTTCATCCTCCAAAGGGGTCTTAATTTTCCCCTAGTTTGCGAGAATGAATAAATGCATAAATGTGGTATGGGCGACCTACTTTTCTTATTTTAAAATTCAGGGTTTCGTATTTTCTTTTTCCATTTTTAATTTTGGATTATTAATTCATTAATAAATTAATGTGGCCCAAGATGCTTACAATATGATTTTAGCTCATTTGGACTTCTTTAGCAAAAGATATTAATTTATCACGATTAGTTTCCGGCTATTCTAGGCACCCTTTGGCCATTTCTGGAAACGTTATATTGACTGTAAAGGTCTTCGACCAAGAAGGGGATATTACACTTCGCTGGTGAATATCTTCAGTCATACTAGTTCTCTTCACCATCATCAAGCCACATGAATGGAGATGCTAAGGAGTATTTTTCATATTGCTGATGAGAAGAAGTCGCAGATTTTTTAGACCTGTAATGTTCTGCATAAAATCGAGTACACCCTGGGAAATTAGTATTTGCTGCAAATGTCTGTATTTTGTCAAGTGGGTCTGTAAGATCCTTACAAGGGATATTTCATAATGTCATTGGGGGTCACCTAGGATTAAGGTCCCCATTCTACGAGATAGAAACAGGCAATTGCATTGTGTTTGGTTCCTTTCTAGACAAGAATCAAATTATATAGACTTGAGGCAGGTTTCATACACAGTTTATTTGAACTTTGATCCACTTTTAGAATTGCTTTATGAAGAGCCACTCTCAGCTGGGAGGTAGAAGGGAAAGATAATACACATGAAGGGATGAATTGACATAGGGGCAAATGTCCATGGCTGCACTTGATGTCAAACATTTGAGAAGGCTTAAGGTTAACTATGAGCTCATCGTTGTCAACCACTTAAGGTTCTTCCAAATTTCTCACATGCCCTGAAACAAGGAATGTGATAAGCTTCTGGAAATAAGGATTGGTACAACGTTCTTATGCAGGATCGCCATCCTATTGTTCATCAAGAGCCGGAAGTTGAGAGATCAATGTGTGGATTTGGACTCCACCTATGATAGAGTGACAAGGTGAGACCATTATGCATGCTTTGGCAAAGTTCAGAGAATACGTAGTAGGTCGAGAGATTTGTGGTCAGGATGGACATAGAATCAACCATGCAATAGCTCTTAGAACAGAATGGTGGTCATCATGAGAGGCATCAAAGGCAATGTGATGGTGCAATGGCGATGACAAGGCCAAGCGTGAATGATTGTGACATTGAGTGTGTCAGAAAAGGACGAAGATATCATTGTTTATTTTGAATGCAGGGACATAAGGACAAAAGCATAATAACTGACAAATAGTGCTATCAGTGAGAGTGATGTGGATGCAGCATTGGACAAGTCCATTCCACATCTGAATGTAGTTGAGTAGCTGCTAAAATAGTTGAGCATGTGACATTCTAGGTCAAGTAACAATTTAGGATGGCCGATAGTGAGGTAAAATGACGGATTGATCACCATGGTTGCCATAGCATGGTAGAATGGTGTGACCTAGAATCATGAATTTGAGGCTGGAGGAGAAGGTTAGGCATGCGTTCCAAGATGCATTCCACTTGTATGGAGGTGGTAAGGAACTTTAAAACATACAGGCAGATTTGAGAGAGATTCTCTTGGAAGGGTCTCAAGGATGATGTCTTGCGCCATGTCCACGAGTGTATGACTTGTCAGCAGAACAAGTCAGAGCATACTTTCCCAGCAGGTTTGTTATAGCCATTGCCGATTTCGGAGCAGAAGTGGGAGAGTATTTTGAGGATTTCATTACAGGTCTTCCCATAGTGCAAGGGAATGATCGCATTTCTGCAGTAGTTGACCGGTTGACAAAATATGCACACTTTTTTGGCGTCCCTACCAGTTTTAAGGCACCACATGTGGCTGATTTGTTCTTTTGTCAGGTATTCAGGTTGCATGGACTTCCGAAGAACATCGTCAGTGATCGGGATAGCAGGTTTTTGAGCATATTTTGGCAGGAACTTTTCCGTTTGGTTCACACTGAGTTGACTCCGAGCACTAGTTATCACCCTCAGACTGATGGGCAGACGTAGATTGTGAGCAAGTGGATAGAGGGTTATCTGCGTAAGTATGTTGCAGGACAACAAAAGGCATGGGTAAAGTGGCTATATTTATGTGAGTATTGCTATAACACCACTTACCATATGTCTATTGGTATGACTCCATTCCGAGCACTGTATGGGTATGATGCGAGATCTTTTGTTGATTTGGTGTTTGGGGAAAGTAGAGCTCCCAAGGTTCAGGAGAGTTTACAAGATAGTCGAGACATCCTTAAGGTACTTAAGGATAATACTCAGCAGACCCAGAATCAGCAGAAGATGTATGCAGATAGGCACAAGGTAGAGAGGACATTTGAGGTAGGAGATGATATTTCTGCGTCTTCAACCATACAAATAGAGCACTCTCAAGAAGAGTGGAGCTGAAAAACTCAAGCCTCGATTATATGGACCATATAGGGTGCTGAGGAGATTTGGTGAGGTATCATATGAGCTGGAGTTACCTTATGAGAGTAAGATACACAATGTCTATCATGTATCTTGCTTGAAAAAGGCCTTGGGGCAGCACATTGTTTCGTCTGTAGAGTTACCACCTTTGGATGAGGAAGGGAGGTTGGATTTAGTGCCAGAGGAGATCTTGGATAGTCGAGAGAGGAGACTGAGGAATAGAGTTATTCGGGAGTTCCTGGTGAGGTGGAAAGAGTTACCAGTGGAGGATGCTACATGGGAGGGTGAGTCTTTATTACAACATCCAGCTCTATAGTTGCTTGGGGACAAGCAATCTCGGGAAGGGAGGACTATAATGTCCCTCTTTCTTGAATAGTTTAGTCGAAGACCTTTGGCCTGTTTTGTCTACCCGACGGCCAAAGGGTGTTTTCAAGGGTAATTTCGGTTTATTAATTTTATTATATTGTGCTCAAAATAAAGTAAAATATCATTAAAGCACATATAATTAATTAATAGACTGTTTAAGTGACTTTGACTTGGGAAAGTGCATTTAAATAAATAAATAAATAATTTAAAGTGCCTTCCTATTCAAAAAATGCGACTTGCCTTGGGGAAGGGTCAAATAAGCCAAAAATGTGACTTAGTTGGAAAAGGGAATAATTAATTAAAAATTACTTATGAGGATTTGGAAAAAGTGCAACTTATTCCTTTGGAAGGTTTTTTGGCTATAAGGGAAAAATGCAACTTGGGGAAAGGGCATTCAGATTATTATTATTTTCTCCCGGCAGTTAGCTCTGAGCTTTTGCAGACAAAATCTAAGGACGGAAACCCTCTGGATTATTCCTCTTGCGGACGGAAACCCCAGGAGCAGTGAGTGAAGTTTCCATTCAGGGATCTTCATGGTATTCACAGGTTTTTATTATTCTAGTAGTTAGAAAGAGAAATAAATTGCAGTAGTGGGCATACAGACTTCTTCTAGAGTGGGGCGACTTCTTCTACAGTTGTTTTATGCAATATCTGAGGTATTTTTCATGATAGATAATTATTGTAATTCCCAACATTAGATATATATCAAATCGATTTGGTTTGAATCATTTATAGTGGGTTTTTGAACAATCTTTATTATTAATCTATCTGCAGATTTATAATTGTATTGCCATAATATTTAGCATCAGAAATCATTATTAAATACACGGCTGAATTGTTTATGAAGAAATCTTCCTGTTAAACCCTAGTCGGCTTTTCTGTATTCACCCAGTTTGCGGGGTTTGTTTTATTTAATTTATCTATGCAGTTTTAGTTAGGTATTCTATGAATCCTTTTGATGTTATCAGTTCAGATTTGAGCCAGAGCAATATATATATATATATATATATATATATATATATATATATATATATATATATATATATATATATATATATATATATATATATATAAAGTATTCAGGCAAAATGGGGTTTGGGATCTTTCAACATTCCTTCAGGTAGACCACCAGATAGAGGGTTTGAGCATGTTATTGAGCTTGAGGAGGGTGCTAAACCTGTGATGACTACGCCTTATAGCCATCCTAAGACATATAAAGATGAGATAGAGAAGGCCATTAGAGAGCTCTTGGAGATGGGACACATCCGTCCTAGTTCTAGTCCCTTTGCTTCTTCAGTTGTTTTGGTGAAGAAGAAGGATGGGACCATGAGGATGTGCATTGACTACCATGCACTAAACAAGAAAACCATAAAGAACATGTATTCTATTCTTTGCATAGATGAGCTTTTAGACGAGTTACATGGAGCTATCTATTTTTCGAAGATTGATCTTTGATCAGGATACCATAAGATTCGTGTTTGGGATGAGGACATTCACAAGACAACCTTCAGGTGTCACTACGGGCACTATGAGTTCTTGGTGGTGCCATTTGGACTCACCAATGCACCTGTTACGTTTCAGTCATGTATGAACCATCTCTTCAACAAGTAGTTAAGGAAGTTTGTGTTGGTCTTCTTTGATGATATTTTGATATATAGTATGACATGGGATGAACATTTGAGGCAACTTGACGAGGTACTTAGCATAATGGAGACTGGGCATAACACATGGTCTTGGGATGGTGTGGATCAACCACTTCTTGCGGACCGGTGGCTACGTAACCATTAGGGTGGTTGTGTAATCACTTGTTTTTGCAGACTAACAATTTTGTATCTGCTGCTTGTTTTAACTGGAAGTTGCGTCATCTACGAAAATGGGGTTGATTTTATCCCTGACTAATGACTGAAACTTTCTGCACTTGATGTTCCTGAGGTCTTGGAGTTTTGGAGATGCTTCTTGGATTGATGCTGATCATCTTCGACATTTGCAACAATTGCCGACAAATTGCAAACATAGACAAACAACGACATGTTTTTGGTTGATGCAAGATTTCTTGTTGACTTGGATGCCCCTGCACCATGATCTCTTTAGGTTTGTATTTGGGGACTGCATTTGTGCACCAAATCTTTGTATAGTGACTGCTTTTTGATGACATGTTTCTAGTTTTGAAGACTGGTCCTATAACAAAAGTGGTGAGAGCTGTAATGACTTTGTAAGTATCACGTAGTTATCTTTGTAGGACACGTAAGGTATGAGTCTGCAAAGCTATAAACATGATTACAAAGAGGAGAAGCCTACACTTGTGAGCTAATATCTGACAATACCTGACACCTAAAGTTGCAGCACCTTTATTTGATTGTTTTAAACCCCCCCTTTTGTTGATTTTGTTCTCTCTTGGTTTGTTTATTTTGACTCATGTTTAGTTTGTCATGAGCTTAATGGGATTGTGTATTTCTTCCTCATTAACATTGTCATTGTAATCTGTTTCTTGAATCTATCACGTTATTACTTCTTGAATCTATCATGCTATTCTTATAGCCTATAATGATTAGATTTTGTATGAGATTGCTATTTACTTGATCCAATTTTCAGCTTTCAAGTGTAACCATTGTAAAATCTTTGAGAGTGTGTTATCTTTTCAGGATGATGGTATTTTGGCTAATTTGGCATCTGCATTAGCAAGAGAAGGAATCAGTGTGTTCCGCTTTGACTTTTCTGGAAATGGGTAAGTTTTGGAGATATGCTACTTAGGTCGTGTTTAAGTTACAAATTGATTCCTTTCTGTGATTGATTATTATTGTAATCTGTAGCTGCATTTTCCCAATTTGGAAGCAGCAGAGTGAAATTTCTTAGTTCTGGATCTCGATTCCTCCTTATGGTCTAGACAAAACAACAATACATGAATATTCATTGGCCTTTAAACTAAATTGTTATGTCGGTTTTTTTGTGAAAGGGGATTCTTCCCAAAGGAAAGATTCACGATATATAAAGCAATCTACTAGTTAGGAAAAAAACCGCCCAGAGTGATTATCTTTTTGGGGAGAGAAAGAGCTATATTACTTAAATATAAAATAGTGCAGACTATTCACAAAAAAAGCAGGGGCATGGGATCACGCCTCAAGGTCCAACACACTAAGCATAAACGGCCTACAATAATGCTAACACTGGTTGGGAGCTGATACTTCAGGGTGATGGCTTGTCTGATGGATTGGGAAACACCAGATGACTGAGATCCACAGTGATTTTCACATCAGAATCAGGGCAATATCAACTGATGATGTTCCCTCTTTTTTACCAATTTTTTTGTATTTCTTATATCTGATTCTTCACAAGAATATGAATCTCATTTTAAAATCCCCTGGAAGCTGCTAGGTCTACGAAAATGCTAAGTTTGTATGTATAAATTGCTAGATCATCCTTTTTATCTAGCCCAAAGAATATACATATGAAGTTTATACTCCATAGTAGTATATGTTTTGGAATCCAGTAATTCATATTGCTTGTTCGTGTAGAAATTAGGCAGTGTAGCTGTTGGTTTGAACTTTATTTGATCCAACAGAGTCAGAGTTGATCAAAGTCCAATTTTTTTTATATCCATAGAAAATTCCAAGTATGTTTTGTGACTGAGGAAGACTTGGACTTCTATGCACGAATATTGTTTGCTTACTGCTTTTTTCTGAATCATATAATTCTGTGTGGATACAAATTCTCTAAAATTGTGTCCAAAACTAACAAAAACAAATAACAAAAGTTTTGAATGGAAAAGAGAAACTCTTATTAATATTAAATAATATTGTAGTGGTATAAGATATGATTTGGGGAACACTTCCCTTCCCATGCAAGTCGAAATGGGTGCAGCCAAATTCCCAAAGAAAGAGTAAATTGGAATTCTATAGAATCCAAGGATAAATGAAAACACTTCAGAAGTATGCATGGATGAGAGGAGCGTGCTTTTTTACTGTAAAAAGGGGCTTACATAGAAATTAAAGTCTCTAATATATAGTTTGAATTTGAAAGCAATATGTCCTCATTTTGAGTCAAAAGTATAGTGTATAATGTTATGAACCTTTTTTTCCATGCCAATGTTAATGCCGTTAATATGTAGTGAGCCCATCTAACCCTTTTATGTAAGTGGGTGCACCATTTTTGGGGTTAATGAGCCAACCCACTTTTGTTAGGTAGTGTTGTCCAGGAAAGATCTATCCTTTCAATGTACTGTTCACATCTACTTTCCAGTAAATACTGAAGTTCTGCCACTTCCTAGTTTTAGAAATGTTAATACTATATAATTTCAGATTTCAGATTTCATGTTTTAGTTTGGAATGCAAAATCTCAGATACCAGTCCTTGGATTGTATTTAAAGCTATTCCAGTTTTAAGATGTTGCACTGTTTCAGTATTTCAAGCAATTTCGTTCCCAAAATTTTCCAGCAGTACATTTTTGGGCTTCCTGTTCAGTATCAGTTTGCAGAATTTACCACAATTTTTATGTTTGGATTGTAACGTATAACCATGCTAAAGAAGGGCGGAAAGATATCTTTTTCCTGCTATTACATTCAAATGCCATTCGATTCGGATTCAGTAATAGGATTTTTTGGCTTTTGTAACATGGGATGATTTTTAGCCTACTAAACACGGGTATCAACTAGTTGAAACTATAATAAGGCCATTCGGGGGTAAATTGAACATGTTCAGAGCTTAATTGACGAGGTCATTTACAATTAGAGCCATTTAGGGCCTTTGTAAGGGATGCAGGGCCACATTTATGCCGATTCAATCATGTTGTAGCTTAAGCAACTTTTCTGAAAATTAAGTGTCCTTGCATTGTATATAACCATGATAAAGGATGTTTAACACCAGCATGACCTAACTTATGGACTAGAATCCAAAGTTCTTTGGAGCCTGTTGGGCATGACATGAGCTCACACCTTGATGCTTTGATTTAAAAGCATTGTAAATTATCACATTTAATTATTGATGTTTGTTGAATCCATCATAGTTTATTTATTGGATCCTTTTGTCAATTTGGGACTAGTGCACTTTGTGCTCATGCTACTTTTACTTCTATCAAACCTGTTTTAAGGCAAGTTGTTATGTTATTTTTATGGTGATATTAAGATCCCTTTTAAGCCCTTTACTTTGACTTTCGTTGGAGGGGATTCCATCTTGTAAAGTATTAACATAAAGGCGGATAAAGCTCAGATGTCTGTTATCCTTTTTCTTTGCACATTGCACATGACTTGCATTTAGATTCGAGATCTTACTTCATAGATAGGATATTCACAACCCCCTTATTTGAATGATACGAAATCTTCTATATGATTTGCAGTGCAGGTTCCCAGAGATAAAACACAATTGAATTGTTAATACCACACCGATTACACCTACCTCAATCACAGAGCCGCATCTGTCTAATCAAAATATCAAGGGGGGGTCCTCCCCCACTGCTTGTCCTTACCGGCGTAACTATCTATCTCTCTTTCCGTAAGGGAGCCCCCCAAATAAAAAGGGAAATATTAAAAAATATTTAACTCAATGTCATGGACCACACCTTCACAATTTATGTATTTATTTCTTCAAATGCCTTTGGGGAATTTTTTTACTGGTACTAGATGGATACATAAACACCTAACTTACATTTTATTCAAAATATTTGTAATGTCCCCAAATAGACACTATGCAACCTCAAAGGGATTTTAGGCAAATCCCACACACCCAATACAATTTATAGGAAAAGATTTAATGCAGATCTGAATTAAATAAGGAAAATGCGACTAGGGCTGGGTAAGAAAATGCACCAAAAATGATAGAAATTCACTGAAACTTTCAACCCAACAAATCAGCAATTTTTATAAAGATGGAATCATGAAGAAAATACTGGATTTGAGCTCCAAAACATGCTGAAATTATTTATTAAAAATTTTACAGATGGCTGCCTCAAACACAGCTGTAAAATGGCACTTCCTCAGCTCTAAAAATTCTGAACATGGAGATTCTGTAAGTGATGACTCTCCAATCAAGTAGACTTTCTTAAATAGAAAAATAGGGCCCAAATGACCACTCTCACATCCAATCAGAATTTTCCCCTTATTTAGTGCTTTCCCCCACTTGATTTTCTTTCCTAGGCAAGTCACATTTTCTGTTGAATTAATATCTTTTGTTAAATGCCTTTTTCCTTTTTCCTTTTTCTATTTTTTATTTTATTATCAAGTTTATAATATTTTATTATAAGTGCTTTATAATATTTTCTTTTATTTTTTTGCACTTTATAATAAACTATCATAACTTAAGTCCCCCCTTAAGTTTATTCCTTAGCCGTCGGGAAGACAAAATGGGCGAAGGGTCTTCGACATGATCATCTTAGGAAGTGGGAGATTTCAGTCCTCCCTTCCCAAAATTGCTTGCTCTCAAGCAATTCCAAACTCTTTAGTCTAAGTGTCATACACAATGACAAAACATGCTGAAATGGTCCAAAATCGTAGCCCCTGTACCTGTGAAGTGGGCTAAAACTTGCCATCATTTATCTCTCACAAGATGCTCATAAGGTTGCATCCAAGTTATTACATAATTCAGATTGCTGATTTCATCTTCTAACTTTCTCAAAACAAAAATGAATATGCAATATATATGACATTATTTTTTTTGTCCCATACGTTATGATATCACCATGATCCACAAGAGGCTGAATTTCTTCACAATTCAACTGCTGCAATGTCATGCTTCTTTCTTCGCCATTCACATCTTGTGCAATCTGCCCTTCTTGGAATAATCCTATCATGCTCTTGGTTGCCGTTCTTTGAGGAACTCCATTCCTCATACCTTGCAAAACAATTTCCTTGTCTTGTACCTTGAACTTCAACTCCATGGTTTGATAATTTCGGATGAATTCACTCAAAGATTGAAGCCATTGTACACCAAGTACTAAATCCAAACCATCAATACCAACAACATAAAACTCATCACTCACCTCATGACCTCCCATGGTGAATTGGAGTTGTGGAATTTTCTTGGTGCATGTGATTGAATGTCCATCTGGCACAATCACATTGAATCCTTGGAAGTCTTCTTCTTGCAACCCCAATTTGGCAACTAAATCTTCATCAATGAAGTTATGTGTTGCTCCACTATTAATCAATATGGTGATGGATCCCTTGGGTGATGATGCCATGGTACCACCACCCATGTGTTGCTCCACTATCAATCAATGAAGTTATGTTTTGCCCATGAAGATCACCTCTCACATGGAAAACATAGAAACTAGGAAACACCGTCAATGTAGCACCTGTGACAAGTACTTCACCTTCCTTCGCTTGGTCTTTTGGATCAACATTATCTTTATCCTTATCATTATCTGAAACTACTTCAATGTAATGGATAGATCCCTTACCTTTGTAACGCTGGTTGGGTGTCCATGGGTTCTTACAATCAGAGCATAATTTCTTCCTCCTTAACTCATTCCTTGCTTCAATTTTAGACCCGTTTCTTTCCTATTCTTGTGTCTTTCCTTGTTCCCCGCTAACTGCTGCCCTTTGCTTATCAATTTGAGTTGTGATTGGCTGCTCAAATGTGCTCTTTTGCTGTCCCAAAGGCGCTATTCCCTTCTGCCCAAACTGCAGATTTTTCCCCTTTGAGGCTGAACTCTTTAAGTCCAATGACTTCTTAATGGAACCTTGAGGAGATGGAGGATTAAAGGCTTTAATAAGGCCTTTTAATGGTTCTCCTAACCCTTCAACAAACAATAAAATAGGCCTTCTTTCACTAATATCAGGTACCATCACTGTAATTATTTGAAAATCAGAATTATGTTTATCTAGAGTTTCTTTTTGCTTGAGTTGGGCTATCTCCCTGAAATGCAACTCCGGATCCATCGTGTCAAACCTTTATGTCAAACATACGCTAAATTCTTCAAGTGTGGTGATAGAGACATGCCCTTGGGTGATGATGCCATGGTACCACCACTCATGTGCAACTCCCTCCAAATGCAAGGTTGCAAACTTAAGTGCCTCTTCTTCATACATAGGATTCAAAGAAAGATAGGTATCTAATTTTTTTAACCAAGCTCTAGCAAATCACTTATCTGTACCATCATATGAAGGAAGAGTTACCTTACCCAACCTTTGCTGAATGTCTCTCCTTGGTGACTGCTGGTGAACTCTTTGATTTCTCCCTGAACCTTCGCTATTCTTCACTCGACAGTAGTCTTTGAAGGATAACATATCCCTTACTCTGAAACTAAGTTGTGCATACTCATCACCCCATGCTTCCATATCATCAACATCATTTTCAGCTTCTTCTTTAAGTGGTTCCTCCCTTTGGAGAAACTTAGCTCTGAAAGTCTGATGTGTAGGCTTGGAAGAAGTCTTAACTTGTCCCGTAGAGCTTTCTTCTCCAATTTTGTTTTCTCCTTGGTTGATAGATGCATTGTTCCCCTATAGAATCTTGGCCAAGTCTCTAATAGAACTAGTAAATGCATCACGCATTTCCCTTTGATTCTCCCTCACAGTTTGTTGCAACTCTCTTTGACTTCTAATGACGACTTCATGCATATAGCAAAGTGCATCATTGGGAGGAGCTCTTTGATTATGCTCTTCCATTGTCACCTTCTTTGGTATACTATATGGCTTTTTGCTTATTGCATTCAGATATGATTTTTGCTTCCTTTCCTCACAGGATGGGAGGATTCACTGCTTTGATACCACTGTAATGTCACCAAATGGACACTATGCAATCCCAAAGGGATTTTAGGCAAATCCCACACACCCAATACAATTTATAGAATTAATAGCAAAAAATTTAATGCAGATTTGAATTAAATAATGAAAATGTGACTAGGGCTAGGTAAGAAAATGCACCAAAAATGATAGAAACTCACTAAAACTTTCAACCCAACAAATCAACAATTTTAATAAAGATGAAATCATGAAGTAAATACCGGTTTTGAGCTCCAAAACATGCTGAAATTATTTATTAAAATTTTTGCAGATGGTTGCCTCAAACACAACTGTAAAATGGCACTTCCACAACTCTAAAAATTCTGAAAATGGAGATTCTGATTTATAAAAATCAGTAGGATAATCTGCAACTGAAAATAGTCCCAAAACAGCCCCTAAGCAACCTAGATCAGCTCCTTAGGTGGTCGCTCCACTTGGAAAAAGGGCATAGAAAATAATAGCAATTTTTTTCTTCAAACCCTTGATCAAAATCTGCTACTTCATCGTCCTCTAACTAATGGAAAATACTGAAATATATTTTGCAACCAATGTTTCTCAATGAAAACTCAGGGTGGAGAATCCTCACAACTAGAGGAAGGGTTTTCGTCCTTCTTTAGATCTCTTGGAGGGTTTTTGTCCTCAAGAGTGAAGAAGCAAGCAAAATGCTTAACATGCAAATCAGAATTTAGAAGATAAACAAGTGATGCCTCTCCAAGCAAGTAGACTTGCTTAAATAGAAGAATAGGGCCCAAATGGCCACTCTCACATCCAATCAGAATTTTCCCCTTATTTAATGCTTTCCCCTACTTGCTTTTCTCTCCTAGGCAAGTCGCATTTTTCATTGAATTAATGCCTTTTGCTAAATGCCTTTTGGCCTTTTTCTATTTTTATTTTATTATTAAGTTTATAATATTTTATTATAAGTGATTTATAATATTTTCTTTTATTTTTTTGCAGTTTATAATAAACTGTCATAACTTAAGTCCCCCCTTAAGTTTATTGCTTAGCCGTTGGGAAGACAAAATGGGCTAAGGGTCTTTGACATGATCATCTTAGGAAGTGGGACATTTCAATATTCATTGAACCCCTCGGGTGTACTGTGCTAAGTATATAACAATTTTTGGTGGCTCTAAAGGTTTTATAGGTATCTAGCATTCCTATCCCTTATTGCAGATGGTAATACTTCTGGTGTATCTATATCTATCACATCATAAAAGCTCCATTTTTCCGTTGCTTACTCTTCAAGACACTTGATACATTCATCGGTTTTCCTTTACACTTATTGCTATTTGAATTCATTATCTTCATCTCTTGGATTTTTTCCATGAATAACTTCTTTGGGCTGCAACTATTCTCCCTTAATCACACGGGTCATCTGAGTTTTTGTTCACTTTTCTGAAAATCGGCTACAAAACCTTTAGAAGCCTCAACAATGATGGAATTCCTCTTGTATCACCTTGATCCTCAATTGTGAAGAATATCCACATATTAAGGAGTTATTCTAAACCTTTTATAGCTGCCACACACTTCTATATGCTCAACACTAGCTGAGCGTACTCAAATATTCATATGATCCAACATTGTTATTGTAGCTATTGTGAGGAATCTTAATCTGTACATTTTGGGATACTATCCTTCCATCTTTATTAACATATGCTTCTCTACTGTTGGAGCTATTGCCTTATTCATAAGAAGCGGAAATGTTCCCCTGCACCTGGGATTGTTTTTGAACCAGACACTTCTTAGAAATGCTTCACGAACTCCCCATTTAAGGATAGGTTTCAAGACTTTAAGATCCCTTAATTGTTTGGCTTCATCATATCTTAGTTTCCATTGTTGTGCTATCTTCTTCGGACTCCAAGTCTGATGAGGAAGGTTCCTCACTTACAGCTTGATTAAATGATGTTACCATAAACACACCGGAACTGCCCTTTTGTGTGTTTTAACCCACAAAATGTTGTCCACAATGTGAGCGAGCATTTGTAAGCCTTCTGGTGTGTTTCATGGCTAGGGCAACGACTGCGTTTCTGTGGCTTGTTACAGGTCACTTTGTTCAATAAAACATTACGCAAAATACTTGAGTCTAGAATAAGATGACACACATGAGATTCGTTGGAAATGATGATCTATTCTTCCACTTTTTCTTTATTTTCTCTAGTGCGAGTTGAAAAGTAAATAGATTAGAGTTTCCATAGGAGCTGATATATTCATTTTGTTTTCAAATGGTATGTTCGTTTTAATCTCATTTCTTTATGTGTTTAGGAGAGTGATGTTAGATACTTTAATGTTAATATGAGGGGACTTCACCTTCATATGGTATAATATTATTTTAATAGTTGAGTTCCGATAGCTTTAATAAAAAATAAAATAAAATTACTTCAAGCGTTTTAAGAGTCAATATTGACTCATAAGATAGACATTCATATTGTAGTTTGTTCAATTGTCAAGTTCAAGATTATTTGATTGTTATATACGAAGTTTATTGTTGCACAAACTTCTCAAACCTCATTTCTCGTCATGTTGCTGTTGTGGTCGTGTTTTCCTTTTCTCATTTTTTGTAACATAGATGGGGTGCCAATGGCTGTGGTCTTTGGATGATTATGACTTGGCTCTTTTGGTGCATTTAATCTCCTTAGGAAGGCCGGATGTTTCTTTAGTCTTTCAGCATTTTTCGGATATGCCATTGTACTCAATCTGTCCTTTACATTGAATGATCCGTACACTGCTTTGCTCAATGTCAGGTTTCACTCCTATGTTGTTTCCTCAAACTTGTCATATAGGCTGCCCTAGTGTTTTTGGCTAGACCTTTTCAATTAGCAGAGATCTTTAATTCTGTGGATATTTCTCTCTTAGGCGACTCTTTGTTCTTCTTTGATGAATTCACCATTGAACTTCACCTCAGAATAAAGACATTCTTCAAATGAGGGGGCTCAATCAAATCTTCATTGGATTTCTCTATGAACTCTCCTAGGGTACTTATTAACCTTATTTGGTTGGCAAGGTCTGCACTACCCACCTTTGAAAGGGACATTTTTCTTGCAACCTCCACCCACTGCTGAGTTATGAGCGGTGTATGGATATTTGGTACATGTTGAACCCTTACTCAGTTTTGGCTTCGACTCTGACTTAGGCTTACGCATCAGCCAAGAGTGTCATTGAATGTAATGTCTCCTAAATTTGAAAAAAAGAAGTTTTGTATGTGTATACTTTTTGCTTGCCATTGTTGTCTAGTTACTCTGATAAGCTCGTGCTTTGTTAGTCGCTCACTCAACCAGGAACCCACCTTGTCATCATCAAGTATTAGAGAAGGTTGAGTCATGCCTTAGATGAATTGCTAAGAGAGAGTTGAGGGTAGGTTGTTAGAAGCCCTGCATTGTTGAGAGTTGAGTTGAGCATGGTAAAGGATCAAAATTGAGTTTGTGATAGGTTGAAATCATGTATTGAGTTTTGTGAAGGGTACAAGATGGCACATAGGGGATTATTTCTTGGAAGAGGTCGATGAGCACCAAGAGTAGCAAATTTAGTAAAAATGCCAAGAAGAATGCAAGCTATAAGCTAGATGCCATGGAGTTTGCGCAATGAAGAGAAATTGCTACTGAGGAAAGTGATGATGGAGGAGACCCAGAGGATGTAATGTCCCCAAATGGACAAATTATGCCCCAAAACGGAACAACAATAAATCCTTTCCAAATCAGTTCTTAAACAATGACGTATAGAGCATACAAATTATAAAATGCCACAAATCTGAATTTATTAAGGAAAGTGCGACTTGCCTAGGAGATGGAAAACACTCACAACGGAAGCAAAATCGCTGGAATCTTATATAAAATAGATCGGAAATCTTATATATGCAAAAACAATGAGAAAACACCAATTTTATGACCAATAAGAGGGCTGGAATTTATTATAAAAATCTGCAGACAGATAGGTACAGAGTTAGCCGGAATTCGAATTTCCTCAGCGCAAAACAGAAGCAAATCAGCTGATCTTGGCCTCTAAAATTCTGATTTTGGAATAACTACTCAAATCAGATCCAAACGTGCCCTAGATCACTCTGAAATGGTCCCAAGGTAGGTTGCTACACTATAGGAAAGTAGGAAATGAAGGGTAGAACTCAAGAACAATCTTCTACCTTCAAACCCTCCTTGGAATCAAAACAAATCTGCAACTCTAACCTTCAATAACTGCTGGAAACTTGAAGTAGACGTTTGAAAATCAATGGAAACTCCTGGATAGAGCTCCTTCTCAAAAGAAAGAAGAGTTTTCGTTCTTCTTTCTAAGCTTAAAGAGGGATTTTGTCATCACAAGCAAAACTACTAAGGGTTTTCTTCTTTTGGAGTTGAACTGGAAAGCATGCAAGCTTAGTCCAAAATTAAGAAATTATGAGATGTCAAAATGATGTCTTCTTCATTGACGGTGACCTCCTTTTATAATTTGCTTTGGCCCATAAGCCACCAAAAACAACCAATCAACTCACTTTACCCCCATTTAATATTTTTCCCTTGCTTATTTTCTTCTCCACATGGGTCGCATTTTTCTTCTAGGGGAAATAAAAAATATAAAGTGCTTTTTCCCTTTTCTTTTTTTTATTTTGTCATTAATAAATTAACTTAAGTGCTTATAATAAAATTTTATATTGCACTTTATAATTAATTTATTATGAGTTAGTTTCCCTTTTTCTCATCCCTTAGCTGTCAGGAAACAAAGAATGGGCTAAGGGTCTTCGACCAACTGCTTTCGAGAAAGGGGATATTACAATCATCCCTTCCCCAAATTGCTTTCCTTCAAGCAATTGTAACTCATATACCCAAGTGCCATGTGTAAGAGATAAAACATGGTGTAGTGCTCCAAGAGTCTTGATCCTGTACTTGTTAAATGAGAGAGCTCTTGCCAAAATATATAGCTCTCATGATGCTCATACACATGAATTTGTATCAAAGGTACCACATACTCTATATTGCAAACTTGATACTCTAACTCATCACACTTCTCATGAGGAAAATAAATCTAAAATGGTTTAATATGCAACAATAAATATGTTATGTTACGAATCCTTTCATACCTTGGAGTGTCTTCAAGATATTCATTTCCTTTTGTCTTCATGATATCTTGGCTTTGCTGTACCAAATTCTTAGCATTCTTGACCAAAATGGGCTGAATATCATCATGATAGAACTGCTGTAATAACATAGTATGAAGATGATGCAATAAATCCTTGTTACTACTAACCTTCTTATAAAGAAGATTATCAAAGTGTTTACTTTTTGTTGCTGATTTGGAAACCTTCAAAAGATTTAAAACAACACTAGCCTTGTTGTGACTCATGATGTCAGACGAAAAACAAGTGAAACAAGAACCAACACCTTTCACAAATTCATGGTCATCAACACTATGGCTTGGTAAATCCATCTCACATGACAATGACTCATTCTTTGGAAAATTGATAGCTACCTTTTGGATTGAAACATCTTTTTCAATTTTGCATCCAACAATTAATTTTTGTTCCTCTTTGCCTTCCCCACTAATACAAACATTTTGCTCATTAGAAGTCATACTTTTTTCTATTGAAGATTCTTTGCCTTCAAATTGCATGGTGGAATCCTCTATGGGCTGGTTCCTCTCAATTTTTTGCATCTTTGATTGTTTTTCTTCCTTAGCACGGTGGATATCTTCCTCTTTTGTAACCTTGAAAGGGTTGTTATAGAGGGAAGTTGTATCTTCAAACTTTATCATGGCTTCTCCACCTTGTAGCCGATGTTCTTGGACTTGCTTCTTCACAATGGAGTATTTTCTTCCCTCTATGGTTGAGACCTTTCTGCCATGGCCTTTTGATGATGTTCGGGCATTATGCCTTGTGCCCTTACTATTCTTTACTTGACAATAATCCTTGAAGGACAACATATCTCTCACCCTGAAACTGAGGGCTGCATATTCTTCACCCCATGCCTCTATGTCTTCAACATCAGTTGGAGAATCTAGCTCAAGTGGTTGATATTTGAGGTGGAGGCTTGATGGATGTCTTAACTGGTCCAGATGAGCTTCCTTCACCATTGTTGGTTGCACCTTGGTTTCCAGATATATTATGCCCTTGTAGAACCTTAACCAGGTCCCTGATTGAGCCTGTCAATGCATCATGCATTTCCCTTTGAGATCCCCTTATAGATTGTTGCAACTCTCTTTGACTCCCTGTAATCACCTCATGCATGTAGCTCAGTTGATCTATAGGAGGAGCTCTCTGATCATGCTCATCCACTGTCCCTTTCTGCATTCAAATTTGATTTTTTTTATTTCTCTCACAACTGGCAAAGATCATTGCTCTGATAGCACTGCATTGTCCCCAAATGGACAAATTATGCCCCAAAACGGAACAACAGTAAATCGTTTCCAAAACAATTCTTAAACAACAAAGTATAGAACATACAAATTATAAAATGCTGCAGATCTGAATTTATTAAGAAAAGTGCGACTTGCCTAGGAGATGGAAAACACTCATAACAAAAGCAAAATCATTGGAATCTTATATAAAACAGATTAGAAAGTTTATATATGCAAAAACAATGAGAAAACACAATTTTTCTGACCAATAAGAGGGCTGGAATTTATTATAAAAATCTGCAAATAGACAGGTACAAACTTAGCTGGAATTAAAATTTTCTTAGCCCAAAACAGATGCAAATCAGCTGATTTTGGCCTCAAAAATTCTGATTTTGGAACAACTCAAATCAGATCCAAATGTGCCCTAGGTCACTCTGAAATGGTCCCAAGGTAGGTTGCTCCAGTATAGGAAATCAGGAAATGAAGGGTAGAATTCAACAACAATCTTCTACCTTCAAACCCTCGCTGAATCAAAACAAATCTGCAAGTCTAGCCTTTAATAACTGCTGGAAATCTGAAGTAGACCCTTGAAAATCAATGGAATCTCCAAGATAGAGCCCCCTCTCAAAAGAAAGAAGAGTTTTCATTTTTCTTTCTAAGCTTAAAGAGGGATTTCGTCCTCTCAAGAAAAACTACAAATGGTTTTCGTCCTTCGGAGTTGAATTGGAAAGCATGCAAGCTTAGTCCAAAATTTAGAAATTATGAGATGTCAAAATGATGTCTTCTACATGCATGGCAACCTCCTTTCATAATTTGCTTTGGCCCATAAGCCACCCAAAACAACCAATCAACTCACTTTATCCACATTTAATATTTTCCCTTGCTTATTTTCTTCTCTAC
Organism: Taxus chinensis; assembly: GCA_019776745.2. Lineage (NCBI taxonomy): Eukaryota > Viridiplantae > Streptophyta > Pinopsida > Cupressales > Taxaceae > Taxus > Taxus chinensis. Next base: position 511,423,792 of record CM034153.1, on the reverse strand, counting down.
ATGGATCACATTTTTCCTCTAGGGGAAATAAAAAATATAAAGTGCTTTTTCCCTTTTTTAATTTTTTTCATTAATAAATTAACTTAAGTGCTTATAATAAAATTTTATATTGCACTTTATAATTAATTTATTATGACTTAGCTTCCCTTTTTCTCATCCCTTAGCCATCGGGAAACAATGAATGGGCTAAGGGTCTTTGACCAGTTGCTTCCAAGAAAGGGGATATTACAGAGGACCAGTTGCAAGAACCAGAAGAGGAACTAGAAGATAGGCTCATCAAAGGCGTTATTAAGGTTGGAGGTAAGATCAAGTTATAAAGCCCTAGTTTCCCTCAAAGTGAAACTCTAAAGATTGGATAGATTGGATAACAAAGTAATAAAAACACTTTGACCATGGACAAGTTGAGGATGCCAAGAGAGTGAAATTTTCTTGCATCAAGTTGAAAGGACATGTATCTTTATGGTGGGATCTCGTGCAACTAAAAAGGGTACAAAGAGGTAAATATAAAATTATGTCTTGAAATAAAATGGTTGCGAAGCTAAAGATAAGTGTTTGCTTTCTGATTATTAGTATAGTTTATTCAAATAATTGTAGAATTTGAAACATAAAGATACGAGTGTTAAAGATTACATAGAAGAATTCTATTAGTTAACTATCCAAGAGGGTCATGTAGAGGATGATGTAGAAAAGATCTCCAAATATGTTACTTGTCTTTGCCTTTACATATAAGATGATGTTGGTACCAAAAAACTACATTTTGTGGAAGACGCCTATCAACGTGCTTTGAGGGTTGAAGAAAAATTGTCAAGAAGACAATAAAATGGGTGAGGAAGAGGACATGAAAGTTCTAAGTTTCACATTAGGGGAAAATTTCTGTTTGTAACACGTTTCAGATGTGTGATTTTTATGATTAGAGTTGGAAGAGGACCTTTAGATGTGGCAAAATTGGTTGTAACCTATGACATCAATTCATGATGTATTGCTTTGTAAGAAAATCTTGTTCAATGATCTGTCATGGAGGCACATATTTACAACAAAGGTTATGTTAGAATTTCAAAGTTGGCAGGAATGAGAGCTCTACAATGGGGTTCACAACAGTTAGTGATTGCTTTTGAACTCATCTTGTGTGGGCACATGAAGTTCACATGGGATGACTTGAGTCCCCTGCTACAGTTATTGTAACACACCCTTGCCAATAAATGGCATGCGTAAGAGACAAGTTAAGGGATTCGATAGAAGGGTCTAAAAGTGGTAAGAGTATGTCAGTAAGAGTGAGTTTGTTTTGGGTTCTTGAAGTAGTTATTCTATAGTATAAGAGCTTCAGAGTTTGTATTATTATTCTTATTATTATCAACCCTTTCCTATATCTGCCACATGGGTTTACAACCCTTAGATAAGATATCTTATAACACACACTTATTACCCCTATTTACTATTACAACCTAGGATTCTAGTGAAACTCCATCCCCTATCGTAGATGTAAGCTTTGGAATCCTATGTATGTGATAGAGTGTGGATTATCGTTTTCTAGATCCACGATTCTTACACCACTTGGTATTCTATCCTTGGCCTGTGTCTTGGCCCTAGTATGGTCTTCTACTTAAGTCCTTATCCATACTAGTGAGAAGAGAGAGGATAATCATATTGACCATCTTAGCCCACATACACAAACACACTCTTGTCTGTTCATCTTTTATTAAGAATAAAGGAGTTACATATTTAAGTGAGGTAGTTATATGGGAATAACTACCATACATTTAATTTTATTAGTTAATGCTTAATATCTTCAATACCCCCCTTAGTGACTACTCCAAGTTTGTCCCAAACTTTTGTAAAGAAAATGGGACCAAGAGTTTTAGTCGTTAAATTTGGAGTATGCCCTTAGATATCAATTCCAAATCTGTAGTCTATCGTTTTTTTGTTGTCCAATGTATGAGCTTCAGTTGAGATCAAACCGAGAATGATTGCTAACAATAAATCATAGATCCAGTTGTGTGGACATTAAGATATATTAGGCTTCCCACTAATTGTGTATAGAGTGATTTTTGACAGGGGAATTTGTGGTTCACTTTTAATACTGCTGAATAAGTGAGACATGCAAGGACAACAAACACGCTGCGAAGCACACTTGTTCCCTGGGAGTGATAAGGGTAAATCTGCAAACATGTGGTAGTGCAAGAATGAAAGGTTGACAGATGATCAGATCACAAGATAGAAAGTGCTCGATAGCAAGGTGCTAGCCAGGTAGGGTAATGTGTGGCAGCTAATCGCTATTGAAGCATGGAAGTATCTTTTGGGGATATTCAGGTATCTGCGGAACCTATAAATAGAGGGTCGGGTCTGACTTTTAAGAAAGGGAGATTCACATCGAAGAATAGGAGTACACTTGGGAATGGACTCCAAAACATGTCCAGGACCACAAGTATGAGGATAAAGGCTCATGACTTAAGGAGAGTCAGCTTCAAGGGTTCATGGGAGAAGATTGTGTAATCATATAAGATGTATAGGCATTAATGGTGGAATGCACATGAATTCTACATGTAATTATGTAATTGTTCATTTGTTATGAAATATAATGGAAAGTGAGGGTTATGTGTTTGTGATTAATGATTTACTAATATGTTGTGCATTTTGATCAATACCCATCTTGCATAATTCATCCATCCGATCACACTTTTCATGGCACTCTACAATATTGAGGTTATTGCATTGCCCTTACTGCACTTCGGGTGAGACGATCAAGTGCAAGCTTGATCAATAGTTCAATGTAGGAACAATCATGGTTGCTAATGAAAAAAATCTAATGTATCGGCTCTAGACCCCAACATAATAGTTCTGTTGCTAGGATCTCAGTTGCATGGGCTCATGGGTTGCTAGATCGGTTGATGCCAAGAATGGATTTAATCTTGATTTTGGGGTAAATATTTGGAGTTTGCGGTGAAGAAAAAGAATCAAGATAGTCGGAATCCTAGGGCATGGCTGGAAGATCAAATATACTGTGCACTGTGCAAAGTTCCCACAAGATCTATATGTGTGGATCGCAATGTTGATCGTTGGAAAAAGAGAAACTCTTGCAAGACTAAAGGGGTGGATGGATGCCAAAATCGTAAGATTGAAGACGACTAATGGGGAGTGGCATCGTGCAATGGATGTGAGGTGGCAAGGGACTTTGCAGAGTTATGTGCTAAAATTTGCGGTGACAACATACTCTTGTCTAGAGGAGGCAGAGTTTGAGTTTGAGCTTAGGGGTTCGTTTTTTGCGGAGCTCCCGTTGTGGATAAAATAAATGCTAGTAGATTTGGGATTTGAGTGTGTGAATGGTCGCATAAGTTGCCATTAAGCTAAAGCTAAAGCAGTCTACGGCAAAGTTTAGGGTTGGTTGAGATTTTTTATGATGGAAGACTTGACAAATAGAGAACTGCACTTGAAGAGATATGTAGAGAGCCGACAAAGAGAGGTCAAGCTAAGGGATTCAATAAGTGTGATAGTCTACCCGGGAACAAGTTGGCAGAACCTATGGAGGTCAGGGACAACATGGGGTTGATATTTTACTGCCTTAAGGTTACATATTACATGTGGTAGAAATCAACTGTCTAAAACAATAAACACAACCTTATTAGGTGATTAGAGACCAAGTTTGGCATAAAGAATGTGCGGATAATGAGGAATAATTTTCCGTGGAGCCACTTCGGCCACCCCCTATTGTCTGTCTCTATCTCCACGCTGGATTTCCCCTAGGATTTTGAGAGGTGCTTTTAGGGTGTCGCCATTTTGAATAAAGTTCTTGAACGACATTTCCCCATCCCTCCTAAAAGGGGACTCATGTGGAACATGAGGAACTCGGAATGTCTATTTCTGGACTAGAGAGTAGGGAGATTTTTGTGTCGTTTATTACTTTGGACTGGATGAAATTAATGTTACTTCCTATTCAGGGCACTTGCAGATCAGTTGCGACTTGTGGGAAGAAGTCTATCGCAAGGATAGCTAGGAGAAAGAGCAAGTCTAGTTTTTGACAAATAGTAAGGCCTAGGTACTATTGATGCCATTGGGTCAGAAAACGCAATTCACTGGCAGCACTATAATTGCGTTGATGAGGATTGGGGAAAGCAATCCCACCTCACAAATCCCAACTACGAGTGTTTAGAGTCTGTCACAACTTCAGGTAGTCATACCTCAGTCATCATCAAGTTGCCGGAATAGAATAATAACACTAAGAAGGCTTCTTATTAATAGTCCAAAGATCTGAGGTTGCCTAGGTAGGGCAAAGTGCATATTGACCTACGATGTCCAAGGGGTTTTGCTAAACAGACTCAACAAGGATTAGAGCGACAATATCTCTTGAGGGACAGTGAAGTACAACCTAAATCTTACCGCAGAGAATTTTGATGTCCTGAAGATTGCATTCCTGAAAGTGATTGATATCCTCGAACCTTACTACGAACAAAGAGCACAATTTTTGTAGCTCAAAGAAATGATGCAGAAGCTATGTGGAAACCATGCAGGTGTATGACGCAAATTTAAGACATTATATGTTGATAGATTTCTTGTTACATACATCTACTGCAACGTGTGTTGCATGATGTTATGTAGACAGATTGCTAACTCCCTTTGGGTGCATGTTCATGGTTGGCCATGAAGGTTGGGTTCAAGGAGCAGTGTTTAGGGCATTAAATGAGGTGCTATTTCCTTACATTTTTACTCGCAGGTAGATATATTTCATCATCGGAAATTTGGTAAAACATACTTTCTGATGGTATAATCCTAACTTTCGATGATTTTCGTCATAATTTTAAAAGCTGCACTGCGGCTAGGATTTCATGTAGGATGTCTTGGAAAAAGGGCTATTGGGGTGTGACAGAATGTGTTCATTGAAGGACATACATGACATATCTGTCTCACGGATATAATGAGCCTTTTATCTCACTATTGGATGCAAGATTTGCTCTTGCAATGTACATGAGACCTGTATCTGCACGAGATTACTGCTACTGTTCTCAAGGTTCTAGGGTCACAATATAGGTGAATTTATTTGTCACGTAATTACACATGGTCAATTTCAATTCACTATCTCCACTGCCTTTTTTCCGAACCCTAAGCCATCTTTAACTAGTTAAGTCTCATAGGATCTGATAATTTTGGATTTCTGGATCCTTTCAAAAAATCTGAAGAACAATATGCTAGAACCAGAAAATGCAGAGCCAACACTAGTCACCTAATATCTGTCCTAAAAAGTAGGTCTAGCTTTAGCATGCTTTCTCAGGTTCTATTCTTTAACAACTATTGTAACAAATTGTGTTGTAATCACCTTCTCCTTAAAATTTATGGTGACACTACATGGGCTCTCAAAAAATAACACTTCAAATATTAAATTGATCCCAAACTGCAGATCTGAAATTAATAGCTAATTGTTAGCAACCAAATAGCTGCCATACAGCTGAAATCTTCTAAAATTCATAACTCCTTCAATATTCCATGTTTTCCCTTCAAATAAAATGTAGATAATTCTATAAACTAAGATCTTTCCAAAGAAATAAAGATTTGAATTTTATGATAACCGAAACCCCTCCAAAACAGCCCCCAAAATCCCCAAACTAGTCGTTAGGGTTGGAGTAAATTGCATAAATGATTTCCGACACTCAATAACCCTTCAATACATTCAAAACAGTTGCCCAAACTTAGCAAATATAAGCCAACACAGATCAAATCTTGAATATAGACGATTTACCCTTAAAACATGCCAAAATAAGACCCATATCAAGTCACCATAGTTGGAATAATTACAACATTAAGTTCCAACCATAAAGACATCAAAAATCATCACCCACATCCCAAAGCAAGTCGCCAATATTAGCAATTATGAATCATGCAAAGAACATACTTTAACACAAGAGAACTCAACAAATGGAACAAGAGGGAATACTTCAATTGATCAAAACCAGCTCACTAACTTCCCATGCAAGAGAGAGAGAGAAAGCATTAATGGGCATACATCCAAACTCCAAGCATGGAGTATCAAATAAATATCATCATAAGTCTAATAATGATCCTAGCACTCCTTTTATAAGCAAGGAGGTACAAAATTTGAAATCCTTAGGAGAGGGAAATTATTAAATAAAAACAGTTTATTTTCCCTGTGTGGCGTCCCCTTTTAAAAAGGGTGATTTTAATATTTAAAAGCCACCTAAATATTATTTAATTAATTCCCCTTTTTAATTTGCATTTTGGGAATTTAATTAAATAATTAAATATATTACTTGCTCCTTAAATATTAAATAATTAAATAAATATTGCTTTATAATGTTAAATGATTAAAATCGCTCTCCAGGCAATATTATCTAATTATTTAATATAATTTTCCCCTTGCAACATCCCTAAAGCCCACAGGGAATGATAGGCTAAGGGTCTTAAAAAATGGGGACATTCCAATTACACAGGGTGAAACAGGTGGGATTCTTGTGTTGGTGTAGGATTTGTGACATTAACATGCATGACACCGTGAATTTTTGGTTGATTGATGAAATGAAAGAGATAAAATCCCGAGGACTTGCACCACAAATTTCGTAGAACTAGGGTCAGGGGCATGGCTTTGGACGATTTCGTGGAAGAGGTCTATCAAGTCCTGGAAGCAAACAAATCTCGGGAACATGCTATAATTGTGGGGCTATAGACCATTACCAGAGGGAGTGCCAAAAGTTCCCCACTTGCGTGAGCTATTGAGGAGAGCATCAGACAGATGCTCGTTTGGAGCCAAGAAAGAAAATCTTTCGAGGAGACTCTTAGCAAAATCTAGTTGGAATGGTGATGGTAGACTAGGAAAGAGACTATAGATCTCGAGGGCAACGAGGATGCTTGTGGCTGTGGAATACGAGGACATTGGGTATGAGGGAATTCCTTTGAGCAAGGATCAAGCCAAAGTTTTACGAGGCAGAGCCAGGAATTTACAGGTCCAAGTCATGGTCATGCAAAGCCAAGTCAGGAACAAAAAGGCAAGGTGAAGGTCTAACTAGTTTATGCGGGGAAGGCTGCCACATTTCCGGAGGCCTCAATATAGAAGAATGTAGTAGCCGAAGCAAAACAAGTACCACAAGAGTTGTAGATACAAGAAACAATTGAAGAATGCAAAGAAATTATAGGATACTCTTGTTTTAAAGGAAGCTACGGGAATGGGGTCCGTAAAGATAATGGAGCTGATGGAGCTCTTAGCCTTACTAAGGACAAAAGGCTCCATAAACGCATTGAAGACATGGTTTCAACATAGTACATGGACCCGACAATAAGTTAAAGACTTGCGGAGCCGGAAATGCCACCAGTGAGAGTTGGAAACCAGGTTAATTTTAGCACCCCTTTCGACTAGCAACTCTTAGTAGATGCCACATTGAGTGGGCACCACTTCCACAAGATCTTAATTAACATGGGGTCAAAATTCAATCTACTAGCTAAGGATTTCTGGATATTGATGGGGAAACTTTGTTATACTCTATAGGAAGTACCTTATTCATGGGAAACAAAACCACCGCAAGACCAATTGGAGTTTTGCACGATGTGGTAGTTAACATCATGGGAGCCCCCTTTTGCGGTGGCTTTGTGGTGATAAAGATGGCTGCCAAAGATAAATACCCAACCATCCTTGGGAGACCATGGTGCTATGATAGCTGTGCGGAAATGCGCTCCAAAGAAATAGTAACGAGTTTTGAGAATGAAGAGCAAAGAGTAATAATCCCGCATGATCCTACTTTAGGGCCAACATATATGGAGAATGTAATAGTAATGAAGGATGCTGCGGAACTTCGTAGATTGACAACACACGAAAAAGATATCATTGGGAATTGTGAGAGGCTGAGTATTTTGGCCTGGCATGTGCAAAAAATGCTATAAGATTCATATAACATAATAGGAAGAAAGTGCACAAGGGTACATCAATCTTACGATGCATGCCCAATAACAGGGGTGATAAGTCTGATTTGTGTGTTAATTAGGAAGGGGAAAGGTCTGGAGAAGTGGATATTACCCTCCACAAGATTGGTTGGCAATGAGGCCCCTCGAAAAACAATTTTGCACCGGCTGAAGAAGGATGTGCAACTTGTAGAGCACACACCAGTCTATTAGAATATGTGGAGAGTGAAAGAAAGAAGAGAAAACTTGAATACACACCTTGTTCATTGTGGCTCCATTTTATTATGTGAAAGATGGTTACAAAATGGCTGAAGTGGTTACAACCATTTATTAGTTAATACTTAATGCTAGTATTGACTGAAAGCTAAATTATAAGCCTTATAGTCCAATACCCCCTTAAGGTTTACACTATTGAACATAGTGGTAAAAGATTAAAGTAACAGAATCAAACAGGACCACACATTCTTCATAAGTTTTTCCCTTTGAAAACAGTTCTTTGACTAGGTAGAGTTCCATCAAGCTACCTCAAAACCCTCGTAAAGGTTTAGTTCCTGAGTCCCCACATTCCACCTCCATGAACTCCCAAATTATGAACCTCTGGAATTATTGGACAACCATCCTATTGCGCTACTCCCACAGTGCTCCAGCAAGCTCTCATGACCCTTGTAAGGGTATAATTTCCAAGATCCATGAATTTCCGAACTAATTTGGCAGCCATCTATGCCGAGATTCATCTACGCTACATCTCTTCCCATCTTCAAAGTACGGGCTTCTTTAAAATACATATTCTTTATCAGCGAATTTTTCACCCATTTGGTTTGTCTTTGAACTTTACCTTGCTGCCTTTAAAATGCAGATTGTTTAATAAAATAGCTTTTGCATATTTGTTGGCTACTGTAGGATTGACTTCTGCTAGTTGTCCGATGAGAGATCTCATGTGGCTAGATATAGTGACTTCATCATCTATATTTCACACCAATTTTAATTTCTGAACAGCAAATTAATGTAACAAAATGAAAATGATACTCTATACAATTGCTGATTACACGCACAGAAATGAATTCAATAGAGAAATATAATTTTATATTCTGATTTTGTCTCGTAAATTAATGCAAATAATTTTTAATGTTTGAATTTATTTAGTAAACGAATGTCACATTCATCTACAAGAATAATATTTTGCAAGATAAAATACCAATAAATCGTGCCCTTCTTATGGTGACTGAAATATGCAGAATATATCACCTTCATGCTCTATTAACATACTTCAAAGAAATCACTGTCCTTGGCGTCAACTGGGTGTTTTATTGTGTGATATTTGAAACAGAAACTGGAAAAATGTGCCCTGAAATTCTCTGAAATTCACTACAGAAAAACGTGAATGAAAGATGCCCTCTAAAATTTGCGCTTAGTGCCCTCTATAAAATGTGATAGTATTGAAATGGCGGCAGTATTAGCGATTGTCTTTTTTGCCCTAGCAATAGATTCACGACTGCCTTTTCTTAACCTAGGGACAGTGTCGTTTGTGACTGCGAGTTTGTGCTTTCATGACTGTATTTGTGCCCTAGATGCTTTGGAAATATTTTGAATGTTCTTCCTTCACAACTGAAACTTGTTGAATCTTGAAACTTCTGTCACGTGACCTAGATGCATTCAAAAATCCACTGAATACTTCTTCCTACTCTTTCTCCTCGGTTTGCAGATCTCTTCGAGCACCAAGGGTTCTGATACCAATGTTAGAATATGTAGATAGAGAAAGAATGAAGAGAAAACTGGAATATACACTTTGTTCATTTTGGGTGTGTCATTTTATCATGTGAGAGATGGTTACAAAATGGTTGAAGTGGTTACAACCGTTTATTAGTTAATACTAAACTAATATTGACTCAGTGCTAAATTATAAGCCTTATATTCTACTACTGTCCGCATAACAAGAACAGTTGGGCACTTTACTACTTTATACAAGTTGGAAGGAAAAAATGGTCGAGCGCTGCATAAGGAGAGGAAGGACACAATGGATTTGTGAGACATGTGCAGGGAGATATAGTGACTGAGAGACATGTTGTTACAATTAGACGTGTAGAAACGGAAAGAAAGGCCGGTGAGAAGATTTTGAATGCAGAAGGGGCATACAAGAGGCAGTCACAGGAAGGTGGCTATGAAAGAACAAATCCATGGAGGGAAGAGTGGAGATGAGGACTACCTCCACTTCAAAATTCAAGCAGCGCAAGTCTAATATAAATGGACTTGATCATGCACCGTGCAAGGCACATGCACCCACAACGTTGATGCAAAAATGGATACCATGTGGGTTGGGTCCTTCTCACTACTATCCGAATGCTGGATCCGATGCAGGTGGATTATGGGTACATGTTGTGAGGAGGATGATTGTGAATTAGGTTCGCAACCATGAAATGCCGTTGTAATTAATAGTGAGCACACAACCCAAGTAGATGTACATAAGTAGAATAGAGAAGATTACAGAATGTTTGTTAGATATATACTTTTGTAGAAATCATAAGAGATGGACGAGTGTTTTTGCGAGCTGATAGTGTTAAATTTACGGATAAAGATGGAATTGTGGGTTGGTGGAATCTTTGTGCATGAGGACGTAGCACAAGATTGGAAGACCAAGAGGAGGTCAGGTTTTTGCGGACCGATGGTTCTATGGAAGCTTGAAGCAAAAAGAGTCTTGGTAGTTACACAAAGGTGAGACTCTTGAGGAAAGCAGGAAATAAAGAGAGAATAATTTGCGCGAAGCTGGGGAAAATCATAAAAGAGTTTATTGTTGACAGCAAGTGACTTAATTAGAAAGATCGTGATATGATATTGGGGCAAAGATGTCAAATGTGGCAACTTTCGAAAATCATTCACAAGAAAATAATGTAGACAATTAGAGCGAAGAAGCTAGTTCGAAAATGGGGAAAAAACATATGAGAAAACAACCAACCAAGAAGAGAGAATAGAATGCCAGTGAGACCCAAACTTTACTGCTACAACAGATAGAGTGTTGGTGGACTTGAAGACATGCCGAGCATAGGGAAGAGTTCAAGCGATAGTAAAATGGAGGAAGGAGTGTTCATTATACAATAGGACCTTGGTATGGAGGTGACAGAAGAATTCCACATGAAGTAGCATCAAGATGAAACAATTGCTCAGAAGGAGCAAGAGAGGGAAAAGAAAAGAAGAAAATTGTTGGAAGTAAAACAAGCATAAGCAAGGAAGCAAAGGCTACAAGAGGAAGGGGAGAATAGAATTCCATTGCTAGAATTTCTGGATAAGGCAGGGGAAAGAATTCAGGTGCAAATAAGAGAAAACACGATTATTGGCTTCAACCACAAGAAAAGATTGTTCTAGAAGAAACTTGTGGAGGTGGAGAGAAGTGCAGAAGGATAGGGGACAACGGAAGAATGCCTCACAGAAATAGGAGTTTTGAGTTCGATGAACTTGTTGTATTTTGGCAATATTGTAAAGTTAATACGGTTGTGCTTAATACATGCACACCATAGGAATATGTTCATCGCAAGAAGAACAATTCCCCTCACCGCAGAAAGGATAGCAAAGGTAACCCAACTACCAAATGAAGGAGCAAGTCTTGTGGATGCATTGATGAATAAGGAAATGCGTGCAAAGATGATGACCTCATTGTAGTTGAGTCTATGAGGAAAGAAGACCTTGGTCAATTCTATCAGAGATCTTGTGGTCCGAGTAGTTGTGAGACTATTGTTAGCACAAAGTTTGTTGGAGGATATAAATTCCATCTTGTGAGGAACGCTATACCCAACGGTGAAAATGGGGTTGAAAGGGGCGATGTACAATTTTGCTGAACATGTGGCTTTTGAGCTTAACAAAGCGGTGGATTTTTCCTAGGACCATGGGATGAAGTTTGGGTGAGGAAACTACTTAGTGTTGCTATTGTTCGATGTGATTGGGGTACCAACATTGGCCTGGAAATTTGAGAAGAAGAGGGTTTTTGGAAACACGACTCTTGTGGCTCAGTACAAGACCTACAACTTGGAGGGAATAGTGACTCTAACTGTGTGTATAGAAATGTGGGAGGATTGGTTCACCAAAGTTAGAGCTTTGGTTGAGAGTTAGGAAAGAATCCTGTGAGGACTAGCAGAGAGCTACTTCAGGATCACAAAATTCTAGGTGATGGACCATTTTTGTTTGGCCAAGGTAGTGGCAAAAACCGAGAAACCCACAACTTAACTACTTCTCCCTTATGCTTTCAACGTAGATTACTGGGAGAGACCGCCGAAGACATTTGTGGGACTTGAGTGCTCAAAGATAGACATTCAGATAGTGGATCGACGATGCCACACCTCAATTTTGCAGATTAAGGGAATTGAGGTAGAGAAATTTTGTGACTGAGTTGGACAATGATGAAGTCAAGCTAAAAGAACTGTTGAAGGTTCATGTGGATGGGAGACTTGTAAAAGTACCATTTTTGTTGAATCCTATTAAGAATAGTGCAAGACCAGTGCTTAGAACTCTCATGGTGTTTGTAGGACAGTATGGGGAACCAATCATTGATGAAGGTGTCGCTCAAAGAAGAGCAGGAGAGCGGGCTTGCCAGGCCAGACAACCAACAAAGTTGCAAGGTAAGGGAGAAGAGCTAGTGGAAAAACTAGGGATAAAGTATAGGCAATCCTCAGGGGATGGAGGTTTTGTGGTTGTTATGCAAGGAATGGGGAGTCTGATAGTGCATACACTAACTTCAGTATAAGTGAGAGTAAAAACTCCGTAGGAATGTGAAGTTGTAGTGAGTGGTTTTGTTACCATATTTTCCCATGCAAGAACAAACAAAGCTATTTTTTGTGAAGTTGGCTATTTTTAGAAAATGGCTATTTTTAGCGTTCACTAAAAATAACGTGTGCTAAAATGGAAATTGGATGAGTGGAAAAGAGAGGCTATTTTTAGCATTCGCTAAAAATAGTGAGTTTCCAAAATAGAGTGCAAGTGCATGCACAAAAAGCTAAGCAGACAAGAGGGAAAGGAGTGCTAAAAAATAGCGAAGGCAGTCGTAGAAAAGAGTAGCTAATTATGGCACAAAGGTGGCGCCAAGGAAGGTTAGTGAGAGCTGCTAAAATTAGCACTAAAACAGTTGGTTTTTTATGCTAAAATAAGAGTAAGTGGCTGTTTAAAATAGTTAAGCCTGTGGCTAGAGATAGTCAAAGAAAAGGGCTGCTAAAGATAGCAAAAGTGACACCATCCATTGAGGTTTGTGGCCTATATTCATTGCATGTTATTCACTCAAGGATTGGCACCAAGTTAAAGAATGAAGGGGCAGATTTTATGGTATTCTAACCCTCTTGCATGCTAGATTCAACGCATGGCAGTCAAGGAACCTATTTTGGAAGTTTGTGTTTGATTTTAAACACCTTTGCATGCCTTTTTTCCACACGGCAGGCCCTTTCTTCCACGCAGCAGGGGTAAAAGCAGATTTTACCTACTTTCAAATACCTTTTGCATACTAAAATCAACGCAGCAGGCATGAATTTCAACGCAGCAGCCTTGGAGGTTATTTTTATTATTATTTCATGACACTTGCATGGTTAGAGGGCAGTAAAGGGGGTGTATAAAATAATATTTTCTCCTTACATGCACAACAAAAGTCTAGAATAGATGGCAGCAGTCTTTAAAGGCTAATTTTTGTAAAGGAAAAAGCATACACACTCTTTCAACTGTTCTACATTGGTAGTCCTAGCTTGTACTTGCATCTCTGAATAGAAAAAATCCATATTTGCCTTCTCATATCGCTGGTGTTCTGAGTATTCATCGTGTTTATCGGGGTATTGTCTTGCTTTGTTGTGGAAATTCTTCCCTATACAGTTGTCCCTTACCTAATCCTTTGAATTAATTTTGCAGATTAGCGTAAAGTTGTGCATGTGTGTGGATCTCTATATTTTCTGTATGCAGTAGTATGTGTGTGTGTCAAATCATTGGTGTATCATCTCAATTTTATATTTCCCGCAATCTCTCTCCCTTTTCCTTGTCAATTTGTTAGATTTTTAGGTGATTCACAAGGGAACCAACCCTCTTTGGAGGTTCACCTCAGTTTTAGGTTACCCACAACCTTGAGGTGTTCCAATTTTGTTAACAGGAGAGAGAGTACACATCATTCTCAATTAGGGTTGACTTTTGGGTGACAACAGGTTCTGTGGAGGGACCAATGATGAGCACACAAAAGTCCGATGAAGGGATCCTTTGAAAAGTACCACCTTGTAGAAGTCCGATTGTACACGTTGAAGAGTCGGAAAGAGCAAGGATCTCAGAGGGAGACAATTGAGGCAAGGGGGCAAGCATTGAGAGTTGTTGAGAATGAAAACTCTGCAAGAGTGACAAGAATGAGATCCATGGTGAAGGAGTGTCAGGAGCTTTTTTCAAAGCACCACACCATCAAACCATCTTTTGAGCTTGTAGGGATCGGCTTGACACTAATGGTGGGTGAAGTCTCATCTACCAACGGACCTGGGCCACAAATCTGTGATCCAACCAAACTGTCAATTAGACCACTATAAGCCAAAGTTGCGTGAGCTATTACTGAGCTGACTGAAAAGTATGAACATAGGGATGCAGAAGAAAATGTCTAGTTCAAGGAGGCCTTGGAGGAGAGGGATGCCCACGAAGTAATGAAGGACACATTGAAATGCTTGGTGGACAAAGTAGAAGAATGTCGCACCAAGATTACGGCTAGGAAGCCAACCATGTTCAATACTTTTTGTAGTTACCGTTCATCCTGCAGAGCGATTATCTTTTGTGCTCGTTAAGATTCTGGAGGAAATAGATGATGAGTTAAGAACAACAAAGGAATGAGCCTCCACCTTATTTACCGCACTCCAAAAAGCCTTAGATGAGGTTTTGAGAGTCGAACTTTGCGTTAAGCAAGCAAGAATAATGATGAGTTGGTTCACTTTCTAAAAAGAGCATGTGGAATGTAGACTTGTGGAGAGAAGGGTAGAAGTTCAATAACTTAGGGAGTAGATAAAGAAGGTAAAAGATGTAGAACAATGTTAGGTCCTATGAGAAGAAGTGCGTAACAAGGGAGCACAATAAAATCAGGAGATTTAGGAATTTGAAGCGGTCCTTGATGATTTTGCAGAGCAGGGCCATGAGGCTGTTGAAACAACAAAAGAATTCGTGAAGGAGGTTCACAAAGACTAGGAAAATGCCTAAAAAAGGTCGAGGAATGAAATAGAACCTCAGAAGGTAGCCAAATGGTCTACATTTTTTAGGGAGTTATAGGAAGACACCCAAGAGGCTTTAAAGGTGGTGGCATAGATTTACACGGCCATGCAAGAACAAGCGCCGGAGTTGACCAAGCCTAGAGATGGAGAGCCTAAGGTAGAGTGGGACGATTAAGTCTAAGGCTCTAAGGAGAGTATAGGAGAAGCACATATACAATCTTTATTCTTTGATTATCCTTGAAGCAATGTACATTATTTAGCATTTTTGTAGAGATGATGAGCGCACAACCTTGTTTGAGGATGGACAAGAATTTTAATAATGGGAGACGTTGATAGGAGAATTTGCGGTTCACTTTTAATACTGTCACATAAGTGAGACATGCGAGGGAAACAAACACACCGCAAAGCACACTTGTTCTTTGGGAGTGTTAAGGGTAAATCCGTGTAGACGTGACAGTGCAAGAATGAAAGGTTGGTAGATGATCAGGGATCGCAAGATAGAAAGTGCATGATAGCTAGGATCCAACCAGGTTGGGTAGTATGTGCCAGCTAAGTGCCAGTGAAGCATGGAAATATCTGGAATCATCTTTTGGGGATGTTCAAGTATCTGTGAAACCTATAAATAAAGGGTTGGGTCTAACTTTTGAGAGGGAGATTCACATTGAAGAACAAAGGTACACTTGGGAATTGACTCTGACACAGGTACATGAGCACAGGTCAAGGATAAAGTTGCATGACTCAAGGAAAGTGAGCTTTGAGGGTTCATGGGAGAAGACTGTGTAGTCATATGAGATGTATAGGCAATAACAGTGGAATGCACACGAATTCCACTCATAATTATGTAATTGTTCATCTATTATGAAATATAATGGAAAGTGAGGGTTCTATGCACATTTTCATGTGAGTGTATGTTGTGATTAATGAGTAGTAATATGTTGTGCATTTTGATTAATATCCATTTAGCATAATCCGTCCATTTGAGCACACCTTTCATGGCACTCTATAGCATCAAGGTTACCACGTCACCCATATTATGCTTCGGGCGAGACGATCAAGTGCAAGCTTGATTGATATGCTAGTGTAGGAACGATCATGCTCGCTAGTGCAAAAACTGTAGCATATCAACCTTAGACCCCAATAGTGATTCATCGATAGGTGATGAATCATCATTGGCTGATAACTCTAGCACCACTTCCATAGTTATGGATCCAAAGTCTCGGAGGTGCTGATCATTTTTAATATACTAGGCTCGTAGAGCCTACTTAAGTAAGTACATGGACTTATTATACAAACCAAATGATCACAACCAAGTACCCGAAAACCTTTGAGTTGCATCGTGTAGACCTCCTTGTCCAAATCCTTGTTTAAGAAGGTGCTCTTTAGATCCGTTTGAAACACCTTCCAACAAAACTGAGCTACTATGGAGAGAAGCAACTGAAATGTGGACATCTTTGCAGTAGGAGAAAAATTCTCCTCATTGTTTATTCTCTCTTGTTATGAAAAGCCTTACGCAACAAGATGAGTTGTGCACTTTTCAAAATTATCATTGGATTTGCATTTGGTTGCGTACACCCATTGGTATTTAATGGGTATTTGTAATATCCCCTTTTGGGATATTATCCAAATATGCAAAATTGCTTTATTGAATCGACTCTAGAAGGACTAAACCCTCCTAGTTCAACCTCAAATAATCCAATGTTAGCTTCAATACAACCCTAAAAGGGTTAGAGTGAGCCAAGGTGGTGGATTAGATGAGAGAACTTGTTAGGAAATTAATCACTTCAAATATGAAATTAATTACAACAGTAATTAATTTATAAATGCACTAAACTGCTGCAAACTTAAAAAATTAATAACTCCTTCACCATCCATTATTTTTGTATCAAACTCATGCCAAAATATTCTTAATATTTTTAGCTTTCCAACAAACTATAGATCACAATTTTTGGAACCACAAAATCTGAAACTGTGTAGATAAAACCTTGGCACAAACAACTGAAACTTGGAAAATTCATAACTTGCTCAATACTTCATCTTTTGCCATGAAATAAAGTGCAGATTAATCTATAATTCAAGAGCTTTCCAAAGATATTAAAATCTGAATTTTTTTGATAACTGAAACCTCTTCAAAACAGCCCCCGAAATCCCAAACCCAGTCGCTAGGGTTAGAATAAATTGCACAACTAATTTCCAGCACTTAATAATCTTTCAAGCATGCTAAAAGATACCCTAATCAAGTTGCCATAGTTAGAATAAAATCAGCAATAGCCAGCATATCTAAAACACCATAAAACCATTCATAATATCCAATAACATGCAAATTTTACCCTCAATAAAAGGCGCCAAAGCTAGAAAGAGAATCACCAACAAGTAGATTTGCAAATCTCATGAAAATACTTCAATTGAATATTAAACCAACACAATAACTCCCACGCAAGAGAGAGATGACATTAATGGGCATGCATCCCTACTCCAAGTATGGAGTGAACATCAAATGATCAATCAACATACCCTCTAAGGAAATGCGACCTCCCTTTTATAGAACTAAAAGGTGCAATATCCAATAAAGACCGACCTTTCCCTTTTAGAGGGAAAACATAAACTCTCATTAAAATATTTAATACTAAGACTATGCGCACTTTATTTATTTTTTAATTAAATAAATAAAGGTAACTAACTTATGTGCACATTAAACTAACTAAAGAGACTCCCGCTTGTAGTGCTAGGCATGCCAAGGGGTACAAATGTAAATGAAAAATAAATATTAATAATGTCCCGAAAAGGGGGACATTACAGTATTCCACCAACTCACCATGCGGTAATTTCACCAACTCCCATGTATGATTCTTTATCAAGGTGTCATATCAACTTGATGGTAGTCTCCCATTCAGATTTTCGTTTTGCTTGAGAATATCGCTGCAATTCAAGTATCGTAAAAAGACTTAATCAATCTGCAAATCAAACGATCACGATCAGTTACCCAAAAACCTTTGAGTTGTGCCATGTAGATCTTTTCCAAATCCTCATTCGAGAAGGTGCTCTTTACATCCATCTAAAACACCTTCCAATCAAAGTGAGCTGCTATGGAGAGAAGCGGCTGAAATGCAGTAGGAGAAAATGTTTGCTCATAGTCTATTCTCTCTTGTTGTGAAAAGCCTTTCACAACAAGATGAGCCTTGTACTTTTCCAAAGTATCATTGACTTTGCATTTGATTGCGTATACCCATTTGTATTCAATGGAAAATTCCACCAACTCCCATCTATGATTTTTTATCAAGGTGTCATATTAGCTTGATGGCAGTCTCCCATTCTTTTCCTTTTTCTTGAGAATATTGTTGTAATTCAAGTACCATAAAAAGGCTAGAAGCGAAAGCAAAGTGAATGCACTTTGTTGGACTAACAACTTTGTTTTTGGTCCTTTGAGCTAATGCCCATGTTTCAGGAATATCATGTTGTTAAGGCATGTCATTCTACCACACAACTAATCGTGCATTTGATTGAGGCATTTTATCCTCTCGCACATGTTGTATATTGGAGTCTCCCTCCACAACTAGTGCATGTAAGTTGACAATACTAAGGTCAACAAGCCTATATAAGCCACCTTGCCCAATGCCTAAAACAACTACCTTGTCCTGTTTCACATTTGACACAATACACTTCTTTCTTAAGAAATTCACAATAATGTTGGATTTTGTTTTAACTAACTCGTAGACGAGAGATCTTTATTTATGCTTGGAACATACCTAACATTCCTTACTGTGATTTTTTCAGCATTAACCAATCTATGTGGATATCTCCTATCTTTTCTAGTGCAAGGGACTCCCCATTAGCTAATAAAATTAAATCAAAAACATTTTTATTTGGAGTAAATTTTACATACTAGTCCCTATAAAACATAAAATGTTTGGATGCGCCAGAATCAATGAACCAGCAACTGGTAGCATTGTCGTTCTATTACAATGCCACAAGAGAATAGTCTTCCTTAGAATCCCGTTCATCTTCAACTCTTGTCACATTTCCCTAACCCCACAACCTTTTGTTGTGTGAAGGATCATTTTGTTGCTTCCAACAATCCTTTTTCACATGCCTGAGCTTGACTGTAATAGCATGTCACGTAGTATTTGGAAGATGATTAACTAGGGATACATTTCCACTTCCCCTTCGACTGGGTACCAAATGCACTCTTTGTTTGTCTAGAACCAGGCTCATTAGTCAATGTTTGTCTATTTGCATTCCTTTTGCAGAAAACAAGAATTAACTTGATCAAATTTTAGGGTTTTTCTTTGTCTAATCATGTGTAAAGCGTTCACAAATATTTCATAGGATGGTGGTAAACTATTCAAAGCAAGAGAAACTAGGTCGCCATCATCCACGCTTTTGTTTATGGTAGTGAACTGGTCTCAAAGATCTTTCATCCAAAGTCATTCTGATAGGGACCTACTCTTATTCATCTTTGCAGAAAATAATAGATTCTTTAGGTACATGACCCGATTTTTCTTTGAAGTTTGATACTTGTTTTGAAGACTGAACCAAAGATCACTTGCCACAGTGGCATTCTGATCACTTGCCAAAGTTACTGCATGTGGTCGCAATAAACTTGATTCTGATTTTTTCAAGGAGGAATTATACATTGCTCTTTACTCAATGTAGAATGGAAAATCTCCAGGATTTGATAGGCTTCCTTGTGAGTTCTACAAGGAAATGTGGGCCACTATAGGTGATGATTTCAATTGTTTGGCAAGAGAAATAGTCTCTTTAGGATTTTTATCGGAATTCCTCTATCAAGCTTTAATCGAGTTGGTCCCTTAATCTTCCGTTAGAGATACAATTGGGGATGGCAGTCTATTACTCTTTATAAGTTTTGCATATAAGATCCTTGAAAAGGCTTTGGCACTTATAATGAGGAGCATTGTAAGTTGTATTGTTTGTAAAGAAAAAATCAGTTTTGTTCAAGGACGTTTTGTTTTGGACATTGCACTATTGGCTTGGGAAGCTATGGATTGGACTAAAGAACTTGGTCAACCAATTCTCTTCCTCAAAATAGATTTTGATGAAGCATATGACATATTGATTCGGCCTTTATTATTGAAATATTATCAAATCTTGGCTTTGGTTCAAGATTTCTGAAAATGGCGAGCACTTTATTCTCTTGTGCTTCTTCCTTTGTTTCTGTCAACAATGTACTTTCCCCATGCATTGTACTTCATCACTTCATAAGGTAAGGCTGTCCACTTGCACCTTATCTTTATGTTCTTACTGCTAATGCATTGGGATATTTATTGGAAGTTGCTTGTGGTTAGGAAAGAGTGCGGGGTATTTTTTTTCCTAGTGGTTCATGGATGCTTAACAATCACTTTGCTAATGACTCTTCTTTCTATTCAAGCAAGCCAAAACTGAGTTGTGGGAGCTAGGGATTGTTTGGATACTTTTTGCATTGCATATGGAGCCATCGTTAGCCACCATAAATATGAGTTTTGGCTTTATTGGATTGGATATTTTATTATTTTCCATCCTTGGCTTCTATTTGGGTAGACTTTTGTGCCATCTAGGGTTATTGTCATATACTTGGGCATCCCTTTTGATTTGGACCTTTCCCATTGAGCATGTGGGACTAGGTTCTTCAAAGGCTACAGAATAAAATCCTTTTATGACATAACAAAGACTTGTCTTTTGTAGGTAAATTAATTATGTTGGGGAGGACCCCACAGGTATCTCATGTTTACTATGTTTCTTGTTGGCTTCCTTCCACAATTCAATTTCTTTGTGTTGAGAAGATTTTGAGAACTTTTCTTTGGTTCAAATATGGCGGTACTCGCGGACTTCCTATGGTGCTGTGGATTGTGTGTATTATGCCCAAGGAGGAAGGTGGTTTTCGCTTAAGAGATATTGCCACTCAGGGCTGTATTCTTGCAGCCAAATGGGTGGTTCGATGCTTGGAGGGTTCTTCTTCGTGGTAGATTTTACCATGACACAAATTACTATCAGCTTGTCATTTGGGTAAGGTCCGGGGCACCTATGGGCTCTATGATATTATTGCTAATCCAAATAATTATCAGACTGGAGGATCTTTTGTTTTCAGGAGTATTTGGAATGCCTGGAAGAAAATTGCACGATTACTCACTTGGAGAGATTCAGGCATTTGTACTGGTTGGGATTTGGCTAATAAGCCAATTTGGGTGTGGAAATTGTAGGATACATATTTAGCTAGTATCCCACACTTTCAGGCATGCAGGCTCAGTAAAAAATTGATTTTTTTTCCAGTAAAGATTAATGGAATGCTTATCCTCGTAGTTGGAAAGAATGGCAGTCATTGGCCCATGGGTTTGCTCTATCCCCGGCAGATCTGTCTTCCATTAAGGATCTTTAGAATTTTATTCCTTAGGACCTGTTTAAGTTGAACTTGGAGATAAAAGACCCCATTTGGAAAGATTGGCGATGGATTTTTCGATCATCCCATATCTCAGTATGATACACATTGGTTTTATCATCTATTAGATGAGAAAAACTCCCTTGCATCAATTCTCAAACTAGCTGGGTGGGCATTGGTGCTGAAGCCTTGTGGATACATCGACTCCATGGTGTGTGGACAGTCAAGGTCTCTTATAAACTTCAAGTTTTTGCTTGGTTTGTGATCTACTAGGAACTTCAACAAAGGATCATTTATCGAAGAGTGGTCTCATTGATGGTCTATGCCTTGCTCTAAATTGGAAACTGTTAAATATCTTTTGTGGAATTGTCATTTTGTGAGATTCTATTGGAAGTTTGTCCAGTCCAGTATGACAACTATTTTCTAAGGACCTCTTCATTAGTGGGCAGCTTTGTTGGGTGATTCCTATAATCTCATCTGTGTTCTTTTTCAGAGTACTTGGAATTGTATGTGGATTTCTTCTTTATTCGTTATCTGGAAACTTAGATGCAATTTTTTCTTTTGGGATGAGGTATGCATTTTGGATGATTTTTTTCACGCTCGACAAAATGAGGTTAGAATGCAATTGCTTGCAAAAGGTTTTGTCTTGATTAGGGAAGCTAAAAAATTTGTTTCTAAAGCTTATTCTGATTTCATTGCTGTCCTTATGGCTTTAAGGACAAAGTTCTGATTTTCATTGTAAACACCGCTTTACAGAACATTCTTTTGTACAGCCCCTTGTAAATATTGCTTGTTGTTAATGTATGAAGTATCTATTCAAAATCAAAAAATCATCTGACACAGATAATTTCAATATTAAAAGAGCCTCCGTATGAAGCTTGTCATGGTCAACAAGATTTATATCAGGTCTTAACTCCTTTTCGAGAATGATTTGATTGAAGTCCCGATACTTCAATTGTTAAAATATTGGGACTCCAGACTTTATAATATTGACCGACGAGTTTTTGTGCTTCCGATGGAACTAAATTTTTAATATCTGACCTGTAAATCAATGCAAAAGGAAATGCCAAGTCTATCAAGAAAAAATCTATGCCATCTCACAATTTTTCTGTCTATAATGTCTGAAAATCATGAAAATTTTGTCTTGATTAAAAGAAAGTCTGTACTGCAGCATTAAAGAACACCTACAAATTAGGTTGGCTTCCTGTGAACTAGCACGATCAGTCTGGTCTGCATGTGCCTTGGTCTGTAATGCATGAAACTGCTGGTTATCGCAAATTTCCCCTTTGCCCATACCCTAGCACGATACTGGACAAAATTCGTCTAAAAAATTGTGATTTCTCCTTCACTTCTGTTAGCATATGGATTTGCACGCATGCAACAGTGTGGGAACGAAGTCCCTCCTCAATGGAGGTGAGGCTGCCTTTATTGAAAACCAAAACTGTATTTACATCTATACATTCAAAATTGTATGTGGGGGGTGTTTTGGAACATCAATGGAAAGAAAAGTGAATGAAGGAGATGGAATGGAATGAAGGAAAGGAGTGAAATGGAATGAACTGAAAGAACATGCAAGAGTTAGGTAAAAACAGAGCCTAATATTGCATGAAGAGGAAAGATGAATAACCAACACAAATAAAACGGAGTTTGAGTTAGCCAAACAAGAACGTGTAAAAGGGAACACACATGAGCAAGTAGATAATCAGAGCTTGATCACTGTGAACTAGAACAACTGATTAATAACGTTGACAATAAGATCAAAGATAATATTTGCATGCAAGATTCAAACACCTAACATCTAATGAACATAAGAACATCAAATGTTACAAGAGACAATGAATGAGACACAAAGTTCGTATTTCATTAACTCCAAAATGTTTTTCACAAAAGAACACAAAGTTTCTTCCTGAAACAAAGCTTGCACAAAAAGTATTTTCTTCTCCTCTCTCAAAGTCACCCTTTACAAATGAGCCCCTCACTTCCTTTTATAACCCAAAAGTTGGTTACAAAGTAGTTAGGGTTTTACATGATCATTAAATAAGGCACTTAAGTGACCTTTGACTTTTTCAACAACTTTATTAAAGACAACCCAAAAATAGAAATTACTTAAAATATCCATTGTTTCCCAAAAACAAATAACAACACCTTTTAAAATATACAATAATAACCAGTGCCTTATCCATTGAAATGGGGTCCGCCTATCTCAAGCGTATGAGAAATGGACTCTCCCACTTCGTTAGATACCAAGAAAATCAACTCCCTGCACCGCCGGTGAAATTAGGATCTGCCGCTTTTGCCAGTTGAAAGGATCTAAACCTTCCCAAAGTTTCAAACATCTTTTCTTCTTCTGGAGGTTCACTTGGTCGAAGAATAGCCTCACAAAATACCTGCAATTCAAGAATTCTACTTGGCATATCATTTAAATTAACAATTTTGGATTGAGCATTCTCAAATAAGTTCTTTAATTTGATGCACCGCTCCATGGAAACTGACGAGAAATTGTTGGCGGGAGTGTACATGTCCTTAAACAATTGTGAAAATTGTTCTTCCACCTGCTCCGATGAACACCTTTGATTATGCTCATTTACGAGGTTACAAGGAATCTCAGCCATGAATTCCTGAATCAAGGAGAGTGAAGTGAAGGCTTCATTGCACATGCTGTCATAATGGATCATAGAATCCTCGAGAAGCGTTTTTCTTGATTTGAGATGCAGACACCAAAGAAAACGTGTCCCTCGATGTTCAAATTCGAGAATTCCTTCAATAGCTAAAACTGAAGATTCCATACTTGTCATCTCCTGTAAACTGGGCAATATCTCATCCAAATTTGATATAGCAGAAACAAAAGTTTCTTTGAAAGAAAGAATTGGATCAAGATACGCACTGACATCTTCATGAAGCTTAACCGCGGTCTTGATCGTCCCCTGGCCTAAAACGAGAATCTCTGAAAGCCAAGTTTTAGTGACATGGCCCAATGTGTTTATTTCCTTTGACAAATTGAGAGTATCTTCATCTGGGGCAGCCACTGCATCAGGTACTGGGAAGGTGGATGATATGGGATTTATCAAATGTTGAACATATTCCACCAATTGATTCTTTTCGGCCTTGAGCCGAGAGTTTTGAGACTTGTATTTCTCAAGTCTCTTTAGCACGATATCAATTGAGTCTCGAGCCATCGCCATGTCACTTTCTAAAGTAAATCTTCCAAGTCCCAGTCTAGAAACTTCATAGTTGGCAGGGGTTATAACATCGCGCTCTTTATCCACTTGTGGAATGGCAAGGTCTGCAATTTTGTTTCCATCATTATCCACCATTATTCGAGAAAGCACCTTAGGCTTCTTAGGAATGGCGTCATTCGAAAGTTTGAAAAGGGCATCAAAATCAATGTCAATTGGCTTGACAACTCTCTTCCTTTTCTTCACTTCGGAATCAACCAAAGGAGTATCATTCACTATTTCAGCATACAAAATCCTGGAGCTCGAATCAATATTCTCATTATTTCCGACATCATGAGATCCTTCTTGAATCCTATCTACGACCTCGATTTGAGGAGACACAACCTCAATATCCACTTCCTGATTATTCGGGAGATTTTGGGAAATCCCTTCATGAACTACATGCTCTGAAGTGTTTGATATTTGAATTACCTGCACCTGAGTGGATGCTTGTTTGAAGCATGGCTGGGGATCATTTGCTACCAGCTTCTGAGCACTATTAACGATGTGGGTAGAAGAATCTCTACTCGAGGTAGAAAATCCAGACACACGCTCTCTTCCTTCTTCGGGGTTTGGATCTTTGGATCTCTCTCCTTGTGACACGTTACTTGGCGAAGTGGATTTTGGCAACCACTCTTTTCTTGCTTGTTGTGTATGATTGGATGGTAATGAGGTTGATCGAGAAGAGACTTTGGTCGAATGGAGACCCCCTCGTATTGGCAATTTTTGTGATCCCGAAACATGATCTGGAATGGATTGCAATTTGGCAAGTTCTCTATCATACCAAGATATGCTTCTTTCAATAATTGGTTGGTTTTTGCCATCAAGAGAAAATTCATCTCTTTTAGTCCAGTCGATTCGAGGCAATGGGGTAAAGGCAACGACATCATATGAGGGATCGACGACATCCTCATCATCATCTATGAATGAATCGGGAGGACTCTTGATGCGGAAAGCCTTGATCTGAGCAAGTGTTAGGCGAGAGTACTCCCGCCTTCTTACCTCATGTTCATCCGAACAAGCAGCCCAGAAATCTTCCATGGTAGGATTATGTTGGTACTTCAATCCCAGAATCTTTTGCATATATCCATTGATATCAAACTGGGCTCTCTTCACATATGGATGGATGGTTATGAGAGCGAACTCTTTTTCCATGAGCTATGCACTGAAAAGATTTGGACATTGGTATTCCCCGATTTGGATTGGGAAATGAATTCCTGAACGGTGCTTGTCACTAAGAAGGCAGTGAACTTGGAATAATTGTCGTGCCAGCTCCATTAATGCCCATCTGTCACTGACGTACTTAGGAAGTTTCCACGGGGTACCAGCAAAACCACTCACGCGAATGTAGGAAAAAGATGAAAATTGAATAAACCAGGTTCCCCATTGGGAAATGACACTCATGGCTTCTTTAGAAAACCTTTCCTCAGTATTCCGATTCAGGTTCCGGATCACGCGGAAGGTGAATGCATCGTTGACTCTTCTAAAATGGTGAGAACTATTTTTGAAGCTAAGCTAAGGGTAATAGTGAAAAACACTGTTCGAAGGCCCCATGACCCCTCTCATTTCAAGTCCCGAAAATAGCTTTCTTCGTGCTACTGCATAGGTCAGATATGAAGTCATGTAGAAGCATCCAGTCATCTTAACTTCTATCAATTGTTTGTGAATGGTGTTACTGATGATGGTGGCCCAATCCACAAACTCTTTCTTGGCTAGGATGATACAGATAAACTGGTACATCCATGGGTGGAAAATCCTAGCAGAAGGTAGACCGAAAACTCGACTTAGGAGAGTGATCATGTCTCCGATTTCTTCCACGAACTCAATGCGGTACAGTTCTTTGGGGAGCCTGTCAATTCGAGGTCTCTTGGTTACTAACCAGTTGTTGTTGACCATTTTGCTCCATCTCAGGGGTTCTTCATCCCAGAATTCTTGTGCTGATTGGCGAGTGATATCCGCATTCTCGGGAAAGTCGGGTATTCCAAGCAATTCCTCAATGTGTTCTGGTGTGATCAAGAGGAAAGGCTCGCGATTATCTTTAAAAATTCCTCGTCTCTCAGGGTCATAATGCTCCGCGCAAGCAATAACCAATTCCGGACACTGCACCGAGACAGGGAATGTTGCTGCTTGGGGTAGGCCACTATGGTAAAGTCTATTTGAGAAAATGGTTTTTCATTCAGTTTTCACTCGCTCGCAAAACTGTTGCACGTTGATGTGACCCAGATTTGTATCAGTGATGTTGTCATATGCTGACTTAATGGAACTGGGAGGGATAATTCCTTGGAATTCATATTTCAGGGCGGATTTGTTAGATTTCTCCACTGGCTTCCTCGATCTCCCCGCAGATTTGGATTTTTCGGCCATTATGAATTTAACAAAAGAAGTGACTCAGGCACGCAAACAACACAAACGGGGCCGGGTCTCAGTCTCCGAAACCCCGTTGATGCAAGAAAAATATTTTTCGCTTTAATTATTATTATTATTATTTTTAAAAATAATAATAATAATTGATCCCGAATTACAATTTTTTTTTAAAAATGTCAATACAAACATATTATCGAGACTAAGCTCGAGGCAACAAAATTCCAAATCTTGAGGACGATACAACGATAATATATTTTAAATTAAAATCTCTCGATTTTTTTAATTTGAAGAATCTCCCGATTTGGTATGCGTGAAAAACTACCTTTTCATTCAATGGTCAATTTAATCTCTTAAAATCAAATGTCCTGCATTAGCAGATTTTATTTCCCCTTTTGTCAATGCGTGGATTGATTTTTTTCATGCAAATGCGTGGAATGATTGTATTTGACTTAGCTGTGTGAACTTATTTTTCCTTTTGCTGCAAAGCCACAGAACTGAATTTAAATGCTCTTTCTCTCTCTCCCTGCGTGAAAAAAGAAATTACTTTCTATGCTTGTGATTTTTTGGGCTTAGGAGCTGCCAAAAAAGTGAAAATTCTCTTTGTCTGTCTGCATGGTGATTGTGGCTTTTGATCTCCTTACTTGTTTACTGTCCTCTTTTAGGCACGTGACGTTTTAATTAATTTTTTTTTGTTTTAAAAATTGCTCTTCTTTGTTGACTATCCTAATGCATGGAATTTTGCTGTTTTTTTCCTCATATTTCTTAGACTGTTTTTTCTCTCTCGAATTAACAAATTCTCTTGTCTTCTTCCTTGGTGCGTTTTAGAGTTTGAGTGGATCCTTTAATCTTTTGGCATGGGTGCATGGAAACTTTGTGGCCTGCTCCACCTCTTTTGGCGCGGAAATGGTTCTTTAATTGGGCAAGCTGCCTTGGAAAAAAAAAAAGAGCTTTGTTTTGGACTGCTTTATTCTTCCTCCATGGTGGGAAAATTCCTTCAAAAAGAATGTGTGGTTTGCATGTTGGATTTCCTTCTAGAAGGTGTTTGAACTGGGGTTCTTACAGTTCTTCTGTTTGGCGTGGCCTTTTTCCACTAATTTTGATCTCCTTGGTCGCGTGGTAGTGCTGGGGGCTTTGGACTTCTCGCTCCAAAAGGATTCTTTTTACTCTGTTCCTCCTCAATGCGTGGGAATTGTGCTTTTAATTTTTGTTTGTATTGAAAACTTGGCTTTGGGTTCTCCTCCCATGCGTGGAAAGCAACTTTTCTCCTCTTTTTCTTAAAACTGCTTTTGGTTGTGAACTTCTTCTTTAACTATGCGTGGAGAAATAATTTTGGGGTTTTAAAATAGTTTTTATCCTTCCTTACCTTGGCGCCTCTGCAATGTGTGAGAAACATTCTTCTTTATCCTTGGTTGCCTCCTCTCCACAATGCGCACATGGATGCGTGGAAATGCCTACTTTTCTCCTTCTTGCGTGGGAAGTTATTCTTCTCTTTGCTGCGTAATGCATTAAAACTGTTCTTTCTCTCCTTAGGCGTGGAGATTCCTGTCTTGGTATTTTAAAAACTGTTCTTTAAAAATTGCTGCTCTTTCCTGACAAATGCGTAGAAGATTGTTGGATGTGACAAAATATTATGTCCTTCAGAAGAAATAAGAAGCAAAGCTTCGCACGACTTTTTCCAACGAGTTTGACGGAGGAAGTTATGAGGATTAATCCAACTTCCTCTCTTCCCGGGTAGTGGGCTTAAGTGCCAGGGGGAAATGGGGAAAGCAACGGCCAATTGCCAACGGGAATGGCAAAGTGGGTTGGCAATCCCCGTTCAATTTCCCCATGTGGGAAATTGGGGAATTTCTTGCCCGTTAGCCAATCCATGATTTGGCAATTGGTGGAGAAAATCCCACGTGCGGGAAATTTGAAGAAGATTGCCAGGAAAGGGGAAATCCGGGTTCGGGAAGCCAAATTGGCATTCCCGGCAGTTGGAAGCGTAAGCTTACTTCCCCGGCAATAAAAATTTGTCGAATGAACTTTTAATTAATATTTATTTAATTAAATACTCTCAAGTTATTTAAAAGTTAATTTTATCAAACAAGGAGCGATTAATTAATTAAATATTAATTAATTAATTTTAATGTATTTTAACGTGATTTAAAGCCTGGCGGGAAGAGTTCTTGCCCGAAAAGGACGAAACGAAGACCGAAACGATCACAAAAATGAGACGATCGCAATGAGGGCAATGAACCACGCAAAGTAACACTTTTCAAAATTTTCAAATTTTTCATTTTTATGACCATGACATCACACAACTTTGATCTGGTCTTTTCTCCCTTCATGTTCGTCCATTGTCTATGTCTGTTTTGCAACATGAATATACAGCGCCATTGCGTACTCCATTTGTGTTCTTCTCTGCAATCACCCTGTTTTTCACTTGAAATTGAAACTTCCCCATAAATCATGAAATCTTCTGGTTCGTTCTTCTTTCACTATTGAGATCTTCAAATCGTGATTCAGCACAGCAAAATGACCTCAGCACAGCAAACTTATTGTTCCCTTTTCTGCAGCTTGTACCCTTTTCCTAGTGCTTCCTTGAATGCTGCCCTGTTTGTATCTGACTAGGGGTTTCCGGAACACTAAGTTTGATACCAATGTTAGTAATAATCTAAGTAGCTGATATGGCACCCCTAGGGCACCTGGTAATGGTACGAAATGTACCCGGTATGGGTACGACCTGGATACATGCCCGGAATTGGCCAAGATATGGCCAGGCAGGTCTGGGTACGTCTGCAGATGTACCCGGCCATACCCGGACGTGCTTGGCTGTATCTTGCTATATCCTGGCCCAAAACTGTGTTTTTTTTAATAATGTTTTTTAATAAATTTTTTTCTAGTTTAAATTTAATATATCGTTACAGCAGAAATTACAGTTTTCACAGCACCATTATTCTACAGAAGGTACCAAATACAAGCCATCATAAACATGGATAAAAATAGCATGTATGCGATAAATCATAAATGTAATAAACACCTCAGCTAGATATGTTAGGGACAAATGAAATTATGAATTTATGAGTAGTTTGTCGTGGTTATTTAGCTTGTTTTGTTTTTCATATGCATAATATGTGGTTAATTCCTATTTATTAGGGTGGAATTTATATATTTATAAATTTTAATATATTTTTTGTACGGTGCATCCAAAGCTGTATCTAAGGCCAAAAAAATAATTACCATATCCACATATTGGATTCTTCCATATCCGTATGTACATATCTAAAACTTATTGGCAACTTAGGTTGAGACCATTCATAGGCCTCTTATGTCATGGTATAGTTGGATGCCATTTTGGTCTTTAGTAAAACTTATGAAGAAGTCACCTAATCAGGATGATGTACTCAAACGTTGCGAGTAACTGAAGGATTTAACGAGTTGCTGGTTAATATCACAAAAAAGTAAGTGAACTGAGGACCTTCCCTTGATATATTTGGGCCATGTGATTGGAGGAGCTGCTTGTTGGATTGATACTACAAAGTATTGAGGCTATTCTACAGAAATGGCATAAAGTCTTAGGAAATCAGTCTCTTCATGTGACTTCAGGAGCTTCTGAAAATAGGGATTGTCTCAGTAAATATGAGTCTGCAAGTTTCAGTAATATTGTTCTTCATTCCAATTGCAGCTCCTGTTACATGCTCATAACCTAGCAATATAAGTAAGTCATTTTTGGTGTGTCTAAGAATCAGCAATCTGTGTTTTATGTTCAGAAATCCAATAAAATCAATCAATACACTGACAGATACGCCGTTTCTACTCTGAAACTGCAACAATTTGCTTTCCTGAGGTAGAGATGGAAGTAAACTACTATGCTCATGGGACTGCATTGATTTACTGATTCTGTAAGGAAGAATATATCTGGCATGTTACTCAATCTGAAGATATATTATACGAGTCAGTGATTTCCATATTACACTACATATGTTTCTTTCATTGTATGCACTTGTTCCAAAGCAGTCTGACTGAAATGCGAAGGCATTAGATTGTTAGGGATAAGTGAAGGCCAACCATTCATACTGGACCACCATCTTTTCTAAGGAGTTGCACATGCATGCTCAATTGCGAGCAAGCAATTTTGACATTATCACATGGATGGAGTTTCAAAGTCAACACTATTCACTTGGTCATCAAGCATAAGAAGTGATATGTTGCCAATCTGAAGTTTGGCAGTACTCATGTTGTCCAGACCACCATTGATGTACATGGCAATTTGGGCTGCAATATCTTGAACTGGTTTAGCTTTTTACACCATTCATGCATGTAAAGAGGAGTATGCCAAAGGTGTGGATTCATAGATCAGATGTTTTGCTAGCCATTTTGTTCAAGGTGAAAAGCCTCTGCAGATTGTTGAATGATTTAAGAGTTAAGACTACGGGGTATCTCACAGATTTGATGACTGTCTAAAGATTAGCTAGAGAAATCATTATGTGCCAAGGAGAAAAGGGCTCTGCTCATCATTGAACATTATGCATTAAAACAGATGGACAATTACATGTTTCGTAGTAGTGTGGCTGTTAACATTTACAATGTACCGAGTCTGTAGCATGTGATAAATAAAGTGATGTTTTAAAGTAAACGCAAGTTCATCAAATTATGTTATGGAAAAGGCTAATCTATGTTGTGTACTAGATTATGGCAATGGTTGTCTGCAACTGCCAAACTCATGGGCCATCACTGTATTTACTCCCTAACATGATCATAGACCTTGGCACGAGGATCTCATGATGCCTTCTATATGGGTGATATACTTTCAGAATCGTTTGAGAATATAATCGATTGAATGCAGATATCTCTATGCTGTTTTATATTGTGTCTATTTTTTTGTATCTATTTTATCACAATACGTACGAGCTCCTTTGGATGGTTGCATACTTCTACATTTTATGACCAAGGCAACCTAATCTGTTTCTTGCATCATTGCCTAGATGACCTAGGTTGGTGCAGGATGGCACTTGCTCTAGAGACCTATGGTTGAATTAGAAAAATGGGGGACCACTGACCTTGTGTGGATGCAGTTCTCCGTATGCCCATGTTTATTGAAGTGGATGGTTGAGATCATTACGACCATTGTAAAAAGAGAAGAGAGAGGTCGATGTACACGAGGAATGTGGCAGCAGAATACCAGGAGAAACCGGGTACTAGTAGAAGTCTGAGGATCCATCCTAGAGTTTGTATGATCTAAGATTTTGAGCAAACTGGATTGAAGCACTAACACATCCATGAATAGACAGCTGCAAGGATTGCTTAGTGCCAGGTAGTAGTGGTTGATGAGGTATTCGGTGGTGCTCGTGAGAGGACTTTGGCATGGAGTGTGCAACACTATACTACTAAAAGGGGAAGATCTTGTAGCTTGATGATTTCCAAGGAGGAGGTAGGAGTGGTATATTGAGTTTGAAACTGAAGGCATAAAGATCATAATTGTTTCTTGGAGCCCAGTAGGAGTTTAAGGGTGACGAGGCTATGGGTGGTGATGGGAATTGCAGTTAGGGTATGTGCCTCGTTGTTATTGTTGGAAATGTAGAATTGCAAGTTAGTAATGGGAAAAATCAATTTATTTTCAATTTTACTAGAAGTACCATTCAAGTTTGCTAGCATTAGAATAGAGAGTAGCTCTAAGAAAAAGGATGACATAAGAGAATGTAATGTCCCTTTTGGGACTGAGAAAAGGGGTTAACCGGCTGTCCTGAACAGATCGGATCTGAAAACACCTTTAATTATACACACAGAAAACTGATAATAACTGAAAACCAATCTAAAATCAGCAGTCTCCTAGGGCAGTAAACTGTCTGTGGGATTCGAGTCCACTTTTCACTATGCAAATCAATGAAGAATGCCACGAAACAATTAATCTATCCACGACAATATTTATAAATCACAAATACATCAAAAGATTGAAGGAATATCTGATTACACAACTAGAATTAATTATTTATAACAGTAGACTAGCCAAAACCGAGGGCTAGGAAAAATAGTAAATCTTTACCAAAATTAACCAAAATGAAGATTCCGGCCTTATAAATTATGCTGATTCAGAATATAAAATCAAATTTGCAACTTGTGCCCTAGAAGGCACCCAAATACCCTCAAACTCTAGTTGATCCAACTAGGAAGGGTTCTAAAATTCATTCAAACCCTTGTAGATTTCTTTCTTGATATTCTAGAGTCCAAATCTGCATGAGATATTCAAGATATCTTCGCTTCAACCAAGGATGGAGGGTTTCCGTCCTTCAACCAGCCACAAGAATGGTTTTCGTCCTTCTTGGAAAGAACCACACAATGGATTTTCGCCCAAAAGTGGAATGAACTAAGAGCAATCAGCCCAAAGAACGAGCGTAGATAAAATTTTCCAAAATAGATGTGTGTAAATGAAGTCATTAATCTTCTTATATATCTCATGCTTGGCGCTAAAGGCCAAAGAGACAAGACCACCCTAGATAAATGCAATAACAGCTGGAAATGACAAATGGATGTTCAAATCAGCTCTCTACTTCAATCCAAATGATGATGAAGGGGTTTTGTCCTTCACCCAAGCCACATGAAGGGTTTTTGTCCTTCAATGAAGCCTCACAAGAGGATTTTCTTCCTCAAATGATGACTAAGGAGCAACTAGCTCTCTTTGCCAAGGTATAGTAAAAATGTGTCAAGCTAGATCTCAAATGAACCCTCTAATCTTCTTTTATATCCTCTGTTTGGCGCCAAGGCTTAATTAGAAAAGACCGACCTCTTAAAGATGTTCTTTTCCTTCATTAGCTTGAATTAATCATCAATTTTAAAAGAACATTTTCTTATAGACGATTGTGATAACCTGAGCAGTTGAGCCCAACCCAAAGTGATAAAAATGCTCCAAATGGGCATTTTAATAACAAAAATGAAAGTTATTGAAATTGATCCTAGCCCACAGGGTCATATCTCCTCATTTTAGCTTCTTGCCAAGGAGAAGGAATGGCAAGAAGACCAATTTCCATAGAATCATTGAAAGGGAATAAAGGGGACATTACAGTTCCCCCAAAATCCCAATAATGCTTCTACTCAAGCAATTGCCAATGCTATAAAGATCCCTGTAAACAAGTTTCAACTGCTCATTCTTTTTTGTTCCTACACAACTCTCATCCATACATTGAACTATTGCCAAAATAACATCATGCTGCTCCAAACTCTAGCTGAAATCACCCATTATTCCACTCAGAATTCAGAATTAGAGTGGCATGGAATTTTTCTTCTTCGAAACAGACCTTGCTTAAAGCAATCATTAATTGAAGTCAACAACAACCCCTTCAATGTGTATGGGGTGGCATAACCCAACATTCTGAAAGTGATAAGGGGCCGGAAAAATTTAGAGTGACAACTGTAAAAAAATTATGGCAGCAGCGGTCATTCTTCAAATCTCTCAGACAAAAAAATAAACAACCAATTACAAGTGCAGATACTAGGGGCTGGAATCTTTCTTAAAATATTCGTATAGGAATACCTTGGAATCTTTTAGACACATCATCAATGATAATAGATTGCAAGACTCTTTACATTCTCATGATATACACTACTCCTTCAGTCTGTCAAAAGACATGGGTAGAGAGCAAAGAAGTTATCATGTTTTTGCAACGTATAAATATGTCAAAGATATAATAGCTGTACAGTGAACTGCGATTACCCTGTGCCTCTAAAAGATGCTACCAAGTTGCCCCAAACCAATTTATTTCAAAATTTGACTCTAGAACCATAACGTCCAACTGAGAGCCGGTATGTAGAATATAACAGCCATACAATGCCCGGAATCTTGCCCCAAATGACACCAAGGGGAATAGAGTGGATACCCTCTTACCCATCAATTAAAATTAAGTATAGAAAGGAATGTCTTCAAATTTGCCCCTCTCGATATAGCTGTGAACACCTTACAGACAGATAGTCCACAAATCCTGTGCAAATGGCAAAATGGACGGAGCTTTACACCTCATTTTGGTTGTAGAATTGCAAGCGTTCGCTATCAAGCTGAAATGGCCGCAAAACATCTTATGAGAGTAACCCTTACCTTGCCCATGATGCTAAAAAAAGAACATCACTTCCATTGTAATTTTATAATCCACTTAAATAGGCAAGTGTGAGTATGTAATGTCCCCAATTCCGAGCAGTTAGCCTAACGGCCCTATTTTGGTCTTAGCCCTGGTCATTCCCAAGGGACTAACGACTTTGGAGGTTATTGGGGATGGTTGTCTGATTTCTTACTATGTTTTTGTTATATTTTGGGACGTTGGGAGGGTTTAATGGGCCCTTTGTGTTCTATTTTGTCGTTGGGATCACTTAAGTGGACACTTTTGGCATTTAATGTTATGTTTCTTCGTTGGGGCCACTTAAAAGTACCTTTTTGGCGACTTGAGGGGATATGTATTGCATTTAATGTTATATTTCTTCATTGGGGTTACTTTATGGGTCAAGGCGCCTAGGAAGGGGAAAAAACAACTTTAAGTTATTTTTAATTGGGCCCTCTCTATGAGAAAGTGCGACTTGGGGGTTTTAGGGTTTCCTTGACATGGAAAAGGTTATAAAAGGAGAAGAGGGGTGAAAGGATATTCATTCATGCATACACTTATTTTCTTTTCATGTGCAACTGCTGTCTGTAACTATTTAGCTTGTGGAGTAAGATCCCATGGGAACCCTAGCTTCGGTGGTGAAAGATCCATCCCTAGCTAGCAGGGCATTCTTCGGTAGTGAAAGATCTACCCTAGCTTGTCATTTGGAGTGGATTTCAGGGCTGTTTTACAGAGGGATTTTCAGGATTTTCAGAATTAGGGTTTGAGGGTTTTTTGTGAGTTTTGGTGGAGATTTTCAGCTGGTTTTCGGATCAGACCTACGGCAGCCATAGAGGAAGGGTTTGACATCATCTACAGAGGGTTTCATAAGGGTTTTGGCCATCTACCAAAGGGGCGACTTGTTTGGGAGATTGCAGCCCTAATTTCTAGGGTTTCCAGTTGGTCATTTTCAGATCTGAAGGTTGGAAAGTCATCTTCTATATTTATATATGTTATTTCCCAAGTTTCGTCATTTTTGCACTTGTATTCGGAAAGATATTAATTTTCGAAGTTTCCCAGCTATTTTAGGCACGCTGTAATTTTCTGGCAGCATTTTATTTACTGAAAAATTCCAAAAATATTTCCCTTGTCTTCTTTATATTATTATCTAGTTCCATTTAAAATTTCAAGTGTTTTGAACGGATATTGTGAGAGTTATTCATATTTTACTGTTCGCTGCCCTAGCTGTAATTTTCTGCATAAAAATCAGAAAAAAATCAAATTTAGTATTTGCTGCAAATTTCTGTGTTTTGTCCATTTTGTTGTAAGATCCCAGCAAGGGATATTTCAGTGGTATCAGAGCGGTTGTTCCTCCAGCCTGTTAGGGTTGAAAGATGGGAGATAGAGACAGAGACAGTGAAGAGATGGGAGTAGATCTGATGAGACAACTGTTCACCAACATGGTGAAGCAGCAAGAGACTACCAACCTCTATTTGAGCCAGCTTACTGAGAGGTTAGCATAGGGTTGGATTGAGGCTCATGCGGAGAAAGGAGAAGCCAACAATATGGGACAACATGGTAATAGAGGTGAGAGTGGACATTCGGGACAAGGGTCCCCTCATGCATCTACCAGGCCTTTGGGACTCCACAAGCCTTCCTTCTTGAAGGATCCGGAAGTTTCGCTGACACGACAGCCCGTAGACATTGTGGATGAGGAATCTTGCTGGGAGAAGTACCGGACATTGAGTGAGGGTTTCTGGGACAACATGCCATTTCAGAAATATTGCAAAATGAAGATTGGGAGCAGGCCCAGGAGAGATTACCCACCACAGGTACCTGAGTTTCAGAGGAGATTGGGACAAATCTCTATTCCGCACTTCGATGGCTCAAAGAAGTGTACCGCCCAGTCTTGGATTCAAAAGTTGAAGACTTACTTCGACTTAAATCCCATGCGCGAAGAGGATGCAATTAAATTTGCTATCCTACACCTCGAGGGAGATGCCCACGACTGGTGGCATCATGGATTGATCACACAGGGGCATATGCATATCACTACGTATGCAGATTTTACATAGAGATTGATGAGCAGGTTCGGCAAGAGGGACCCAGATAGGCACTTCAGGGAATTGACCCACTTGAGGCAGACAGGTCCTTTAGATCAGTACATTGCAGATTTTCAGAGGTTATCAGTGATGGTATTTGATGTTTCAGAGATGAGGTTGACTTCACTCTTCATGGCAGGGTTGATTGACACCTTAGCAGGATTTGTGAAGGCATTTGAGCCTTCTTCTTTGTATGAGGCTATTAGGAGATCTCGAGACTTGGAGTTATCCACTCCAAAGTCGAGGGTTCCACCTCGCGTTCAGTAAAGAGAACTTCCATTTGGATCAGACGAACTTTAGTAGAAGGAGCCTCCACCGAGGCAGGAGGTGGCCAAGAAGCCATTCATTTCCCAAGAGGACAGAGATGAGTTGAGGCGAAAGAAACTATGTTTCGATTGCCGCACACCTTGGGTTCCAAGACATGATTGCAGAGGTAGAGGGAAGGCCCAATTCGTCGAGGTCTTCGAGGAGAGTGAGGATGACAGAGGTAAGGAGTTAGAGACTCACGAGATGGATGATGGGGATGGAGTTGTGATGGATAGTGCTGATGTAGAGCAGGAGGACGAGACTTTCCCTCGGGAGATTATAGCCACATTGTCTAGTACTCCGATGTACAAGGCATTTAGGATTAGAGGAGTTACGCAGGGTCAGTGAGTTGTGGTACTCATTGGCAGTGGGGCTACCCACAACTTTATTTATGCATCATTGGTGGAGAGACAAGGTTTGCAGACGAAGGACTTTGAGGGCTTCAACATTGTTGTAGCCAATGGGGAGTATATGAGATGCACACAGAAAGTTCCACAATTGAGCATCACCATGGGTAACTACACAGTTACTGATGATTTCCACATTGTTGGTATGGGAGTGACCCACATAGTGTTGGAAGTGCAGTGGCTTCACTCTCTTGTTGAGTTTCGGACTAACTTCCAGACGATGGAGCTGAAGTTTAAGTCCGAAGGCAAGAATGTGACTTTGAGGGGATTATCGACAGGAGCACCTAGGGTGGTTGCAGCTGAGGGGATGGAGAGGACTTTTCGGCATAATGAGGGGTTTTATTATTGCGGATCGATGTGGAGTACGATGGATGTGGGTGTGACCAATAGTGTTGCACATAAGGCAGTTACAGAGATCGGGATTACAGGTTCAGATCATCCGAGTTTATCATTATGTTGGTTGTCTGAGGTTTCGATAGACTGGAGATCTCATTTGCTTGTTGAGTACTCCAAGAACCGACACACTTGTGAGATTCTGGATGGTCACATACAAGATGACAACTACAGATTGGAGGATGAGATGATCTTCTATCAGGACAGATTGTACCTCGTGTCGGATTCATGGTTGAGGATGGAGATACTGCGACATGTGCATCATTCTTCCGTGACTGGACACTTGAGCTTTGATGACACCTTAAACTTCATATGGGAAAGGGTCAGATGGCATGGGTTGAGGGAGGATATCCTCAACTTTGTGCAGGGATGTGTAGTTTGTCATGGCGACAAATCGGATTATGCATGTTCCTTATTTTTGGAGTTGATAGGGGATAACACTTCTATATATTTTTCTGCTTATGTGGATGACGAGCATGTGCTAGCTAGCCGAGGGACGGAGTCGACAGGAGATGTAGCGGGTGATCACATGATGACAGTTTTGCAGTGGCAGGGGTTGGACAGATTGACAGTTTCAGTATGGGTACCAGTAGAGAGTCGATGTGGGCATTATTCTACTTCAAGGACAACATTGTTATCTACATTGCATGGAGACCATGATGACTATATGTGGTGTTTTGGTTACTTCGGATCACACCGGTCATTGGTTGACTGCAGGAGGAGATGGAGGCACTTACTTTGTGGTATTCAGTTTCTACAGCACAGGAGAATAATGCTTGGGGTCAAGCATTTTTCGGAAGGGGAGGATTGTAATGTCCCCAATTCGGAGTGGTTGGCCTAACGGCCCTATTTTGGTCTTAGCCCTGGTCATTCCCAAGGGGCTAACGACTATGGAGGTTATTGGGGATGGTTGTCTGATTTCCTACTATGTTTTTGTTATATTTTGGGACTTGGGAGGATCTAATGCGCCCTTTGTGTTCTATTTTGTCGTTGGGATCACTTAAGTGGACACTTTTGGCATTTAATGTTATGTTTCTTCGTTGGGGCCACTTAAAAGCCCTTTTTGGCGACTTGAGGGGATATGTATTGCATTAAATGTTATATTTCTTCATTAGGGTCACTTTTTGGGCCAAGGCGCCTAGAAGGGGAAAAAGTAACTTTAAGTTATTTTTAATTGGGCCCTCTCTATGAGAAAGTGCGACTTGGGGGTTTTAGGGTTTCCTTGACATGGAAAAGGTTATAAAAGGAGAAGAGGGGTGAAAGGATATTCATTCATGCATACACTTATTTTCTTTTCATGTGCAACTGCTGTCTGTAACTATTTAGCTTGTGGAGTAAGATCCCATGGGAACCCTAGCTTCGGTGGTGAAAGATCCATCCCTAGCTAGCAGGGCATTCTTCGGTAGTGAAAGATCTACCCTAGCTTGTCATTTGGAGTGGATTTCAGGGCTGTTTTACAGAGGGATTTTCAGGATTTTCAGAATTAGGGTTTGAGGGTTTTTTGTGAGTTTTGGTGGAGATTTTCAGCTGGTTTTCAGATCAGACCTACGGCAGCCATAGAGGAAGGGTTTGACATCATCTACAGAGGGTTTCATAAGGGTTTTGGCCATCTACCAAAGGGGGCGACTTGTTTGGGAGATTGTAGCCCTAATTTCTAGAGTTTCCAGTTGGCCGTTTTCAGATATGAAGGTTGGAAAGTCATCTTCTATATTTATATATGTTATTTCCCAAATTTCCTCATTTTTGCACTTGTATTCGGAAAGATATTAATTTTCGAAGCTATTTTAGGCACACTGTAATTTTCTGGCAGCGTTTTATTTACTGAAAAATTCCAAAAATATTTCCCTTGTGTTCTTTATATTATTATCTAGTTCCATTTAAAATTTCAAGTGTTTTGAACGGATATTGTGAGAGTTATTCATATTTTACTGTTTGCTGCCCTAGCTGTAATTTTCTGCATAAAAATCAGATTTAGTATTTGCTGCAAATTTCTGTGTTTTGTCCATTTTGTTGTAAGATCCCAGCAAGGGATATTTCAAATAATTACATGGCATTCTTCAAACCTTCCAAAAAAATGATGTAACTTGTTCAAGTTGTTGGAAATGTTAGGGAAGTTCCCCTATGAGCTGTGGCAGTACAATGGAATGCTCCCAACTATGAATCTGTTCCCTGATGCTCTGAACTGAATTCTTATTCTGGGATCTGGTTCACCTGTGTCAAAATATCTGGAATCTGGGTTTGAATCTGTGTGATCGCTATCCAGTGACTGAAAATGACTGCTCCTTGCATGCAACCCTTAAAAGGGGTTAGTAATGGTTTGAGTTGGACTAACCTCACCACACACCTATTTATGTGACGAGCAATGCACTATGTACCAATAGTCCAATGAGGGATCAAGCCGCACATAGTTTTCACGATCCTATGATGAGGTGGAGAATGATAAACAAATTAACAATATAAAGAAGACAGAGTCCATGATTCGGCCCTCACACTTTGCAATAGACACCTGTGACTTAGTTGTAGCTCATGGATCTGTGACTGGGGCAGCAATAAATACGTATTAGAATTTGAGTAGCTTAATGCAGTAGTGGTCTAAGGAATGGGTGCTTCTAATGCTTTTCTCCATATTCTTCTTAGAGCGTGCCTTTGATATGAGATCCCTAGATGCCCCTAAAGAGTTAGGGTGAATGTGTTTATATAGTTGACCATTCAAATTATTTTCCCCTCAACTGACCCAAAAGTACCACCTAGGCTGACTAAGCTAAGTTGTGCATTTAGAAATATGACCGAACCCCTCCTAGACCCCTGTAAGTACAAGGGATAGGTTAATGGTCGAACCCCTCCTAGACCCACAAACCTATCCCTTGTCTTCGATATGAGATCCCTAGATGCCCCTAAAGAGTTAGGGTGGATCTGTTTATATAGGTGACTGTTCAACTTATTTTTTGCTCAACTGACCCAAAAGTACCGCTTATGTTCATGGCCAAACCCCTCTTGGGCCCACAAACCTATCCAGGCTAAAGCTGGAATTAGTTCTGAGACATGTAGCATACTGTAGATATATTCTGTAAAGTGTGTAATGATTCTTCATCTTGAGGTGCTAAGCTGGAGAGTAATTATGGTCTAATGGAATTGGGATATGGGATAGAGCAGGGGGAGCCTCAACTTGTCCAATTAATATATTAATATGAATAATTTTAGAATAAATGCCAATGCTATATTCCCAAGTGCACGTTACCAAATTTTGGGTACTACAATTGCCCCCCTTTTAATCTAGAATCGACACATGTTTGATTAAAAGAAAGAAACAAGTAAATGCAAACCTCACATCTCGACCATTGTAATGCCCCTTTCTAGGCTCTTACTGAAACAAAAGGGAAATTGCAGAAACCCCAATAGATAGTAAACTGAAAATTATGACGCCAAGGTACATCAGTCAGATTTTTTATAACAGCAGCAAGGAAAATGCAATATCTCTCCAAAAATGCATCATTTACACAATCCAAAGCATGTAGGGAACCTTAGAAATATTTTAGAACAAATATAAACCAAGAAATAAGCCTTCAAACCCCAGTTGGAATTTATTTAATTAAATTTAATAACAACAGTGAGCACCATTATAAAGATGGCTGGAAATGAAGGAGTCCAAGCCCCAAATTGAAGTCCAAATGTAGATTCCAACTTCTAAAAATTGTAGAAACACAATGATGGCTGAGTTTGATGTTGTCATGCCCTAGAAGACCCCAAATGCCACCTTAGGGAAAGTCGCCACCTTAGAAAAGGGCTGGAAATAACTTCAAAACTGAAAATAACTCCTTATGAGATTGCCTTGTTGCAAGCTTAAGGGGTTTCGTCCTCAAACCAGCCCACTATTGAGAGGTTTTGTTTTCAATAGGTTTTCCAAGAGGGTTTTCATCCTCAATGGAAAAGAGAGAAAGCAAACATACTCCAATTCCAAGAGAAATAATTTCCAAAAGATGCATAACCTCTTCCAAGTCAAGTGACCCCCTTTTTATAGTTTGATGTGGCACCAAAGATCAATTAGAATGCTTCTAAAGAGGACTGATCTCATACTAGTTCCTTTTCTCTTCTATTTTTCATTTGTCTTTTCTCCTTTGCCCAACCGACCTGACTATATTTAGAAAACTACTTAAAAAGAATGCAAAAATCACAAAAATAATTGCAAAACATGACATTAGCTTCCCTTGCTCATTCCCTTTTTGCCCACGGGAAGTGGAATATGCTCAAGGTTTTCAAAGAGGACTAGCATTGAGAAAGGGACATTAGGACCATAAGAAGGTAGTGTGAAACTTGTGAATGTGTTCATGCACATATCCAATGTGAAACCTACCACCACATGGAAAAGGCGCGTGTCAATGCTTGATATTAATGTCAATCGAGTATATGAGAATCTTAGTATTTAAAGTATAAATGTGCATAGAACGATTACGCCTGATTGGTTATGCCGAACCATGCTCCCAATGTATTGTATGTATATTGTGCCATGGAGCTTGTCCCCATGTTGAGTAGGTGTTGAAATGCTGTGGGTAATGTAATATCTCATGTAAGATCAACATTGGGCCCTTGAAGCCAAGTATCAATCTTGGGCTACTGAGGGAGCTAAATATTAGTTTTGGGATATTGAGGGAGCCATGTATCAGTCTTGGGCTGCTGAGGGAACCATGTATTAGTTTAGGGCTGATGAGGGAGTCGTGTATCAGTCTTAGGCTATTAGGGAGATGTGTATCGTTCTTGGGCTACTGGGGAGCCGTGTATCATTCTTGGGCTACTGGGGAGCCGTGTATCATTCTTGGGCTACTGGGGAGCCGATCCTAAACCGGCTGTGGCCCCCTGAGAGAACTGTTTATCAGTCTTGGGCAACTGAAGGAGCCAAAATGTCATGTCTGTGATTAAACTGCACTAAATCTGATATGAATGTGACCAATTTGTCTGAGTCTATATAATGAATTGTATAAATTCCATGTAAATCTGATCTGAATTGTATGAATATCTGAACCTATATAATAAACTGTTTAAAAGTCCATGTAAATCTTTTTTGAATTGTATGAATGTAATTGAACCTATATGATGAACTGTATAAAAGTCCATCTAACTTTGCTTTGAATTGTATGAATGTATCTAAACTGTGATATAAAACACATAATTGTCACTACTCTATCTGAATTTGTATGATGAACTGTATAAAATCCATGTAAATCTGCTCTGAATCATGTAATCTTTGTCCTGAACCATATGAAACACTATCAATCTCTGCCCTGTGGCGCTCGACCACAATCTGTGTGAACTTATGAGAAGGCTTACAATATGCCCCTCTTTTGAGGTGATGGATGCCCACCACCCCTAGATAGCTAGTCCAGTAGACCGCCCCCTACCGACGGACAACCGCAAATAGATAGGGGGCACTCCATGCGTATACCACTTTCTGACATTTCCAATCTCAATCGAGACCATTACTACCAACTATTAAATGATATAGGCCCCCCCCTCCATAGTTCAGAATTCTAGATAGGGTGGGGGGAGGAGAAAAGGAGAAAAGTGGTTAAGCTATAACATGTCTATTCAAATCATCTAGTGTATAAACCATGTAATGTGTGTGTACTAAACATGGTTGTAAAAGTAGTATGCATAAGATATGATCATTAGAGAACAAGTAGTATATGCGTCATCTCATGGGTAAGCAAATTGTAAACATGTTTAGTAATCCATAAGAATTAGCAGCTAAGAACATTACAGTGAATGACAGAGAAATAACTTAGCATACACACGACTCAACACCAAAGGAGCCGTTGGGGCTGAGCACATGACATGACAAGACATGACACGATAGGCCAACCATAAGACTAGACAACCGACACAACGTCGTGATGCCGACTTGACTAGTGTTAGTAATAGTTATAAGTGCGAAGCAAATATGTGTCAAGCAATAGGTGTATCAAACAAGTATGTCCTATGCCAGAATGTGTTAAACAATGTGTCAATCATGTGTGTGCTAGGTATTGCTTGTGTCAAACAAGTATGCAACAGACAATGTATGTGCAAAGCCAATAATATTGTAGACATTATGTGTAAAGCAAGTAATGTAGTAGACAATGTGTGTAAAGCAAGACATGTAGTAGACAATGTATTTGCAAGAATATAAACAAGAGCTTACGACTTGTAGTAT
Source organism: Taxus chinensis (assembly GCA_019776745.2). Classification (NCBI taxonomy): domain Eukaryota; kingdom Viridiplantae; phylum Streptophyta; class Pinopsida; order Cupressales; family Taxaceae; genus Taxus; species Taxus chinensis. Next base: position 511,379,329 of record CM034153.1, on the reverse strand, counting down.
TCAGACAAGCATAGAAGCATACAACCAGCAAGTAGTAAAGCAATATATGTAGGGATCATTATCAACTATAAGTAAGCATGGAGCATGTTGAGTCAGTGTATAAAGATAAGTAGTGTAATCATTGATTGTAGACAGTAGAAGAAAGGGGATGGTGTGTAGGGTAAGTACGATTCCCTCAATACTCACATTGAACCCCTGAAACGTTTTGCATCGTTTGGTAATACCTTAGTTGTTGTCTTAAGACTAGGTGTCAAAAGAATGAGTATGTGCTAACAAGTGAAGACTATTGTTGTCAATTGTGTTTGAGAAGCTATGTACATGTGGTTGCAGTCATTGAAAAAGAGTGCTAACGAGTATGTTGCTTATGCGGAGGCCCTGTATCCATGGGTGTAAAACACATATTGTGTTGGGGAGGAGTAGGAGATGGAGCTGAATTACTTGTCAAAATCAGGGAAATAATCATGCGCGGTGTAATTACCAGTCATCAATGCCCAAAGAACTGATATACATAGGCTGCAGGTCATGAGAAACTCTAGTGACCTGAGGCTCTCGTTGTGTGCTAGGAGAGTGTACTGGTATCCCATGTGGGTCATGCTCACAAGGTGGTGGTAGAACTATTACATATTGCATACAGCTAGGGGACACTGGCTAAAAGCAAATAGTACATGTAGGTGAAGGTTGATCTTGTGTAAGTGGTGTCAATACATGGTTTTGTACTTGTCTAAAGGCGGAGTTATTTGTCTATTTTGGTTGATGGCAAGGAGGGTGCGCATGGCAGTCATGCGAATAGGGATGTACGAGATGGGATACAACAATAGTATATGAAGTACTAGGTAACATGATACGTCGAAGGGGATATTTATGAGGGAAGGTCAGGATGGTGGGCATCCTATAAGTGTTCATGTATTTGAGCATTTATACAAGGTGGATCGAATGACACGTGTCCCATATTAACATGCTCTACAAAGGATATCTGCATGAGCGGGTGTGAGGAACCAAGAAGCTATTGCATGATGTTGAACTTGTAAGGGTAGATAGTTGCTCACAAGTGGGCTTGGTTGTTGAGTAGGAAAATAATCATCTATATTAGACTATGTAAGCTGTGAGTAGCGTGGTTGGGACCAATAAAGGGGATGATGGTGCCTGTGCTCTCAGTTTGCTTGCCAGTAGGAAAAATATCTTGTATCTCATGCATGGAATCAACAAGAACTACATGAAATGGTGACACTTGGGATTGGATGCACATCATGAGTAGTATTATGTGGTATACTATCATGATCACAAACGGCTAATGGCGCATCAAGGATATCATCAGTTAGTGTGGGATTATGGTCAAGAGGATGAAAAAGGCTAATAGATTGCTCATAGGCGGTATTGTGTAACAAATGGGACTCAATATAGTCAGGAATAGCCAATGGCGCGTGAGATATGATACTATATCACTTGTAGTATTTTGCAGGGTGTTACCATCATGGGCAAATAAAGGTTCCTTGGGAGGAATGACATCAATGGGTCTAAAGGTGGTTTCAGAAAATTGGTCTGGCTGCATTGTGGTATCATGGAGACCTAGATACTTAGCTTGAGGCTTCCCATCACCATGAAGGATGTTAGGGTCTACTACTGTAATAGTGCCATCGTCAATGAGATTTTTGGATCTTATGTCACAGCTTAATGCCTCAATTAGTTGTATGTCTGATATGTTGATGGTAATCACAATGTGCTAGCGGCAAACATGGGGTGTTGCTGCCTAGTAATGTCAATCATGGTAGGCGAAGGAAAAACTATGAGATCAAGCTCGAGGAGTGCATGGAGTACCTTGGTAGGGGTTTCACTTATGGCTGTCCATTGTTGGTGTGGATTATTTGGAGAAAGTTTGGACACCGTGACTGATTGAGCGACTTGTGTACTCCTTGGCATGTCAGAGGTTGTGGAAATTTTTTGGAGCTGTAAGGCACAAAGTTGTTCAAGCAAATATATTGCATAACCCTTTGGAATATTGAGAGGGTTGGATAAAATAAGTTCCCTTGTTCAAGTGTGCCTCAAGATCGAAAGGATGAACACCTACCATTGTCGTAACGTACAAACAAGCCAAGAAGGGTTTGTTGGAAAAACCATTGTACCAACAATCAGGACGAAAGTCAGCCTGGAAATCTGAAGCCCTAAGGGTGAGGAACGAAACCCTAGGCTGGTGTGGATTGATAGATATGCGGGTTCACCAAAATTTAATATGAAAATTAGGATTTATGTTCCTAATTAGTTATTATTTGTGTAAATGCAATTCAGAACAACAAAATAATAATCCTCAGAGTCCTATATTGTGTAGATTAGCTCATGCCAATAGATAGGCCATAGATGTGCCAATGAAAGTATAGTTAGGGCTTAGGGTTAGAGAGCGTCTACTATGCTACCAAGCTCAGAAGTGTGACAGTGTGCAATCAGCAAAAATATAGTTAAATAATATTCAGGGCATATCTATACTGCACAAGTTGGACCAGAATTAACTAGAGAGATCCCAGTTGATTTATTCGTGCAGCCACCTCCATTTTGAAACTTCTTGCCTCTGATGACCAAAACCACTCACCTCTTTCTGAACCTTGCTGGTTTTTCCTGTTCAAATTGCAAGTACAAACTATTGTATGACATAAGGTTATTAATATTGGCACCACAATGGGAATTTCAATACCAAGGAATCAAACATTGAAGATTTGTAGTAATAAAGAGGTTATAAAATAGTTTTGTAAAAGAAAAGAAAGTTTATATTCCCTTACAGGGATATATACCTATGAATAGAATGATGAGTAAAAGAGTGACCATCCATTCTGCAAAAATAACATCGAAAGAAACACCAATGCTGATCCCCAACGTTAGCATGGGGTGGAACACCACAGCAAGATTGTAATCAATAATGGACAAGTCTAATGTTGGGTGTTTGAGTTTAAGATTGTAGTTAATTGTGGATCCTGCTGCTTCCATAATCATACCTGTCATGCCAAAGCACAAAAAGTTTTAGACTCTTACTCTTGGTTTCTAATAAAGCAAAAGACAAGCCTATTCCATTTAAATAAATCAGACCTTCAACATCATAGAATAGAACACAAGTGAAAACTTGATAGATAGTTCTCAATTATGATCTTGCAAATGGGGCAATATTCATAATGAGATGAGATGACTTTTAAGGCCCTTTAGGCCAAAATGGTGTGTGGCACAATAATTTAGCTTTTAGAAGATTGCTTCTGCCAGTATCCATTTAGACCTATCAATTACATAGAAAGGCAGAAAATATAGACAACCAAGGGTGGAGATCTCACGAACAAAATTTCAATACCAAAACATTACATCTATTTTTGCATTAGGAGGGAAAAAGTTGTGTTTGCTGTGCGAAAATTATCTATCAGGTTTTCGCGAAAAATGCGATAGCTGAATATTAGGGTTTTGTGTTTGCTTTGCAAAAACTATTTTTGGAATATTATTCTTCATATTTTTGTGGCCCAAGATCCAAAGTTTCAGTTCATTTGGACTTTTCTAGCAAAAGATATTAATTTTAGAAGTTTTCAGTTGCTTAGGGCATGCTGTAAAATTCTAGCAACATTCTGTTATTTGAAAAATTCCAAAACCAGTTCTATAATATTTGTTATTGTATTAGCAAGCTCCATTTAAAATTTCAAGAGATTTGAGCAAGTATTTTTGGAGTTATCCATTATTTTCTGTTCGCTGCCCTAGATTTAATTTTCTGCAAAAATCAGTTTTCTGTTTGGCTGCAATTTGTCTGTATTTTGTATATTTAAAGTTGGGATTGCCTAAAATCCGTTTAGGGGTAAAATAATGTCCATTGGGGACATTACAAATGGTATCAGAGCTTTTGTTCCTCCAACCTGTGTGGGTTAAATACGGTAGTTTGGAAAGATCTCAATATGGGTTTTATGAAGGAAATGTTCACCAACATGGTGAAACAACAGGAAACCACTAACCTTTATTTGAGCCAGCTCACTCAGAATTTAAATCAAAGCAGGTCTTGGGACAATAAGAAAAAAGGTGAGAACAATAATAAAGGGCATCCAATCGAGGTGATTGATGAGGATTCTTGTTGGAGGAAATACCAATCTTTGAGTAAGGGTTTCAGAGATAATATGCCATTTCCAAATTATTGCATGATGAAGATTGGTAGCAAGCCTAAGTGAGGTCATCATATGCCGGTACCTGAATTACAAAAGAACTCATTTGAAGAAAAAGAAGCTTCTAGAGAAAAAGGTATGATTTCCATTGAGAAAAATAATTGCATTAATGAAACTTTGTTTGTTAGAGAAATTATTCCAACTCAAGAGAAGAAATTTGTATATGCAAGTAAGAAGGATGTAATGGAAACTCTAAAAAGGTGTGAGGAGTGGAATAATAGAGCTAGAGCTGCTAAATTGATAGCTGCTCAAGCAAGACAACACCTACAAGAGTTCAAGGAAAAGATGTGGGCGAATGATGCAAGGAAGTCTTCACCTACGAAAGAAGACTCTATGGAGCAGCTGGCACATGAAGAGGAACCTCACATGGACACTTGTATAGAATTGCACGCTGCTGCAATTTACAAACTAGCAGCTCATGATAAGCTGATTTATGAAGAATTTCAGCCCATTGTAGACCAGAATACTCCGGATTTGTGGCTAAAAAGTCAAGTCATTTTGGAGACCAAGCTTGATGAGGATACTCCAAGGTATGAAGTGGATATGTCTTATTTATTGCTGCCTATTCTAATTTATTTCCATCATGAGATTCATGATATGGTAGATGATGAAGTCTTCATTATGGAGTTTGTTGAACCATTGCTCCAACTAGGTGTATATGAGCATCTCGTGGATGATATATGGTGTCATGTTTTAGCTCACTTAATAGGTAAAGGGGCCCGAATGGTAGAACACTTCAACATGTTTTGTCTCTTGTGCATGGCTCTTGGACAAAACAAAGATGCAATTGCTTGAGGGCAAGCAATTTTGGGAAGGGGGGATTGTAATATCCCCTTCCCATTCGAAGACCTTTGGCCTATTTTGTCAACTTGATGGCCAAAGGAAAAATATAAGGGTGGCTTAAGTTATATTTAATTATTATAAAGTGCCATTAATAAAAGAAAAAAATATATAGAGTACTTATAATAATTTATATGACTTAATAATTATTAAATCAAAAATGGAAAAGGCCCAAATATAAATTGTTATCCATCCTAGGTGAAAAGGCGACTTGCCTTAGAAGGGGGAATGGGAACATAGAAAGGATAAATGCCCATTTTACTATGCATTTCCCCTAGAAAAATGCGACTTGCATTAGGAGGGAAAAAATTGTTGGAAAAAACATTTGATATGGGAAAATATTAAATGCTTGCATAGGGAAAATCCTTGGGAACTACTTGGATATTATAGAGGTTGTTTTGGGTCTCTTCTTCCTTTATAAGGAGAAGTTGACTTGAAGGGAAACATATTCCATACCATTTGATATTTTCTAACTTGTGTCTTAAGCTTGTAGCTTATGCAAATTCTTTCATGTGCAACTGCTGTTTGCAAATATCCAGTTTGTGGAGTAAGATCCCACGGGAACCCTAGCTTTGGTGGTGAGAGATCCATCCCTAGCTAGCAGGGCATTCTTTGGTAGTGAGAGATCTACCCTAGTTTGTCAATTTTGGCGCTGAATTGATGCCCTAAATGTGCTGGGCGACCTAATTTTTAGGGAAAAATTAGGGTTTTGTGTTTGCTGTGCGAAAACTATTTTTGGAATATTATTCTTTATATTTTTGTGGCCCAAGATCCAAAGTTTCAGCTCATTTGGACTTCTCTAGCAAACAATATTAATTTTAGAAGTTTTCAGTTGTTTAGGGCACGTTGTAAAATTTTGGCAGCATTCTGTTATTCGAAAAATTCCAAAACTAGTTCTATAATATTTGTTATTGTATTAGCAAGCTCCATTTAAAATTTCAAGAGATTTGAGCAAGTATTTTTGGAGTTATCCATTATTTTCTGTTCATTGATCTAGATTTAATTTTCTGCAAAAATCAGTTTTCTGTTTGGCTGCAATTTGTCTGTATTTTGCATATTTAAAGTTGGGATTGCCTAAAATCCATTTAGGGGTAAAAATAATGTCCATTGGGGACATTACAGCATGTAGGTTGATTGTATCAAAGTGAACAGATCTATGAGGAATGGCTTCCTCCCAAGGCATTACAGCCTTCCGCACATCCTGTATGGTGGAGCTATCCTCCGCATGTGCATTCATGTTGATCGTAGTAGGATCAACAAGTTGATACTGACCACCTTCCCCAATACCAAGGGCAATCATCTGTCTCTGTTTCACATCAGAGACAACACAGTTCTTCCCACAGAAATCCACAAAAATATTGGGATTTTCAGTTAATTGACAAATAGATAGGAGATTCTTTTGTAAAGAAGGCACATATCTAACATTCTGTACCAACGATTTATGAACATTATTCAATAAAATGCATATATCTCCTATCCCTTCTACTGCAAGTGATTCTCCATAAGCTAGTACTACTGATTCAAAACAGATATTTGCAGTAAATGAAACATACCAATCCCTACGACATGAAAATTGTGCGGACGCACCATAGTCAATGATCCAACAACTAATACCATTATCATGCGAGCATGATGTCGTAAGACAATAAAGAGCATGTCCGTCATCCGAATCCGATTCTTCTGCAACTGCTACCACATGTTCCTCAGCACATGGCTTCTTGTTCAGTTGCAAAAGATCGTACTTCCGCTTCCGATAATCCTTCTTAAGGTGTCTAACCTTGTGACAATAATAGCATGTGACCTGATACCGAATGGAAGACTCACTAGAATAATGTCTCCACTTTTCCTTTGACGGAGTGACAAGAGCACTCTCTGATTGGTTACAATTAGATTCTGCCTGAATTTGTCTCCGCTCCTTTTGCAATAGGTAGGATGAAAGATCCCAAACCCGTTTTTGTCTGAATATTTTTTATTTTTTATTTTTTTTATTTTTTTTATATAATGCTCAGGTATGGAGCTGAACTGGTAATATCAAACAAATCCATGAAATAACATTCTCACACTGCATAACAATTAAAATACTGCAAACTCCCGCAAACCAGGTATATATAGAAATGGCGCCTAGGGTTTAAATGATTGATTTCTTCATTAATAACGCAGCCATACATTCAACATTGATTTCTAATGATAAATAATTAGGGCAAACACAAATAGAAATCTGCAGATGGAATAATACAGATACTGCCCAAAACTCAGCCAGAAAGAATCCAAATCAAATCGATTTGGCATATATATGTGGCTGAAATGTATAACAATAAACTATCATGAAAAATAGCTCTGATAATGCATACATCAATTGTAGAACAAGTCGCCCCACTCTAGAAGTTGCCTGAATGCCCACTGCTGCAATTTATTTCTGTCTGACACTGCTGAAATGATAATAACCTGCGTAAACAATGAAGATTCCGGGGTGGAAGCTTCTCTCATTGCTCCTGGGGTTTCCGTCCGCAAGAGTAATAATCCAGAGGGTTTCCGTCCTTGGATTTTGTCTGCAAAGCTCTGTGCTAACTACTCTGTGAAAATAATAATAATAATCTGAATGAATCTTCCCCAAGTCGCATTTTCTTTCATATAGCCAAAACCCTTCCCAATATCCAAGTCGCACTTTTTGGCTAAAACCCAATAATTAATATTAAATTAATTATTTTGCTTTACTAAGTAAGTCGCATTTTTGGGTTTAATTAATCATACCCAAACAAGTCATACTTTTGGGTAGGAAGGCAATTTAAATAATTTATTAATTTATTTAAATGCATTTTCCTAAGTCAAAAATTACTCAAACAATCTATTAATTCATTATCTGTGCTTTAATGATATTTTACATTAATTCGAGCACCATATAATAAAATAATAAACCGAAGTCACCCTTGAAAACACCCCTTTTATCCGTCAGGTAGACAAAACAGGCCAAAAGGTCTTCAACCGAACTAATCGAGAAAGAGGGACATTACAGTCCTCCCTTCCCGAGATTGCTTGTCCCCAAGCAACTGTAGAGTTGGATGCTGTAATATAATCTCGCCTTCCCATGTAGCATCCTCCTCTGGTAATTCTTTCCACCTCACCAGGAACTCCCGAATGACCCTGTTCCTCAGTCTCCTCTCTCGGCTGTCCAAGATCTCCTCTGGCACTAGGTCTAATCTCCCTTCCTCATCCAAGGGTGGCAAATCTGTAGAGGAAATAATGTTCTGCCCCAAAGCCTTTTTCAAGCAAGACACATGAAAAACATTATGTATCTTACTCTCAAAAGGCAACTCCAGCTCATATGCCACTTCACCAACTCTCCTCAACACCCTATATGGCCCATAAAATCGCGGTTTGAGCTTTTCAGCCCCACTCTTCTTGAGAGTACTTTCCCTGTAAGGCTGAAGTCGTAGAAAAACCATGTCCCCTATCTCAAATGATCTCTCCACTCGGTGCCTATCTGCATATATTTTCTGCTGATTCTGGGCCTGCTACATGTTTTCCTTAAGCACCTTAAGGATTTCCTGAATATCCTGTAAACTCTCCTGAGTCTTGGGAGCTCTACTATCCCCAAATGCCATATCAACAAAGGATCTCACATCATACCCATAAAGAGCTCGAAATGGAGTCATACCAATAGACATATGGTAAGTGGTGTTATAGCAATACTCACATAAATACAACAACTTAACCCATGCCTTCTGCTGTCCTGCAACGTAGTTGCGAAGATAACCCTCTATCCATTTGTTCACAATCTCTGTCTGTCCATCCGTCTGAGGGTGATAACTGGTGCTAGGAGTCAGCTCAGTGTAAACCAGACGGAAAAGTTCCTGCCAAAATATGCTCATAAACCTGCTATCCCGGTCACTAACTATGTTCTTCGGAAGTCCATGCAACATGAATATCTAACGGAAGAACAAATCAGCCACATGAGGTGCCTTAAAGCTGGTAGGGATAGCAAAAAAGTGTGCATATTTTGTCAACCGATCCACTACCGCATAAATGCGATCATTCCCTTGCACCACGGGAAGACCTGTAATGAAATCCATCGAAATACTTTCCCACTTTTGCTCTGGAATAGGCAATGGCTGTAGCAAACCTGTTGGGAAAGTATGCTCTGACTTGTTCTGCTGACAAGTCATGCACTCGCGGACATGGCGCAAGACATCATCCTTGAGACCCTTCCAAGAGAATCTCTCTCTAATCTGCCTGTATGTTTTAAAATACCCTGGATGTCCTGCAAGTGGTGCATCATGGAAAGCATGCATAATCTTCTCCTTAAGTTCAGATTCAGGAACTAGGTAAATTCTGCCCTTATACAAAATCAGATCAGCTATTACCTTATATCGGCCATCCTGAATTTTCCCATCCATAATGTCACATGTCCATGTGTTTTTGGAATACTCAACTAACAGTTGAGATTTCCAATCTGCTGAAATCTCGCTCAAAGAACATAGGGCAGCGAGATGGGGTTTCCTGGAAAGTGCATCAGCCACTACATTCTTAGTCCCCTTAACATACTCAATATCAAAATCATATGCTTGGATCCTGCTGACCCATTTTTGTTGCCTCTCATTGAGTTCTTTCTGTTCCAGGAAATATTTCAAACTGTTGTGGTCGGTTCTCACCACAAACTTTCCACCCACCAAATACTGTCTAAACTTTGCCAAAGCGTGCATAATGGCAAGCATTTCCTTATCATAGGTGGAGTACAGTCTCTCATTATCTCTCAGCTTCCGGCTCTCAAAAGTAATAGGATGGCGATCCTGCATAAGAACTGCACCAATCCCCAATCCTGAAGCATCACACTCTAAAATGAAGGGCTGTGAGAAATCTGGAAGAGCCAATACTGGACAGGTACTCATAATTACCTTGAGCCTCTCAAATACCACCTGTGCCTCATCTGACCAACTGAATGCACCCTTCTGTGTAAGATCTGTCAATGGAGCTACCAACTGAGAATAACCCTTCACGAACCTCCTGTAATAACCACATAACCCTAGGAATCCTCGCAAGTCAGAGATATTCCTAGGTGGTGGCCAATCCTGCATTGCCTGTATCTTCTCCTGATGAACCTTGACCCCATTGGCTCCAACGACATGCCCAAGATACAATATCTCCGTAAGTCCAAATTCACACTTGGACATCTTAGCAAACAAAGACTGAGTCTCCATTATGCTAAGCACCTCATCAAGATGCTTCAAATGATCATCCCATGTCCTGCTATAAATCAGAATATCATCAAAAAACACCAACACAAACTGCCTCAACTGCCTGTTGAAGAGATGGTTCATACATGACTGAAATGTAGCAGGCGCATTAGTGAGTCCGAATGGCATCACCAAGGACTCATAGTGCCCATAGTGACATCTAAAGGCTGTCTTATGGATATCCTCGTCCCGTACTCTAATCTGGTGGTAGCCTGATCGAAGATCAATCTTCGAGAAGTAGATAGATCCATGCAGCTCATCCAACAACTCATCAATGCGGGGAATGGGATACTTGTTTTTGATGGTTTTCTTGTTCAGTGCACGATAGTCAATGCACATCCTCATGGTCCCATCCTTATTCTTTACCAACACAACTGAAGAAGCAAAGGGACTAGAGCTAGGACAGATGTGTCCCATCTCCAAGAGCTCTCTAATGGCCTTCTCTATCTCATCCTTGTATGTCTTAGGATGGCGATAAGGCGTAGTCATCACGGGCTTAGCACCCTCCTCAAGCTCTATAACATGCTCAAACCCCCTATCTGGTGGTCTACCTGGAGGAATGTCACCAAACACCGAACCGTGCTTATCGAGTATGGACTGGATGTCAATATGATAGGGTTGCTCATCGTCTGAAGAAGATTTGGACGTAATGAAACACTGGGCTGCCCATGCAACCTCTCCATGTCTCACTATAGACTCCATCTTGTGTGCTGAAACAACTCTAGGCCCACCGTCAGAAAGAGCCCGAAGCACAATCTTCTTCTTATCCACCATAAACTCCAATTCCATCCTGCGAAAATCCTGCACATATCTGCCAAGGGACTGTAACCACTGAATACCCAATACTGTATCAATCTCACCAAGTCCAATAACATAGAAGTCATCGGTCAATGTATTATAGTCCCCCATCTGAATACTAAGTCGTGGAATCCTCTTAGTGCAACTGATAGCAAATCCATCTGCCACCCGTACACTAAACCCATCAAATTCCTCAACCTGTAATCCTCGCTTCGCCGCCAACCCCTCATCAATGAAGTTGTGCGTAGCTCCACTGTCAACCAGACAAACAATCCACTGTCCCTTAAGCACTCCCTTCAGCCGAAAGGGATGGTACCTAGGAACGCCTGAAAGTGTGGCAATAGTAACATCGGATGAATCCAATGCCTCGCCCTCGCCAAGCTCTATTTGGGGCTGCTCCCCCTGTGCATCATGGTCACTGCCCTCATCCTCTACATCTGTACCTAGCGAGTGATCATCGTCTCCATCTGAAATCACCTCAATGAGATGCACCTTGCCTTTACCAAGGCAACGATGTCCAGGCTCCCAATGGTCTTTGCAATGAAAGCAAAGCTTCCTCCTCCTTAACTCGTTACGAGTCTCCTGATCCACCTTAGGAGATGGTGCACTCTTCTGCGGGGCGGTAGAGCGCTGAAATGCCCTGGAGCTCGTGGGAAACTTCTTATTGGGCTGATAGGAAGTGGGGGATGTGTCCAAGTCCAATACCGTCTGAATGGCATCATGCAATGTCCTAGGCTTAAGAGCCTTGACCAATCCTCTCATCCTGTCATGGAGGCCCTCGATGAATAACATCACTACCCTCTTCTCAGGCATCTCTAGAACCATAACGGCTATCCGCTGAAATTCGTTGATGTAAGAATCAACATGTCCACTCTGTCTGAGCTACGCTAAATCCCTGTAATATAACTCCACATCCTTGCAATCAAATCTCGCAATCAATCTATCACTGAAATCCCTGTATGAATGTAGAAGCTCATGACCCTGCGTAACTAACCCATGGTGCCACCAATCATAAGCCACCCCCTCAAGGTGTAATGTAGCGAACTGTATGGCCTCCTGCTCCCTCATGGGCTTGAGGGTAAGGTAGGTGTCGAGCTTGTGAATCCAAGCCCTGGTACTGATCTTTCCACTACCATCAAAAGTGGAGAGGGTTACCTTATTGGTAACCCTCTGCAAATCTCTGTTTTGCTGTGCTCTAGGTCTCCTATCATGTCCAGTCCTCATACTGTCTCTCCTCTGAGCACAATACTGTGGGAGGGGAAATGCATCCCTCACATGCTGTGGCAACCTCCTCCACTCATCATTGACTGCCATGATAGTATTCGGGAAAACTGCTTCTACCGACCGTCCCTCAATCTCTGGTGGGTCACCTCTAGGCAAGAAGTTAGGTTGCATGGGCCTATCTGCCATCCGTGTAGGTTTCCTCTCATCTGTATGGGTATGCCTCCGCTCACGGCGTGCTGATCCCCTAACACTCCTAAGCTCTGAAGGTGATCTGCTATGACCCCTGTAGCTACTGGCAACTGATACGGATCTATCCCTCCTGCCATGCCTATCCCGTGGCCTATCCAGTGCCAACCTGTCCAAAGTAGTACCCATGCGCTCCATGGTCTGTAATAACTGCCTCTGTGTGGCTGCCATATCCCGAATAAAATTCCTATATGGATCTGCATGTTCCTCTCGAGGAGGACTCTCAAGGCTCTTGCCCAAATATTCCATTCTGTCACCTCTTGCAATACCAGCCTCGAGTCGTGCTCATCTGCGGGTGTAGTATCTGTGTGGACCGTCCTCTCTGTGATGCATTCAAAGCTGATTTCTGCTGTAATACCCTATCTGTTTCTTTCGACACAGGGTGGGAGGATACACTGCTCTGATACCACTAAAAGATCCCAAACCCGTTTTTGTCTGAGTATTTTTATTTTTATTTTTTTATATAATGCTCAGGTATGGAGCTGAACTGGTAATATCAAACAAATCCATGAAATAACATTCTCATACTGCATAACAATTAAAATACTGCAAACTCCCGCAAACCGGGTATATATAGAAATGGCGCCTAGGGTTTAAATGATTGATTTCTTCATTAATAATGCAGCCATACATTCAACATTGATTTCTAATGATAAATAATTAGGGCAAACACAAATAGAAATCTGCAGATGGAATAATACAGATACTGCCCAAAACTCAGCCAGAAAGAATCCAAATCAAATCGATTTGGCATATATATGTGGTTGAAATGTATAACAATAAACTATCATGAAAAATACCTCTGATAATGCATACATCAATTGTAGAACAAGTCGCCCCACTCTAGAAGTTGCCTGAATGCCCACTGCTGCAATTTATTTCTCTGTTTGACGCTGCTGAAATGATAATAACCTGTGTAAACAGTGAAGATTCCTGGGTGGAAGCTTCTCTCACTGCTCCTGGGGTTTCCGTCCGCAAGAGTAATAATCCAGAGGGTTTCCGTCCGCAAGAGTAATAATCCAGAGGGTTTCCGTCCTTGGATTTTGTCTGCAAAGCTCTGTGCTAACTGCTTTGTGAAAATAATAATAATAATCTGAATGAATCTTCCCCAAGTCGCATTTTCTTTCATATAGCCAAAACCCTTCCAAATATTCAAGTCGCACTTTTTGGCTAAAACCCAATAATTAATATTAAATTAATTATTTTGGTTTACTAAGTAAGTCGCATTTTTGGGTTTAATTAATCATACCCAAACAAGTCGTACTTTTGGCTAGGGAGACAATTTAAATAATTTATTAATTTATTTAAATGCATTTTCCTAAGTCAAAAATTACTCAAACAGTCTATTAATTCATTATATGTGCTTTAATGATATTTTACTTTAATTCGAGCACCATATAATAAAATAATAAACCGAAGTCACCCTTGAAAACACCCCTTTTGGCCATCGGGTAGACAAAACAGGCCAAAAAGTCTTCGACCGAACTAATCGAGAAAGAGGGACATTACATAGGAACTCACCTTTTCAAACGTGAGTGTTTGACTTTCAACCATTAAATGGAGTGCCTCCACAAATGAATCATACGAAGAAGGTAAGCTGTTCAGAACCAGAGCCACCATATCATTGTCGTCCACTTTTTTGTTGATAGAAGATAACTGGTCTCAGCGGTCTGTCATCCGAAGTAGGTGCTTAGACAACGATCCACCTTCTTGTAACTTTATGGAAAAAAACATATTCTTCAGGTATAACACGCGACTCTTTTCTAACGTCTGATATTTATCCCTCAGAGTGATCCACAAGGTGCTAGCCACAATAGTATTCCGCACTTCCAGTATCATATCATTCGACACCGATAATTTGAAGAGCAATAACGCTTCCTTATGACGTTTGTCATAATCCGCAATGTTCGTCGCTGGTTGACTTTCACTACCCGTGATTATTATATCACAATCACGAAACTCGACAAGCATTAAAATCCTATGGCTCCATACATTGAAATTAGTGCCCATTAATTTTTGTGTATCCGACAGGGTCAATTGTGAAATAATTGCCATTTTATAACTCCAAATTAATGGAAATGATATATGACTTACTCCATCAAAATAATATTTAATTATGCAAATCACCCCTCGAACTACATTCAAACTATATTTGCATATATTAAAAATGTTGTTACCAATTCCAAGGGGCATACAACTGTTTACGGAAAGTGGAAAACTGGTCACGTTTTTCCTTCTCCACGACTTTACCGCCATCGACTGGGATATTATTCTGCCCTCGCGACTCTGCATATGCCTTCAAACTGCCCACGATTTCTCCTAGCGACTGGATCCTTTGAACTGCCCATGATTTCTCCTTCACACGACTGTATCTGCCATGAACTGGGCCACGGTTTTCCTCGACTGTTCTGTCCACACCACTGTGTTTTTGCCCTTGAACCATGAATTTACACACTCGAACCATGGTCTCTTCCCTCGCGTCTCTCCTTGCGTCTGGTATTTTTCTCCAAAAACCTTCATGTTTTACCAAATTTGTGCCCTGTTAGGGCTTCCTCGAATTTCTAATTCGTGCCTCTTGGAGGCTTCCTTGAACTGCAACCTTGGACGCTCTGATACCAATGTTAGCATATGCAAAGAGAAGAAATAATTCAGAGAAGGCTGAATACATAAACTGCACTGCTCAAATGATTCAGGCAGGGTGAATTTTTTATGTGAAGAGGTGGTTATAGATTGGTTGAACAGTTACCAACCGAATAACTACATAACATCTTTACATGCTATATAAAGCTCTATATTTTAACAGAGCATAGATCTAGGCGTGTCCGGGTGCAGACAGACCACTGAGTTGTCATCGTTGATGACTTCGTCCACCACCAGCCGATTCCCACCTTATTTCGTTCTAAAATTGCAGTACAGAAGACCCTTTTGGTTCCCTTCCTTTTATCAACCATAACACAGTCTGCAAATTCAGGATTGGAAAAATACCCTAAACGACTTCATAAAAAGGAATGGAAAGGGAAAAAAAACCCTAACTCATCTCAATAAACAGGAAAGGAAAGAAGCAGAGGTAGACTTATGGTTCTGATGATTGTTTCTTGTGAGCCATTGCTGAGAAACAGTCACAGAGAGCAAGAGACACAGATTTGTTGGTAAACCGATTGCTAATGAACAGTTCGCATTCATTGAATGCATACCACCGCCATTCCAATGCCTCTAGCAGGCCATTAATGTTACCATCAATAAATGTACATGAAACTCTCCATTAAAAAGTCACAAAATTCTTTTTTTGCATTACAGCTTTACAACACTGCATTATTGAAATAATCAGAACTGTAGTCTGCGACAGCCCAAAATAAAATCTTGCATTTCTACTGGTAAAGGTTTTTTTTTTTAAGTAATTGAAAATTAAATTCGCATGACTATGAAATTAGTCCTTGACCAATCACCCTTCAGAAAAATAAAAACTATATTCCAAACCATGAAAATGAAATCTGATTGGCTGTTGAAAAAAGCAGTGGCGTGCTATCTGTCGCTATATTACCTGCCTTCGGCAGGATACTGAATATTATAACCATGTCTACATTTTTATCAATAAAAATAAAAATTACAAGTTACAACTTACATTTTTACCTACTCTGTGTGGACTTATGGTGCTTCTGCGCTAGTATGCATTGTAACAATGTAATTCATTAATATAAGTGGAAATGACAGTATAATGGAGGTCATAGATATCAGTTTGACAGTTAAAAAAAACAATGCACATGACAGGGGACAGTTTTATATAAAAGGATGTTGTAAAACACTTTCTACAGCACTAAAACTGCCCAAAACGGGTGTCAAATCTCATCACTGCAGGTGTGTTGAGTGTTTGAATAAGCTTGTCCTGTTGTACTTCGTTTGACTGCACTAAATGCTAAACTATAACTATTGTACATGAGTAAGTTGACAGATGTGAATGCTAAAAAATGTTTATACATTCATTGATGCCGTTCCACTGTTCTATAAATGAACTTCTGTTATAATTCCTTTCCCTGAGAAGCCGTCTAGAGTTGGTATATTACAGTGTTACGCGGGGACGCGTCCCGGCCATTTTGCTCATGTCCCGGATGTCCGGGACGTCCCGGGGACTTGGGGACGGGGATGGGACGTTTCCCTGCCGTCCCCAATTTCCAGAAAAAAAGGGGGACGTCCCCCACAAAACAGAAACGCACCCGGGATGTCCCAGTTGCTTTGGGGACTTCGTGACGTCCCCGAGACGTCCCTGGGACTTCACGACGTCCCCGAGATGTCCCGGGGACTTCACAACGTCCCCAACAAAATCTGCACTTTTCCAACATTAAAACATGTGAATTTCAGTTTTATAATACTTTTTTTAATATTTTTTTAAACTTTTAATACATTCTAGTAAAAAACAACATGCAGATTTCTCATAATTGCCATAAACTGCAGAAGTATTATTGCTCCTCCATGTTATGTCTGATGATATGAAGTAATGGTAACATGCCGAGTTTTATAAATTTTCAGTCATACACTATACAGCTAGTGTTTGTTAATTCTTCGTTGCTGGTTATCTCGAGATAGTTTATGGTTCTTTCTGTTTCAGTGATAGGACATTTTGTTTGTTTGCTGCATATTTAAGATTTTATATATCGCAGGAGTTTTTGCTTCAGACCCATCTGCATGTAGCAAGGATCAGAATGTATGTAAATTTGTAATCCTATTCTCGAATATAAAATATAATAGTCACAATTTTTTTAAAAAGGAAAAAGTAGAGATTATAGTTTGTACAATGTTGTGGCATTCAGAAAAATGAGTAATCGTTATGCTTGCTTAATTTTCTATAAAGATATTGTAGTTTTCTGTGGACTTGCAGCAAACACTAACTAGATATAACTAGCTTAGTCGAGTGTTAGCATTTGAAAATCATGAGAACAGTGTAACAGTTACTCTTGTTCTTGTTATGTTCTAATAAGTGGCTTTGTAAGAGGTACGTCAACCACATATAGATGCAGTAACCCATGTAGTAGTGGATGAAATCACGTTGCAAATGTATTAACTTTCAAAACATATAGATCTACTTAAATGGGAATCAGAAAAAAGTAAAATGAAAAACCTCAAATAAAGACTCTTACCTCTTAAATCCTTGTCGAAATCTTTTGAAGCTGATGTAGATGAATAATTGGATTAATCATTAATGGTTTCAATCTTCAAACTTTCAATTTTAAGTCTTAGTTTATTGAATTATTCATGTTATATTTGTAAAATTAATAAATTATATATATTTTTTATTAGCCGTCCCCTTGCCGTCCCCCCGCCGTCCCTAAATTTTCAAAAAAAATTGCCGTCCCGGAAACCCCGTCCCTACGTCCTGACGTCCCGCCGTCCCGGAGTCTTAGGTAACTATAGTAAAAAGTCAAAATCTAGATAGATGAAAGTAGGTCCAGCATTGCTATCACCCAAGAACTCTAAATATAAGGCTTCAGGCTATCGATTATGGAAAAAGACTGGAAACTGAGTATTATTCTTCAAACTTATACACTGAAAAATTAGGTCAGCCAGTTTTACATCACAAATGGGATAAGTTTTTGCCTTATCCTGAACAGATTCAAGATGACATACATTGCAGTCCTATAACTTCGTACTGGTTCATTCTAGGTCTACAAACCATGGTGTTAATAAAAAATCAGGAGATTCTGCACCTCATTTCTGGGCATTTCGAAGTGAAGTCAACCCCTTGAGGGATCTACTAAATTTATCATCATCTTGGAGACATGTGCATGCAATCACTGAGATCTATCTGCAAATTACAGATTATCAATGCTGAAATGCTTTATGGTTCCAAGCCCAAAGATATTGGAAAACAATTTGTAATCCAAGTGATTAGTGGACGCTATGCTTCTCGACAGACTCTTCTTAATAATAGGGTCGATTTTGGGTAGTGTTTATGAGCCATCAGGCTTCAGCAATTTGGAGTTATTGATGTCAAGTGATATTTATGGCTGAAATCAGATATTCTATACATTTTATGATTGCAGAAAAAAACAGAATTTGAACATGAGACCATAATTTTCATGTGTACCTATTTCAGGATAGTCTGGTATTATTGATTTCAGTAGTTCAATTCAATTCCAATTTACTGTGTATTTTCTCCCATTGTGCCACATGTTATTTGCAGCATCTTGAGTGTATCTAAAGCATCAAATTTCTGAAAGCATTGTTTTGCATGCATAAAAGTGTTAAAACCTTTACTGCATTTCCATAGAGGCGCATATAACATGGATACCCAGTCTAAATCTCTTTCTAGTCAGAGAGCAAAGGATAGTTCGTCAATAAGTGGCTCTTGGGACTACAGGAGTTCTGTCAGCCAGCATTGTTTTGGAACATATGAGTTATGCCATCCATACTGTTTTGGGCTTGTATGAATTCTGTCAACATTTATGAAGGGTACTACAAACCAATATCTTTTTATGATATATGTATGTGTGCATACTGTTTTGAAGCTGTATGAATTCACTAATGTTAGGAACTCTGCTAGGGTTTGATAATTCACCATCTCTCTCTAATACATGTATGTATGTGTTTTGGGAATGATGAATATGACGAACCACTTAAATCCATAGGATTTATAAGCCCAATTCCCAACAAGGTGTTGAAAATAAATATCAATTGATGAATCTCTATAATAAGTTTGGTGATAACTATATTGTATGATGCAGTCGCAGTTATGAGGGGTCTCAATGAAGAGATACCTTACACCGTGCAGCCCACAATTCTCAAAGAAATACCTCACACAAGCAAGATCCCTATACAGCTTGTAAGAAACAACAAAAGATTCTTCAATTAATCAATGAGGATAACATTACAGGCTCAGACACAAGACATTACAATCTTGTTACACAGCCTTACAATGACGACTGCATGAATTCCCTAAAAGGAATTCAACTCTAGGACCTAAGCCTAGCTACGCTTGCTAACTCGCAAGATATACATAGACCCAGACTTGGCTTGTAAATTCAGTTCAAATTTGGGAGAACTTAATATTCAATACCACACAATAATCTCACGCTCTTATTCAATCACAAACAATAAAACATCATACATAATTATAATATAATTCTATTATATATATATATAGGATGTTTATCTCCTATATTTAGGGAGATTGTCTAAATACTACATCCCCCATAAATCTCTCATATTATTATAATTATGTGAGTTGGTTCAACCTCCAACAAATCACATAAATTTTAGAAAAATATACGAGTGTATCTAATTTTCCCTATTATTACTCACACCTAAAATATCTCATCTAAATCATAATATGTCATGTCCCTTTTTTGACATAATTCTGTTTGAAGACCTTGACCCATTTCTATTCCTCATGGGTCCAAGGGAACAAGCTAGAGGAAGCCAACCATGTCATCATGTACTTAATTTCATGTTTATTTCTTTAATTGGCATTGTATTTGTTGGGGAGCCTAGCGCTCAACAATAAATTAAAAATAAAAAGATATTGGTGGAGGATGAAGGCTCCAAAAGCAAAAATAAAATAATAATAAAACAAGTCTAATTGTGGTCCGCTTCATTTGAGAGCCCCAAGACTTGGCGCCACCCTCTTATTATAAATAGAGGTTGTTGGCATTAGTTTAGGACATGCTTTTGGTGATTATTCATATCTTGGTGAAAGTTGGCTGGTGTAGCCCTTTTTCCACTCTCTAGTTCTTTCAGGATGAAACCCCTTGGGTTGAGGACTTCATCCATGGACAAAAACCCTTGGTTGGGAAACTTGTGAAGGACGAAAACCCTTTGGACGAAAACCCTTTGTCATGTCCCTTTTTCGAGATAATTCCATTTGAAGAATTTGATCCATTTTTCTTCTCCATAGGTCCAAGCGAACAAGCTAGAGGAAGTCAACAATGTCATCATGTGCTTAATTTCATGTGTTGTATTTCTTTAATTGGCCTTGTATTTGTTGGCGAGCCTAGCGCCCAACAATAAATTTGAAATAAAAAGATATTGGTGAGCATCTAGGCTCCAAAACATAAAAAGAAAATACTAAAGTAAGTCTAATTGTGGTCGGCCTCATTTGAGAGCCCCAAGACTTGGCGCCACCCTCTTATTATAAATAGAGGTTGTTGGCATTAGTTTAGAACATGTTTTGGAGATTATACTTATTTTGGTGAAAGTTGGCTAGTGTAGCCCTTTTACTCTCTCTCAAGGACGAAACCCCTTGGGTTGAGGATTTCCTCCAAGGATGAAAACCCTTGGTTGGGGAAACTTGTGAATGACGAAAACCCTTCATAAGGTTTTTGATATGCAAGCTGGTTGGAAGAGGAATTAAGTATCTTTCTCTTGCAAGGGCTGTCTCCTTGGTGCAAAATATATTTTATTTCAAGTGGAGCGACCTAGGTGGATGTGGTAATTTGGTATGTATAGTGACAATTTGGGAAATCTGAATTCATCATCTTATTCTCTATATTTAATTAAGCCACTTTCTTGAGTTTGGTGATTTTTGGTGTACTACTATTTTTTGCATGCTCAGGAATGTTTGCTGGTTAGGGTTTCATAATTAATTAATTTCACATGCAAACTTGAGTTTTAACACTTGCAATTGATTGATGAGGGTTTCCTATTAATTTTGGCACAAGTTGGAAGTATTCTTTGCAAGGTTTATCTCCTTTTTGAAGGGATGTTCTTCCCTAGGAAGGTCATTGCCCTAGGAAGGGTTTGAGATTTGTTTTGCAAGGTTAAAACAACAGTGTTCTAAATTTGATTTGGGAGCATTTAGTCATTTCCTAAGGCCCCCCAAAAGGGGACATTACAGTGGAATTAGAGCTCTTTCCTCCCAACCTGTGAAGCATGAAAAAATTAGAGAGGATCATGAAGAACCAAGCAGGAATGATAGAGGCATTGAGTTAGCTTACCCTAGCCATCCAAAAGTTGCAAGGTGGTGGTTTGGCCAAAAAGGAAGAGTCTTCCTACAGTCCCCGGGGATCAAAGAAGGAGAAAATCCCTTTTGCAAGGCCCTACAAACCCCAATTCGTGGCTAAGGAGGAAGTCACTCCACAAGGGAGCCCTAGACAAGTTCATGGCTACATCACATTACTTGAAGAATACCAAGAAATGTTAGAGGAGTTTTGGGAGGCAATGTCTCTCACATAATTTCTCAAATTAAGGACGAAAGAAAAACATTACCGGCAAGGAACCCTAGCGCCAAAAGGAGAGGTGCAACATGCAATGGATTTGCATCTTGAAGGAAATGGAGCCATGAAAGAGAGAGAATTGGCCCTTACTCCTATTATTCTGGAGGGTCAACATCATGAGGTAATTGTTGATCATTGTTTGGTTAATATTGATAATGTTTCAACATATGATGAATCCAAGGTTGAAGAGAAGAATGAGGAGCAAGGGGCAGAGAAAGGAATGGTTGGAAACTACGAATCCATTTTTCAAATAGACATGACGACAATAAGTTTGTTGGTCTGTTTAGAACAACAATCCCTAAAGAGCATAATGATGATGGATTATACCTTGGTAAGAGCTACGAAGACATTCCAAACACACATGAACAAGGTATGGAGGTAGTGCACCCATTCAAGCAGCTTCCACGTCATGCATGCATCAAGACAAAAGTCTCTTTAGGCTCAAGGACTTAAATGGGGTTGATAAGGGGTAACCTTCTTCCCAAGGCAAGAGTATGCATGCAAAGGTAGCTACTTCCTCTTTCCATTTGGTTTGTAATATGTCTTATATACTTGTTTTTGGGGGAAGAAATTGGGCTCACAATGATGCTTGTGTTGATGGTGCCTCAACGAGTCTTTTATGGTCAAGAAGATTGGAAGAAACTATCCATAAAGGACAAGATGAGGTGGCTGGACTGTCTCCAACAGCAGTCAAAGGGAGGTCATTTGATGGAAACCACAGCCCTAACAAGAAGCCGAAAGTTATCCAAGACATGCACCGACAAATGTGGAAAGGAAAGATCCCATCTGGCAAGTAAACCAGGCCAAGGAAGAGTGCTGATTTGAACTCAGAAATTCTGAGTCATAGGAGTGTCATAAGCAGCTCACGGTATGAGGATATCTCAGTTTTTACTAATATATCATTTCAGATTTGCTACCATGGAGAACTCGTTAGAAAGAGTACTCATGTTTCATATGTGTGGTGTTATCCTATGCCACCGCTGATTGGATATCATCATGCACATCATACTTCACGAAGTGATGAGGTAAGAACTACTTTTTGTAATAAAAAGTATATAGATACTTGGGATCCATTCCAAATGTGTTTCCGTACATGGCATATAGGTGACATGTTGAAATTTACTTGGGGAAGGAAACTTGATTTCAAAATGAGTATGGAGGTCAATGATGGTGATTCTAATTTTCAGTTTTATATGTGGTTAACCCATGGTCCCATAATAATGGAAGAACTAAAAAGAATGGAATGGATGGGCAGCATTCTTATTATAAAATGTGGCACACACATCATCCATTCCGGGTGAGGAATCTTCTTTATGACCAAAGGATCACCATGCGTATAGAGAATGACAATATGCATCAGTTTGTTGAAGAAGAATTGGCAAGAAGGATGGGGCCAAACAACGCCGGTTTCGAAGGCTTCACAGTCACCATAACTTATGGAGCATATCCTCTTTGCACAAGAAAGATACCACAACTAGCTATCCCCATGAAAAGATATGAATTTTGTATCGACTTCCTTGTTTTAAGTTCAGCTGAGGCACATATTGTTTTTGGGGTTCAAGAGCTCCAAAATTTTGGGGAATTAACCCTCAAAATCCACAAGAAAGGATTGAAGTTCCACTCACAAAATGAAGAAGTCAAAATTTATGAAATCAAAAATGGAAAGGGTAGGCATGTTAAGCAGGGAAAATATGATTTTATTTCATTACCAATAGTAGAGAGGGGACTGATTCTAGCTAAGAATACAAGGAGGAATATTGCAAACAACATCATGAGGAGGATAAAGAATGAAGAGGAAATGAAACATAGTCATTGGAGTGATCACATCCATACATGTGCAAAGAAAGAATGTACACTTCTCACATATTTTAGAATAGATATAACAGTTGATTGCATATTGTCAGTTCCTCTAAAGCATTTTTCAATTTCTACCACCTTCCAATCATGTGTGGACCTCATATTCGGTAAGTACTTAAGGGAATTTGTGCTTGTATCCTTTGATGATAACTTGAGATATAACAAAACATGGGTGAAACATCTATAACACCTTAACATAATGATGAGTGTTTTAGGACAAAAGTCCTTACTTGTAAAGAAATTCAAATGTGGATTTGGTTTGAGCAAAATTTTGTACCAAGGATATATCATAGAGCCTCAAGGGGTACATGTGGAGCAACTAAGGATACATGCCATACTTGTTGGACCTCCTCCCGTCTCCATTTCACAACTCAGAAGATTCCTTGGATCTAAGAAGGGCTTTCCACATCCTGCTGCCCCTCTAACTGATTTAACTAAGAAATGGGCACTCAGCTGGTCACTTCTAGCTCAAGAAACAATTTTGATTAACTCAAGAAGGTGATGTACTCATGTCAAGTGCTTGCTGTACCTAATTTTTCTTTTCATTCATAGTGAAATTTGATGCATCTGGGGAAGGAATAGGGGCTGTTCTAATGCGAATCAACATCTTATTGCATTAGAAAACAAAGAAATCAATAAACATGAGTTGAATCTTCACATTTATAATAAGAAGATGATGGCCATTATGCATGCCTTGGTCAAATTCAGGCCATATCTTGTTGATGGGTCAGCAAAATACAAGCTTTTGGTTTCGACATCAAATATGTCAAGTGGAAAAACATTGCAGCAGCTGATACCTTATCATGAAAACCAGCTCTTCACGAGAATCAAGAAGGAACACGAGAAAGATCCACACAAGGAGTCAAAGATTTGGAGCAACAAAATTCATCATTGCTTGAGAACAAACAATCTTGGGAAGGGGGGACTGTCATGTCCCTTTTTGGAGGCTAAATGATGAAGACCTTAACTCATTCTTTCCCCGTGGGTCTAAAGAGAAAAACAAGGGGAAATCTAGATTACTTTTTTATTATTGATTAGATAGTCATTTTCATTTCTCCTATTGGAAGCCTTTTTGCTCCAATAGAGGAATTTAAGTAGTTTAGTATTAATGGTATTGTGAGCATGTAAGCTCTAATAACCTTTTTAAGATTTAAAATGCAATTACTCAAGGGGTCGGCCATGATGTAATGTTTTGCTTTACGCACTGTTTAGGCCTATTTAAAGAGGTTGCTTGGGCATTAATGAATTATGTTTTGGTGATTATTCTTATTTTGGTGGAAGTGGCTAGTGTAGCCCTTTTAATCTCTCTCTCTCTCTCAAGGACGAAACCCCTTGGGTTGAGGATCTCCTCCAAGGATGAAAATCCTTGGTCGGGGAAACTTGTGAAGGACGAAAACCTTTCATAAGGTTTTTGATATACCAGTTGGTTGGAAAAGGAATTAAGTATCTTTCTCTCGCAAGTGTTGTCTCTTTGGTGCAAAATGTATTTTATTTAAAGTGAAGTGACTTAGGTGGATGTGGTAATTTGGCATGTATGGTGACAATTTGGGAAATCTGAATTCATCATATTAGTCTCCATATTTTATTAAGCCAATATCTCAAGTTTGGTGATTTTTGGTGATGTGCTACTATTTTTTGCATGCTTGGGAATGTTTGCTGGTTAAGGTTTCATAATGAATTAATTTCACATGCAAATCTGAGTTCTAACAGTTGCAATTGATTGATGAGGGTTTCCTATTAATTTTGACACAAGTTGGAAGTATTCTTTGCAAGGTTTATCTCCTTTTCGAAGGGTTCTTCCCTAGGAAGGTTGCTGCCCTTGGAAGTGTTTGAGATTTGTTTTGTAGGGTTAAAATAACAGTGTTTTAAATTTGATTTGGAAGTGTTTAACCATTTCCTAAGGTCCCCCCAAAAGGGGACATTACAACATAATAATTGCATGGCATAAAAATGATGTAAACAATCATTATGTTGGTAGATGATCTTTATGCTTGAAAACAAGCATCTGAAGATCATCTACCAACACAGAGCCAGAAGGAATCTGCAGTCTCCTAGGGCAGCGAACTACCTGTTGGCTAGATTTTTAGCATAGATGAAAACCTAGGCAGTCATGAAATAAATCTCCCTCATTTACCGGTGAGGCTCCCGTGTAAGATTTTGTTAGTTATATATATCCTAATATCTAGTTGTGGGTATTACTTTAACCATTTAGCTCATGAACCATAGTTATATGGTTCTGCAGCAAGTAAGTAGCTGTAAAAGAAAGGAAAAATCTGCAGAAGAGGAAAATAATAGGAAACGGAAGAAAGTAGAGAGGATGTGCAACCCAAACAATAGTTTATAGAGTTGATTGCATGCACATAGATTAAAACAAATAGATCATTAAGCACAAAATTCAAAGAAAAGGAAACTTTTAGATCTAGATCTATAATAACACAGTTTATGAACAAATCTAGAAAGAAAGTAAGAAGCAAAATACACCGTTGACACAAAGTTTTTCAGAAATCTCCTTTATATTCCTCTGCTTGCAGAAATCAAAGGTTTCAGCTCAAAGTCTAGAACACAAAAATGTTTATTACAAATTCTGATCCATTAACCCATAGGTTCTTCCTCTATTTATAGTGTATCAAGGGCAATTACAAATAGGAAGCTTTAAATGAATTCCCGCATGCAGAAACTATGAAAAGGGAAACAACTAGAAATCTTCCTCCTAGAATTCCTCTTTGCATTACATGCATGATTTATAACTGAAAATAGAACCTTCTATTTTGCATGTCTGCCACCTATCTCCAAGTAATTGACTTCTTCAAGTAACGACTTTTAAACCAATCACTTAAGTTTTATAATTTAATTGATTGTTCAATTACTTTGTCGGAGAAAATAAGAAAAAGAAGAAAGATAAAAATAAATTAGAAGAAAGGTGCAACACTTCCACTCTTGTTCTTTTTCCATATTTTGCATGTGTTTGACTCTTCTGTCTTTGATTCTCACCAAGTTGGATCTGGAAGCAAGTGACTATGATTTGCTTGCGAGTATTGCCTTTGACCTATCTTCCCTTCTATCCTTGAAGCTTCTACAATTCTTCTTCAGTACATGCAAAGTAAATTCGATGAAGGCTTCAACTAGAAGATTGGGAGCACATGCACAAGATCCTGGAAGGAATTTCCCATGCACTGACTTCTACACGGGCTATGCCAGAAATAAAAGGATGAATTTTTGTTGGAAACCTTTGCAATTATGACATTTGGATCTGTTAATTAAATCGGTGATAGGTTTAGGGCCAATGTCTGTATCATTGACTTCAGCAAATCTGGAAGCTATGCATGATTTTGCTGATCCTTTTCTTTCATCATGCTTCATCATGGCTGGAACAATTTTTGACTGAGCTCTTTTTCTTTTAATTCTGCCGGAATCCCTTACAATTGGATCAATTTGTGCAGATCTGGCAACTTCTTCAGATTCAAAAGATATATTTAATGTACCTGACATTGATTTGAGCTTCCTTTCACTTATATAAGCACCTGTAATGAATACCTACAATTAATTCAGATGAAGGCAGAATCCAGAGCATGAACACTTGATTTTTATCACAAAAATCTGCATATAAAGCCCGCTGCCCTAAAATTTGAGGCTTTGCTTGCATGCAAAGAAAGCATAAATATTTTCAACTTCACCTGGGCACTTATACCAACATGCAGATGATTAATAAGGCTTAAATCAAGCTCCTCCAACCCTCGGCGCCGAACTTTGAAGCTTTCTGGCAATGAGAAACACTTTTTGATGCAAAAATCCTCCTTTGGGCGCCAAAACTGTTCGGACTGCAATCCTTTGCAAAAAGAATTAATTACATCTTCACTATGGCAGCCCATGCTTATATAACCCTCAACATTCTATTTCTAATAATTGTCCACCCTATTCCTGACAATTAATTAATAAACAATGATGTTTATTCCCCCAAATTGGGCGCCTATTTTTGCATGCTGCTGGCTGCCATTAAATAAATTTAATTTATTTATTTTTAGCATGCTACCTTCAGTTCACTTTGGCTTATTCTCATGCATTGACTTTCTATTCATCCTGGGCGCCAAAATTAGGCAAAGCAACTATTAATAAATACCATTAATATCATTATTTAATCACCAAATGGGTCGCACTTTTTGACATGGGTGAATTCTAAATTTAAGAAGTCAATTTCTGATGGGAATTTTCACCCTGCACCGCAGCTCTAAAAATCCCTTCTTCCACTTAAGTGATTTGATTTCCATCATGGAAATTTTTATCCTGCAAGGCAGGTAAGAAATTCCTGCCTGCCTACCACCTCCAATTTTCCTACTGCAGCTCAAATGACTTTCTAAAAAGTGCGACTTGTATTAAAAATAGCTTCTTTTGGAAAAGTGCGACTTGTATGGGTGAATAAAACCTTCTGATGGGAAAAGTTAGCTTGCTAGGCTGGTAGAAAATTCCCATCGGTGCTTTAGGTGATTTTTCTTTTTTTTATAATGGGAATTTTTACCTTGCAAGGCAGGTAAGAAATTTCTGCCTGCCTGCTACCTCTAATTTTCCCATCGCAGCTTAAGTGACTTTGACTTCACGGGAAAAAGTATCCTGCAAGGCAAGTAATAAATTTCCACCTGCCTGCAGCTACCAAAAATCCCATTGCAACTTACACTCACTATTTCCAGAAAATGCGACTTGCCTGGGAGAGGCTTTTTGTGCACGACTTCATCATTTTTGGTTAGAAGTTTGCATTTTGAGGCTAATTCCTTCTGGCGCTGTGTTGGTAGATGATCTTCAGATGCTTCGGGCAATTAAACAGACTATATTGGCGAAAGAATTGACCTAGGGGAATTTCACAAAGAAACCAAGGAGAAAACTGAAAAAAAACGCAAAAGAAATAAATAAAAGCGAAAAACGTTGCTAGAAGTTGCAGACAATGCCCTGAATTCATTTCTGGTGAAAACCCTATTAAGATGAGTGAATATTGGTATGCAAAACTTCAACAAGATTCAACCGGAGCACAATTTACTTTAAACAGGGCATTATTTATTCAATAAATAATTGAATAAAAATTTTCCGCAAACAAAACTTGGCGGAGGGATAAAATGAGTTTGGGCATCTGGGTATTTGTTGAAATTGGCTCATATGATTCACTGGGAATATCCTAACATAATACAAACATCTTCTGGCAATAAAAACACAAAAAAACCCGTTATTCTAAAAAAATGAGTTTTTTTCAAATGGGTAGTCCCAGATTTCAGGTTGAAATCTGGAGACACCACTGCTTATGAGATTCGAATCCAATTTTGACTATGTAAATCAATGTAAAATGCCACGAAATAATTTATCTTAGCCACGACAATATTTATGCATCACAAATAAATCAATTATTGAACAAATATCTGATAAACCCAACTGGAATTAAATATTTATGATAACAACAGTTGAGCCCAAATTGAGGGCTAGAAAAAATAGCAAATCCTCACACAAATTCTCCAAATTTCAGATTACGGCCTTACAAATTACGCTGAACAAGAATATCAAACCAAAATACTAAAATCAACCCTAGAACATATCACACCCTCCACCCATGCAAGTCATCTAGGGTAAGAAGAGGGAAAAACCAGCAATAAACCACTTTGAAGCACTTTGTAAACCCCTATATGGGATTCCCCTTTAAGCTTGAGGTGTTTTTGTTCCTCAATCTTCCGACAATGGAGGTTTTTGTCCCCAAAGTTGAACCATATTAAGGCTTTCATCTTTAGTGGAGAGTAGGGTACACTGTGCACAAACTCAAGATATCAATCTTTAGAATAAACATGCATAAGCCTTCAAATGAACCTTCATGTCCTTATATATCCTCAAGTGGCGCCAATATCAAAATAGAAGCCCAATGCATAGGCCGACCTTAAAGTAATTCTATTTCTTCATTAACCTCTATTTAGGCTCTCCAATCAAGGCCGACCGATAAGGATTAAAAGTCTTTGAACCAAGTAAGAGGCCTTCATGCCCAACTCACCATTAAAAGTATTTAAAAATACTTTTATGCAATTACATCAAGTAGAATTCATCATCCATTGAGCCAATATTGACTCAAACAAAGACATAATGGGAACTAGAAGAAATATGAATGCAATTCTCATTATGTCCCATTTAGGGGACATTACACTTTTAGTCCATAAAAGATAAAGCACTTAAAAAATACAGTCTTAATGAAAGTTCAAAACATTCAACATGCTTAAAATTTCAGATGTTAAGTTGCCACTACCTCAAAAGCATTGTCTTCAGCCTATTTAATCAAATACAACTAGTCTCAAGGCACCAATGAAAAAATGAAACCGATAGTATATATTACCTCTGCCACGAACGATCACTCAATTAAGTTTAGTCTCAACACGTTGACCCCTCTCAACATGGGATATTAATATTTACAAGCTTAATAGGAGATCCTTGACCAACTACAACTTTGCAAGTCTATAGACGATGATACAATTAATTAATTAGAGACAATGGCACAATTTAATTAGAGTGATGATGAAACGATAGAACCCGATTCTCAACCAAAGTTTAAAACTTGATCCAAAACCAGAGTTCAAAATTTGATCTTTGACCAATTGTACACTCTAGAACTTGATCCTTTTAGAATATGATGAGTTATTCAAAATGAATTTTCTGACATTTTTTATGTTCACTTTTCCAGCGGTTGATGGAAAGGGGACAGAAACAATAGAGATGTTTCCGTACTGTTTCCTATACAAACCTAATATGGGCATTTCGGGTGCAATTTTGGAGCATTTCCAGTTCTGTTTCCATATTGAAAATGTTTTGGACACGGGTATAGGGACAGAGACATTTCCCTGCAACATATCTTTAATACACCCCTCAATGACTAAACAAGAAACCACTCATTAGATCTATAGACTGCTCTTGAGAGGCACAACAGTGGAGAAACATCACTAGAATGACCGTCATATGTAGTGATGATGAATCTCAATGTGTTTGGTGCGATCATGATATATTGGATTCTTCACTGCTATGTACCTTGGGATATGATAATATAATATATATGGGTTGATGGAGATGCCGACATGTGGCACACATCCCCTTAGTTATGCGTATGGGTTCACATGGGATATAATATTATAATGTATATGGGTTGATGGAGATGTCGACATGTGGCACACATCCCCTTAGTTATATGGGCTCACATAGGAATTAATTATATTGGGTAATGGGTCGGCCTACATTGGGATTAGGTGTTACCCATCCTATTTAAAGGATGTGAGTGTCATTATGAGGGGGGTATGTATGAGTTTATTCTTCTACTTGGTAGAGGTATATTGGAGGTGTCCCCCTCGAAGTGGATTCCCATCTTGGGAGATTGTGGAGTTACTCCTTCCTTAAGGAGCATTGTATGGTGTTGCCCTACCTTAAGGGTATTATTCTGCATATATTGATATTAGGGCATCTTGGCCCCCCATATCTCTTGTGTTTATTATCTTCTGCAATTTATTGATTTATTATATGCAAGGTTTTATCAAGTGGTATCAGAGCAGTGATCCGGGCAAATTGTGGGATGAAACCCTAATGTTGGTGATTCGTCTATATCTGGAGATCGACTTGGAATTTTTCAGATATTTTTTGTGAGGAGTGGATACATAGTTCAAGTGATCTTCCCTCAAAATTTCAGATTTTTTTGAGCTGTTTTGTAAAAGTTGTGTCCGTTTTAGGGTTGAAACCTTAATTCTAAGGTTTCGTCTATATCTTCTGAATAATGACGATTTAGGAAACAATTTTTTTTGGGTTGATGGTAATATATTCAGTGGTCATACCATTGAAATTTCAGAATTTTTGGATCTATTTTGACAGAGTTATTTCAGTTTTATTATTTTTCACTATTTTGCTCCACAGGCCGCAATTTGAGGAATTTTCCTGAATTTCTTACATTTTCGGAAACCTCTCAAAAATTAAATTGGGGTTTGTGTTCTGTGATTTCTGATTTTTGGCCGACCTTTAGCCGAAAGGGTTAGAATTTTTTTTTCAACAGGGTCTATTCCTAAAACCCTAGTTTTGAGGATCATGGGGATGGTAGATTTTTGTTCCAACTTTTAGAAGATGGGAATCCACTTCGAGGGGGACACCTCCAATATACCTCTACCAAGTAGAAGAATAAACTCATACATACCCCCCTCATAATGACACTCACATCCTTTAAATAGGATGGATAACACCTAATCCCAATGTAGGCCGACCCATTACCCAATATAATTAATTCCTATGTGAGCCCATATAACTAACTAAGGGGATGTGTGCCACATGTCAGCATCTCCATCAACCCATATACATTATAATATTATATCCAATGTGAACCCATACACATAACTAAGGGGATGTGTGCCACATGTCGGCATCTCCATCAACCCATATATATTATATTATCATATCCCAAGGTACATAGCATTCACCAACATCGATACACCTTGATTATCACAGAAAATGGAAAGTGGAGTAGGTGTAGTCTGAGGAAGTTCAAGATCAATCAAAATCCGATGTAGCCAAATTGCTTCACAACTTGCAATGAGTATTGCCTTGTACTTTGCTTTAGAAGATACAGCCATAGTGTGCTGAAGCTTGTTCTGCCACGAAACAACTCCCGAACTAAAGGAAAATATATACTCGGTATTAGACCTTTGACTATCTACTAATCCTCCCCAATTAGAGTTTGTGTATCCTATCACTTTAAAAATTTGTTCTTTGACATATGATACCATAGTCAAGGGTTCATTTGACATATTGCAAAATGCATTTTTCTATTGTCCAATGTATGAGATTCGGTTAATAGAAAAAATGAGAAAGATAGCTAACAATAGAACATAGATCCACTCGTGTGGACATAAGATATATCGGGCTGGCTACCAGTTTTCTGTAGAGTGATTCATCCATCATTGATGAATAATCACTTGCTGACAACTTTAGCCCGATCTCCATAGCCATAGAAGAGTGATTGCAATCTTTCATCTCAAACTTCTTTAAGTACCAGTGAACTACTTGCTATTCAATTGCTCTCTAAGTTTGCTAGTAACTTGCTAGCTAAGAGGATTTGGTTCACTTATAAGTTCATCACCCTTATCAATTGAAACCGACTTACCTATAGGAGGGTGTAGAACCTGGATGGCATTTATAGTGGTTTGTGTATCAAGCACAAGAAGATTACAAAGCAATTACATTGACTTGCCACACATTGGGGTGTTGATTTTGAGAATGTTACACTAGAGGATGAGGAGGGTGTAGATCTTAAACATGGATTAGTTGGAGTGCTTTTGAGCATGTTTGATCAGCCAAAGTATTGCAAGTGTGATGATAATATTGGTATGTATGATTTTGAGCCTTGAGGAAATTTTTGAGTGCATTGACGTTGAGGATAGAACAATAGCAGTAGCACAGACAAGCCATTATATGTGCTTATTAGCCCATGCTTCTATTATTATTCGTAGGGGTTCTACTTTTTCCTATTTAGCATTTATTCTCCGGAAGAACATATTACTAATTTGACGTCCAAGATTTGCACTATCTTTTATGGTTTATGATTTTATCAGACATATATGATCATTTATATCTGATATCAATCCCCAGACCTGTCACTTCAATTTGAATTTATGTTTTGAGTTGTAACTTTACACTTTCAGCCTCGTGAATATCGAAGTTTTAATGTGATGTAATGATTCATTCTATTAGAATTTTGTGTAGTTTCAATTATTAAACAATGATAAATGATCAGATGAGAAGCTAATAGTAGAATTCATTGTATTTAAATTTTAATTATTTTCAATGGTATGATAAACCCTGATGACTCTTCTGCATTAAATTTAATATGTATGTTTCACTCTTTAGTCATTATTTACTGATCGACATTCTTATTGGGATAATCCTCCCAAATAGATGTCAGACATCAGAATTGTCCGACACGGATGGAACATTTGATTCTGGTGCTAGTAGACGAGCATTTTGCAGCACTGTTGAGTTTATTCACCCCCTCTATTTTTTTTATTCAAAGCCTAGAATGAAATATTCACATCACGAGCCATGACCTGATGACTTTGAGGATAAGATTAGAAAAATTATGCAAGCACTAGCTTTTAGAGCGGGCCTTTTGTTGTAGAGCCTGTTTTGGACAAGGAATTTACAATCTGTCAATATGAAATTTTGCAGCAAAATACATTGCCAAACATTATTCTTTTCTTGGTTGGATTACAAAAAATTAGGAATAGTAAAAATCTGTTCCGACTTAAAAGGTGGTTGTGTTAAAAGTGTTTTCACAGTCTGCCCTAAGGTTAAAGATGCATAACAATATGAAGAACTTGACTCAGTTTTATAATATTTGATTATGGTTAAAACAATCTAAATGTCAAAAAACATGTTATATGTAGAAATGAAATGAAGCTATATTAATGTCCACCAAACATAGGTCAATGTAACTCAAGAATACATCCAATTACCATAGAAAGTCCTTAAGGTAAAAGGACCCTAGGATCAAAGACTAACTAAATAAAAAGAACAAAAACACTACAAATAAACAAGGAGGGGTAAACCCAGAGCAATAAACCCCCAATTCATGTGGTTAAGGTACCAATACAAATAGCCATGGGAGCAACAACCCCTAAAGAGCAGGGGCTGATTAAAGTTAGAAACACTGGATGGTTGTCCCATCAAGCATTTTTTACCATGCCTAGGATAGAGGAATCATTTGTGCCATCATCTATCATTGTGAAAGGGTTTAAGAAGGATTTGAAAATGCTCATTGATGAGTATCTAGGGATCAGAGGGCTAGGCTATGTAATATTGGAACGAAGTAAAGCACTCCCCTAGAATCCCTCCTAACATCCAAAGCTGAAGAAACTTCAGTGGCAGCGAAGAAACTCGTGATGTGTGTCTGTCCTTATGTCCTAGGAAGCGGTTAAGTTGTAGATCCATGACACTGAGAAGGAGCATGTCGATGTTGTTGAGAGATAGTGTGTTGGGGAACCTTAGTATTAGTGTTGTGGAGATATGAGGACTGCCTCACAACCCTACTCCCCTCAGAGTGTGAAACAACAATATTTGAGGGGAACTTAATGTCTCCAACCTCTGTGATGGGCTGAAAGGAAGAGGTGATCAGACCGGGGGCTCTATGGATTCCCTGTAGGGATCTACATCAAAGGGTGACAACCTCCTGAAGAAAATGTGCTAGACATCATTGGTTTGGGTACCAAAAGAGAGTGAATAGAGACTTTCCCTTCTTTGTAAATATAGTGATATCTCTCCCAAATCTCATAATAAATGGGGCATTTGAAAATGAAATGTTCATCAATATCGACCTCTTGGTGGGAGCAAGGACGATAGATCTGGTCCCCACATAGAATATGATGATTAGTCTCAACATGCAACTGATGGGAGCACACCCTCAATTGGCCAAGGGGAAACCTCAAGCCATGAGACTAATGACGTTGGAGATAGTTAGGATGATGAATGACACCATCGACCACCTACAAGAAATACTCAGCGTAAAAGGTGAGCTTGGGGCAGAGTGGCAAGGAGGAGAGGACCAAGTGATCTGGATGTATTACATATAGATATCCTCTATGGCAACTCTAGTAATAACCTTTGAAATGGAAAGAATCTAATGAGGGGCTTCTTTCAACCCAAGTTGCGCATAAGTTGAAAATAAGTCATAATAG
This sequence comes from Taxus chinensis, assembly GCA_019776745.2. Taxonomy (NCBI): domain Eukaryota; kingdom Viridiplantae; phylum Streptophyta; class Pinopsida; order Cupressales; family Taxaceae; genus Taxus; species Taxus chinensis. Next base: position 511,344,047 of record CM034153.1, on the reverse strand, counting down.
CCATAAATCACTTGGGATTTAGCACTAGGATGGATGGGAGGAGTGTCTTTACTAGTGGAGCCTCTCCACTATCATTATCATGCAAGGAAACCCTCTTAAATTGCCCATGTACAACTGTTCATGACTCAAAATATTGTGACCAACAATGTAGAAATGATACATATATGATATACCCATGCAAGCTTTAGTAATGCGATTGATGTAGAGGTGGTAGGTACCCATACGACTGAAAACTCTCCGTCTTCAACTTTGCTTGGGTGAGAAACAAACTCAGTTGCTCTTCTCTTTTAATACCTGTACCAGCACACAGAACAAGCTTATTATGGAAAACAAGGGTTGCCCTCATTGTTGCTTCCTCATGCCTCATGGATATGGTGGCAAGTTATTTTTTAATGCTTGCAATCATCTCATATTCTCCCCTCAAGTGATGGATGTTCAAAAGTTCACCTAGGATGTCCCAAACACAGCTGTACTCATGCATTTTGTCCCCCGAAATCAGAAGGATAGTGGCTGGGATCCTTCTTATGGCTGCTGAAATCACATCAACGATGATAGTAGATTGAAATCCCTTCATCCTCATGGCTGGATACTATCTCTGGCTGTCAAAAAAATAGATAGGGAGTTGAAATTGTTGCGGAAAGTGAATGAGAAAAGGATACAAATGTCATAATGATTACCTTGGCTTCGAAAAGATGTTTCCAAGTTGCCCCAAACTAATCTCTTCAAAATTTAGTCTGGATGAGTTATTATGAGTTCTGGTATGTGAGTATCACAGTCATACTTTGTCTAGAATTTCTTCCCAAACAATACCAAATATAATGGAACATGGCCCTTAGCTGATCTCAATGAGTGAACCCTCTTACACACAATTGTAAATGAAAAGAATGTCTTCAAACCTGCCCCTCTATTGCTGTCCAAAGATGATATGCATAGTCCAACACATGAAATTGGGGAGAACATCCCATCGTGGCTGTAGCATTGCATTTCATTACTCAAATTCAAAATTGTAGTGGCCAACAAACATCTTGTGATAGTTTCCCTTACCTTGTCAATGTCACTAGAAGAAGAGCACTTCCTTGTGATCGAAATCCACTTGGTGGCTGCAAATAGAATGTGGAACCAACTAGAAATAACAGCCACAAGATTCAAGACAACTCCCATAATGATGTGGGGTTCATGATTCACAATTTCCAAACTCATCTCAGTCATGTTAGAAAGATGGTTTACACCAAAAAATTCCCATGGAATCCACGTCTCTTTAGGCATTCTTGCTAGGTGTGTTTCAAAGAACCAATCCCAAACAATATCATGATACATTACTTCACCTTGGTTCATGAAAACTGAATTATTGCGTACCTTGTAGTAAGCTGAATTTATTCCATGCAACTGAATTTATATTTTCAGTGGATGAATCATGAAAGTAACTTGAGTCCCACAAAACCCTAGCAAGCTGATTCATACAATCTTGAAAATAAGATCTAGTTTGCTTACCATCTTTATACCTTAAGCATTCAACTGGAATTATCTTCTGGCCGTACGATCTTGTCTTCATGAGTGTTTCTTAGCCCGCAAGAGTGTTCTATTAATCGAGAACATTGATCCTTCACCATGTGGTTAGAATGCACAACAAACCCTCTATGAGTGCTGATAAGTTTCCTTTTAATCCAAGTGCAAGAAGTGATACTTACCTTGATCTTCTGAAAACCACACATGCCAAGGGAATCTTGGTCTTGAATAGAAGAAACAACATGCCCATAGTTGTCTCTAAGATGCTTTTGAGTGTATTTCCCATGATGACAAAAATATGGTAGCGATATATGAGGAATTAAAAAATCTGAAATATGGTCATTACTATCATACCTTAGGCTGTCCTCAACATGTTCACCTTCCTTTTCCGGATGAGAAATGATTGAGATATCTTCTACACTTTCGACCTTGTGACTAAAAATTTCTGAGTTAGAATCAGCCTTCGCCTTCACCTTAGGTTTAACATGTGAAGCTCTTTCCGCCTCGGCTTCAACCATATTTTGTTGACACCTGCATGGAACATCTTCATGGTTCTTGCCAAAGTCATGTACACCATCAACTTGCCTCTTATCAACTGCTGTTCTGAAAATTCCAGCAAGCTGAATATCAACATCATCATCCGGCAATTGGGCTTTAACCACCAATTCCCCTCCACAATTTGGCATATCATATTTCCCTTATTTCTTGGGTTCATGCTCCATGGTTTCTTTATCAAACACATGCCCCTTCACACTGTTGTCCTAAAAATCAGTCAATGGCTCATTCCTAGGAAGAGGGATATGTACTTCTAGGGATTCCATGGGCTGCTCCCTATCAATGCCCAACAACTTCAAGTGTTCTTCTTCTTCCTCGATCACAATGGAAGGATTCTTTCCCTCTACGGTTGGAACATCTTTCCCATTTTCCTTGGGCATAGCTCGGGGTTTAGACCTTGGTCCAATTCCCACTTTACCTTTCTTTAACCCTACGAACTCAGCAAGTGACTTGGCATCATGAATCTTCTTTGGAAGAGCGCTATACTCCTCATAGTTGTCCTCAATATTGTGACCCATTGAATGTCGTGTTTCAACCATCAGAATGAATTCCTTTCTTGGGAGGAAGGCAGGCCAGAATGACCTAGATGAAGAATAACTCGCGATTCTTGGTGGCAGAATATTATTGTTTGCCCTTGAAGAGCTTCCTTCACCATTTAGGTTTTGTATGGTATGGATCAATTGTGCCATCTAATTCGCCACTCTTTGCTGCCTTAGGGAAAACCTCTCAACCCTAACATCGTCAAAATGTATGTTCTCCATTTATCTAATCCTTTTGTATGAAACCCTTCAGGTTGGGAGGATCAATGCTTTGATACATTGTAATGTCCCTTTCTAAGGTTGAAACTGAAAAAAGGGAAATAACACAAACCCAAATGAGAGTAATATGATTTTTAGAAGTATAGTCTTGAAAATGTATGAAACCCTATCAGTGAACGAAATCTACACTTTTAGGGCATCAAACACCCTCTAAACAAGCTGAAAATAAGTGCATAAATCCTCCTAAATATTATATTCAATTAATGGAATAAACACCAAGCCAATACATTCCAAAACATGTGCAAATTATGAAATTATACCCAACTATGATTAAATAAATGACAACAGAAGTAGAACTCACAATAAGGGATAGAAATGGAGATTTCATACCCCAAAAATATCAATAACATATGAAATCAGCCTTATAAATTATGAGGAAGGTGAATATCATCTCCAATTGCCCAAATGTGCCCTAGAAGGCATTATTTTCCTCCTCCAACCAAGTCGCTACCCTAGGAGAGGGTTCAAAATAAATGTAGAAACCTTAGTAGCTCTTCCTCTATCAAACCCTAGATGCAAACTAACAACATCACTTTTTGAAGCCCTTAGGAACCACCAATTGAAGAGTTTTCATTCTTCAATTTGCACAAGGGTTTCATCCTCATATGCCACACCAAAGGATTTCTGCCCTAGTGGAAAGGAATTGAACAATCAGCTCAAAAACCAAAGCATAAATTTATGACAAGATAGATGCCCAAAATGAGTCCAAGCGACCCCCGTTTATCCCCTTGGTGGTGCCAAAGATCAATTTGGGAGTCTTCCCCCATAACCGACCTCATAAGGATGTTTGCTTTTAATTTTAACTTGGCTTTTCACTTCTTAAACCCAGCTGACCCGTCTCATAAGAGAAACCATGAAAGAAGAATGTAAATGCTCACAAAAAAGATTGAAAAACACAACCACCACTTCCCTTGTTCACCCCCTTCTAGCACATGGGAAGTGGAATGGGCTAGAAGTCTCCAAAATGAACTAGTTTGAAAAATGGGACATTACATAAGCTAACCTTTAATATGTTTTTAATATAGCTTTGATATTTCATAAACTCCTAATTGTTTTGTGCACGAGATTAATCTTTAAATTGGACTTACTATTATTGTCTTTTGGTTCATCTAAGCCTTTTTTGGCATAGATATATGTTTATTAGACATCTTGATGCTTTTTTTGCTTCTCGATTGTTCATCATTATGATCTTTTGATATGATAAGAGCTATGCTTGTGTTTCTTTATTTTATGCTTACTTTTTAATTATAAGTTCTCAAAGAAACATGTTGGTTTGGAGCTAATTTATTAAAGTTTGTTTGCATAATTTTGTGTTACCTTCTTTCCATAGTGGTGATTCTTAAATGTTTTGAAGGTAGGATATGCATATTGTATCTCTTTAATTTTGACCAATTTTTTCACCATGCACTATCTAAAATGGAATTAAGCACTTTGTTATCGAACTTGTTTCTTTGCTCCTTATGTCTTTTATTAGATTTGTTGTGTCTATGTGTGTGTACCATATTCAAGGCATAAGGTTATTTTTTCTTAATCCAATATTTGTGTAAGTTTTTTTCGTTTTTCAATTTCGAGTGGAGTGGATTTTTTTTGTCATCTCCCTTATTTTGGTCATTGTTCGAAAGAGAAATGACCTTTCCTAGACAAGTTTTGGGAGATTGTTGATGATTTCACCTCCAATTTAACAAGATTATTGAAGACATCTATGTTCTTCTTTATCTTTCTCAAATCATTGTAATATTGCATTTATTCCTCGTTGTAGGAAGTTCTTATCAAGGAGGAGTACTAATTTACGACACCTGCATTCTATGTTGAGGTTCTTCTCTTTTCTATGTAACCCCCAAATAAAGCTCAAACAATATTGTTGGAGATTCATCTTTATTTGGGTATTTCTAATATCTCATATTTGGGTATTATTATTCTCATATGAAGTTTAATTTATACAATATGGGGAATATGAGGTGATTTGTAGCCGTCACTTCTTTTGTCTCCTTAGAGATATTCCTCATTATGAAAAATATTAGAGTTACATTTCAAATATAACTGCTTTGCCACCTTACACCCGCTTCCCCTCATTTCATGGGAAATTAGGGACACCAGGGACACACGTGGAAGGTTTTCTTATGCACTGATTGGAGTTACTTTGCAACTCTTTAGTCTCTCTTCAATCTATATAAACAGTATTTGGGTCACTTCCTTTACTCTTTTATATCTTCTTTTAGATATTTTCTCAGGCTTCTTCTAGTCTTTTTGTGGATTTAATTATCTTCTCTTATTCTCTAGGAAGAAGTTTTATATACATAATGCTATCTTGTAAATGCGTTGGGCCATCTTTCAATAACAAGAGGGTTTTTCTTCTAGTGCACCAAATCCCCACTTGACAAATCTTGTCTCAACTCTTTTATGGCATGTTTTATGCTTTTATTGGTTTTGTTGCATATTTTATTCATGATTCAATATTTTTAGTATTCAATCTAGAAATTATTTCTTACATCTCATACCATATGCCCTAGGTATGGATTCAGAAATAATCAAACATCCTAGTAACTCGCCAAACCTTCATGATTGCTTGCAGTTTTGTTGACACATTGGCTATGGTAATTGACGACATTGTCTCCATATTTAAAAATCCAAGAAGCTCCATCTGTGAAGAACAATACAAAACTATTGACATGTAAATGTTTGATCAAACACTAAAAAAAATAGTATATAGTATTGGACATATTTTTAGTAGCAGAAAATTCAAATGCTAAGATTTTGCATTCAATATAGTAGAGAGAACATGGGTGTGTTGTGACTAGATGCAAATGAATTTTATAAACCGTTTCCAGGTGCTAGATTTGTGGCCAAATCTACTAAAATATTAAACTATACACAGGATTTCGACAAAGGAACTTGATCCGGAGTTGAAAAGCTGAATAGCATAGAAGGAAAAACTCCCCGGGAAAAGTGATGCTAATGAATAGATGGAATGAAGAATGTAGCTATTTCTCAATGTATAAAATATAAACAATGGATGGCCTCTTTTAGTTTTCTTTAGCAAGGTACGAGATAGAGGAATGGCTGAATAATAATAGCAAAACAAAATATGGACCAAGTTAAATAATGTCAAGAAAACAACAAAGACTCACTTAGCTTGAAGGAACACACTACCACAAAGGATGGTACACGATAAATGCTAAAAGAACTATGTAATTCCTAGAGAGGAAATCTTATACATTGATGTAGTTTTGTGGGATACAAATCAACAATGCTTGAAAAATAGTGATGCAAACCCAAGAAACAAATTGAATTAAGCTGCAATAGAAATAATGGAAGTGGATGACTCTCTTTATTTTCCATTTCCAAAAGTGAGAAAAGACACATGTACATGTAATATCCCTTTCTAAGGCTAAAATTGGAAATAAGGGTTTGGCCTTAAACCCAAATGAATCAAATCTGAAATTGCACCTTCAAACACACAAACATCAATCTGAAACAACTAAGAATGCTCTTCAAACAATCAACACACAATATCAATCATATGTTTGTGGCAGTGAACTGCAGATGAGATTCTGTAATGTCCCCTTTCGTACGCCATAGGCCTAGGGGCCAACTCGAGTCTAGGCCTTGGTCATACCCAAGGGGCTATGGACGCTGGGAGCTATTGGGTATAAATATCTAGCCCATTTTATTATTATTCTTCATTGGCATGTGCATAAGTGGTTTTGAAGGGGCTAGATGTTATGTTTTGTCGTTAGGGAGGGGCCACATGGTACTTATGTTCTAATTTTGTGTTGGGGGTCACTTTTGGACCATGACGACTTAAAAGGTGAAAAGTAACTTAAGTTACTTTATGTTATTGGCCCATCCTAAGGAAAAATGCGACTAGGACCTTTTAGGGTTTCTTTTGCATTGGAAAAAGTTATATAAGGAGTTGAGGGGAGAAAGGAAAGGATACTTTATGCATACACTTATATTTCCTTTCATGTGCAACTGCTATTTGCAAATATCTAGCTTGTGGAGCAAGATTCCACAGGGACCCTAGCTTCGGTGGTGAGAAATTTATTCCTAGCTAGCAGGGTATTCTTCGGTAGTGAGAGATCTTCCGTAGCTTGTCATTTTAGAGCTATTTTCAGGGCTGTTTTATAGAGGTATTTTCAGAGGTTTCAGAGGAAGGGTTTGAGGGTTTCGGTGACATTTAGAGGAGATAATCCAAGGGTTTTCAGATCTGATTTGTGGCAGCGATTAGAGCAGATTTTGGCGCCATATTTAGAGACACTTTGAGGGTTTTTGGCCTCTTCCTAAGGGGAGCAATCCACTTCGGGATTTTACAACAATTTTTGGAAGGGTTTCAGTGTGCTGTTTCCAAATCTGGAGGATGGGAGCTCTTCTATATCAGTGGTAGATATTATTTCCAAAAATTTAGATTTTTATCTATTTTCTAGGGTTTTATCTACTCAGTTCCAGATTTGCAGCAGTGTTTTTTAGGGCTTCCCGGTGTTCATTTTCAGATCTGGAGGTTGGGTTTTCATTCTCACTATTAGTAGATGTTATTTCCAAAATTTCATAATTTTATCATGCATATTTGAGAAGATATGCATTTTTGAAGTTTTTAGGGCTTTTTGTAATTTTCTGGCTGCATTATATTATTCCAAAAATTCCAAAATTAATTTTCTTATGTTCTTTATAATATTAACAAGCTCTCCTAAAAATTTCAAGTGATTTGAGTGAATATTTTGAGAGATATCAATTTTCTTCAGTTCGCTGCCCTAACTGTTAAAAATCTGCAAAATTCAGAATTTGGGTTTGTTGCAATTTCTTAGTTTTTTGGTGCATCTTTAAGTGGTATCCCACAAGGGATATTTCAGTGGTATTAGAGTAGTTGTTCCTCTAGCCTGTTGGGGTTGAAAGATGGGAGACAGAGACAGTGATGAGATGGGAGTGGATTTGACGAAACAATTGTTCAACAATATGGTGAAGCAGCATGAGACTACTAATCTCTATTTGAGCCAGCTCACTGAGAGGTTAGCACAGGGCAGGATTGATGCTCATATGGAGAGGAGAAAATAGCAATATGGAAGAACATGGTCGAAGAAGTGAGGATGGACATTCAGGGCAACGGTCTCCCCATTCTTCTACCAGGCCTTTGGGGATTCACGAACCTTCTTTCGTGAAGGATCCAGAAGTTTCACAGGTACGATAGCCGGGGGATATTTTAGATGAGGAGTCTTGTTGGGAGAGATACCAAACCTTGAGTGATGGCTTTCATGAGCACATGCCATTCCAGTAATATTGCAAAATGAACATTGGCAGCAGGCCCAAGAGAGATTACCAGACACAGGCACCAGAGTTTCAGAGGAGAGTGGGACAGATTTCCATTCCACACTTTGATGGTTCTAAGAAGTGCACTGCTCAGTCTTGGGTTCAGAAGTTGAAGACATACTTTGACTTGAACCTAATGCGAGAGGAAGATGCAATTAAGTTTGCAATCTTACATCTGGAGGGAGATGCTCATGATTGGTGGCATCATGGATTGACTACATAGGGACGCCTACACATTACTACTTATGCAGAGTTCACACAGAGGCTAGTGAGCAGATTTGATAGGCATTTCAGGGAGTTGACTCATTTGAGACAGACTGGTTCCTTGGATCAGTATATCGCAGATTTTTAGAAATTATCAGTCATGGTACCTGATGTTACGGAGATGAGGTTGATTTCACTATTCATAGTAGGTTTGACAGATGCTCTTGCCGGGTTTGTGAAGGCATTTGAGCCTTCTTCTTTACATGAGGCTATTAGGAGATCTCGAGACTTGGAGTTATCCACTCCAAAGTCGAGGGTTCAACCTCGCGTTCAGCAAAGGGAACCTCTATTTGGATCAGACGAACTTCAACAGAGGGAGCCTCCACCGAGGCAGGAGGTGGCTAAGAAGCCAGTCATTTCTCGAGAGGACAGTGATGAGTTGAGGCGAAAGAAACTATGTTTTGATTGCCGCACACCTTGGGTTCCAGGACATGATTGTAGAGGTAGAGGGAAGGCCCAATTCATTGAGGTCTTCGAGGAGAGTGAGGGTGATAGAGGTGAGGAGTTAGAGACTCGCGAGATGGATGATGGAGATGGAGTTGCGTTGGATAGTGCTGTTGCGGTGCAGGAGGAGGAGACTTTTCCTTGAGAGATTATAGCCACATTGTCTAGTACTCTGATGTACAAGGCATTTAGGATTAGAGGAGTTATGAAGGGTCAGTGAGTTGTGGTACTCATTGATAGTGGGGCAACCCACAACTTTATTGATGCCTCATTGGTTGAGAGGTGGGGATTACAGAAAGAGGATTTTGAGGGCTTCAACGTGGTTGTAGCCAATGGAGAGTCTATGAGGTGCACACAGCGGGTTCCTCAAGTAAGCATCACGATGGGTAACTATACAGTTACCGATGATTTCCACATTGTTGGTATGGGAGTGACCAACATAGTGCTGGGAGTACAGTGGCTTCACTCTCTTGGTGAGTTTCGGACTAACTTTCAAATGATGGAGCTGAAGTTTAAGTCTGAGGGCAGAAATGTGATTTTGAGGGGATTATCTACAGGAGCACCTAGGGTGGTTACAGCTGAGGGGATGGAGAGGACTTTCCGACATGATGAGGGGTTTTATTATTGCGGATCGATGCGGAGTATGATGGATGTGGACGTGACTAGTAGTGTTGCAGAGACAGTTACAGAGATTAGGATTACAGGTTCAGATCATCCGAGTTTATCATTATGTTGGTTATCTGAGGCTTCAGTAGACTAAAGATCTCATTTGCTTGTTGAGTACTCCAAGAACCGACACACCTGTGAGATTCTGGATGGTCACATACAGGATGACAACTATAGATTGGAGGATGAGATGATCTTCTATTAGGGCAGATTGTACCTTGTGTCGGATTCATGGTTGAGGATGGAGATATTGCGACATGTGCATTGGTCTTCTGTGACTGGGCACTTGAGATTCGATGAGACCTATAGGTTCATGTCAAAGAGGTTCATATGGCATAGGTTGAGGGAGGATATCCTCAACTTTATACAGGCATGTACGGTTTGTCACTATGACAAATCAAAGCTTACGAGTTCATCATTTTTTGAGTCGACATGGGATAACACTTCTATGTATTTTATTACTTCTATGCCCGATGAGCACTTCGCCCATGTGCTAGTCAGTAGAGAGACGAAATTGACTCATGGTTATTCAGTAGGTTCACATTCGATGCAGGAGGTGGACTATGTGGAGATGATATTACCGGTTGACTGTCTACTGGAGTCTTGGGACATTTCCCCCACGGGACACATTGAGATACATTATGAGGAGCCTTGCTCTCACACGAGCGCAGGTCATGTGGGAGAGTTAGCACCATTTGTGCGTATACAGGTTGTTTCACAAATTGATCCAGGGGATTCTATAGGATTCATAGTGGACTTTCATACCCAAGATTTGATTGGAGAGGTAGTGAGTGATCACATGATGACAACCTTGCATTGACAGGGATTGGACAGATTGGCAATTTCGGTGTGGGTACCAATGGAGAGTTGGTGTGGGTATCATTCTACTTCACGAACAACATTGTTCTCTAGACAACATGGAGGTCATGATGACTACATGGGGTTTCTTGGTTATTTCGGATTACACCGATTTTTGGTTGACTGCAGGGTGAGATGGAGAAACTTACTTTGTGGTATTCAGCTTCTGCAGCATGACAGGTTAATGCTTGGGGTCGAGCATTTCTCGGGAAGGGAGGACTGTAATGTCCCCTTTCCTATGCCATAGGCCTAGGGGCCAACTCGAGTCTAGGCCTTGGTCATACCCAAGGGGCTATGGACGTTGGAAGCTATTGGGTATAAATATCTAGTCCATTTTATTATTATTCTTCATTGACTTATGCATAAGTGGTTTTGAAGGGGATAGATGTTATGTTTTGTTGTTATGGAGGGGCCACATGGTACTTATGTTCTAATTTTGTGTTGGGGGTCACTTTTGGACCATGACGACTTAAAAGGTGAAAGGTAACTTAAGTTACTTTATGTTATTGGTCCATCCTAAGGAAAAATGCGAGTAGGACCTTTTAGGGTTTTTTTTGCATTGGAAAAAGTTATATAAGGAGTTGAGGGGAGAAAGGAAAGGATACTTTATGCATACACTTATATTTCCTTTCATGTGCAACTGTTTGCAAATATCCAACTTGTGGAGTAAGATCCCACAGGGACCCTAGCTTCGGTGGTGAGAGATCTATCCCTAGCTAGCAGGACATTCTTCAGTAGTGAGAGATCTACCCTAGCTTGTCATTTTGGAGCTGTTTTCAGGGCTGTTTTACAGAGGTATTTTCAGAGGTTTTAGAGGAAGGGTTTGAGGGTTTCGGTGACATTTAGAGGAGATAATCCAAGGGTTTTCAGATATGATTTGTGGCAGCGATTAGAGCAGATTTTGGCTCCATATTTAGAGACACTTTGAGGGTTTTTGGCCTTTTCCTAAGGGGAGCGACCCACTTTAGGATTTTGCAACAATTTTTGGAAGGGTTTCATTGTGCCATTTCCAGATCTGGAGGATCGGATCTCTTCTATATCAGTGGTAGATATTATTTCCAGAAATTTAGATTTTTATCTATTTTCTAGGGTTTTATCTACTCAGCTCCAGATTTGCAGTAGTGTTTTTTAGGGCTTCCCGGTGTTCATTTTCAGATCTGGAGGTTGGGTTTTCATTCTCACTATTAGTAGATGTTATTTTCAAAATTTCATAATTTTATCATGCCTACTTAAGAAAATATGAATTTTTGAAGTTTTTAGGGCTTTCTGTAATTTTCTGGGTGCATTATATCATTCCAAAATTCCAAAAATAATTTTCTTATGTTCTTTATAATATTAGCAAGCTCTCCTAAAAATATCAAGTGATTTGAGTGAGTATTTTGAGAGATATCAATTTTCTTCAGTTCTCTGCCCTAACTATTAAAAATCTGCAAAAATTAGAATTTGGGTTTGTTGCAATTTCTTATTTTTTTGGTGCATCTTTAAGTGGTATCCCACAAGGGCTATTTCAGATTCACATCAACATTTAACCATGCAAATAGAGTTGAAATGCCACCAAATAATTTATCCAACCATGACAATATTTATCAATCTCAAATACGTCAAAAATATGGAGAAATGAATGATAAATCACAACTATAATTAGTATTTATGATATCAATACTACAACCAAAACCAAAAGATGGAAAAAATAGATAAACTTCTCCAAAAATCACCAAAATGTAGATTTCAGCCTTATAAAATATGAAGAATAAGAATATCAACTCAAAATACCAAATTGTGCCCTAGATGGCACCGAACTCAACCCCTAAGCAAGTTGCCTACTGTTGGAAATGAAGAACAAGTGAATAAAATCACTTTGAAGTTCCAATGTGACCTCCATGTGAGATCACCCTTGCACACAAGAGGTTTTGAGGCCCCTAGTGTGATCCTATTGAAGGGTTTCGTCCTCAATAGGTGATGAAGGAAGGGTTTCCGTCCTTTAATGGCAAGAAAAGAAGCTACTTCCTCCACCTCAAAGAGTAATCAACATCCAAAATAGCATAACCTTTCTTAGGCCACTCAATCCACCTTTATATCCTCCTTTTTGACGCCAAGGATAAATTACAAGAACAAAAGGAGGATTGACCTCCTTGGGATTGTTCTCCCACCTTTATCATCAATGTAGGCTCCAAGAAGACCGACCTGAATAAAAGAAAGTAGTTTTCCATCTCTATATAGGCTCTCAAGACCAAACTCATGAAGGAGAGATAATCATTCCTCTTTTTTTTGTCATTTAACAACCATCACCTAGTTGAATCACTCCAAGCCATAAGTAGTAATCAAATAAATAAGGAAAACTCAATCACTTACAATTATTGCAATGTTCACCTCCCTTGCTTCCTTTCCTTGAAGCCCATGGAAGAGGGAATGGGTAGGGCCGAAGGCCTTCATGGTGACTATCACTTGATATATATTTTACTTGGACTATATATTCTGTAAGTTATTTAGTTTTCCATTGGAGCTGCAAGGAGGACCTTCCTTGTCATTGTTAACTTTGTAAATGAACTAGTTTCCCACAACCATTCATTAATATACATGATTAAGATATTCATTTAACTTTTGGATATAAAGATTACTCATGCAATGGCTAGCAAAACATTTTCAATCAAAGGGAACAAAGAGTTTATATTTTTTGTTTTCTTATAGAGTGTTAAAGCCTTAATGTGTGAGGAAGGAAAATTATATTATGTTGTCTTGGCAAGGAATTAGTTAAGGCTTACGAGTAGATAACTAATATTTTGTATATAATCGAGGAAAAGTGCTCATGTTTTAAAAGGTTGCCTACAAGATGTGATATGTTATGAATTATCAACCACTATTTGACTTCAACATTTTTTGTTAATATTTCTGATCTTGGCATGTATAACCTATAAATATTGCGTTTCTCCCTTTTGATGTCATACATTGCTTGTGCAAAATTGTGAATGCCTTCTCACATGAATGGTAAAGAATGCACAATTATGTATTATGTTTGTCTCAAAGTCTCAGAAGATTCAAAAGTTGTGATTGTTGTTATCATGGCAGTACGAGATAAATGAGAATCACATTCCTTCAATTTATTCATGCAACATAAACGAGTAAATGAGCAAAGTCCTATTTACTTGTCAATTGTTTGCTTGTTATATAGACTAATATCATGGTTAACAAATAATTTCCAATCTAAGAATATGCCTGGTCATGTTTAAATGTCATCCATTATTTTGTTTTTTAAGGGAATGTAAAGTCCATAAACATGAACCATAACAAAGGTTTGTTGAATGATTGATGGTGATCCTAATCTTTCATGCCTTTATAGGGAATGTGTTATATCGTGTTACAAAAGAGAGTTTGATGGACCGACTTCTCACTGATACGAAAGCAGCAGCTCTTTCTATTGCTAAAGATTGCAGGTGGATTATCTTTTCATAGTTTGAATTTCAATAACTACATCTCATATTTTTATGCTAATTTGACTATAACCAGGTGCAAGTTAAAGATCCATATAAATGTTTGTATATCTATGGAAGGACACAATTTTTTTAATTCCGTATATCAAAAATAAAATATATCCCTATCTAAACAACTTCTATTGGACTGTAATTAGATTGAAACCAATCCATTGATTGACATTTGAAATAGATAAAGATATTTTGACCCTGTCAGGGTGCTCAAAACTTTGTTATATTTGTAAGTTTCCTAGAACTTTCATATGATACACATAATCTATTTGAAAACATTATATTTATTGAATCAAAATAAGTATGGTTTCATCCATAGTTCAAAAAATCATTATCGGCGATTAATCGGCAAGCCAAATTTTGAATCGGAAATCGGGAATCGACAATTTATCGGCAACTTTATTGCTACTTTTAAAAACATTTAAATTCATAAAATATACTTAAATTAAATGTCAAAACAATGTTAAATGATGCGAGGAGTGACTCTATAGAATGTCATAGGCCCATATGCATATTTTCTATTAAGTTTTGATCAAAAAAGAGAGTACAAAGTTTGCAAACAAAAATGCTCATAGATTCATGTCACATGTGACTTTTGAAACATCACTAGCAAATATGAGTAATATTCTATTTCATCAAGCACGCCTAAAATAAGTTTGTTGCACTGGCGGTTGCCTCGTGGAAGTGGAAGGTAAATATTCCTCCTCTGCAACACCAGCGTTGTCATCTACAAACATATTATCTGGATCATCACCAACTTCTAATGTCCCTGATGGTATTGCTTCTTTAGTCTCTCTCTCCAAAGCTGCTATCTCCTTTGCAATAAACATAGGCTTCGAATCATCAGGCTCAGCAATCCAGTCATCATATGGATCAATGTCAACCAAGTCAATTGCATCATAACTCTATACCCCCTCCACTTGTCTCACACGAAGACGAAGATTGTATCGCATGAAGACAAGGTCATTGAGGCGTTGTGTTGTCAACCTGTTGCGCTTCTTTGTGTGAACAACTTCGAACATGCTCCAATTACGTTCACATCCAGAACCACTGCATGGCTGAGACAAAATGCAGATGGCTAGCTTTTGAAGATTTGGTGTTTTTGCACCATAATCTTCCCACCACAAATCTGCAAATAAGACATTTATAATTTTGTAAGTTAACTAGGCTTGAATAAATAAAAGAATTCTAGACTTCTAGTTTCTAGTTCTACGTGTAATGAGATTAAATACAAATGACTCAATTTGTTTTTACTTGGTTGAGAAATGTTTCTTCTTTTCACACATAGAGCCGAAGAAAAGAGCCTTCCCTCTGCAGTCTTATAAATTTGTAGCTCGTCAAGAATTGCATCTCTAATATCTTCGTCAAATACCATCCTCTCTATGCATGTATTAAGGCCATCCATAACCTCCTCATTAGCCTTAAATGATGGGGAATAGAAAAACTTCGGGTTTAGATAGTACGCCGCTGCATGTATATGTCGATGGAGTGTCTTGTTCCATCTCCGATCAATTATGCGCCAAATGGGTTCATATTTTCGTTGATTGTGCCCATAATATTTAGCTATGGCCTCCTTGGCCACATCCATAGCCTCATACAAATAACCCATTGGGTTTTTCTCCCCATCCACCATCTGTAGAACTCGAACCAAAGGCTCTGACACCTAAAACAAAATAACATATATATTTAAAATCAAAATTAATAAAAAATTATATAACAAATGATAAATAAACAAATATTCAAGTTTAGATTACCTTCATGATTTCTTCCATTTTCTTCGTAAACATATCATCAAAAACAGTCTTCACGACCCTTTCCCCTTCGGTCTTCTTAGCATAGGGAGACTCCAACCACCTCGTGCTCACAAACATCTGCTTAAGGGATGTTAATGAGGTTGTAATGCTCTGCAACGTAATGAAGTTTGTGGCAAATCGTGTGACCCCTGATCGCACAAGCTCCTTTCCATTGGTGTGCTCTCTCATCAAGTTTAACACCCAAGTGTGATTGTAGATGAATTTTGTAATATTTCTTGCGTCTTCAACCACATTTTTCACCCATGAGAGTTTTCCTATGTCCTCCAATAAGAGATCCAAACAATGGGCTGCATAAGGGGTCCAAAAAAGTGTAGGGTGTCTCTCCTCAAGAAGTCTCCCTGCTGCTACATATGCCACCGCATTGTCTGTCACAACTTGGACGACATTCTCCACGCCCACCTCTTTCACCACCTCATCTAACATATCACACAAAGTGCTTGCAGTTTTCACTTGGTGGGAGGCATCAATTGATTTCAGGAAGACCAATTGCCCACTTGATGCCACTAGGAAGTTAATCAATGTGTGATTTTTCCATCTATCCACCCATCACAAAATGGTGCTACCTTTTTTTTGCCACACCTTTTTTTGCTCTTCTACAAGATTTTTGGTATGTGTGATGAAATCCTCCAACAACGAGCCACTCAAATCATGAGTAGGAGCCTTGAACCCCTTTCCAGCAACGGTCAATGCAATGACCAAATTCTCCCAGTATGGACTTTTTGCCACATTGAAAGAATGTTGTAGTACCAAAAGTTTGCTGCAGCTATTCTTGCTTCATTGTGCATTTCTTTATTCTAAGCAGTACCTTCGAGTGAAGGTTGTGAACCAGGAGTATGTCGAGGAACAAAAAACATCGTTGAACTACTATCAGTGGATGAACCCCGTCCCAGTGTTTGACCTCGTGGAATTGGGGCATTAGAAGATGCCCCAACACCAAAATAATCTCTTGTTGCCCTCCTATTTGCCAGGGCTGCAAGTGCATTAGCTTTCCTCTTATTTTCTTCTTTTTTCTTTGCATAAACTGCAAGGTAAGTAGACAACTCTCATTGGGCCTCAGGCGGTGCTTGATTGCACACTGTTACTCATTCCCTGGTATCCGTGCAATGTGGAACTTAAGGTGATAAACACCTCCACTTATCTTCATGCCACAATAATTGCATACAACACAATTGTCTTCTGCTGGTTCACAATGCTTTCAAGCGGGGTCATTTGATTTAGGCTTACTACAAGCAGCTGAACCTGAACCGGATCCCGATGCCATTCTACAAAACAAAACAAAAAACAATTGTCTTAGATTTACAAGCCTTAGAGAAATTAAATTGTATGACGAAATTAAGAATAATATTGTTATTGCATGAAGAAAACATTACAACAAAGCTATATTGAAGACGTATGATTCTCATTTTTATATAGTATATTGTATTATTAATTTATTACTATTATATTATGGTAACTTTAGATAATATTATTAAAATCGTTATAAATTATACTATTATAAATTTATAGTGTATCATTGTATGGTATATAATATATATTGTTCAGTTAACTATAAATTTATAATAGTGTACAATATATAGTTATACAAATTCAAAATGTAGAAAATTAAATTTATAGTTAGTGACCACTCAGCATACAGTGTATAAGTTATAACTTATACACTGTATGCTGAGTGCTCACAGTCACATTAAACTTTTAAAGGTTGTAATATGTATAAAATTAATTGTTATAACTTATTTTATATAAATATATAACTATACACTATATAGTATACTAGTAACTGTATAACTATATATTATAACAATTAACTGTTAAATATATACTGTAAATTGTAATATATTAAATATATACAAAAGTTAAAACTAACAAAACTAATTAATATATTAAATATTAAATATATACAAGATTGTAATATATTATTATTTTATTCATACTGTAAAGCTGTAAATATAGACTGTAATTGTATAACTCTACGTATTACTATTATGTAATATAATAATTAATTATTAAACTTATAAATATAGTTATGTAGTATAATTATTAAACTTATAGTTATAAACTTATAGCTTATAGCCTTATATGTACTATGTAATAATAAATATAATTATTAATAATTTAATATTGAAGATATTAAAGAAAAGAAAATAAATACTGTAGTATTACCTGTAGTCTGCTAGGGCCACGATTTTGGAAAATACCACTTCGACTGCAGTCGAAACCACCTAAAATGCCCACGGAATCACGTCCAATGCCACGAAATGAGGTTGAATGCCCACGAAATCACGTCATAAGCTCATGAAAGGAGGAAATACGAGTCGCTGGAGAAAAACTGCGATGAGTAGGTAAAAACAAGAGAAAAATGAATCGATTTGGTCTTTTTTTCACATTAAAACCTAACCCACAATTTTGTTAGTGATTTTCCATGATTTGAGCATGTGATTTTCCACGATTTTGCATGATTTTAATCGCCAAAAATCGCCGTTTTATCAGGCACACACGAATTGTGATTTTTAGAAAGTTTTATCGTTTTTCTTGCCTGAAAAGATTAATCGCGATTATCTGGCGATTAATCGCGAGTTTTAAAACAAAGGTTTTATCTAAGGAATAAAGTTCAGAATAACCACACAAGAGTTGGAAATTGTAGGAAATCCATTGTTTAGATATATGATCCCACCTGTAGTTCACATACTCGTATTCGACATTCCCAAAAAAAATTGACTTGGCAAGGCTCGACGAATATTCGACAACTTAAAAATACACAAATTTCTTTAAAAAACATAAGTTTTATACAAAATATAGCTACAAAATGTATCAAACGAGTTTGTAAAATGTTGGAGAAGTGTTTTCTATTAGATTTGAATACAAAGACAATACAAAATCACATCATCATGCGAATACAACAGCTGGCTGATAAGTACTAAGAATTTATGATGGTTGTCATTGAAAATTATCATCATAAATTTCATATCTATGTAAGTTACTATTTATAATAATTTACATTTTCCTCTTCCTTGTTCTAGAGAAATATTGGAGAGAGGGTCTATTGCCTCTACTAATCCCTACACTCTGCTGCGGCCATTTGCTCCTCCTAGAAGGCTCTGACTGTGGCTCTACCATGGTAGTAGATGTGTAATGTCCCCTTCTCGACATTAATCCTTTGAAGGCCCTTAGCCCAATTCTCTTCCCAGGGGCTCAAGGTGTGTGAAAAAGGGGAAGAAGGTGGTGACTTTTATTTTAAGTTGCTAAAGTCCTTTTGTTGGCATGTGTGTCCAGCGCTCCCCGTGAGTTTCGTGACATGGACTAACCGCCTCTCGTAGATCCTAACTCTGGCGATTGTAGCGGAGACTAACACCTGTGGGTTTTGGTCTAACGACAATCGTGGTCCAACAAATGGTATCAGAGCGACAGGTCTCGAGTTCGAAACTCACTCAAGTAACGCTGAGGGGGAGATTGTTGGCATGTGTGTCCAGCGCTCCCCGTGAGTTTCGTGACATGGACTAACAGCCTCTCGTAGATCCTAACTCTGGCGATTGTAGCAGAGACTAACACCTGTGGGTTTTGGTCTAACGACAATTGTGGTCCAACACCTTTCTTATGTTTATTTTATAAAGCAACTTATAATAATGTCACTTAAAGTCAATGAAGAAATAGAGTTGGCAAGTCACAAAGATTAAACATAAAGTGTTGTCATAATGGGGCGAGCTCCTCCTAGACGGAAAAGTGCAAACATAAGACTCAAAGGAAGGGGGCGAACCATATGGGTGCCTTTCTTTGGGGTTTGTGACAGAAAAAAGATAAATAGAGGTGTGGGGAGCCATGGGGGTCATCTTTTGCCAATGTATTTTCTCTCATTGCATGTTAAGCTATTTTGCTTGCATCAATTCTTTGAAGGATGAAAACCCTTAAGGAGAAGAAGATTTGGGGACGAAAATCTCCAAGGTTTGAAGGTTGGGGAACGAAACCTTCTCAAATTTGTGAGTTGGGTCCACCAAGGGTTCACTATTGTGCTACACTTCAAACTTTGGAAGGCTGTGTTTCAGATCTAGGGCATGTTTTGGGGTTGTTTACACT
Source organism: Taxus chinensis (assembly GCA_019776745.2). Taxonomy (NCBI): domain Eukaryota; kingdom Viridiplantae; phylum Streptophyta; class Pinopsida; order Cupressales; family Taxaceae; genus Taxus; species Taxus chinensis. Next base: position 511,324,274 of record CM034153.1, on the reverse strand, counting down.
CCATATCAATTGGGATTCATTTCAGATCTAGTTTTTGTTAATTTTGTGGGGTTTGAATCAGCGAAACCATTGTTGTCTCCAAGTAATTTGCAGATGGGAATTTCTGGGGTTTTTTGACTAAAAACAACCACCTAAGAGAGTGGTGCAACCCTTTTTGGAAGGTTATTTCACTGATGTACGGAGTGTAGGTGATTGGGGACCTTTTTGGCATCATTGAAAGCAATTTTGGCATCATTTTCCAGCCCTCTATTGGTACATTTTCAATAAAAAATACCGCTGTTATTTTCTACAATGTTCCAACCCTTAATTTTTTTTGTAAATTCATATTAGTGTAGAAAAATTCATATTTCACTTGTGGGTTGTTCTTAGACCCCAAGTTGCCATTTTGGGCCTTGTGGGTATCTTGGAAATTGCTTATTAGAATACATGAAAACTATTTTCAGTTTTCTGTTCATTATTGCTTTTATTGGCAATTTGATATCATTTTAGAAATCATCTTTGTGGAGTTTCCAATTTTATGTGATTCAGATTTAAAAAGGGATATTATAAAATGGCAGTGGCTCCTCTGTTGCATTTTCGACATCACCTCCAAAGATGTCATCCAATCCAATATCTCCTGCTTGTGCTTCTCTCTTCATAGTTTCCCTCTCAGAAGAAGCAATATCATCCTTTGTGAACACAAGGATTTCCTCTTCTTGCCCAGTCCAGTCATTGTATGAATCGATCTCATCCAAATTAATAAGCTCCTGCGATGTGCCCTCCACCTTTCTTGTGCAAAGCCAAAGATTGTATTGCACAAAAACCAAGTCATTGAGGTGTTTTGAAGTCAACTTGTTGCGCTTCTTCGTATGAATGGCCTCAAACAAACTCCAGTTTTGCTCATATCCAAAAGTGCTACAGGGTTGACTTAAAATTTTGAGGGATAAATTTTGAAGATGCGTGGTATTTCCTCCCCAATCCTCACACCAAGAACCTACAAACAAGATAATCAAAAGTTTATAAGTAATTAATAAAATTAAATTTGTAACTTGTAACATATAAGTAATTTAGTAAACATTTTAATTTTTATTATTTGGTGGCTATGTGGTTCTCCCTCGGATATTTAAAGCCGAAGAAAGGCCTCCCCCTAACATGCTTGTAATTATGTAGCTCTAAAATAATGAGGTCCCTCATCTCAACCTATGGTATCATCCTCTCAATGCATGTTGAAAGACCCTCTATAACCTACCCGTTCACATCTGTGAAGACATCAGAGAAGAAAAACTTGGGGTTGAGGTAGTACCCCACTACATGAATAGGTTGGTAGAGTTGATTGTTCCACCTTAGATCAATTATCTCCCAAAAGGGACCAAATCTGAAGATATATCCCCTATAATAGTTTTGGATGGCCTCTTTGGCCCTAACCCTAACCATGGCCTCATAAATTTACCCCATTGGGATTTACTCCCCATCAACCAAGAGCAAAACCATCACCAGTGACTCTGACACCTACACACAAAATAAAATTTGAAATTCCAAACTTACAAATAAAGTAAATATCAATATATTTATAAATTAACAAATTAAGATAAAACAATTGACTTGAAATATAAAATGCAGTTTGAAATTACCTTGATGATCTCTATAGCTCTCTTTGCAAAGACATCATCAAAAAAGTATCCTTGTAGTCCTCTCTCCATCAACTTTCTTTGAATATTATGAGTCTAGCCAAGCTTGACTCACAAACATTTGCTTCAATGATGACAACAAACTAGAAATAATGTTCAACTTCAAGAAGTTAGCTGCAGAGCTTGTGACACCAGCTCGCACAAGCTCTTTTTCGTTCGTGTGTTCTCTCATCAAGCTAAGAACCCAAAGGTGATTATATATGTACTTGGTTATATTTCTTGCATCTTATATAACCAGTCTCACCCAATCAATTTTGCTTATGTCCTCCAAAAGAAGGCCAAGGAAATGAGCCGCAAAAGGGGTCCAAAAGAGTGATGGATGTCTCTCTTGTAGTAGTCTCCCAACCACCTCATATGCTAGTGCATTGTCTATGACAACTTGGACAACATTCTGGATACCCACCTTTAATACGACCGTCTCCAACATAAGACTCAAATTGTTTGCATTTGTAACTAAGTTGAGGCATCTATTGACTTCAAAAATGCCATCTCACCCTTTGAAGCCACTAAAAAATTGATGAGGGTGCGGTTCCTTCCATCTGTCCACCCATATGAAAGAATGGTGCATTCATATTTTTGCCATTGCTTCTTTTGATCTTCTACGATTGTCGCTGCGTCTGCAACTACACCTTTGAGCAATTTCTCACTCAAGTCTTTTGGAGATGATGCCTTGTACCCTTTCCTTGCAATTGTCAATTCTGTCACCAAGTACTCCCAGTATGAGCTCTTCACCACATTAAAGGGAAAGTTGTTGTAGTACCATAAATTCACACATACTTTATCTACTTTCTTGTGCGCATCCTTGTTCTAGCCTATACCTTGCAGCGAAGGTTGTGCCCTAGGTATGTTTCTTGGTACAAAAAAGCTATGTATCCATTTACTCGAATTCGATGAAGCAAATGCGCCTCTTTCGCTTCGTATGCGTGCACCGCGAGTAGATCCCACAATCATTCCCACATCGTCCTTTGAATCCTCTGCCATTCTAGGTCTAATGGCTTTTGTTATGTCTGCATGCACCTTACACCTCTCTGGTTTCTTCTCCTTCAGTTGTGCCTCCATCTCTCATTTTGTCTTTCTTGTAACATTGGGACATACCATAACGTCCTGGAAAAAATACATGCAAGATGATAATTTAGGCGATTGATGCCTCCAAAAAATGTTTTCCTGTAGAAATTGCAAACCATGGTTCCCTGAACTGCTTCACATTCACCATACTTCCAAGCAATGGTACGAGCATTAGCGGGAATGGTTACAGCTAGCGATGCTGATCCAGATGTCAAACCGGATGCCATTGCTAAGCTCTAATTTGCAGCACAATGTGCATTTAAAAAATTAAAAAACCATAAACATAATTAAAAATTAAAAATTGGCTTTACAACCCTATTAACCATAATTTCAAATTTATAATTGCAAATCCTACAAACAAGAATACATTCTTAAAAAAAACATTTACATCATACATTCCGGCAATTTCATTCATTAATGATGATAAACAAACTTGAATAAATTAATAATTATTAAAATAATTCGCAATTGAATTGAATACATTTAAAATTGCAAATTATATTCGGATACAATATATAAATAATATAGAATGAATTAGCATTCTTGAAAAGAAAGAAAATAACTTACCACCGAATGAAATTCTTCAAATTCGCTTTCCAAATTTGCTATAAAATATCTTCAACTCATGCAAAGGATGCTCAATGGGTGCGTGATTAGAAACGAAGGTGTGTTTTTCCTTAAAAAGACAAATTTCAGTGTTTTTTCCGCGTATTCTACGTCAGACGAGTTTAAGGCTCAGACTCGCCGAGTATTGGTGAATATTCACCAAATATTCACGGCAAATATTTGCCAATACTCAACAAGTCCGAGTTGGCAAGTTTTCCTTGCAAGTATTCAGGTTGTCAAAGTTTTGGCGAGTACTCATCGAGTTTTCCTACTATGATCCTACCCATTCTTCCCCCATTGTAGAATAATTACAATTTTTTCTCTTTCTTTAGGACTTATGACATAGGTGTTTATCTAGTTTATTTTGTTATATGAGATCATGCCGAACAAGATATGAATCCTAGAGCTGAACTAGGAAAATGCAGCTGAGACAATGAATTTTTGTAAAGGAAAATTTGAACTCCATATTGAGACTGAAGATATGATACACGAGAAAGCATTGGATTCTCTTATAGAGGTATGTCCTCTCCTACCTGCCGCCACATTTCATTAATAAAAATTTAGTACGGAAGAGTGGTGATATCAAAGTGCCACATATATGTTACAGTTACAAATTTGACTAGACATTTCACTAACATAAAGAACACCATAGTATAACTATGTAAGATGTCATCAGGAGGGTAAACATAACTGCTCATCATTTTCTGCTTAGAAGCAAATTGTTGCCAAGTTCTATTATAGATGTGGAAATTTGTACATAAATTTGGATTGGGATAGGCACTTGGCTCTCGAATGCAAGCTTCCTTCCCTGTATATGAGATATGGTGTTATGTGTCTATTTTGGGCTGTCTTGGTCGTGGCCTTTTTCTCAATCATCTTGTCTTCAATGTGATGCGGTTGGATTCTAGAATAATATCTTGAGAATGGACTATCCATACTAGTATCAGAAATAAATGAGAGATGGAGAGAAATAGAGAAGGTACAACCTGAACTGCAGCTGTAGAGACTACTGTAGGCATGATGTTTTTTATTACAGTCAAGAATACAATTACAAGGCAGTTGTGACTGGTTCGAAACTTCCAACCATCTAACTACTTAACCACATATCACCACTTAACCATTTATATGTATTAATACCCCCTCTTAATGACAAAACCAAAAATCCAAGTTTGTCTCTAAATATTATGAAGAGACTAGTATCAAGAGGTTTAGTCATTATGTCAGCAGTCTGGTCTTAAGTAGCACAGCAATGAAAAATGTTTTCGTTATAAACTGTCAATTGTAGTGATGATGAGCCTTTATGTCTTTGGATGTGGCATGCTAAACTGGGTTTATCACCAACTTCAAGATACTCTAATTTTTATAATAGAGTGGGATAGATGCAGTCTGAGCTAGCTGTAAACCAGCCACTATTCTTCTCAACCACAATTCCTTGCAGTCATCATGTCAGCAATCTGGTCTTAAGTAGCACAGCAATGAAAAATGTTTCCGTTATAAACCAACTGTCAATTGTAGTGATGATGAGCCTTTATGTCTTTGGATGTGGCATGGTAAACTGGGTTTATCACCAACTTCAAGATACTCTAATTTTCATAATAGAGTGGGATAGATGCAATCTGAGCTAGCTGTAAACCAGCCACTATTCTCCTCAATCGCAATTCCTTGCAACTTGCACTAACAGCTGCCTTGTGTTCTCCTTAAGTGAAAGATAAAGCAACAATATATTGCAGCTTGATTTTCCACGAAACAATTCCCGAATTCAAAGATGAAGTGTAATGAGTAGTTGATCTCTGAGTATCAGCTGAATCATCCCAATCAGAGTCTGTGTATCCTGACAACTCGAAGTTTTCTGATCTCTGGTACAATGTGCAAAAGTCAAGTGCTTCTTTGACGTATTATAGAACATGTTTTGCTGGTTGCCAGCAAATTGATTTCTGTAATGGAAAAACCAAGAGGTAACTAATAGAAAAACATAATTCCACCCGAGTGGATGTAAGATAGATCAAACTTCCCATGAGCTGTATGTAGAGTGATTCATTGACCAGTGATGAATCATCATAGGCTGAAAGTTTCATGCCAACCTCCATAGGTATAGAACATGGACTTCTCTCAGTCATTCTAAATTTATCCAAGAGTGTTCTGGCATGTTTAAACTGTCATGAAGATAGTATGATCAAATTGCCAAAAATCTACAGCTAAGCAATAATGTAGGAGACCTAATTTGGTCATGTAAAAATCAGGACATAAATCAGATTTATCTTGTTGAAGTGCATTGGCCCTTCTACCAATGATGCAAGATCATCATCGTAGACTAAGTATCACCATGTTAACACTCGCTTTTGACATACAGATTTGGATCAGAAAGAAGTCTTTTGAATTCAAAATCTGGGAGATGCCAATCACTCTTTATGTACCAAGCACGTGGTGCTTACTTAAGTCATTAGAAGGACTTTATGAGCCTCAAACCTGATGGCCCCTATTCGGTACACAAAATCCTTTGGGCTATACCCTATAAACTTCCTTGTCCAAATCTTCATTTAAGGAGGCACTCTTCATATCCATCTGATACACCTTCCAACCAAATTAGGCAGACATGGACAAACCCAACCAAAAGTTGACCATCTTAGTAGAAGGAAAAAACATCCTTTGTAATGTCCCCATTTTCCAACTTAAGAGCATGATTTGTGTTAAGCACAAGATAATACTGAGAGGTGGGGGTGAATCCTCTCAGTATTATGATATTCTTTTAAATTTAACACTTAATCTTAGATTTGTAATCACAATTAATCAGTTTCACAGTGAATATATCAAAGCAATCAATGAATGCAAAGCAAACCAACACACTGCAAATAGACACAAATTTACATGGAAACCCTTTTGGGAGAAAATCACAGAGAAAATCTTCTTTATTATATTTCTTAAATGTTTGTAGGCACCAACCTACGGGAGACACCAATTCCCAAGTTACAATTTTGTAGGCACCAACCTACAGGAGCACCAACCCCTTTTTGCTGAGCACCAACCCCTTTTTGCTAAGCACCAACTCAGCAAGAGACACTGATCTCTTCAAATATGAAGGCACCAACCTTCCTTACGAAAAACAAATTCTTTCCTATCTTTTATGTTGTTGCTGCTTTAACAGATGATAGAACAAAAATGCTGCTAAGAATATTCTTTTGATTTATTTCAGTCTCTTCACATATATAAATCGCTGCAACTCTTAATTAAAAATAAAGCTACCCTTCACTCCTTTTTATATTTCATATTCTGCTCTTCTTCTTCTCTCCCTTAAACTTGAATGAAGCACTCAAATTGCTTACCTAAACCAAATGATTCCATCTCCTTATATATCCTTCTCACATCCTTTCGAAAAGACACATCGTTCCAACCGACACAACCTTTCCATTAACACAACTTAATTAAGTGCATTAGTCGGCTAAAACCAAAAAATAATTAATGCAGCACATAATTATTAAATGCACATTAAACAATGCAATTAACCACTTGATAGGAGCGCTGCCCCTCCTTAGACAAATCACTGTTATCATTAAATCACTACCAGCCATCATTAAATCTTTTTTTTCACCATAAAACATGGCATATAAACACCTTAAAATGTTGATATCTCTCTGTTATGTACAACTGTGTATATCTCGCTTATACCATGATAATCCTTATGCAAAAACGCTTCTTTTCATGTATTTAAACTTTCGTTTTCTACCCTTCTATACTGCTGGTTATTTCCTTTACTTTCTACCATTTCCATCAAAATCCATCAACAGTTCCGTCAGCTTCCGTTACATGATTCCGTTAACCAAAGACATCAATGATTAAGCCTTTGACATGAATGACAATATTTCCAACAATCTCCCCCTTTGTCTGATGGCAACCTTCCAAAAAAACTTCTTCCTTTTTGCAACGCCCCCTTGCTATAACTCCCCCTTACTATCATTCTCCCCCTTTGACATCAATGGCAAAGGGTCAATCTAGGAGCTGAATATTGCATTGTTTAGCTCCCCCTCAACTGATGCTTCTCTTGGTTTTTCAATGGGAAGAAGCAAAGGATATTACTCCCAACTTTTGCTGTAGATATTTAAATGTCTCTTTTGGAAGTGGCTGGGTGAAGATATTTGCTATCTGTTCAGATGTAACAACAAATTCCAACTTTCCTTGCTTTTCTGCCACCTGCTCTCTTAAAAAGTGGTATTTTATGGGAATATGCTTTGTCCTGGTAGGTCGACATAAATCCGTATGAATTAGCTCTGGTGGTTTGGTGGTCGAATACTCCTCCATTCTAAACCTTGCTCTGGTTTTCTTTCCATGCTGACATTGCTTGCATAGAGTACTTGTAGGTTTCGTTACCTTAGGCATATCCCGCATAGCTTGCTTGTTGCTGATTTTCACAAGATTATCAAAATTTATATGCCCCATCCTTTTATGCCATAGCCAACTCTCTTCAACTTGACTTAGACAACATTTCTCTCCTTTTAATTCTCCGAGCATGTATAGGTTATTTGTGGTTCTATGTGCATCTGCTACTAACTCTCCCGTGTCTGCTTTCCTTATCTCACACCCTTCAGCATAAAATTTAAGTGTGTGTTCTTGATCACACATTTGGCTTACACTTAAGAGATTATGCTTTAATCCATCAACATATAAAACATTCTTTGTTTTTGTTTCACCATTATCAAGACTCGGCGTACCTTTTCCAACAATCTTTGCTTTAGCGTTATCACCGAATTTCACCGTAGCTTAATTTACTTTCTTTAATGAGATGAACTTACTTTTATCTCCGGTCATATGTCTTGAACATTCGCTATCAATGTACCACAACTGCCCTTCATCCTATGCATGGAATGTTGTTTGAACAAGCATAGATTTCTCTTTATCTTTCTTGCAATATGTCCATAGTTGTTGCAGTTATAACAAACAATATCTTCAACATAGTTCGATAAAGGAGCAAAGGAGTTGTAATTTCTATTTGAGAATCCATACACACCTTTGTTCTTTATATTGTTGTCTCTCGCCCGTATTCTACAATCTATTGCTTTAGGACCAAAATGATTACAATAGAAGCAATAGCCATAGAAAGAATTTTCAAACCTGGACATGTGAGTATATCTTGGAGGATTTGGTCTTCTAAACTTGTTCTCATCTTTGCTTTCCTTGTAAGAAGTGTTGATCTTCATGAAGCTCTTCTCCCTTTTCAACTCTTCATTCTTCATAGGTTCCTTGAGTGTCTCTGCATAGGTCTTTGACTTCTTTTCTCTTGTCCCTTGTAATGCCCCCCTTCTAGGATCAATAAAAATACAACACTCACAAAGTAAACAACACCACGAGTGATTAAAAATCAGATTCAAACTGCATAAAATCAGACCCCAAATTATCAATACAACCCAAGCATGACCCAGCTGTAAAAACATTGGGAGTTACTCCCAAATGCCTTCACACTTATCACTGCCAGGTATGTCCATTTAGATCATTTATAACGTGCCAAATTTGTGCATCATCACAATGAAATATGAGCTTGCTGACTGTAAACACTCAACAATATGTATTAAACATATGGATTTGGGTCCTCCTAACACAGTTTGCTACCACAGACCTCAAACATTGCTTGATTAAGTATAAAATGTATTGCAACAATACTCAGTATTCCACAAAACATCTAGATACTTTGGGCCTTCAACAAGCATTCCCAACACTTAAAACCCAGTCGCTGATGTCTGAGAAGAATTGACAGATTTGTATGAATGAAAATCAATTAATAATCATGTGAAGTAATGACCAAACTTGTGGGGATATTGTCATGCATTCAAACTTGATAAATCCACACCAAATGAAGCAAGCAATCAGTCCACAATCACTGTAGAAAGAGTCACTGTAAATAAGAGAGTAAATACTAGTCAAATCACTTCGAAAATGGCTCAAGAGTGTTGCCACACGTGCCCAGATTGTCGCTGCACATGAGCAGACAGAGATCGGAATATTTACCATTCAAACATTCCATAAATACTCAGGCATAGATTGCTGCATTATAAGAGTTATAAACCCTAGTCGTGCCACTTCATAATGCATTTAAACAATTCTATAGAGTTCACTGAGGTGCAAGAGATCACATACAGTCAGCCAATCGAATCACATAGGAAATTGTATTTAAATCAGTCCTTAAATCATCATAATTCCAATCGCTGCAACTGGGATGAATTTCATACATCAAATACACAAATATGAATAGATCTCAGTTACTTCACTTCAAGGAATAACCGAACTCCAGTTGGTCGATTTTACCTAAGCTGTCGATTTTACCTAAGCTATCACCTACAAAATAGCTCACACATATCAATAACAAGTTGCCAAAGCTTAGGAAAGGAACACTCCAACCAGTCGACTTGCAAAAGTACTCCAAAAACACTTATTTCTTTATCACAAACCAGCTGCTACAGTGAATCGCTACAGTAAAAAAACATGCAGATTTCAATGGTAACCTTCATCTAAAAAGTCACTAAAGCCAAATACATGGATCTCACTTGAGATTGCACAAATAGCTTCTTCAAATTGATCTTCAATAACCAGCTACAAAAATCTCCCAAGCATGAGAGAGAGAAAGAAAACATCAATGGGCATGCATCCCAACTCCAAGCATGGAGTGTCAAATTAATCATATCATAACATAATCATAATAATGATCCTAACACTCCTTTTATAAGCAAGGAGGCACAAAATTTGAAATCCCTAGGAGGGAAATTATTAAATAAAAGCAATTTATTTCCCCTAAGTGTGGCGTCCCCTTTTCAAAGGGTGATTTTATCAATAAAAACCACTTAAATATTTATTTAATTAATTCCCCATTTAATTTTTATATTTTGGGAATTAAATTAAATAATCTTCACAATTAAATAATTATTGCTTCAGGCAATAATATTTAATTATTTAATAAAATTGTTCCCCTTGCAACATCCCAAAGCCCACGGGGAAAGATAGGCTAAGGGTCTTCAAAAATGGGGACATTGCATCCCTTTCGACGACTCTATATCTTTTGTGTTAGTGGCGTCTTGTCTTTCCGTATATCCAAGACCAGTCTTGTCGGATGTTGACTTCTGTCGGTTTAGAATTTCATCTAGTATCTCAGTACTTTTCTCGAATTTTAGATTACTTGTAACTTTAGCATTTGATTTTTCCAAGTCCTTTCTCAAAGCAACAATCTCTGACTCGCGCTTTTCACAATCTTCTTCCTTAATCCTTATCTGATTTCTTAATTCTTCTTCAACTCGTTTTGCTTCTTCCATTTGGGTTTTTAGATCCACGATCATCTTTCCTGATTCTTCAAGAGATTGTGATATCTTATCTTCAAAGTTACGATCTTCTTCTTCATACTTTAGGAGCTGTAACTTTTGTTTCTGATTTTTCTTTATAAGAGTTTTCAACTCTCCCAAGGCACATATAAGTTCCTCTTCAAGATTCACTTCACCTTTTTCTTCCATGTCTTCATCTCTTTCTAAGTCATCTTTTATAGCCATGAATAATATTTCTTCATTATCGCTATCTGAGTCACTTATCCCACTTTCTTCAGATGATCTACTACTTCCTTTTGAATATAAGCTTTTCTTTTGCTTTCCAAATCTTTTCTTGCCTTTGCTTTGCTTGAATTTAGGTTTGTTTTCCTCATCATCGCTATCTTCTATCTCTGGACACTTAGCTGCAAAATGACCAATTTTACCACAATTAAAACATTTAAATGGTAACTTACCTTTGTACTTTCCAGATCCTTTCTTTAACTTTCGAATGAACAAGGCTTCTTTCTCATCTTCTTCGCTGTTTGAGTTCTCATTCGACTCAAGTTCTTTGATTTTTTCTTTCTTTGAGACTTTGAATGCAACTTCCTTCTTTGATGGTTTATTTGACTCAGTCCTCATTTCATACGTGATCAGTATTCCATGTAGTTCGTCCATGCTCAAGTTATCAAGATCCTTCATTTCTTCAATCACAAACACCTTAGCATCAAATCTTAATGGTAGAGACCTTAGAATCTTTTGAAGGATCATGGATTCTTCAATCTTTTCGCCTAACCCTCTTATGGCGTTGACAACCTCATCCACATGAAGAAGATAGGCTGCAACATTCTCCTCATCCTTCATTTTCAAGCTCTCAAATTGTCTCCTATGAGTTTGAAGCTTAGCCCTTTTAACCTTGTCATCACCTTCGTAGATAGTTTGAAGTTTGTCCCATATCTCCTTTGCCGTGTCACATTGCATTACTTTAACAAACTCAGATTCTGATAGGCCACATAGGATAGCATTCATCACCTTGGCATTGTTTTCAAAAGTCTTCTTTCCGGCTTGATCTGTCGGTGGAACTAATGGGATTGTATATCCAACTCTTACTAATTGCCAAATATCAAACCCTAGTGCCATTAGATATGTTTTCATTCTTATGCTCCAAAATGCATAATTTGTTCCATCAAACAATGGAGCCTTGTTTGAAGAAAAACCTTCTTGTACTTGATGAGTAGCCATATGTGCTTCTGAGATCTACCTTCCAATTGTTAGATTGTTCCTGAAGGCACACGCTCTGATACCAATTGTTAAGCACAAGATAATACTGAGAGGGGGGTGAATCAGTATTATGATATTCTTTTAAATTTAACACTTAATCTTAGATTTGTAATCACAATTAATCAGTTTCACAGTGAATATATCAAAGCAATCAATGAATGCAAAACAAACCAACACATTGCAAATAGACACAAATTTACGTGGAAACCCTTTCGGGAGAAAACCACGGAGAAAATCTTCTTTATTATATTTCTCAAATGTTTGTAGGCACCAACCTATGGGAGACACCAATCCCCAAGTTACAATTTTGTAGGCACCAACCTACAGGAGCACAACCCCTTTTTGCTAAGCACCAACTCAGTAAGGGACACTGATCTCTTCAAATATGAAGGCACCAACCTTCCTTACCAAAAACAAACTCTTTCCTATCTTTTATGTTGTTGCTTCAACAGGTGATAGAACAAAAATGCTGCTAAGAATATTCTTCTGATTTATTTCAGTCCCTTCGCATATATAAATCGCTGCAACTCTTCATTAAAAATAAATCTTCCCTTCACTCCTTTTTATATTTCATATTCTGCTCTTCTTCTTCTCTCCATGAAACTTGAATGAAGCACTCAAATTGCTCACCTAAACCAAATGATTCCATCTCCTTATAGATCCTTCTCACATCCTTTCGAAAAGACACATCGTTCCAACTGACACAACCTTTCCATTAACACAACTTAATTAAGTGCATTAGTCGGCTAAAACCAAAAAATAATTAATGCAGCCCATAATTATTAAATGCACATTAAACAATCCAATTAACCACTTGATAGGAGTGCTGCCCCTCAGACAAATCACTGTTATCATTAAATCGCTGCCAGCCATCATTAAATCTTCTTTTTCACCATAAAACATGGCATATGAACACCTTAAATGCTGATATCTCTCTGTTATGTACAACTATCTATATCTCGCTTATACCATGATAATCCTTATGCAAAAATGCTTCGTTTCATGTATTTAAACTTTCGTTTTCTACCCTTCTATACTACTGGTTATTTCCATTACTTTCTACCATTTCCGTCAAAATCCGTCAACAGTTCCGTCAGTTTCCATTACACGATTCCGTTAACCAAATACATCAATCATTAAGCCTTTGACATCAATGACAATATTTCCAACAATTTGGACTTCTTGCCATTCCCTTTTCCATGACAAAGAAGTGAAGTGAACGGGAAAAGGAAGTGAACTCTTATTGCACTTTTATTTTCTAATTTAGTGTGTTCTTTTTAGCAGGTGGGTTGGGTTTGGTGCATTAATGAAGCCAATTAAAAGATTAAAAGAGCTCTTTATGGGTTGGCTTTGTAATTTTTGGGCTTTGGCGCCAAAGATAAGGTATAAAAGGAGTTGAAGGGCTTCATTTGGGGCATTCACTTTTGGCGCATTTTCTCTAAATTGGACTTTTGGGCTGTTTGCTCATTGTCTTTCCACATTTGGGTGAAAATCTAATTGTGTGGCTTTCCAAGAAGGACAAAAACCCTTCCTGTGGTCGTTGGAGGATGAAAACCTTCCATCCTTGGTTGAAGTGAAGACACATTGAAAACCTTTTTGTAGATTTGGTTAGTGGAGGATCAAAGAAGACATCTATAGACATTTGCATGCATTTTAGATCCATTTCTAGTTGGAGCGACTAGGGTTTGAGGGTGTTTGGGTGCCTTCTAGGGCACAAGTTGCAAGTTTGATTTCATATTCTGATTCAACATAATTTAGAAGGCCGGAATCTCCATTTTGATGAATTTTGGCAAAGGTTTACTATTTTTCCTAGCCTTCGGTTTTGGCTAGTCTGCTGCTGTTCTAAATAATTAATTCTAGCAGTAAAATCAAATATTCGTTCAATCTTTTGATGTATTTATGATTTATAAATATTTCCGTGTCTAGATAAATTGATTCGTGGCATTCTTCATTGATTTACATAGTGAAAAGTGGACTTGAATTCCTTAGACAGTTTGCTGCCCTTGGAGATTGCTGATTTTAGATTGGTTTTCAGTTATTATCAATTTGTTGTGTGGATAATTAAAGGTGTTTCAAGATCAGATCTGTTCGGGACAGCCGGTTAACCCTTTTTTTCCATTTTCAGTCCCAAAAGGGACATTACAGTGGTATCAGAGCTCGGATCTTCACAAGTTTGAGGGTTTCTTGTGGGAAGAAATCATGGACAGATTGATGAAGGTGCAAGGAAGGCTAGCGGATACCTTGGACTCTCTTGCTTCCACCATGCAAAACCTACAAAGAGGAAGGACATTCAAGGAAGAACCTAGGGTTTCAAAAGTCAACAAGGTTGCAACTAGCTTTGAGGAGTATCAAACCCTTCCGGAGGACATTTGTGATGCCCTATCATTTTCCGAGTTTGTAGGATGGAGAAAAGATAGAGTGAGCATTGGAACTTGGTCCAAGCCCCGGGCCATGCACAAGGGTCATGGGAAAAACATCCCAACCTTTGAAGAAAAGAGCGCCATCTTGTGGGATAAACAAGGGGAGACTACGAAGCTTATTGAAGAGGGAATCAAATTCCCAAGTTCGCTAGGAGAAGAGGGGCATGCTTATTCCCCCAAGGATAAAGAAGAGGAAGGTATATTGCAGCAGCTGGTTATGGAGAGGGAGCAGCCCTTGGGAGAGTTAGAACTCCCCAATCCTCTTGCCACGATTGATCTCTTGTTTAGTTTTCCTAACAGCACCTTAAGGACACAAAGGTTTGATGAAATAGTGGGGCACGAGCCAAGGAAAGAGAAGGAGATCAATGAGCATACAACTCAAGAACCGCACCTTGGAGGAAAGGGAGCCATAAAAGATGAAGATTCAACTCTTACTCCCATTCTTATTCCGGATATTTGACATTATGAGGTAATTGTGGATCATTGTTTGGTGAATACTAATTTTGTTTTGGCACATGATGAATTCAGACATGAACAAGTGGGAAAAGAGAAAGGGAGGTTTGGAAACCCTTGTCCGAATAGATATGAGGACAACAAGCTTGCTGGAATTTTTATAAAAATGGTAAAAAATGAGCATAATGATGAAGAATTGAGCCTTGGTAAAGGCCACAAAGGCATCCCAAGCTCAAACAATCAAGATATAGAGATAGTTCAAAAAGGCGAAGCTCATTTGATTGGAGAATGATGACAAATATGCCGCCCACGGTTGATATGATGATCAGTCTCAACTGTGAGAGTATACCCTCAAATGGCAAAGAGGAAACCTCAAGCCATGAGACCAATGACGATGGAAACAGTCAAGAAGGTGAATGACACCATCCACCACTTGCAAAAAGTGCCGAGTGTAAAATGCAAGCTTGGGGCTGAGCGACTGAGAAGGAGCGGTCCAAGTGACTTGGATGTACTGCCTATAAATAACTTTTTGACAGCTCTAATGATGACATATTTTAAGGAAAGAAGTCTAAGAGGGGCATCCGAAGAGTACCCAAAAGGAGATAACTTATCAATAGAGATGTTGATAACTAGAAGAGCAAGATTTTCTTTTTCTTTTGCATCAATATCTCTACTAATGATTACCTTATTGGTAGAAATGTCAAGAAGTCTATAAGCCTTAGATCACTCACTATAGTCAGCAAAGAAATATCTACTACTTGTGGAATTTAACTTACCCTTGTTGCCGCTAGGATCCAAAACATAAGTACTTGAGCCAAAAATTTGGAGATGAACCATCACTTCTTGAAGTCGTCAACAAGGTATTTTTCACAATTTTATAGTTGTTTTTTGAGCCTTCTATTGTAGTCTTGTACATTTTTATGTTAATCCTGTTAGGTATTTTAAATTTTTGCGACAATGAGAATTGTCGTCTCTTAGGAGCTTAAATTCCTTCTTGAAGGTTTGTTGCAGTCTCTCCCATGTTGCCTTATCAATTGTTGGCGTGGTCTGTAAAATAATCAATAGCTACTTCCTGAAGTGTGGCTGGAAAACACCACAACTAGTGATGCTCATTTGTTTGCCTATTGGCAATTGAGATTGTGATGCATGTCCTATAATGTTGAACCAAATCTTCAGATCCCTCTGTAGTAAGTTTCGGCAGATTTTACTTTCCTAGAGATGGAGTTGATAGGCTGCCCATGGTTGTGGGAAGTGGTTGGTCTCGATTTGGCTCTTCAAATATGATTTTTCTCCGTCGGAAGGTTGGTGCCGAATGTTCCTCTATTGGGTCTAGTGATGCAAATGGTAGTTTCTTAATAAAGTGTTTGGGGCATGCTTCTCATTTATGAGACACCCCCTTCTTTGCTAGAATTAGTACGTTAGTCAATATTAGTTTATGTGGATAGGTTGATAGTTGTTCATGGGTATTCCCTAATGCAAGGTAGGTAATTCGGTTGGCTGCTTGAGTTCGGTATGTAGAAAAACCTATTTAAGCTTGTATATAAAAGAATGAAATACTGAGCAGTTCTATTATATAATAATTTTTTCAATTAAATAAAATAATGTAGTTTTTGTCTGAACTACGGTATCAAAGCATTGAAGCTTCCATTGAAAATGGGGTGTGAGATGCATGGTGGATGAAGCGTACAAATGTGAAGAACAGGAAACTCAATTTAATAATGGAGCGTTGATGAGAGTATAGAGGATTTCAATAAATTTGTAGCTGTAAATTGTTGATGTCAATCTCCTTGATTTTTATTCCTTTTTTTATTTTTTAATTTTTTTTTTTTTAATGTATTTGTGTGGCTAGCAAATGTGCCTGAACAGTTGGGAAAATGATACAAACTGCTGCCTGTAGCGCTGAAAACATCTGTCATTCCTTTATAGCCATTCAAATCTGCCGGAAAAGGCATTACTTTGGCTGAAAATTGCTATCGGGGCATTGAAATCTGTTCAAACTTCTTCCTGAAGCATTTTGTGTCCGCCTGGGGTGTGAATATTGCTGAAAACTGCCTATAGGTGTGTCTGGGTGTAAGAATGGCTGAGAATTGTTATCGAAATACTTTCTCAAGCATTAGAACAGCAGAAAATGAGTTTATTTCTGCCTGGCAAGCATGTAGAGACAAGATCATTTCCTGTGGTGCTGATGATCCTTCCTTGAGGCGCTTTTCCATCTGTAAAAAGATTTGGAACAGCCGTGTATGCTTTAAATTTGCTGAATGACTTATAATATCTGCAAAGGCATGAATATTTGCTGAAGAGGCTGTGGTAAAAGAAACACATGGTTTATTTATTTTGATGAAGAATTTATTCTATTTGGCACTTTGTGGGCTCGAAATGAAAAAGAAGTGCATTTTAAAAGCTGATGTAGGTGTGATTCTTTTGCTGCAAATTTGTTACTGCCAATTATGCACTCTTATAATCTTTGACTTGAGACTTCAACAAAACATGTGTTGGTTATATGATTTGTGCATATAATAACTCAATTGGATGCATAGTTGAGTTGGCTGAAAAGATATGTGAATGCATTTTAACAATGTGGTCTTAAGTTCAAAACTCATTGTTTTATTGAGAAAGGAAGTTGTTATGTACAGATTTTACATTACAAATCTTGTGAATGTTTGTAGTCCAAGTGGCAAGCTGTTTTTTGTAAGGTGTTTGTAGTACTAAGAGTTTTAAAGTTCAAAAACCTTTTCTCTAGTTTTTTGCTCAAACTTTCTTTCGAAGAAAAGGAATTGTTTTTAAATATATTGTTTGAAGGAGTTGATATGAGGATCAAGTACTAAGATCCCCTTCTAATTTTTCCGTGATATGTGTTGAAAATTGAAATGCGTAGTTTCTCTGAGAACACCATGAATGTAACACTGCACTTTCCTGCTGCCAGTACCGTTGGAGACAAACATACTATATCTTGTGGTTCACATGTCCCTCATGATCAACATAGCTAACAGAGATGGAAGAGACCCATCTTGAATTAGCTACTAGCTCAACGAAGAATGATAAGTTATTGATATAATTTATAGAATTATCACCTCTTATCTGATGGGGTGGAAGACATTTTTTTAATGTTTTGATAATTCTTCGGGTGATTGTATGCTGATGGGGTTGTAAGCACCAGTGTTTGAAAAGTGGTCAGAGTTGTCAGGTATTAGGTAAGATGTACCTTACATGAGGTGCAAAATTATCATTGAGATAGGGGTTAATGTGGTTGGGTATTCCCATAATGATGTTTATACTGCAGTTTAGGTAAGGATGATAAGAGAAATCGTGAATACTGCACATTCATCATCTTTGTGTTATGTCAGAGGCTACGTGATTTCCAGTAGGCACAAAGCAAAAGAGGTCACACTGTGGTTGCAATAGATGTGTTGACACAGGTTGATTACTGCTACATGTACAAGTTGTTAAATGGAAAGTTGTGGAAGGTGTTGTTGGATAGCTTTAGAATCATATCTCTCTACATCATCTTCATTACCCCTTTTAAAAGGGGGTTTGTTACATCAAACGATCCAAATGTTGTTAGTTTCTTAATAAAGTGTTCGAGGCATGCTACTCGTTAATGAGATGCCTCTTCTTTATCAAAATTAATATGTTAGTTAGTAGTTGCTTTTGTTAATAGGTTGATAGTTGTTCACATGTATTCTCATATGCAATTTAGGTAATTAGGTTGGGTGGTTGAGTTTGGTATGTATAAAAGCTTATTTAAGGTTGTATGTAAGAGAATGAAATATTGAGCACTTCCATCATGTAATATCTTTTTTCATTAAATAAAATCACGTAGATTTTGTTTGAACATCCTCTTCTCTCTTGACACTATCAAACACATCCCTATACTTGACCCTTCCTTCAACAACGGTCTATACACTATTTTGTTCACCATAATGTTTGCTTTCTGTGCTACCCCCTCCAACTTGTCGTTTGGGTTGCTTTGGTGTTTTTGACTCTATATTTCAAATAGCAGATATTCAATTCCATGGATATTTGTTTTTTACACGGCTATTTCTTTTTCCGTCAAGAATTTGCTATTAAAATCTATCTTGGAAAGGATTCCCTCAAAAGGAGGGGTTTTAGTCAAATCCTCATTGGATCTTTTGCAGGAATTACAGGCCATATCTAGTTGGCAAGGTCAACACTTCATCTTGAAGGGGCATTTGTCTTGTAATCTCCATCCACTGTGAACTTGTGAGTGGTGTACGTTGTTTTGGTAATGTCTGAATCCTTTCTTGGTATTGGCTTCGGCTCAAGCTTCAGCTTTGGCTAATGTCTCTTAGTTGCCTCAAGGGTGTTTTGAGTGGCCACCTCTCATAGCCTTTGTATTTTCTCTTGTTGCTCCAAGAGTCTAGTAGACCATTGAATTTCTTAGTCCACTCCGCTACCATGTTGTCTCATTCTCCTACCTTTGTTTAGGATCAATGACATTAATAGTTCCGGTTCAACATTGATCTTATGATCACCTCTCCTCGTACCATTGTAAAATTTGTTGTACTTCACGGTCTCATTCAGCACAAAGATCTTGCAAAACAATATTGTGTGGGGAAAGGAGTATAGGTAAATGAACAAATAGTCTACAATTTTGTTGTCACTGCCAAGTTGCCCCAAATAGAATATATCAACACTTTGGTATTCTTCGATTCTTTTTTAATATGCTCACTTAGAGAGAGGTCCCACATTTATTTAAAATCTCTAGTGATGTCATCTTCTTTGTGTTTATTAGTTTCAACTGCATCTTGAATCGGTTGACGATTGACTTGTTCAATCCGTTATGTTTCCATCATATGATGTGTTGTCGTTAATAAGTTTTATTGATTGGCGCTCATTTTCAACTCGACTTCACAAAGGCAATGACACTAAATATGTTTGCCTTTAAAACCACGCTACCAAAGGAACATCAATTGTAAAATAGTAAATAGTAAATACACACAACAATGAAGCATATAAAAACATAGAGAATAACTTCATATCATAAGCAATACACAATATAAGTGTTCGTACATGGAGGATCTATTACAGAATGCCCTCACTCTAGCATGTAACATTCTATTTATATGATAAAAGAGTCAAAGTTTTTCAGTAATACACAACCATCAACGACTGAATATAACCAAAGAGAATCATTACAAGACTACTTAAAGCCAACAAGACAATAATCATAACAAGGTTGGCTACAAAACAATACTTCCATTTTTTGCAATGGTCTTCACCTAGGTCACAAGGTTTGTGTTCATGTTTAGGGAGGATAAAATTCAAAACCAGTTTGAAAACTAATCAAATTTGTGTTTAATTTTGATTAATATAAATCTACATTTCTTATTTTTAAAATAAGAAATAAATGCACAAGAATGTAAAAATAGACGAATATAACCAAATAGCTTCAAAAACCATGTAAGAAGATGTCAAAACATATAAATAATGACAAGTTGATCAAAATAGAGCATTGTAAACATGTGAAATCCCAATTTAAAAGATGGTTTCTGTTTTCAAAAACTCAGAGTCTAGATTCTAAAGCATTTGAGACTCTTCTCATACTTTCAATGGACTGCTCCCTATTTTTTTACATCAAAAAAGCTCAAAATCATCAAGACCACTTGGATTAGCTGGCTTAATATCATTACTGCTAGATTCACCACTGAATTCATCTTGTTGAAGCAAGTCCATATCATCCACATCTATCATGTCTTCTGAAATGGGTTGGATTTGTGAAGATGAGGTAGATGAGTCTTTGATCGTTTTGTTCATAGACAACCGTATTTTGCTGTGAATATAAACCAGATCTCCCACCCGCCTAGGCAAAAAATTGTTCCATTCTTTCAACTACATGTGGTCAAGTAGTTCTAATTCCTTTCACAAGGTCACAAACTTGGTCCTTGA
This sequence comes from Taxus chinensis, assembly GCA_019776745.2. Lineage (NCBI taxonomy): Eukaryota > Viridiplantae > Streptophyta > Pinopsida > Cupressales > Taxaceae > Taxus > Taxus chinensis. Next base: position 511,303,601 of record CM034153.1, on the reverse strand, counting down.
CTCAATATTCTAGCAGCAAAGCATTGTGGTTCATGAGTATATTCTCCGTAGGAACTCTGCCATCTGTGTCCAACAACACTGGGACGTGACATATCATACTTGGGTGCTTGTATTCCAAACACCCCTACTTCTGGCTTGTATTTCCAACATTGATCCCCAATTTTACTTGCAATTGTAGAATATGGTTCAAACCTCCCGGTGGATTCATAAATTCCATCATGATATTGCCATCACCTTGTTTGTTTATTTGGAATAGTTTAGGCTCCAAATAATAAGCTGCTACATTCAAAGGGGTGTGCATCATCTTCTATCTTAATCAACTGTATCCTATACCTCGCTGTAATCAACTTCAAGTTATTGAATGCTTTTTGAATTGTTTCCTTGCAATGGTCCATACTTTCATAAAGCATAATGATACAAGGGCTATCACCATCAACCATGTGAAATACTTCAACAATCAATTCACATTGTTGAAATCTTTTTTACACTTTCCCCAAAAATTGATCTTTACAATTATTTGTTCTATGTTATTGCCTTCAAGACCTTTATAAAGAATTGAATTTTCCCACTCATTGGAACAAATAATCGACCTTAGAGTTTCTTTCTATTCAACCACTCTTTTCAAAGTGATATAAAGACAATCTTGCTTCACAAGCTCTTAACAATTGTTTGAATGCATGCTTATTATAATGTTCAATGTGTAGGCTATTTCTTACTTTTTGGCATTTGTAGATGAGTATTCCATTTGGCACTTAAAACCAAGACTTGATCTTGATATGAAATGATCAAATTTCCAAGGTATGGTCGAAAGATGCCATTTATTAACCGTGTTAAGGTAGTTGGAGCATTAATGATCCTAATGGGAAAAACCAACCATTTAAAGAGGCCAAATTATGTTTTGAAGGGAACTTTCCATGCACCCCTAGGCTCCATGTGAATTTGGTTGGTGGCTTAATGCTAACTCAATCTTTGTAAGATATTTTGACCGTTTTAGTTGGTTAATAATTTAATCAATTTGAAGAGAATGATATGTTAGCATGATTCATCTTCCTTCCTAGGTACAAGTAAAGCTGGTGATCCACAAAGAGATGTGTTTGAACAAATCTTGTTTTCCTATATGAACTATTTGAGTTGTCTTTTTAATCTTACCATTTCAATGATAGTTGCTCTATAAGCATACTAACCAGGAGCTACAATACTAAAATTAACTGAATTGAGTATTGAATGACGCTTATAAAATGAAGGCTCTAAGGCTGAAGACATCAAAATATAGGCCTACAAGTTTTTCTATGGCTCTTAGTGGCCAATTCTGTTTTTAGCTTGTTGATGATACATAGAACAATTTTAGTCAACTTAACATTACATTCTCAAATAAGGCACCTTATTGAGAAGGGTATGAACTGGCAGGTCTTTCCATCCTTGTATAGTTTGTAGGTGTTGTGATGACTATTATAAATGGCCTCTTTGTGTTGGTAGCAGCATTTTAAAAACCATCCGATTTGGAACTGGAATCAGACAGTTCAAAAAATATGACATAGACCAATAGAAAAACTGGCTCAGGGGACTAGTTCAATACCAAACTGGTCCAAACCAACTGTTCCACTTCAAACCGGTCCTGCACGGTAAAAAACGACTAGACAAAAAAACATTTTTCTTATAAAATCCAACTTTCAAGTTGGCCTTATTCAACGCTATACCCTAAAATAATGTTATAAAAAGACACCCCCCCTCTATTTTCCTCTCACCTCTCTCATTGAGCATTTGGAGTTTGTGGAGCTGCATTGAAGAGTTGTGATTTTGAATGAGCTTGAAGCTTGTTTGGCATTCCTTTTGGAATATTTGTGGTGGATTTGTCATTTACATTAGGAGGCTACAACCCATCTAAGAGATTGGAGGATTTCTTGACTAGATTCTTATGCCCATTGATCTTCATCTCATTCAAAGGTATGCTAAAAACATAAATCTGCCCGATTTTCCCTCTCATAAAATTGCAAATCTGAAATATATTTCTTTTTCTGCAAAAAAAATGATAGGTTTGCATATTTGTATTTTTAGATTTATTTGCATTTACAATGCCCCCCCGAGTCAGAGACTCTACAAGGAACTATGTTGATGTTGTTGATGATCAAGTGTTTTGCAAATATTATAATAATAGATAAGGGGGGGTGCATTCACAGATTGAAACAACACTTGGCTGGTCAAAGAGGCCAAGTTGCCCCATGTGATGCATCTGATATTGATGTCATTAGGTTGGAAATATAAAACATGCTTGAAAAACATAGAGAAGAGAAGGCTAGGCAAAAAGAGATGGAGAGCTGAAATAGAGAGGAAGAGGCAACATGCCCTGTCCTAGACAAGCACTAGTGTTGAAGGATCTCGCTCTGTAACCCTTCTATCGACTATTAGAGACCCCTTTCGGTATATGTCTCCCCCATCCACTCATAGTCAAGAAAACCGACCTCAAAAAATGAAAGACCATTCAAAGCTTTTTTCCCATCTTTCACACTTATTAGTGCCTCCATGCTGAATTAGAATATCAACCCACCTTAAGTTTAGATAACCATTGGAAGAAGCAAAATACAAAGACTTCAACTTTTGATGTACATTGCTAGATGGTGTTATGATGCAGATATCCCTTTCGATGTTGCCCACTCACCTTATTACTAGCCGATGTTTGATTCCATTGTTGCTGTTCGATAAGGGCTTCAAAGGCCCTAGTATGCATGACCTTGATAGGATCACTTTTAAAGAAAGAAGTTGCATCCATAGATGAATATTTGAAAGGTTGCAAATAGCTTCATGAGCCAAAATAGGATGCACTATCATGTCAGATGGGTGGAGTGATGGCAAGAAATCGCTACAATAACAAATTTTCTATGCCTCTTGTCCACAAGGTACAATGTTTTTGAAATCAGTAGATGCATCTGATAGGGTGAAAGATGCAAATTTATTGTTTCAGATCTTTTGGATGAAATTGTTTTAGAGGTGGGGGTGGAAAATGTTATACAAATCATAACAGATAATGCCTCTAAACTATGTTCTTGCTGGTAAGATGTTAGAGGCTAAACAAAAAACAATACTTTGGGCTCCATGTGTTGCACATTGTATAGATGTCATGCTTGAGGATATAGGGAAACCAAATTGGATCAGGAACACCGTAGATCATACCAAGAGCATTAAAAAACACATCTACAAGATTGCAACCACTTATGAGTATTGAACCTAGTGAGGAGAGAACACTGAGGGCAAAGAACTTGTTAGGCCAGGCTGTCACGAGATTTGCAACAAACTTCCTCAAGTTATGCAATCTCTTCTTTCCCAACAATAGAAAATTGAATAAGATATTTTCAAGTGATGAATGGAATTCATCTCAATGGAGTTGCAAACAAGATGGGAAAGAAATCAAAAAGAATTTTTTTGACAACTTGTTTTACAAAAAAAACAATAGAAGTTGTGAAAATTGTTGAGCCCCTTGTTAATGTGTTGTGGATGGTGGATAGGAAAAAAATGGCTATGGGTTACATTTATGAAGGTTATGGATCAGGCAAAGGAGCAAATAAGGGCAACATACAAAGATAGGGTAACTAAGTATGGGCCTATATGGGAGATCATCAGATAATAGATGGAACAATCAACTGCATCGGCCTATATATGCAGCTGGGTATTTCTTGAACCCGAAGGTATCATTACAAAGAGCTCAGCTTGGAGAAGATTAAACTAGGAGAAGTAAAAAATGGCTTGTACAAGTGCCTAGAGTGCATGGTCCCTAATGAGAGTCGGCAATAACTTGAGGTTCACTCGACAGATCAATTCCTTAAGTAGAGCCACATGGTACCTTTGGGAAAAACCTGAGCAAAGATTGCAAGGGAAGTTCATTTGGATTAAATTTTTTAATGCAATAATCATGGAATTTTTAGCATCAAGACTCAATCTTTATCTAATTATGTTGAATTACACTTTAGCCTTTAAGTTATAAGTTTCTATTTTACTTTTAATTTTTAACCGTGTTTTTAACTTGTATATCATCATTGTTTACTAATTAAACAAGTTCACACTTTTTATCACAACTCATTGAGTGGGATATAACCATCAAAATCCCTAGTACAGCAGTCCTCTTAATTGCAACAAGTTTGACAATTAGGATCCTGAAGCCAAACTTGCATATAGCTTCTAGAGAATGCAAGCACAACTGGTCCGTCTTTGAGATGGATGTGGTGCGACGAAGATAGAGAACATCGTTTAGACATCCTCAACGAGTTGCCATAGTATCTTGTCTAAAATAGCAGTTAAGAACCTTCGGTTAAGGCGCTAACCAAGATAAATGTGTGCGACCGAAGACTTGATAACATGATGGACATTGTCTTACGATGCTATAGTATCCAACCTCAAAATGGGTTTAGAGGAGAGTCGGGCGACAAATTTTGATCCCGATGACTTGGGGTGGATGGGTTTTTTGGACCATGAATCTGATGAGCCAGTAACAGCACCTGCTGCCACCCGTCACGAGACGACTAGTAGACACTAGTTAGCTACTCGTGTTACTCCCCGACCCCGTAAACACATACAGTTGTTGCAGATGTACCTGAGGATTTGGATGAGTCTAAGTCAGAATTCTCAGAGGCTTAGAAGATGATGATATTGATGAGGATGACCTTGAGGATCCTCAAATTTCCAGCAGTGGTGCAGAGTTTGATGATTGATCATTAAAAGATGTCATCTAGTTTATTCCATAGGCATGTTTTATAACTTGGTCACCCGTATTTGTAATGTATCAATGATCCCTACTGCATAATATGTTTTTTCTTGGAGTCTCGGCACTATGATGAGGACCCATTTAGAGCCGTCATTGTACTATGTAGCATCAAACTTGTTTCAAGGTCATCTCATATATGATCATATGCATTTGCGTATTGGACTTGGAGTCTGAGATGCCATTTTGCTATAACACACCAAATCTTACATATACAATATCATACCTAAGAGCAAACTTTGCATATGTGTTTGGTGTGTAATCATGGCTCTGACCATCATCAATTTGTTCCACCTTTCAAATGCTATTATTTTCATTAAAATATACTGAGAGTAATTTTGGGCACCCGTATTTTTTTTTAAGTCGGTTCATTAAGTTATGAACCGGTCCGGTTTCAGTTCGGTCTCCGGTCCGGACCTTGGCCGGTTCCGATTTTTTAATACTATTGAATACTCCAACCAACTGAGTTGCAACTAGGAGACAAATGCAACCTATTTATCTGTCAAACTGATATATTAAAAAACATTTGACATTGAGTTGATGTGACACATTGATCAGCTTTTTCCTGCCCATCGCATGTGACATGCACTATGTTTTATGGGGGCATGCATCCATAAAGGTGTATTTTATCGGGAGTTTAGCCGTTTGCCATGGTCAGAGCATAGGTACCTCAATAAGGGCAAGAGAGTTGGGGATTTCTAAGACTCCCAAGGGCTGCTTCCTCTTAGTAACCAGCTGTTGCAATATATCTTCCTACTTAACCTTAGAGGGATATGCATGTCCATCCTTGCATAGCGAACCAGGGAGTTTGGATCCTTCTTCCTCAAGTTCTGTAGCCTCTTCTCGCTTTGCCAACAAGATGGGGGACTCTTCTCCTCTCGGGTTGGAATATACTTCCCATGACCTATGTGCATGGCTAGGGGCTTGGACCAAGTATCCATATGCACACCCTACTCATTTTTCAAAATGTTACAATCTCGGATAAGATGATAAAACATCTAAAAATAACTTTCGGATTCATTGAAGCTCAAGGACTCCTCAAAGCTATGCGATAACAATGTTCATATATACATGATTACCCTATAGCTCTTCCTAGGAAGTGTCCTTCCCCTCTATAAGGTTGGGTAGGTAGCATTAGGGTTGGAAGGCAATAAAGTGCAAAAAAAATCGCTAGTCTTTCTTGTTTCTTGCATTATTGAATTTACATATTGTTGTGGGTCACGGCTCACGAGAAATGCCTCAGGCCGGGATGGCCAAAGCTTTGATACCACTATAATGCATCCTTTCTAGAGTTGTACCCAGGGCATAAACAAGGATTTAACATAGAGCCCATTTTGACGCAAACTCTGATTTCCCATATCCAGTACCCCCATTGAAATGTTTCGTAACACATGACCAGCAATCTGATTCTTACGAGGATACATTTTACAAAGCAGTGGAAAACTCACTGAGTGCCCAAGTATCTTCATCGACACCATTTTAAAGACGAGTATTTTTTAAATACTACTCACCACTGAGTTTGTAGATGCAGTTTTGGGACCTTGAATACTCGCTGCAAGTACTTGGCGAGAAAATTATGTGCCAGTATATACAACAAAAGTACAATCATTTAGATATGGGCAAAAATGAGTTCTCCGATACCCCAACTTTGGAAGTTATATTTTATGATACCAACCTTATAAATTCCATGATGTAATCTGAGGCATCAATAGAGTAATCAAGTTTTGTGGCCTAGAAGGCATCCAAATGCATCTTCTATGTTATTCTTTGACATTAAATAGAGGATTTGTTGTATTTATGAGCATAATGCTGAGAAACTAGTTAAAAACTCCTCGCTTGAATGCCCGAGTACTGCAACCAACAAGATGGTCAAAAATGAGTAATTTTTTTAATGTACTTGTCACCAAGTCTATGATGTTGTTTTTTGACATCCAATATCCCACAAGGATGGGTTGTCTGTCCTCCTTGGATGAGACGATAATTTGATTGTCGCCCTTTAGTGGAATGGAACTCACGAGTGCAATCGAGTACTCACTAGAACTAATTTTAAAAACGAGTATTTTTTAATATTACTGATGCCACCGAGTCTGTGATGAGTTCTCTGGGACCCCTTTGGTGGCGCCACAAGTATCTAGCGAGCTTGTGTCAATATATACATAGAAATAAACATTTAGATAGGACATTTAACTTCTTATTCTTTAAGTTATTTTTTATGTATGGATACTCTCCATGATGTTTGCCGAGTGGTTTTGAACCTCTAGGAGTTGTAACGTGGATCTTCTAGGATTTCAAGGGTCTTATCAGATTTTAGACTAAGCCAGATTTCAAAGTCTTCAAGGTTTTAGGAAAATAGCCTTATTTCAAAATATTCAAGGTTTTAGGATTTTAGGGAGACATCACAGGAGGTACCCAAGGTAGTACGGAGGTTCAATTTCTTATTGGCCATGGGATAGAAAATCATACAGACATCTCTCCTAAAATGGGACCACATGCCGACCTCACCCATTTCCCAGTACACTGTTAAAGAGGAGTTTTCACCATGGGAAGATTGATTTGCCAATAATGAGTCCTGCAAGCCAGGTATTGTTAGTAATTAAAAAATATAGGTGTAATATTCTATATAAACACACTAAATGCAATGGCTTTACCTAACAATCACCCTGAATTCAATAAAAAGCATATCAGATATGGTATGTTTAGGCATTCAACAAAAAATGATAGATGCAATTTTGTACTCTAACTCCTGTATTCAAAATCTAATTTTATGCTGAAACACTTCCCCTACAACTTCTATAAGAACAAAGATTGAATATTTAGGGTACATGGCTTCCAAGAAAGGCATAATAATGAATCCCAAGAAAATTTAAGTAATTCAAGATTGGAGAACCCTCAAAAGTACAAATTAAATCGGAAGTTTCCAAGGACTCACAGGGCTTTTTAGAAGATTCATACACAGTTTCTCTGAGATATTGTTACCCTTGCAAGAATCTTTAGGGAAAAGAATATGTTTTGAATGCAAATGCGTTAAAAATCATATAACACTCTTAAAAGAGAACTAACCAAAGCTCCCTTCCTTACATGATCAATTCCAAGCATACCTTGTACAGTTCATACTAATGCTACTGGACACTTGATTGGAGCAGTACTTTCTCAAGACATCAAAGTCTTATGAAAGTAAGAAAGTGGATGATTTCAAAGAAATTTATCTCGTACTTGAATCCATGCAATCAAAACTTGGAAACACCACCTTGAAGATAACAATTTCATAGCTTATTGGACCACAAACCATTATTATATTTTCTTGTGAAAGAAAACCCGTCTCATGACTTGGTTGAATTATTGGAATAAAAAACATGGAAATGGAGAAACAAAGATTTCAAGAATACCTTGTTGAATGGTCTGAATACACAAAGCAACCGAATTGAGAGCGGCATTTCTTGTAAAGGGGGGTTTGGTAAGACCGCAAGCAGGACTCCACTTCAAGGGACAACAAATTGAATGCTTAAACTATTATGGGAAAGCTTGAGACTAGGGACAAGTACAACAAGGACCATGAAAGAGCTGATGAAATCATTATTCATAATTATTTACAATCTGACTTCATTATGACATTGTCTCTTAATTCGAGATCGTCATTGGATTTATTATGTACCATAGAATCGAGAATCAGTGAGTCCTAGCAGGCTTAAAGAATTTGTAATTCTTTTTTCAATTTTTTTTCCAATGCATATCTGCAATAGTAAAATACATTTTGGATAGTTATAGGAGGGTTGCATGTATAAGTAGAATGTGAATTTCCTTCTTCATTGATCCTCTCTACTAGATGTTCTGAGATTGATACAGGAAATGAATGTCATTGCATACTTGATGTGTTCCCTACTCCAACTATCAGATCTCCTAATTTGCATTACAAAATTGACACCCATTGGTGACCACCTTCCATTACACCCCCATCTCATTTATATTTTTTTGTCAAACAATTTTAGTGCATTCTATAAGCCTTTTAAAGGCCCTAGATACTATAACTGTTTACGAATTTACATAAACCCTCATTTGCATCACCTCAACTACTAATATCCATTGAAAATCAAATGTCATGCACCTTGTTATGATATGGACCTGTGTTAAAAGTTAACCTTCAATGCTGAATACAAATTGAACACAAAGAAATTTTGTGGTAATAAATATCATTAGTTGAAAAGAGGAAATGTGAAATGCCTCGAGCATAATTCGCCTATTCATATTTGGTGAATATTCGACAAACCAAAAAAAAATTGACTCAGCAAAAACTCGGTAAGACTCGGCGAATATTCGGGAATATTCAACAACTTTAAAAATACTCAAATTTCTTTAAGAAACATAAATTTTATGCAAAATATAGCTACAAAATGTATCAAATGAGTCTATAAAATGTTGGAGAAGTGTTTTCTATTAGATTTGAATACAAATACAATACAAAATCGCATCATCATGCGAATACAACAGCCGGCTGATAAGTGCTATGAATTTATGATGATTGTCATTGAAAATTATCATCATAAATTTCATATCTATGCAAGTTACAATATACAATAAGTTACATTTTCCTCTTCCCCGCTTTAGAGAAATATTGGGGAGGGTCTTTTGCCTCTACTAGTCCCCACACTCGACTGTGTCTCCTCACTCCTCCTAGAAGGTTGTGACTCCGACTCCAACCTGGTAGTAGATGGTGGTGGCTCCTCTGCTGCATGTTCGAGATCACCTCCAAAGATGTTATCCAATCCAATATCTCCTGCTAGTGCTTCTCCCTCCATAGCTTCCCTCTTGAAAGAAGCAATCTCATCCTCTGTGAATGCAGGGATTTCCTCTTCTTGCCCAGTCCACTCGCTGTATGGATCTATCTCATCCAAATCAATAAGCTCCTCTGATGTGACCTCCACTTTTCTTGTGCGAAGCCGTAGATTGTATTGCACAAAAACCAAGTCGTTGAGGCATTTTTGAGTCAACTTGTTGTGCTTCTTCGTGTGAATGGCCTCAAACAAACTCCAGTTGAGTTCACATCCAGAAGCGCTACAAGGTTGAGATAGAATTCTGAGGGCTAGCTTTTGAAGATGCGGGGTATTTCCTCCCCAATCCTCCCACCAAGAACCTACAAACAAGATAATCAAAAGTTTATAAGTAATTAATAAAATCAAATTTGTAACTAGTAACACATATAAGTAACTTAGTAAACATTCTAATTTTTATTACCTGGTGACTGCGTGGTTCTCCCTCGGATAACTAACTCTGAAGAAAAGAGCCTCCCCCTAGCATGTTTGTAATTTTGCAGTTCTAAAATAATGAGGTCCCTCGTTTCAACCTCTGGTATCATCCTCTCAATACATGTGAAAGGCCCTCCATAACCTCTTCGTTCACATGTGTAAAGCCGTCGAAGAAGAAAAACTTGGGGTTGAGGTAGTACCCCGTTCCGTGAATGGGTTGGTGGGGTTGATTGTTCCACCTCCGATTAATAATCTCCCAAAAGGGACCATATCTGACGATATCCCCCTATAATAGTTCTGGATAGAATCTTTGGCCTTAGCCATGGCCTCATAAATGTACCTCATAGGGTTTTTCTCCCCATCAACCAAACGCAAAACCCTCACCAACGACTTTGACACCTACACACAAATTAAAATGTAAGGTTACAAACTTACAAATAAAGTAAAAAAGTAAAGAACAATATATTTATAATTTAACAAATTAAAATAAATGAATCAACTTGAAATATAAATCGAAGTTTGAAATTACCTTGATGATCTCTATAGCTCTCTTTGCAAAGATATCATCAAAAACTATCTTTGCAGTCCTCTCTCGATTAGTTTTTTTTGAATATTGTGAGTCTAGTCATGCTTGACTCACAAACATTTGCTTTAATGATGTCAACAAACTAGAAATACTTTGTAATGTCAAGAAGTTAGTTGCAAACCTTGTTGCACCAACTTGCACAAGCTCTATCTCCTTTGTGTGTTCTCTCATAAAGCTCAGAACCCAAGGGTGATTATATATGTACTTTGTTATGTTTCTTGCATGTTCTACAACCGGCCTCATCCAATCACTTTTGTTTATGTCCTTCAAAAAAAGGTCAAGGCAATGAGCCGCACAAGGAGTCCAAAAGAGTGATGGATGTATCTCCTGTAGTAGTCTCCCAGCCGCCACATGTGTTGTTGCATTGTCTGTGACAACTTGCACAACATTTTGTTTACCCACCTCTAATACAATCTTCTCCAACATAACACGCAAATTCTCTGCATTTTTTTACTATGTTAGAGGCATCAATAGACTTCAAAAACACCATCTCACCATTTGAAGCCACTAAAAAATTAATGAGGGTGCGATTCCTTCCATCTGTTCACGTATCTGAAAGAATGGTACATCCGTATTTGTGCCATTGTTTCTTTTGATCTTCTAGAACTATAGATGCATCCACCCTTGAGCAATTTCCCACTCAACTCTTTTGGAGAGGTTGCCTTGTACCATTTCCCTGCAATTGTCAATGTTGTCACCAAGTACTCCCAGTACTGGCTCTTTGCCACATTGAATGGAAGGTTGTTGTAGTACCAAAAATTCGCACATGCTTCATTGTGCATATCCTTGTTCTTGGTTGTACCTTGCAATTAAGGTTGTGGTCCAGGTATGTTCCTTGGTACAAAAAAGCTATGTATGCCTTTGCTCGGACTCGATGAAGTAGATGTTGTAATGTCCCCAAATGGACATATTTGACCCAAGTTGGATTTTGGGCAAATCCCAACTTTAAATAGCAAAATACAGACAAACTTGCAGCCAAACAGAAATCTGATTTTTGCAGAAAATTAAATCTAGGGCAGTTAACATACCACCAATAATGCATAACTCCTAAAATACTTGCTCAAATCCACTTGAAATTTGGGTAAACTGGAGCTTGCTAATACAATAACAAATATTATAGAACTATTTTTGGAATTTTTCAAATAAAGAATGCTGCCAGAAATTTACAGCGTGCCTAAACAGCTGAAAACTTCTAAAATTAATATCTTTTGCTAGAAACGTCCAAATGAGCTGAAACTTTGGATCTTGGGCCACAAAAATATGAAGAATAATATTCCAAAAAGAGTTTTCGCACAGAAAACACGAAACCCTAATTTTGCCCCTAAAAAGTAGGTGGCCCAACACATTTAGGGCATCGATTCAGCTCCAAAATTATGACAATTTAGGGTATTTTGATTCTAAAATTCACTACCGAAGAATGCCCAATGCTTTCAGCCTAGGGATGGATCTCTCACCACCGAAGCTAGGGTCACTCCAGTGGGATCAATACTCCACAATTTGCAATATTTTCAAACAGCATTGCACATGAAAGAATATAGCATAATTTACAAGCTTAAGATACAAATTAGAAAATATCAAATGGTATGGAATATCTTTCTCAAACTCTTAGGGGACTTCTCCTTATAAGAGGAAGAAGAGACCCAAAACAACCTCTACATATTTAGTTCTCAAGGATTTTCTATGCAAGCATTTAATATTTTCCCATATTAAATGTTTTTATCCAACAACTTTTTCCCTCCTAATGCAAGTCACTTTTTTCTAGGGGAAATACCATAGTAAAATGGGCATTTATCCTTTCTACTTTCCCATTCCCCCTTCTACCAAATCGCCTTTTCACCTAGGGATGGATAAGTGCAATTTCTATTTATGCACTTTTCCAGGTTCTTGATTTTAAAATTAAGTTTATTAAATTATTATATGTGCTTTTATAAAGTTGTTTTTTTATTAATGGCACTTTATAATGAAATTAAATAAAACTTAAGTCACCCTTATATTTTTCCTTTGGCTGTCGGGTTGACAGAATAGGCCAAAGGTCTTCAATTGGGAAGGGGATATTACAAATGTGCCTCTTCCGGTTTGGATGCGAAGACCACGAGAATAGCCCACAATTGTTGCCGCATCATCCTTTGAATCCTGTCATTCTAGCCCCAGGTCTAACAACTTCTGCTATGGCTACATGCAACCTTTCCCTCTCAAGTTTCTTCTCCTCTAGCTCTGTCAGCTCTGCTTTCATCTTACGCTTTACCTCTTCTGTAACATTGGGGCAAACCACAACATCTCGACAAACAATACATGCAAGGTGATACTTTAGACAATTGACGCCTCCAAAAAATGTTTTGGTGCAGAAATTGCAAACTACCGTTCTCGAAACTGCTCCACGTACACCATACTTCCAAGCAAAGGTATGGGCATTCGCAAGAACGGTTCCTGCTAGTGATGCCACCCAGATGTTGAACCTGATGTCGAGCTTGATTCCATTGTTAAGCTCTAATCTGATTGAGGTGCACATTTAAAATAATTAAAAAATGTAAGCTTAATTAAATTAAAAAAATATGCTTAATAGACCATATTTACTGTAATTTAATTAAAATAACATACCTCGGGTTCCAAATGAGTATTAAAAATTTAAAATGATTCTTCAATCCCTATTGAATTACATTTAAAATTACAAAACATATTCGACGAATTGATTACAATACGAATATATAAAATTTAAATGATTTAGAACGAATTTGCGTAAAAAATTTGCAGACAAAGCTTATGAATATATAAAACTTATATAATATATACCAAATTTGGATGTGAAATTGAATATATAAAACTTATATAATATATACCAAATTTGCAAAAACTTGAAAGAATTTAAAAAAAAAAAAAAACTTACCTCCAAATGGAATTCTCAAAATTTCCTCTTGGAATTCGCTCAAAAATCCGTCAACACATGCAATGCAAGCTCAAATGGTTGTGTGAATGATGAAATGAAGTGCTTTGGATGCCGGTCATCTTATAACGTTGCAAAAACGTTTTTTGAGTGTTTTTGGCGTTGTAATCGCACCAAAGGACACGGAATGCAAACGACTTAATAAGTTCAATGCTTGGACTACAAAGACAAGATTTATTCCCAATGACACGCATCATAAAACATTGGCAAGCCCGAGTAGCGAGTGAACTTTATTCATTCCGATTATTTGTTTGCAATTTTCTTTGGCGAGTACTCGTCAACTTAACTATGGCCTCAAGTATATCCTGCAATTCCCTGCAGCTACATTTCAAAGAAATAAATCTTGTTTATATTCAGGTCAGATCCCTATGAAAGACCTGAAAATATTTCTGGTGCTGAATTTGGATTGGAGTCAAATAAATTTTCAAATAATTTGCTGATTCCGAGTATCATTACTGTGTTATGCACTGGACTTAAGAACATATATACCTGTCTTTTGGATGACCTGGCATTTATGATTTCATGTTAGGCAACAAGATTATCATTATTCATTAAATTTAAGAAATGACTGCCGTTGGCACCATGTGGGAAAATGTTGGGGTACTGTGGTATGCTAAATCAGGAATTTTTTTGTCACATTAGGTCCATTTTCCCATAAAATTATCATGTACATGTAAAGAGTTGTGACCTTCCAAGGATGTATGAAAACCAAGATCATTTGACCTCAGACCCAGTGGTTGCTACCGAACGTGAATTATGATAGAAGCACTGCTGAACTGTCACCTGGCATTATGACTATCGCTGATGTCAGATAACACTGAAGCTTCATTTGAATGGGGAACTAAGCCATTGACAGAAGTCTGCTGTTTTAACTGAAAAATGTAAAATCATGTTGAGTAAGCTTGCACCAATATTTGGCCTTCTGTTCAAATTGTGTGATTGCTTTAAAAGGGTTCCACATACTATCATAAATGCATCATAGTTGCATATTCTGGTTTACTATTCTAGAATGTAATAGTGGATTAAGTAAACTGATGTTGCTATGATCCCATGTGCATGCGATAGTGTGTTGTAATCAAAAGCTGGAAAGAACTATACTACTTGAGATGGATCTTGTTTATTCTGTCATCTTATTCCCAATACGGGGTCCTTGGGAATGGTGTCATTGGCACACGAATTTTGAAATCCATTTATTTGTCCCGTGTTGTGGGGAAACATTCCTAGCCATGGCGTTTCCACGTGTAGATGTTTTAGAAATGGAAACATCAGGGAAACAGCCTCGAAACTTTACTTTGTTGTGGGTTTGTACGAAAAAATGGTTCTTTGTTTACAATATGATCCTGGGATGTTTCTGCAGCTTTTGGCAACACCAATTGCCGGAAAATGAAAAAAAAAAGCTGAGCAAACGAAGGAATGTCAGAGATGGCTAATCAGTACTCTTGGCTAACTTCAGGGTAGCTATAGTGCCTAAAAGGCTAGTATAAACATGAACATGGTTGATATTTGTCAAGCAGGTTGCAATGTCAATCAGGACTATCCCAGTGGCACAATGGCAAAAGATTATATTGAAATTGCCAGATCATTCAATGGACTACAACAAGAGTTACTGATCTGGACATTCCAGCAGACCAGCATTTACATATTTGAGTAATCATATTGTAGGCGACCATTGTCAATACCTTTCTGTGTTTTGGACCCAAACATTATAAGCCTGTATCCTTTGACTGCCAGATCATACAATCTATCAACAAATTGATTGCCCACGTCTAGTTCATGTATCCTTGACCGAGATCAGACATACAATGAGTATCAAGAGACAACCATGGGATTAGAGATTATTCTCCTTGAATATTTGCATATGACAATAAAATACAAGACAAAACCTTCCCTCGTCCTTAGTTTGCTTTTCTGCCTACTTGATCCACTGTTCTTTTTAAAAAGTTCAGTTGAAGATATTTATAAGTTTTTCGACCCTCTCGTGGTATTAATTGCTGACAAAGTTTTCTCATGTAAAAAATTATAAGCAGCCATCTTATGGGTATGTCATCATGGAAGCCAATACAAGGCTAGCAGAGGTAATAATAAAATGCAGAAAATATCATTTTTATGGGTTTCCTCTTAGTCCAGATGTGTAAGATAAAGATAGCATTTATGTTTAGCCTATGCATGCTATCGTATGGAATATATCCTTACTCGGAAAGCATGGTGATCGCTTATAAACCTAATCTTTATGTTGGCGTTTCATGCAGTTAAGGTGTGACATTCATATTGTTTACTGCTTGAGATGGATAAATATTCTATGAATATCTATGTCCTTTAGGTTGCGACGTTGCTCCAAAACATTTCTATTATTGAAACTGGTATCTTTATATTTTAGTTTTCATGTTTTATCCCTACTGCACCTTGGTATGATTGTGCTTTATATTGTGATTTGTGGAAATTGTAGTATTGAGACTACAATGTATATTCAAATGTATAAGCATTCTATTTTCAGTCAAACAAAATCTCCGACATTGCTCCAAAACATTTATATTATTGAAACTGGTTTCTTTATATTTTATTTTTGATGTTTTATCTCGTGTACCTAGGTATGGTTGTGCTTTATGTTATAATTCATGGTAATTGTATTATTGAGATTATGATATATGTTCAAATGTAAAAACATTCTATTTTCACTCAAACAAAATTTCTGTTATTGGTAATACTTAAAATAGTTCATTTTTTTTAGTAGGTTATTCCTATTTGTTCATATTATAAATAAAACTAGATTTTAGTCTATGTTTACATTGCAACTTCTAATTATAGGAATTTGATATTATTCTGCGTTTGTACAGAGTATTGACTATTCACGGCGCGAAGGATGCAATTGTTCCTGTAACTAATGCCTTTGAATTCGATAAACTGATTCCCAATCACTCTCTTCATGTTATAAATGACGCCAATCATTATTATACTCAACATCAGAATGAATTGGTATCTATTACCCTAAACTTTATAAAAAATAATCAGGGGATGCCCAAACACAAAATAGATTCAACAGTACCTTGTTCAAGAAGAGCAAGATCCATTTCTTCTAGATTATGATTTTCTCAAGTATTGTAAATAAATAGTCAATGGTCATACATATTACAATAGTCACTGTATAATGTCTTGATTTTTATCCTGATAGGGTTTTTATAATGAGATTGACACTTCATGGTTTTTATACCAAATTATTTATGTAACATGTTTGGGATATGAAAGTTTCTCAATTGTAATTTATTGCAATATATATCGTTACTATCATTTTTTGAGCAAAGTGTAAGTTATTGTTTGACATTAATATAATTAATAAATATATTTGAGGATAATTTACAACTTGTATGTTTATAAATGTAAAACAAAATAATGGATGTCATTGTGGAGAAATATTATGTTACTTTATTTTGTTTTCATATTTTAAAGAATTTTAATTCATTTCTAATGTTTTGATATTTTTGGTTGGATTTTTATTTATTTATTTTAGATTTAGATTCAATTGTATTTTGTATTTAAAATTTTATTCTATTTTGATTGTTTTTACATTTGAAAAATTTAATATTTTTAAATTTATATTTAGTTTATTTATTGAAGAAATTGCAATATTATTTTTAGTATCAAATAGATTGTGGTCCAAAGGTGTGTATGATGGTGTAAAAGCTTCTGTCAAGCTATTTATTAGGGTACAAATTTCAGGAGATACTAATAAATAGAGGATGCGGCTAGGATTGTACCCCAGGTGAATTTGATGGAATTAGATATCCTTCAATCCTTCGCTGCTAAGCGTAAGAATTCTATACATCTAACCAGTGCAAGCTTCAGATTCAATAAAAAAATATTACCTTTAACATTTGTAAATTTAAAGTCTCATAAAAACAAATGTAGAGTAGTACTTCACAACACAATATTTCAAATGTTATCTTTCTAATTCTTATATAATATAGGATAAATATATATAGAAACTATTTGCTTAATTATAAATTTAAGAATTTACATTTACGAGTCAATTAATCTGTTACTTTTTTTGTTTTATTCTTCTAAATAATTTTAAATTATTTGGTTGTTTTAATGTTTTGGTTAGGTTTTTTTAAGAAAAAAATCTTTCTGTAAGATATAGATTTAATTATTTTTTCACTATCTATCTTAATTGAATTTATTTTAATACAAATCTTTATTCTAATTTATATTTAAACTATTTATTGTAAATTACCTTTGACATTTGTAAATAAAATGTCATTAAAAATTTTAGAATAATATATCAAAACAACATATTACAATTGTTACCTTTTTAATTGTTATACAATTTAAGATAAATGTATATGCAAACTATTATTTTAATGATAAATCTACAACATTATATATAAATCAATTGATTTGAGTTTTATATCGAGGTTATTTTGCAAAATTGATGACTGCTAGTTGTAGTGATATGTACATATTTATTATTAGTGTGAGTTCAGATTCTATATTTAGCAATACAACCCTAAAATTCTTTTGAGCTCTTTGAGTTCTTTTATTCAAGGTTGCACATTTGGCGGTAGTAATTGCTTCCATTTTACTATGTTGCCTTCTCATCACCTCTAAAGTTGGTTTGCTTGATAAGGTAGATGAGATGTTGCAGAAGAAGTGAGGAAAAGTATACTAAACGAGAAGTGTATTTTAAGTATCAAAGTAAGACTTTTGATAGTGGAATTAAATGTAGCTTTAAAATATAAATATATGGAAAGGTATTGTTTTAAGTTGTTTCGATTTTGTATACTTGGAGTGAAACACACCTAAACATCCTTCGAGTTATAGAGTGGTATGATGATCAATGTTTAATACATAATGGGCCATATGGTAATCACGAGTAGGTTGTAGATCTATTTGTAGGATGACAAATGTGAAATTGTAAATTGTATACACCTTATTTTTCACTCTTACTAATGATTTCTCATTGTAGGTTGCGAGTGTGTATTTTAAGAGACCTATAACTAGGAGCGACGATTTGTTGGTTAGAAGTTTCTAGTGAGAGAGTCATTGTGCATGCCTTCTTACCCTTGCTATCCTCTTATACCCCCATAGTACCTTATTGCTACCTTTTAATTATTGTTCTACCTTCTTATGATCACTTTGCTACCTCCTAAGTGTTATCAACTTCATACCCTTTCCAAGTATTAGTTATGCATCCATGCTCTTTCCTCTCCTTATGTTTATGTTGTATAGTAGAACCTTTTCTGGCAAACAACTTGTCAGCTAAAGTGAGATTTACTTCAGGTTATGTTTTTCTATAAATAGATGTAATTTCTCATTTCATGGACTAAAGTTTAGCTCAATTAACTAACTAAAAAACGTGACTAAATATTTTTGTGTTAATGCTTGCTTGAAGTTTCGTTGTGGGCACGTGACCCTACAAGCACTAAAAGCAAATAGTGGTGGACACTCATTTATAAGACTCAAAACTATGATTGTCAATTTGCATTCAGATTGTGATAATATACTTCATTATATTTATTTTCTTATATTTATCTATCGATTAAAAGTCTTGTTAAAGTGCCCTACCTAAAGTCTGCCAATAATCCTATTTAAAACAATAGTCTATTTTCCTAATATTACAAGTGGTGGGCCAAGACCAGATTTAGTGAGTTATTAAGGGGTCATGAAGTATTAATTAATTCGTTAGGTTGGGATTTTACAAGATTTCACTTTATTCAAATGTCACTTAAAATTAAATTTTTTAATGACATCAAAATATAAAAATCTGAAGTGCTTTAAATTAAATTCAATATAGAGCAAAATCGAATGGGTTGTGGTCCAACGGTGCGGATGATGATGTAAAAAGTATTGCTTGGCCATCCACCATGGTTCCACTCCTAGGAGATACCTGTATTAAAAAGGGATGAGACCGAGATCGTGCCTTGGGTGAATTTGGCGGAATGGATACCCCTAAGACATGACATCTAAGCTAATGGGGACTAAATTAATTCTAAGCCTTCAACAAAAAGAAAACAATGTACACATTAGCCATTGATTTGATCTATCTTTAGCAGTGCACTCTAAAAAGCCCTAAAAATCCTTGAGGCTTTATGAAAACATTTTTCAAACCGTAGCACCTATTTTCTCTTACTCTTCTTATTTCTCTAGTTTTGATTTTGTTTTTCTTTGTTGTAGGTTTTATTGAAGGTTTAGTGCAAGAAGCTTTAGTCGAGGTGGGGATATATATATGTGTGTATATATATGCCCACAAATATTTTAATTATTTAATATATATCTCCTAAAAGATATGCACAATATGTATACATATGTATATATACACTCATAAATATGTGTACATACATATACATATAAATATAATATATGTACATGGTATACCCTCAAATATTGTGTGTGTGTGTGTATATATATAAAGTGTGTGTGTGTGTGTATTCACACACACACACACACACACACACACACACACACACACACACACACACACACATGTATGTATGTATATAATACATACACACACTAGATATATGGCTAAAATAATACATTATATATATTATGAAAGTAATTTTAGACTGTGGAAACAATTTCAAAAATAAATTCAAAAGGCAATTTAAACAAAAGAGAATTATATTAAAATATATTAATACTATACACTTGTTTATATATGGTATGCCCTCAACAATAATAACAACGATTTTTAAAATATATTTTATTTTATATATGTTATTTTTTAAATATATACATATATTTTTTCCCTTAAAAAATATATTAAAGATATGGCCAAAATAATACGTTATATCTATTTTTTTTTCAAAAATATACATGAGAGACAATTCAAACAAAATGAACGATTATATAAACAAATACTAATACCATACACTTCTTTATACATACATAAATATATATTGAAGTTTTATTGAGTATAAACCTACTTGCAAACTAACATACACTTGTTTATACATACATAGATATATACTGAATTTTTATTAAGTCTAAACCTACTTGTAAATAGGAGGTGGGGGCAAGTATTAGCAATAGCAGTGTAAGTTAAAATTAATTTGGAAGTTCATTTTGACTTAACTTTTCTTAAATACAACAATTCTCCTTCCTTGACATATATGATTTAAATGTAATTTAGGCCTTTCTTTTTCCCCAACGTTGTCTATGTCTTTTTTGCAATGGTCGATGATAGATCTCATTGCACCCTACTTTCATGGACTGATGCGCATTGCACCGACCAATTTTCTCTTCCATGTTTAGGTTTTGTAGGGGTAAGTTTTATGAATCTTTACAATCATTTAACAAATCTACTAAATTCTCTAAAGAGAATAAGGAGTTAGGTAGGGGGAGATGTCATTACTGACAGAAAATCATCTCAATGTTTGTGACAATGCCGAAGCCGTTCACCAGTTGAATCGGGTCGGCTAACTTTGACATCTGTCGGAAATCAGACAAAGGAGGACGTTTACAGAGGAATGCGTTGAAATCCTATGCCCGTGCACGCACCTCGAGAATCGTGTTGCAAAGGTTACTGTGCACGTGGCACAAGTGCTCAAAGGCGGAAGCAACAAAATCAATACAATTAGACATTATGCCTGAATGAAGTGCCTTGGGTGGAGGCAACTCTGCTATTTGTATCTGTAGCGCTTCATTTTTCTGTAAGAGGAAACAACTTCCTGCCACAACACTTTTTTAACCCACGTGAGAGACACCCGCATACTTAAATAGAGCATCCCAACATCGACTTTGGTAGCTTCAACCAACACTGGATTTGTGTCGTCTCCTGGTCGAGAACATCGCATAGTGCTGGAAGAGGTTCCTAGAGGGAGCCGAGCCAGATCCATGGAAAAATATGGAGCCACCGCTAGCGCCTTGTCTCCCATCGACCACTCACCGCCCAGCTGATTTTCCACCACCACCGCCATGAGCAACTTGTTTGAGTGAACAACCTCCGCCTCCGACCAGATCAATCTACAACAGGATAGGTTTAGCGTTTGTAAAACACATTGGAGCCATCGTGGGAGGAGCCATCATGGAGCAACGGGCTTGGTCAATTAAATATCGAATGCGATTCTTGAATCTTTTCAATAAAAATTTGGTTTGATTCTTGAGAATGCCCTTGAAAATATCTGTAATAATCTACAATGGCTTTCCATGTATTGTAGTCTGATTCAGTACTATCATGTTTATTTTTAATATTTTATTTGCAGAATGTATTTGAATGTCATACAAAAAATTTAGTCTTTGTGGTCACGCACAATATAAGATGCATAATATTAATTCACAAGTAGTTTCATATTTGTATGTATAATGGAAGTGTCAATGTGGGTATATGGAATAATACAACTCATGTGGTCATGTCAACCGTTATATTCGTGCTCTGGTAAGATATATTTTTTGGCTGTGACTTGCAAGCTAAAGGCTAGAAGATTCCATAGAATTATCTTGCATGCGATTCCGATTTTTCAGGTTTCATAAATCTAGGGGTTTTTTTCCTTTTTTTTTGGTTTCGTTTTTGGCAGGGGTTACGAAGATGACCGATGCCTATGGTAAGGACATGTTCGCGTTTGATTTTTATTACAACGAATATTGGGGGAGGAATGTTTCCTTCCGCGACACCAGCTCCAGAAACCCTTAAGAGGGTTGTCACTAGAAATGTCTTTTTTATCTAAATATCAACCCCATAATTGTTGAATTCGAGCCAATTACAGCGACCTATTCTCGTTTCATGTGCAATGTAAATACTCTTTCTCTTTGTTCCTTTCATTTTTTGTATGTGAGAGTTACATTTGATAGATCCGTGGAAAAAAAGAGCACATTTATTAATGTTAAATTGGACATTAACATTTATACGTTCAATATGTAAGATGACATTGTGAGTGGGGATTTCTTTTTATTAAAATTGGTAAGATTTAATTTTTCAGGTCATATATAATTTATCATTAGCTAATGATTCATATATCTGGTGAATTCAGGATAAAGCTATGTGAAAATCGTGTGCTTTTTTTGGAGCATTTTACTGGAAAATAGAATACAACTTTTGTGACTGTTTAGGGTTTTCATAAAGTTTTGTATTTGTTTTATCTAATGAAAGATAACAAGGGGGAAATTTTCACCAATTACTGGCATATGTACCACTTGTGGATTTTTTAATTTATGATGAAAGTTTTGTTCTAGATGACCTCATGAGATGTCTTTACAATTATAGTATTTATATTATTGAGTGTATTGGTGCCATTGTGGAATTTCATATTTGCTAAATTTAGTTCATCTCAATTACCTGTCCCAAATCTTGCTTAATATTTCTATTTAAAAGTTTGTATTACATGCAGAATCAATTTTCTGGATTAGACTTATGTTCTTTCCCAATTCATTTTCTTTTTAGTTTCTTTTTAGCTATATACATTGAAATCATCCCAGTTGTAGGGTGTTTTTAGTTTTCCAGAGCTTAGATTTTTTTTGCCTGATGTGCCATCAGTTCATTCTAATGGCCTGTATCTAAAAGTATGTTTTACCTTGGGTAAGGTGAAATTTTATTGATTGTTTCTGCTTCGGTCTGTGTTTTTTCCCTTTGAAGACTAATTTGGAAAACAAGTATATTCCGAGTTTAAAGAATTGCTAATGTCTGAAATTTCACAGTTCAGATTCCATATTAAAGGTGAACTTTGACTGTTTAACTTTTAAGGCCTATGCATTTGAAGAAAAACTTACTAAATGTTGGGCCCCGAAATATTAGCTAAGGATGAGAAGGCGCATTGGTGCGCAGGACCTAGTTGAAGAAGGACACGTGGGGTTGAAGGTGCACAAGGAAGGGTTCTAACAGTGTCTTGCAAAACACACGGCGAGTGCGCGCAAGGCAAGACAAGCTTTGAACTTAGCCATATTCGGCGTCCCAGACAACACACGAAAAAAGCATGACACTTGTGGATAAGGTGCCACCTGGTGAATGTGAGATCAAAAAGGGAATATTCTAGACATGCGATGGAAGGTTCCAGAAGACATCATTACAAAGAGTGGAGATCTCGGATCTGAGAAGGCATGCTCCCATGGAGGACCACTTCGACACTTGGCAACCGATCTATAACTTCAAAAAGGCATGGAGGTGGTTGCTAAGGTTATAAATACAAGCGCTCGATAGAAGAAAATGAAGAATTTGAAGAGAGGCGAAGCTCTGCAGAAATATAATGGAGAGTTCTAGGGGTTAGCGATTAGGAGAATATAAGAATCATGACACATTTAGAGGGATGGGTATGCATTCATTTTTATAATGTGATGAACATAGTGTAGTTCTAATGCATGTCTTGGCTCTGCATTGTAATATGAAGGTATGTAATGGTTTTATGGAATGTAATGTGGTTATTGAATCTGTTAATATGAATATAAGTCTCCGTTATAAATCATATATGTTTTTAGGAGTATAATACTTATGCATTTCCTTTCTGTATGAACTATTTCCATATGTTGTTTGCTATTTCTCTTTTTAGGATACAATGAGATAACAACTCATTCTAGATTCTTAGAATGTTGTATAGTTCTTTTCTATCCTTCTGCATTTGATTATCTGTCATAAGATGATGCATTCTCACAAGACTCACATAAAGGAGAGACTCGATGCCCGCACGTGTGCCTCAGGTGAGTGCTTAGCACTCGCTGGGTGATAGGTCGGTGCGCATGGGATTAGACTATTGGTCTAAGGGTATAAAAATATGACTACATCTTGGTTCCATTACCGGGACCTCTTTTCAAAGTTGTTGTGAGAAATGGCATGCATCTTTGTCCCTGTGATGCATGATGAACAGATCCTCTGACCTTGGAAAGTGTTGAAACATGGTTCATGAGCACTAAGGATGAGTTTACTCAAAGATTCAACACTGGACTTAAGTTTGATGTGCGTAGATGGGTAGAAGAGAACCTATACCATGAGTTGTATGAGACATTATTCTTGTTGTTTTCCATTAGAACTATATGAATGGCTTTTAGCATATGCATCTAGATCAAGTTGGTATTATAGATCGCGCGTATGGACCCAAGATGACTATCAGAGGCTGCAGGATGCAGATCTGACTTGGACATGTGCTGTTGATCACTGGTGGAAAGGAGTGCTAACCATTTATACTTGAATATTATTTCTATGTATTCTTACCCATAAGGTTTTGAGTTTGAGTTCCTAAGGGATCCCAAATGATCATTTTTGTGTGCCATTCCTTTGGTTATGAAGATCTTGGTCATTACCTTGAGTTTAGAGGCATTTCCCATGGTCGGCTAAGCTTCTCTGAGCACTAGGAGAGGAAGCTAGGGTGGAGGAAGATGACGTACATTGCAAATGAAAAGGAAAGGGAGGAGAGATGACTCAAGTATAGCGAAGCTCATGAAAGGGAGATGACTAGACAATGTGAGGTTAAAAGTGTGATGGATCTATAGAGACAGATGTTGTGGGAAGGAGTTGAGGTTTACATAGAGGACATGGAACCTGAGCAGTCTGTGCTACCCCATCTTGGCAAGCCTGGGAGAGAAGCCCCTTCAAATTTTGATGAGAGTTCGTCACATGGAGAAAGAAGAGCCATTAGCACACATCTGAACCCACTTGGTGACAACCCCTGGCGCTTGGTTTTCCAAATCAAGGGAGAATTATTGTTAACCCAGTTGGTATTGGTGGGAGATATCGATCTGCGCCCAGGAGATATAATTTCTCATTTGGAACATCGATGGCTACGCAAGCCATTCCTATATTTGGAGGAATCTTTGGACAAGGTGCGAGTACACAAGATTTGGGTATTGCGTCTGGGAGTGGCATGGGACACACAATGGGAAGTGGGACAATATCATAAACCATCGGCGTGTGGTTTAGTGGGACGTTAGGAACACTAGGTGTGACAACTTCCGGTCCTTTTCCAACTGCAAGAGGCGGATTTGGTGGGTCAGAACTTGGTGGATCTGGCAGAGGAGGAAACACTGGTGGGAACCAAGGCTCTGGATCAGGAGGACAAGGGCCTCAACCATCTCCAAAAGTATTCTTTGAGATGTCTTTTCACTTACCAGACTATAGGGGTATTGAAGATGTTGTAGAGAATGTGCACAAGTGACAATTACTATGGTGCGTGAAAGGGATCACTACCCCGGAGAGAAAGGCAAGTCAGTTTGCATCAATGTTGCAAGGATGTGTGCATAGTTGGTATAGGAAGTATGAACCCCATCAGAAAGTGGTAAACTACACCATGTTGAAAAACACCTTCCTATTAGAGTTTCATATCCCTCAGTTTGAGCAGAAGAGCACCAACGCTCTGAAGGAGATCTAACAGGGAATGACAGAGAGTGTGCAGGAGTACGACGCACGTTTCAAGACCCTCTTGTCTAAACTATCCTATGACATTCATCCTTCTCAACATGCTCAATGGTTTTTCAAAGGATTGATAACACCTTTTAGAAGGGATCTGTCACACAAGAATTTCAAAGACTCATGCGAGGCATTGGAAGTTGCCCTGTGCGCTGAAGCTGTTGGGAGTGTCGATACTAGTGTTAGTCCTTTTCTAGAGGCTCAAATCGCTGGAATGGCCAATAAGTTGGAGAAGCTATCTGTGAACTCAATGCATGAGGTTCGTAGTGGGATTCAATGTACAGACTGTGAAGTGGAAGGGCATGCGAAGGATAGTTTCCCTCGAAAATCGATAAGCACTATGGCAGTAGACTATGAAATTTTCCATGGGGATCATGATGCAAGTAGGTGCCCCCTACTTCAGCGTGCAATTCACAAGAATGTTTCTTGCTATTGTAAGATTTGTATCTCTACAACCCATGATACCAAAGGTTACAAATTGATTGATTAGATCCATGATGTTATTGATTTGGGTGTATGCCAGAATAGCCTTGCAAGCAGTCCCAAGGATGATGATCGTCATTGTGAAGGGCGGGTAGATGGAGGAGCACATGGCAGAGGTTTTTTTGGAGGATTTTGTCATCATAGTAACCGCGACTTAGGACGAAGTGAATTCCCATGAAGAACTATTATAACTGTGGATCTACAGAGCTTTAAAAACATGAGTGTCCTGATCTGTTACAATTCTCGTGGTGCAGAAAGAAACATAAGTACGAAGAATGTCCAAAGATCTATGAGCATATAAACCAACAACACCGAAAATACAAAGGCGTTGGGATGGTGAGCATCAAAAAGGCTGATTCATAGTGGATTCCATGAGTAGCACATGAGTCAGGGATAGAACCTGTACTGGTGATGACGCGAGAAAAGGCCACATGCGCCAGGGAGATGCCAAGGCAAAGGACACTAGTTTCAAGAGAGGAAGTGGTACATGGAAAATATCTAGAACCTGCTCATCAAAAGGATGTGTATCAAGAGACTATGGATGTGATTCGAAGTTCACAAGAGGAGATCCAATGTATACAAGAGAAATCAAAACAGTTGGAGCAAAGGAAGAATGTCGAGGCTCAAAAGGGTGACTTGGATGAAGTCAAGGAGGTATATAGGATGTTAAAACAAGAGAATATTATTCCATTGTTAGGAGAATGGATGAGGGAGAAGGTACCACGCACCAGAGCAGAGCGCGAAAGGCAGGTGTTGCATGCAAACATTCCTCCTCACACCCTTGACTATAACAAGGAGATTACTTTGAATGCGGTTGTTGATGGATGACTTCTAAGTAATATCCTCATAGACATGGGATAAGAGGTCAATGTTCTTACCTTACATGCCTGGCATCATATGGGAAGGCCCACATTACAACCATCTTCGAATGTGTTAAATATGGCAAACAAAACTAAGGCAATGCCCATTGGAGTCCTGAAGGATGCAGTTATCACCATTCATAGGGCCAAGTTCACTAGAGACTTCGAAGTCTTGGTGCTTACTGAGGCATAAAACTTTCCATCATTGCTTGGGCACCCATGGTGTTACAAGAACAATGCCGACCTGCAGTTTAACAAGGGGTATATCAGCTTTGAGAACAAGGAAAAAAGGGTGATCATTCCTTTAATAGATGGGAAGTCAGCGCCCTATACTGAGCCCTTAAGAGAATAAGTCCTTGACAAAATCTATGTGCACTCTATCAGAGATCCTGAGATAATTCATCCCACAGAAGGAGTTATCCAATTTGAAGATGCTTAGTCCTTTAGTGATACCACTAGCATGACATGTGAAAATTGGGCACATGGGACCTATGAGTTGAAAATTGAGAGGATATGTAACAAGGGTGACAAAGACGCACTCAGTTAAGCGCCTAAGAGGAAAGAAGTTGCCAAGTTACTCTGGAGGAGCATACCCCAAAATTTTCTTACAAGAAATGGAGGCTCAGTGGAAGAATGAATACGAGAGGAGGGGAATGCTCAATTATAACCAACTCAGAACTGCAGCGCACTGGTGGGCTACACATTGGGAGAACCTCCTAGAGTGGCGCAAGGTAAGAATCACATTTTCTATAAGGTTCTCCAAGAGCAACGTGCCAATGGTCATACAAGAATACTATGGCAAAGAGACCACCTCATTTCATATCCGAGCATGTGAGAAGGCCTAGATGGGAAGCACATAAGTGTTATCACCTTCGTTATGGGTGCATAAGTTGTATTCCACCTTACAAGGTTGTGTGTGCACATGGTATATTCTTTTAGAGATGCGTCATAAAATAGGTAATTGGTGAGAGTTGGCAACTGATCTCATTCAGGATTTATAGTATAGGAGTACAAAGCCATCAATGGATAGGGCA
Organism: Taxus chinensis; assembly: GCA_019776745.2. Lineage (NCBI taxonomy): Eukaryota > Viridiplantae > Streptophyta > Pinopsida > Cupressales > Taxaceae > Taxus > Taxus chinensis. Next base: position 511,275,385 of record CM034153.1, on the reverse strand, counting down.
TTACAAGGAATCAAACACCTTACAATGGGAGATAGTGCTATGGCAGAGGATAGGCTACTAGAATTATTGGGTGAGCCTGATTTGGGGACCCACCTCAATGAAGAAGAATCAGAGGAAGTATAGCTTGAGTGCGCGTGCATGGAAAAAGAAAAAGGAAAGATGGTCTATGTAGTAGATAGAGAAGAAATGGACAATTTGGATGTTAGCCACTCTGAAGGTACGTGTGAATTCATAGATAGCACTGATGAACAAGAATGCGCCTACCACGAGCCCTTGGAAACAAATAAGGTTAACATTGGGATGAAGACAGAAACTAAGGAAGTTATCATTGGGGACTATTGGTTAGAAAAATAAGTTTCAAAGGTCATTGATATGTTGCATGAGTTCCGAGATTTGTTCCCTTGTGGGTACCATGAACTCAAAGGTGTCCACCATTCCTTGGGGGAGATGAAGATCAAGTTGAGGGAAGGTGCCCGCTCGATTCATAAGAGACCTTATTCGATGAATCCAAATTTGCGTGTACGGGTCAAGAAAGAAATGGACAAGATGATAACATCTGGTATCATTGAGGCAGTGGAAGAATCAAAATGGATAAGCCTAATGGTCATCAATATCAAGAAGGATGATAGGATAAGGATCTGTGTTGACTACAGAGATCTGAATGTAGTATGTGTCATCGATCCTTTTCCAACCCCCTTTATTGAAGAAATTTTGGAGGGAATATCCGGGCACAAAGTCTACTCTTTCACGGATGGGTTCTTAGGGTATCATCAAGTCAGGATTACAAAGGAAGACCAGAGAAAGACAAATTTCGCCACTGAATGGGGAAGTTTTTCCTACACGGTTATACCTTTTGGATTGAAGAATGCACATGCTGTGTTCTCGTGCATTGTGGTACAAGTATTCTAGGACTTCATCCATAAGTTTATTCAAGTTTACCTGGATGACTGGATTGTCTATGGATTGGTGAAGGACCATTGTGACAATTTGAGGCTGATGTTTGAGAGATGTCGGCAATTGAGGATATCCCTTAACATTAAGAAATGTGTCTTTTCTACTCCATTTGGAACCCTGTTAGGACACATTATATGCAAAGAAGGATTACTAGTAGATCCTGCCAAAGTTGCAATTATTGTAGGATTAGGAGATCCTACTAGTCAAAGCGCAATACATGGATTCCTTGGGCATACAGGTATTACACAAAATTCATCAAGGGGTATGCCAAGATTGTCACGCCCTTACAGGAATTGTTAAAACACAAGAGTGACTTTTATTGGGGGAAGCGCAACAGAAGGCATTTGACACTTTGAAGGATAGGCTTGTCACAACGCCCATATTACGTCTTTCTTCTTGGGATAATCCTTTCCATGTGCATGTTGATGCCTTAGGGATAACTATGGGAGTAGTACTAGCACAACCTAGTGAGGGAATTGTTGATCATCCCTTGTGTTCTACAAGTAGAAATTTGACACTAGTAGAACAAAATTACACAATTACTGAGTGCGAAGCATTGTATATGATCTACGCACTACACAAGTTTAAACATTATATGTTGGCAACACCATTTATATTCTACATGGACCACATGACATTGAAATACTTAGTTAACCAGAATGTGCTGTAGGGGTGCATATGTCATTGAGTCCTATTATTTCAAGAGTTTGAATTCACAGTGGTCTTAAAACTAGGAAAGAGTAATTCAGGGCCTGACCACTTGTCAAGGATTAACTCAAGGGAGAATGCACAAAGAATTGAGGATACCATCCCAGATGCACAACTGTTTAGGTTGTGGTGCACATGCTCAGACTTGGAAGAAATCAGTGTGTTTTTAAAAATAGGTGTGGTGCCGGAAGGGATGAAGGATTTGGAGGGAAAGGAGTTATCTATACACGCCACACCCTACATGTTGACTAGTGGAGACCTGTATAAGTTGGGTCATGATGAAGTTATACACTAATGTGTATTGGAGCATGAACGTGTGGCAATTATGGAGGAAGCGCATGGTGGGATTGCAGGAGGACAATATACAAGAAATTCTACTGCGTGGAAGATTTTATTAGAAGGGATTTGGTGGGAAACCATCTACAAGGATTGTATTGAGTTTTGCAAGGCCTGTGATCATTTCCAGCGCCTTGGCAATCAAATTTGTAGGGCCAATTTTTCCAGCCACGTGAAGGACTGGTTCACAGTATATCATTACTTGCACTGATTACTTACACTGATTACTTAACACACTGTTTAGAGGCAATGCCTATGAAGAATTGCACCACAATGACATCTGCTAGATTTTTATGGGAAACCATAATCAGTAGGTATGGTTATCCTTAAGTTTAATAAGTGATAGAGGTACACACTTTCGCAATGAAACAGTCAGGATTCTATTAGTAGAATTTATGGTGGCCCATCACAAGACTACTCCTATCACCCTCAAGCAAATGGAACTGCTGAGGCATTTAATAAGATACTAAGTCACACGTTGACTAAGATCTATGACGTTGGAAGATGAGATTGGGATAACAAAGTATCATCTGTTTTATGGGCATACAAGACAACCTAAAAGAGGTTGAACAAGGCCACACTATTTCAATTGGTGTTTTGCACGGAGGCTTTTTTACCAGTTGAATTCATGTTACCATCACTGCATATAGCGCGTGGAGGAGGGTTAGCTGATGAGAAAGTGTTGGAAGAAAGGATTGATAAGTTTATGCAGTTAGACAAAAGGTGATCACTTGCTAGATGGATTTATAAGACATAAAAAGTAAGACAAAAGGCATGCCATGATCATCATATCAAGAACAAGAAGTTTGAGTTTGGGCAAATGGTGTTGTTTTATGATTCCAAGTATTTGCACCATCTTGGGAAGTTGAAAGTCCATTGGTTAGGACCCTACATCATCTCGTACATTCTTGATTCAGGAAATTTCCATTTACAAGGGTTGGATGGGATGAGATTACTATTGTTGCAAATCAACAACACCCCTGGATGTTGATCAGACTTCTAGTTTGACATCTTGGGCATCCAGTGTGATTGCACAACATTGAATCCTCTTCCCAAGTGTGGGACTTGTAAAAATGGGAGAGGAATCTCCAGATTAGAGGTTGGTTCTGTCATCACCAATCCGGCACTATGATAATTCTTCACCGGGAACTCCTCGTGCTATGATTATTTACTAATGCACAGCCTTTAGTTTGGTGGATGTAATCTGGAAACAAAACAACAACATAACACAAGAATACCATCGACTATGATAAGACGGAATGATGACAAATCTAAAATATCAAAGTAAATTATAATATTAACATGAAATTGTTACAATCTCACCCATGAGGTACTTCAAGTGTTATTGACTTCACTTGCCCTCCACCAATACTATGGGAGAAACTTTACAATTACACCTCTTAATGACTTCTTCAACACACCTTTAAACTGATGGCTTCCTTCGCACACTTCCTACAATATTTCTCACTACTTCCTTCTATGCTAAATGAGGGGGGTGGCCTCTCTATTTATAGAACTTCCAGGCTTATCCATCTTATCTCTAAGATAGGATAAGAAATTCACTCTGACGAATCATATTCCATACCTTAACTCTTATCTGTACATGTAAGCTTATCTTTTAAGATAAAATAAACCTTATCATTTTACATGGGTTCCACATTTTTAGACTTTTTACAAATAAAATACAAAAAATATTTATGACCTCACTCCTTGTCCTTATTACCTATATAATATTTCTAATTCCTAATCATGTAGACCCTGCTTCTCTAATTACCCAAACTTTGACATTTTAACATTACTAGACCACATACGACAAATATTTACTTTTTACAACATTCTTATTGTACTTTGACTGTTACTGTACTCCACATTATTGGCGGCACCGTACTGACGGCGCCGTTATCTTCTATCAGATGTTACTACTAATTATACTTAATAACATCCTACTCCTAATACATACATTAATGAAATAGAAATTATGGAGGAAAATTTTAGTATCGACATCTTCCCCCTTCCTAGCTTCTACTCCGTCGTCGGAGTAGACTATTTTGGTGCTTGGAAAATCCTCAACTTGTCGTGGTTGACCCATTTCGTAATGGGAGTGCCATCCAATTCCTCCAGTCGGTACGTACCATTTTCATGCACAGCTGCTATTTTGTAGGGCCCCATCCATTTTGGAAGAATTTTTCTCTGTCTTCTTTTTTTTGTATCTGGAATCATATACTAGAACCAAGTCATTCACATGAAATGGAAACCAACGGATCTTTTGATCAAAGTATTCCTTTTGCTTCATTTTCTTCTTATGGCTTGTATCCTTTGCTATTTCCCTCATTTCCTCTAGCAAATGAAGATGTACCAACCTTTCTTTTACTGAATCACTTTCATCCATCCTTTCATTTTTCATAACTCTCACAGTGGGAATATCAAACTCAATAGGAAGAACTGGATCAATGCCATAGGCCAACTGAAATGGGGAGTAACCTGTTGCTGACTTTGATGTTGCCCTATATGCCCACAATGCTGCATGAATCCTTTTATCCCACTTATGTACCTGCAAGGCTGCATCTTTTGTTATAATTTGACACAACACAAAATTTGTTCGTTCCACATGTTCATTTGTACTTGGCTTGTATGTTGTTGCCTTCCTATGCTTAATAGAAAATTTATTGACTAGGGCTTCTACTACCTCATTAATGAAGTGGCTTCCTTGATCTGTTACAATTTCTAATGGACAACCAAATCTGGTGACAATGCGTTCATATATGAACCTTGCCACCTCATCCATGGAAGTTGTTTTCAATGGCCTAACTTCAACCCACTTGGTTAAATAATCTGTGGCAACTACAATATACTTATTTTGGCGTGAGGTAGTTGGAAGTGGACCTACAATGTCTATTCCCCAATTTTCAAAGGGACCAAGTGGAAGAATAGGGCATAATGGAGCTGATGAAGTCTTACGGTTACCATGTGTTTGAAAAATATCACATGTCTTACAATAATTATAGCAATCTTTAAAAAGAGTGGGCCAATGATAACCTGCATCCAAGATCCTTCTTGCTGTAAGTTGTCCAGAGAAGTGCCCTCCACATGTACCATTGTGGAATTCTTCTAGCAGTTCCTTCCCTTGATCACGTCCAACTGCCCTCTTGTACTATCCATCACGTCCTATTCGAAATAATACTCCATGCAGAATAGAATATGGACGACTGGCTTGAGTAATCTTTCTCTTAGTCTTTGCATTGGCACCATCAGGAAACTTGAATTCATTCAGATAATTCTAAATATCTATGTATTCACTAGGGATTGTGTCAAGGGATAACAAGACTACATTGGGGAAATCATCATCAGCACAAGATGATCCTAAACCATCATAGGCTCGAGAGAGTGCATCTGCATTAACATGCTTCTTTCCTGGCCTATCTATAATATCAAATTCAAATTCTTGTAGCAAAATTATCCATCTTGCTATCCTCCCTGATGGGTTAGGCTTATTTACAATATATTTTAGAGCCTGATGATCTTTTACAACTCGAAATTTTTGCCCTAGCAAGTAATTCCTAAACTTCTTTATAGCAAAAATGATAGCCAGAGCCTCTTTTTCAGTTACAGTATAATTTACCTCAGCACTGCTCATTTGTCTGCTCCCAAAGTAAATTGGATGTTCATTCCCATTTTCATCCTTTTGGTTCAATGTACTTCCTAGTGCTGCATCTGAGACATCATTGTACACAATGAATGGATTGCTCCAATTTGGATTCTTCAAAATAGGTGAAGACACCAGGGCTTCCTTCAGTTGTCCAAAAGCTTCATGCGCCTTATTTCCTGGTTCATAAGTAACATCCTTCTTTAAGAACTGGGTTAGTGGCTGTTCAATCTTTGAGAAATTCTTGATGAACCTTCTATAGTAACCCACATGGCCTAAAAATGATCTCAACTTACTTCTATTCATAGGAAATGGTAAATCTTTGATTTTTGAAACTTTATTAGGATCAGTACCAATACCATCTCTAGATACAATATGCCTTAACAAAACACCTTTAGAACATCCAAAGACACATTTTGTAGGGTTTAGTGAGGCTTGTGCTTCATCTAACCTTTGAAATGCTGTCTCCATCTGGTGTAGGTGGTCCAACTTGCTCCCATAGATGTAAAAATCATCCAGAAATACTCTGATGAAGGTCCCAATGTAGGGTTCGAACACCCTATTCATCAAATGCTGGAATGTTGCTGGAGCATTGCACAACCCAAAAGGCATAACTCTATAAGAAAATGTTCCCCAAGGAGTGGTGAACGTGGTCTTCAGCTGATCTTTCTTTGCTATACGAACTTGGTTGTAGCCGCTATATCCATCAGGAAAACTATAGCACTCCTGGCCAGCTACTTCGTCCAAGATCTGATCTGAAAATGGAAGAGGGTAATGATCCTTCTTTTTTGCCTTATTGAGCTTCCTGTAATCAACACAAATGCGTAGCTTCCCATTATTTTTTATTGAGATCACAATGGGAGAAACCCATTCTGAATTCTCCACAGCAAATATGAATCCTGCATCAAGCAACTTATCTATTTCTTCTTTTACAGTCTTGGAAAAATTAAGATTCATTCTATATGGCATTTTCTTTATGGGCTTAGCACCATCTACCAACTCAATAGAATGTTCTACCCAACTTACTTGACGGAGTTCCTTGTAATCAATAGTGAATATGTGTATGTACCTTTAAAAGAGCTGGAGGTAGGATTCCTTCTCACTCTCCATCACAGCATCACCAATCTTTATTTGTTGGAGACGGTCATCAACTTCTTCTTCAGATAATTTTATGAGGTCATGAGTTGGTGTGACTAGAAGGATATCTATGACTGAAACATCCACCTCACTTTCTTCATCTTCAGTGTCCACTTCACTGGTACTAGAGTAATCAGAGGATGTCCAATCATCAGTTTCATCACTTGAATCCACAGGTTCTGCTTTATGATGTCGAGGGATCACGTTTATCTTCACCCTCTCTCTACCACGTCCAAGTGTCATGAAACCTTCATTCCAGTAGTTTCTTGCATGAACTCTCCTTAGCCATGGTCTTCCCAGCAACATTGGGTATGCAACAAGACCATTTTTCATCACTTGAAAGTCTACCACACATACAACACCCATAACAAATATTGTCACATTTGAAACTACACCTTCTGGTTTAGTTTTTCCCTTATTTAATGACCTTAACATAAGTGTTGAAGGGCGATCAATTTTTAAACCCAACATATTCATTACAGACTCAGTCATTACATTAACTGCAGCACCTCCATCAACTAAGACATCATGAATTGAAATACCATTACATAATACCTCAGCTTGTGGAGCATAGGGATCCACCTCTTCCTCCAAAACAGGGACCTCAACCTCCTTCCTTCGTCGAGCATTGAGTCCACTTCGCAGCTCCCGCCTCTTCTCAGAAGACATAGCCAAGAGTTGACCATATGTAATATTTGCAGGCCTTTTGGACAGATCTTCCAGGATGGAGTATGGTCCTTGCCCCTGTGAAATCAGAAAATCCTGCACACCCAACTTTCTTCTCCTATGTTTCTTACTAGTTTCTTCCTTTCATCTTCTTAGGATCATTTCCATCTTGATTATCTTTTTCTTTCTTTCTTTTTGTTACAAACACATCTACTTCATTATTTCTGCTCTTATCTACTACATCAAAAGAATTCACAGGTGCTTTTCCTTTATCATTATCTCCTTTACCAGATGTAGAAGCTCTATCTGGACAATTATACTTATAATGACCCTTTTTATAACAACCATAACATACAACTTCAGAAATATTTCTTTTTGGACCTCTATCTCCTCCCTAAGAACTAAATTATTTTCCTTGAAGAAGATTAATAGTTAACTGACCCATCTTTTTGAGCAGATCTTCATACTCAGTAGATGTACTAGGAGAAATATTTGTGCTCACTGGGAGTGGTTGTGGATTCTGGACCAAAGGTGCTGGTGTAGGCTCTACTTTAGCAACAATTTCTTTGGGCTCCTCTTCTATGCTTTCTTCTTGCCTTCTTACAATCTCCTTTGCTTGTTCAATGGTAGCTGGGCGGTCATACTTCACTCGTTGTCTGATCTCTGGCTTCATCCCAAGAATGAAGTGCTTACATAGGAGATTATCCATGTCATTCATCAACCCATCCGCTAATCCTTCCTTCCGGATCTGGGCATCGAGCTTCCTCCTTAACTCTAGAACACGAGCATGATAATCCCTTATCTTCTCCTTCTCTCCTTGGGATAGCTTTGTGATATCGATCATGAGATCTGCATATTTCTGTTGTTCACCAATTTCTTCAAGAAAACTTTCAGTTAATAAATCCCATGAATTTTTCACATTATCACCTAGTGTTTCAAACCACCTAAGTACTAAACCATCCAAAAAGGTAGAAAAAAATTCAGTCCATTGTTCCCTTCTTATAAGGCCATTACAAATACAAGATCGTTTAAACTCTTGAATGAAATAATAAGCATCTTCATTAGATTGAGCTGAAAAAACAGGAATCTTTCCCATTTTCAAAAGTAACCACCGTGAAATACCAACCCACAAGTACAATCAACAAGACTTATGTGCATAAATAATTGGAATCACTATACTAGAAAGTGACTTTACACCTTTCTACAGTAAAATAGAAATGACCACGGTAAACTATGGTAAAACTTGACTTACTGCGGTAAAAACTAACTTTACTGTGGTAAACACTATTCACGGTAAAAAGTGAAGTTACTGCGGTAAATACTATTCACGATAAAAAGTGACTTTATTGCAGTAAATACTATTCCTAGCAAAAATGACTTTACCATGGTAACTACTATTCATGGCAAAAATGACTTTACCATGGTAACTACTATGCACAATAAAAACAAGGTTACCCTCCAATTGATTTTTGACTAAGTGGGAATATCTCTCCAGAAAATCCACCAACGAGGAATGGTCCCGGCAACGGAACCAAAATGTCATCACCAATCCGGCACTATGATAATTCTTCACCGGGAACTCCTCGTGCTATGATTATTTACTAATGCACAACCTTTAGTTTGGTGGATGTAATCTGGAAACAAAACTACAACATAACACAAGAATACCATCGACTATGATAAGACAGAATGATGACAAATCTGAAATATCAAAGTAAATTATAATATTAACATGAAATTGTTACAATCTCACCCATGAGGTACTTCAAGTGTTATTGACTTCACTTTCCCTCCACCAATACTATGGGAGAAACTTTACAATTACACTTCTTAATGACTTCTTCAACACACCTTTAAACTGATGGCTTCCTTCGCACACTTCCTACAATATTTCTCACTACTTCCTTCTATGCTAAATGAGGGGGGTGGCCTATCTATTTATAGAACTTCCAGGCTTATCCATCTTATCTCTAAGATAGGATAAGAAATCCACTCTGACGAATCATATTCCATACCTTAACTCTTATCTGTACATGTAAGCTTATCTTTTAAGATAAGATAAACCTTATCATTTTACATGGGTTCCACATTTTTAGACTTTTTACAAATAAAATACACAAAATATTTATGACCTCACTCCTTGTCCTTATTACCAATATAATATTTCTAATTCCTAATCATGTAGACCCTACTTCTCTAATTACCCAAAATTTGACATTTTAACATTACCGGACCACTTACGACAAATATTTACTTTTTACAACATTTCTATTGTACTTTGACTTTTACCGTACTCCACATTATTGGCGGCACCGTACCGACGGCGCTGTTATCTTCTATCAGACGCTACTACTAATTATACTTAACAACATCCTATTCCTAATACATACATTAATGAAATAGAAATTATGGAGGAAAATTTTAGTGTCGACAGTTCCTTAACTCCTCTGATCAGATATATCACTTACAAGTTGCAGGGGTTTGAATTCCTAGTTCTTACCCTAAATTTCAAAGGGGGCTGAGATAGAGAATGCAAAAATGAAACTAATGCTAATAAGGTGATACACCAAAGGAGTGGTGAGCATTTTTTACTTCTGCAAATTGACACAGTTCATAAAAATGCAACAAAATATCATGCACAAACCGATAACTGTAATGGAGGGTTAGAAATGAATCAAACAACACAAACAGAGGATTAAAACTCATTCACAGAGCTTGTATTGTCATTTTAACATTAAAAAAAAAACCACTTGCATTACAACACATGAGAGGCAAAACAGGTTGCAGTCTTGGAAAAGGTCTGATTTTCCACAAAATCACTTTTAAAGTGACAGAGGGAGCCTGCAATACATAAAAAATGTTCCCCTTTTTTTTAAAAATGAGCCAAATCTGGCTTTTTCAATGCAAACCACGACCCCCAAGAGAGAGAAATGCGGGAAAACGTGGGAGAGCTTCAACCACTGACCAAAAACATAGTTAAACAACATGGGCATCCTTACAGGCCCATCCCTTGACATTTTTCGCCATGCTGGGAGAGAATGCGAGCCATTCTTCATTAAAAATGGTGGTTGAAACGTCATTTCTGTCTATGACCACGTGCTAGAGGTGTTTTTTGATTTTCTCTTTCCAAAATCCATAAAAATACAAAAATGACCCCAGAATCTTGTAGAGAATTTCACCATCTTTCCATTGATATAAAGAACGTGAAAAACCAAGCTCTGGATCGAAAGATATGGCCGTTTGAAATTTTAGGGAAAAACAGGGCCAAATCGGATTGGTGGGCAAATTTTTTTAAATTTTTCACTTTTTGGTCATTTGGAAAATTTTCCAAAAATTCCCCGTGCTCCGCCATTCCAGTTGCCACATGGCATGCTCTGATTGGGTGCGGGCATCTAATGCTTCATTTTCCATTGTTTTCCCCTTTGGAATTTTTTAAAAAAATTCCCCGTCGGGCTGATGATTTGAGGACACGTGACACGTGTTGATTGGGTGCGAGCCTATTCTCCTGAATTCTTCCGTCACCTTTTGACCATTTTTCCCATTAGACATGTGACGAAACCCCATTAGATGTGGGCTTGCCATTTCAAATTTTCCTTTCAGGCTTTTCTTGAGTTTTTTGCTGCCACCGGACACGTGGCATGATGTGATTGGTTTGCATTTTGGGGGGGGTGTTTTTCCCTTTGAAATTTCCTTCCTTTTCCTTTGGGAAAATTTCCCAAATTTTCCCTGCCTTCCGCCGGTCTGGGACATGTGGCGAGATCTCATTCAATGCGGGGCCACAGGCCAATAATTTTCCTTTTGATTTTAGCCTTTGGGAAAAAATCCAAATCTTCTCCCGCACTCCGCTTGCACGTGTGCCCATGGACACATGGCCTAACATGATTGGTCGGTGGGCCGCGGGCCAAAAACTTCCTCTATTCCCTTTTACCAAAACACTTCGCCAAAATTCCAACCTTTCCTCCGCCCTCCGCCGGTCTGATGCCAATGGACACATGGCATAACATGATTGGATGCGGGCCTGCCTTTTGAAATTTTCTTTGGTGCTAACACTTAGCCGATTTTTTCAATTTTCTCCCCCGGACACGTGGCATAATATGATTCGCCGGCGGGCCTGCGGGGAAAAATATCCCTTTTGAAAACTTTGCCAAATACTTGGTAAAAAACCAAGTTTTCCTCTGACCCCTGCCACTTTCTTGGACACGTGGCATCATCTCATTGGCCACGGGCCTTCCAGGGGAAAATTTCCCATGAAAACTCTGCCGAGCCATAACTTCAAAAATACATGGAGTTAGGAGGAAAACTTTACCTTTCTAGAAAGACGAGAAAGAGCTCTATCCAATGGTGCCATTTCCAGAAGGTTTTGAGTGCCTGAAAAGCAAAAAATTATGACTGAGGCACAAGAGAGGGAAGAATGAAATGAGTTAGCCACAAAAATGAGCAAGGGGTACATTTTGGATAACAATTACCAAGTCATTTCAATGGGAGATGGTTGAAGCCCTACTATGAATAAGTCTTCTTGGTGTTTGTAATAAGGAAATATTGCCAACTAGGCTAGAATTTACCTTTATGCCTTTTCTTTTCTTGTGTTTCCCTTTCTCGTATTTTGTTCCTTTCTTTTTGTTTTGTTTTGTGCTTTGTGCACTTGTAACCACATTATTTTTCCAAATTTGTGTATGTACAGAGGACCACACATCTATTTTAGTGTGGGGTGGTGTAATGTAGAGTATAAGCCTGCAATACAAGTTAAGTGGCCTAGTAGAAGGGAGCGCGTAAGGTGCAGAAAGTGCATGAGGAAACGGTGGATGATAAATTATGGTGTCAAGAAGGCTATAACAGAGACCACATACAAAGGATGAAGAGCACAAGAACAACATGAGGTAGGCAAGGGAAAAAATTGGGTAAAGGATAAAAGAAGTGCCTTCGGCTCTGTAGACGCATGCGTAAGATTCTTTCGGTCGGATTTTTTTTTACGCGCTAAAAGGTTGTAAAGGGTTTTTCGTGAAGGATTAGGCGTGTGGGTAAAAGCGCTTGAAGTCAGTTTTAAGGAAGAATCCACATTTAGTGTCAAGTATGGTGGTAGGTGGTATAGCATTTAATGCTAGAAATAAGGAAAAGTTATAAATATGAAGTCGGGCACATCATTATTTTACCTTACGATTACGAAATGAAAGAAGCTCTTGCAAACTAGGGCATCCTGAGAGAAATTCATACAAAGGAAGAAGGATTTAAGAAATTTGATTGTGACTAAAGTAAATTTGCAAACCAGAAGAAAGGAGTACACGGGCATGAAGAAAAGTTATTTGTGGTGCACTATCTTGTGGAAGGATTTCTCAGTTAAGGTTTGGCGACTAGGGAATGAAGGAAAAATGATTTTTTCGCAAGAATGAGCTTTGGGATTGAGCAGAGTAGTAGATAAGAGTAAGGGGAAGGAGTTTCAAGTTTAGCCCAACTAGAAAATATGGCACCCAAGAAACCAATCGTTTCACCAAAGAAAACAAAGGGCAAGGGTAAAGGAAAGCAAACAACCTTCATCGCGAGCTCCAATGAAGAATGGTATGCAAAAATGTAGTACCTATATGGGGTATTGCTAGGAAAAGAGTGGGAGGCACACTTACAAAAGATGATTGTGAGAAATTATAACCATTGCATGAGGACAACTGAGAAAGAAATGGCGTTAGAGTTGGTTTTACCAACTAACAAGAGGATGCTAGAGGGAATGACCATTTACAACGACGAGGTGAAGCTCAAATTGGAGAAGGCTGGATTATTAAAACTATATGAGTTGCCTTACTTTGACAAGCCTAAGCACCTTTATCAATGGTTGATGTTACACGTACATGAAGATCAATTTTATTTTACAGGGCACAAGATGCGCATAACACCACAATTGATGTCCAAGATCACAAGCCTTATTTGTGAAGGAGAGAGTATAGATGATGATTTGAGTGACAAGGAGGCTATGAAGGAGACTCTAGCCATGTATGACTATAAGAAGGGGTCGCAATCATTTGAAATCACTGAGATTCCAGACCCTATTATGAGAATGGCCGTGTGTTTGGTGACCAAGCTCAATGATTAGGAACGATGGACATAAGTGAAAAAATCATGGCTAAATGTATGCCAAAAGATATCAGAGGGAACAATCTATAACTTTTACACTTTCATCACAGATGAGATCATAAGCAGCATGTAGGAGGGAGAAAAGATATTGTTCAGTAACGTCCTCCTCACCATTATATTTTCAGAGATTGGAGTGCCTGATGAAACAAAAAAATTTGTTTGGGAATATCCAGAAGAGGATCCCTCACCCAAAAAAAGGTTTACGAAATGTACATCTTGGGAAACCATGAAGGCCGCTCACAAGGTGCTCTTGGAAAAGTGGTACAAGCGAATGCGCGACACATTCAGTGAAGAATGGAGAATCCCAGAGTAGTTACTAGTGCTCGTGGATGGAGAGGAAGAAGTTTGTAGTGTATCAACACTTTCTGCATTGGCAGATTTACATTGACAGATGGGACTATGAGTCCATGGTGCAAGCTACCCTTCTCCTTCACCGCGCAATACTTCCAAGACGAGAGTCAATCGGTTCAAGGAGGCCAAGAGATGAATGTTCGACCTTAATGAGGTAGATCTAGACCACCGCGAGCTGCTGCCGAAAGCTCATCTACCAAAAGAAGTGTGCATACGTGGAGAAATATGTCTCCCACGAAGTAGAAATGATGAAGCCTTTAACGCTTCCGATTGAAGGGAGGACCGCAGCAAGGGTGTATCTACGCATGAGGCCAAATTTTGAAAAGGGATGCTTACTTGGATGAATGATGTATCCATTGCTTGAAGACCGTACATGAAGGAAGAAGGCCACACCAAGGAAGAGAGAAAGAGAAGAGGTGCAAGAGAAGAAGGCACCAAGTGTTCAAACTGCACAATCGGTGGGCACGCCGAAAGTAAGCGCTAAGCCTAGTACTTATGCGTGGAGGAAGAAGTCTCCTGTCAAGGAAAATACCCCAGAAGAAGAGGCACTCGAGCACGAAGATCACCTCACCCATGAGGAATTGCCAATGAAGAGACCACGTGTCAAGGAGAAAGAAAAAAAAGAATCTCCTGTACTGGAATCCCCAGTGAGGAAGAAGCAGAGGGTGATGGATGAGGAAGACTCATAAGAAATGAAGAGTCTAAATGCCTGCATTGGAAAAAAGGATGATGATGACGAGGCTGAAGGAGGTGAAGACCATCCAATCTATGATGTGCATGATTATGAGGAAGAAGGGGATGAGGAGTATAACAAAGAGGATGAGGAGAAGAATGAGGAAGAAGAAGTTGAGGCTCAAGGCAAGGGGATGAACAGGGAAGTAAATATAGAGGATCAAAGGACCCCAAGCCTCACAAAGGAGTAGATAGAAGAGGCCGTAGAGAGAGAAGTGGTGGGAATTATCAAGAATCCGGTGGAACAAGAGGTAGAATGCAACATGAATGAGGTGTTGAAGGAAGTTGAGGAGGAAAGCATATGAAAAGAGTATGTCAACATGGGTGGAGATCTTAGTTGGGATGTAAGCTTTCCAAGGGCCGCACACGCAGGTAGGAAGATCACAGAAGCAACACAAGGTTAGGTAATGGGCTACATCGATGATCTGAACAAGGTGTTGCATGTGCGCTTTCAAAGCAATGTATTAATGGAACAACACTTGGCCATTGCTTCATTTGATGAGGAAGGTGCATACCCTCAGACGAGGAAAATGCTATCATGGGAATTTGAGCCCCACATTGATGAGCCCGAATTTGAAATAATTCAAGGAGAATTGATGAAGGTGCCAAAAACAAATGGAATGAAACCCTTGGTTAATGCTCAACAATTATCAGATGAGAAAATTTTCAACACACTCAACAAAGTTTCAGTTGAGGTTAAAGCCAAACTCTTTGGAAGAAATGACAGGGTGAAGTTCCTAGAGGCAGAGCTGGAGAAAAAGGAGGAGGAGCTCCTTAAGAAAAACAATGACCTAAAGTAGGAGGAGCTAATCAGCAGTCAATTAAGGCGTGAGTTAAAATATGAGAAGGAAAGGGTGTGCGAGGATACAAGAAAATAGAGATGATCATAGATGCCATTGTTTTGAAGCATCCAGACTTAACACTGCCAGCGCAAAAATATAGATTAACCTTACAATGCCTAGAGGACTTGACCTGCATACTCACTATGGAGAGGCAACCACTTTCCTTAGAATTTTCAAAAGAGGCATTGGCATGTTAAGAAAAAGAGGATAAGATAAAGTTGTAGAAATTATTGCTCAGTACAACAAGATCCTCGCCAATGTAAAAGCCATTGTGCAAGTTACTTATGCTACCTATGATAATTGCATGGATAGGGATAAAGTAGCAAGTATCTTGGTTGCCACCCATGAAGCAGAACTCAAGGAGTTCCATGAAAATACTTAGGGGAACTGGGATGAGTGAGACAAAATCCTAGCCGAAGTGGAAAAGAAATCAGAGGCCATTGAGACCTTGCGGGGATCAATCAATAACCGACTAAAAGAATTGTACCCCCAAATCACTTAGAGGATGGAAACACTCGAGGATTTGGGATAAAAATTGGAGGGGATCGTGGAGACAATGAACGCAAAGGGAGAAGGGCTAATATTTGAGGGGGTAAGCTCCCTGGTGGGTGACCTCTGTCAGCAATCTCAAAACAAGGTTGACACTTGGGGAAAGTTAGAAGAAGAATTAGGGAAGGCTTTCCCTCTCCTCCTCTAGCGATAAACAAATTCCCCATTCTTTTATTCTTTCCCCCATTTCTTCATTTCTTTATTCTTCCATTTTATAAGAGCCCATTCATTCTTTGATTCACTGAAGAAAGTGTTTTCGAGGACGAAGAACAGGTGTAGTGTGGGGTGATGTTGGGCCTTGAAATATTAGCTAAGGATGGGAAGGTGCATGGGTGCACATGACCTAATTGAAGAAGGACACACGAAGTTGAAGGTACACAGGGAAGGGTTCTAGAAGTGTCTTTTTGAACACACGGCGCATGCGCAAGGCAAGGCGAGTTTTGAACTTAGCCATATTTGGTGTCCCAGGAAACACACGAGAAAAACATGACCCTTGTGGATAAGGTGCCAACTTGGCGACTGTGGGATCAAAAAAGGAATATTCTAGGCATGCGATGGAAGGTTCCAGAAGACATCATTGCAAAGAGTGGAGAGCTCGGATATTAGAAGGCATGCTCCGATGGAGGACCACTTTGACACTTGTCAACCGATCTATAACTTTAGAAATGCATGGCGGTGGTTGCTAAGGTTATAAATACAAGCGCCCGATAGAAGAAAATGAAGGAGTTGAAGAGAGGCGAAGCTCTACAAAAATATAATGGAGAGTTCTAGGGGTTAGGGATTAGGAGAATATAGGAATCATGACACATTTAGAGGTATGGGTCTGCATTCATTTTTGTAATGTGATGAACATAGTGTAGTTCTGATGCATGACTTGGCTCTGCAGTGTAATATGAAGGTCTGTAATGGTTTCATGGAATGTAATGTGGTTATTGAATATGTTCATATGAATATAAGGCTTTGTTATAAGTCCTAGATGTTTTTAGGAGTATAATACTTATGCATTTCCTTTCTGTATGATCTATTTCCATATGTTGTTTACTATTTCTCTTTTCAGGATACAATGAGATAACAACTCGTTCTAGATTCTTAGAATG
This sequence comes from Taxus chinensis, assembly GCA_019776745.2. Taxonomy (NCBI): domain Eukaryota; kingdom Viridiplantae; phylum Streptophyta; class Pinopsida; order Cupressales; family Taxaceae; genus Taxus; species Taxus chinensis. The sequence goes on along the minus strand of CM034153.1, from coordinate 511,258,250 downwards.
TTGTATAGTTATTTTCTTTCCTTCTACATTTGATTATCTGTCATAAGATGATGCATTCTCACGAGACTCACATAAAGGAGAAAATCGTCACCTATGTGTGCCTCGGGTGAGCGCCCAACGTCTGCTAGGTGATAGGCTAACGTGCATGGGATTAGACTATTGGTCTAAGGGTATAAAAATATGACTGCACTAAATGTGAAAATATTATTCTATAATTACATGTTGCGTGCTTGTATAACCATCTTGAAAAAAATTATAGATACAAGCTAGAGGGAAGTCTCTTGCCCATGATATTTCCATTTAAGTGAAAGTACTGTGTAGAATTTGTCAATGATGTTTTTAAATATTTCCCATTAGAAAAAATTTACTAATTATGTGAGAAGAGTTGGCGTATTTATTACACACATGTGAGAATCCATATCGAGATTTTAAATGGTGTAATTCATTTATAATTTGTCTTTTTACAATTAAAAACAAGGCTCCATATGTAATTAATTTATTAAGGTTTGATATTAAAATCTGTGATAAAATCACACAACTCAAAACAATAATGCGATCTCTAACTTTTATTTAAGTGTTATAGGCATGCATTTTCAAGCTTGATTGATTATGGTGAAACACTTTTGTAGGGTGAGAATTACACAAATAATTAGATCAATTTTTATATCACTGAAAACTCATGCCCTACACATATAAAGGTAAGACTGGGCTGAGGAAAAGAACACTTTTCAAAGCCTAACTGAGATAATTTTACATGTTCACATACATGTAATAAAACCTATCCCACTACCCATGTCACAACACAATTGCAGCTGGCATTTTTATAGTTTTAATATATATATATATTTAAATGAGCTACCTCATATAATCATGGGCGAGCGGTTGAGAGATGAACGAGAAGAGAAAAATTAGTCAAGGAAAAATATTGTCTGAATGTAGTGGTGAATATAATTAGCAATCCAGTGAATTCTATAGTGCCAATTGCATCCGAGGTGCTGAAAATCACAGGTGTTTATAACCGTAAGCGTTTGATAGGCATCACAACTTTAGATGTTGTCGGATCAAATACTTTTGTGGTATGTTTTTTTTTTTATGCTTCATATTTTATCCCTTTGCCCTAAATTGAATGCCGCTACTTGGCTTATTAGGGTTACAACCTTAAGACAAATTGGCCTTTATTTTTTTGTATCAATAGTTGCTTCGTCTTTAGGAATGCAACTTATTTTCAAAATATATATATGGACTTAAGACCCAATTATAGAAATTTATAAGACCCAAATCAAAAAATTTATGAGACCAAATTCTAGAAACTCTTAAACCCAATACAAGAACTTCATAAGACCCAATTCAAGAAATTCATTGGATACAATGGGTTAAACCATTTTGTTTTGACTTTAGTGCATTGTCGTCAAGTCTAATGGCTATAGGAATTGATTCACCATTTTTATTTTGAATTGAACAGGCTGAAGTAGTTGTTTTTGATCCCAAGGAGGTTGATGTTCCAGTATTAGGTGGGCATACATGAATAACTATTTTTCCCCTTTTGTCTCAGGTTTGGAACAAGGTACTCTTTAAACAAACTACTATACATTTTTTTCCCCAAAAATATAATTACCAATTATTAAAATCTCAGAACACATCGTTCAAGTATTTATATTAGATGTAAATTAAATTCTTCACAATTACAAATTTCAAGAGTCAATTATGTATCATTTCTCAAATATTATTCTGCAATATATGTATTTTGTGTTTTTTGAAATGGACGTATTCACCAACTAGTAAAATATTTTCCATCCTCACTTAACATAATGAATGGATGTTTTCTTCCACGCCATGCATGTTTTATTCTAGTAATTTGAAATGGTATCCTCACATATGAGTAGGGGTTTGTGTCTGCTTGGCTTTCATTGCTACCTTATCCGACTAAAATATTCATATGATTTATGCCTACACAATTGTCACTACTATGTTAACTGACTAAAATGTTTATATAAGTGAATTAAGTTACTAAACTCTAATATTTGCATATAGGTTGACCCAAAATTTTCATTTTCCAAAGAAGAGACAAAATACTTGAAATATCACATCCAAAATGGAGGCACAAAAGTTATGAATGGAGCTTTATTTCTATATGTTGATATTAATTTACCAAAGATGACGATTTATGTTTGCCATTGTCACATTTATTATTTAGCACAATTTAGCTGTTTGGAGTTCAATATGGGACATTGGTGTCATAAGCATTTCATATTTAGTAAGAAACAATATTACTAATTCTATCCTCATGTTGGTAGCTAAAAACTCAAAACAAGCATACCTTCACAATTAATATAATAATCCTTTTCTTCTAGGAAATTATTGGTACATGGGTTACTTATACCTTACAAACTTGGTTCGACAACAAGAAAAGATCTTTATATGAGGCAATTTTTAAGCCCATTGGCATAGTGATCACAACTATAGCACCAGTCACATTTCTTGGTGACAAACTTTACATTAGAAGATCTAACTTCTAGCATTCTTCAGATTCAACTAACCTTTATGTTTTGACATTATAAGGAATGGTCCCATAAATTGAATTTTCTCCTTTTTCAACTATAGTCATTATTTTCACGTCACAATCGAGGGTACACTTTCCCATTTATCCACAAAGCCACTTTTCTCTTCCTTAGTCTTCTCCCAGACCATTCATCTTCCTCTCTCTTCCTCTCCCATTGTTTCTCTCCTTGCAATTTGAATTCCTCAATAGATCCCCTTTGGTGCTTCCATCGTACATTTCATGTAAGATTGCTAGTATAATACAAGAAATAAAATTAAGAGAGGAAAAAAAGAGACGTGTACTCTGTTGAATCCTATTTTATTTTTAAAAGTAAGAAACAAATACAAGATTGAGTAATAAAAGAGAGGGCTATGAGTTACGTATACATTTTTTATTTGTATCAAGACTATTCCCTATGCATTTTTATAATACAACTCACATTACCTATTCATTTGTTTTATATTACAAATATTTCAAGTTAAGAGTAAGGAAAGTGAGTCACTAATTTTTTTGCATTACAAATCTCTCAAGTTGAGAGGAAGGAAAAGGTCACTAATACCTTGTTTGATGAAAATAATTTATAACACTAATTCAAACGTTAATAAGTGACAACTTTGTTCAAATTTATTTCATTCAAAGCCTTACAACCATTACAAATTACATTTTCTAAACAATATTTTCTCAAGCAATTTATTTTCTCACTTATTAATATGGAAGAATTTACAAATGAGACTAAATCTCATCACATAATTTACAAAATTTCTTCAAATAAAGGTTTTACAATCTATCATGAACCCATTCATTCCATTCTATTTTTTTCAATGTAAATAATATAACTTATCAACACACGCAAGATCACATGAGGAGAATAAGAATTACTTTACATCAATCTTACAACAAGAAGCACATGCTAGGGAATTAATGTGAATGAATAATTAACAAATTATAAATACACAATATAATTGCTGAAGATTATAGATTATGATATGCAGTTAAATTAAACATAGATTAAGATGTTATATATTGCACATTACAGAACATGAACAAGGAAATAACATAAATATAAATGACATAGGAACACTAGATTTATAGTGGGGAAACCCAAATGAAAAAAACCCACTCAAAAATAAAGCACTGCATGTATTAAGAATTTCACATAAGCTTTTACTGAACACTTCCACTTCACTCCTCAGTCTCACATAGATAATTGTAGAATAATTTCTTGCAATTACAATACAATGATCATGATGATATTAATAATATGATATATCAATATGATTATATCTCATGCCAATACTGTTATATATATGTATAGGATGGGTGAATTGGTCACACCATTTCACTCTAATTGTGAAAGACCAACATAATAAATTTTATTAAACAAACTTTTAAAAAAACGGGTCGTGAAGTGGTGGTCCACCAAAAGGTATCCCCACTTGACATTATTACCCCAACACTCCCCCTTAATGTAAAGTGGGAAAAAATAAAACATGTCGAATTACATTTTTCTACAAAAGGATTTACAGATCCATAAACCATCAATGGTGATTTAGGCTAGCATATAAACAAGGGAAATCATACAGATCTTCCCATGTAAAAATTGTTAGGAAAAATGCTTTATATCTGAATACTTATATCAGATTATGGATCCTTTTATAAAACAGGGCATTCTCATAACTAATGCTTCACTAGGAATTACAAGTAAATCACATAGCGTGACATTTACTTATTAAAAAATGGAAGAAGTATTGGAAGTTTAAAAAAATTCATTAAGAGGTGGCATTGGCATGCACACTTCCCTCAATGGAAACTCTGATAGGCCCAACAAGGCACAAAACTTGTAAAAATTCGCAACACACAATGGCTTGGTGAAGATATCTACAACTTGATCTTCAGCCGAACAAAACTTGATATCAATATCACCATTCCTGACTTTCTCTTGAATAAAGTACATATGAACTTCGATATGCTTCATCCTTTGATGCTAGACTGGATTGTTAACAAGAACAATGCAACTCTAGCTATTACATAGAAGAGTAGTGCTTCCTTTGACGCCCATATGTAGTTCATCGAAAAATATTTTCAGCCACATAGCTTCCTTTGTTGCTTCCATAAAACTTCCATACATTGTTTCAGTAGAAGAGATATAAATTGTTGGTTGCTTCTTGATACTCCAAGTGATGGCACCTGCTCCTAGCTTGAAAACATATCCAAAAGTAGATTTTTTTTGTAGCATCACCAACATAGTCAAAATAACAATATCGAAATAATTGTGCATCATCACAAGAAGAATAATACAAACCATAATTAAATGTTCCTTTAACATATTTAAGAATTATTTTTTCCATTTTCCAATGATTCTCATAAGGATCCAACATGAATGTAGAAAAAACTCCTACTGCATATGAAATTTCAGGCCTGGTAATAGTTAAATAAATAAAACAACCAACTAGTTGTCTATACAGAGTAGGATCAATTTTAGCACATGCAGGTTTAGGATCTAATTTCACACCAACTTCAATAGGAATGGCAACAAGTTTACATTAAATCATGTTTAATACTCTAATTAAATTAATAACATACTAAGATTGAGATGAAATAATAGATTTATGATCCTGAAATATAACCATGCCTAAAAAATGATTTAGCAGACCTAAATCAGAATTTTCAAAACATTGTTTTAATCTTTCTTTGATTCTAACAATTAAATTCTTATCACTGCTAGTACTCAACATATAAAACATGAATGATAATATGATTATTTTCACATTTAACAAATAAATTATTATCAGAACAATAGTTAGAGAAACCAATATCCTGAAATAAACTATTAATTTTAGCATACCAAGCTCTAGGAGCTTGCATAAGACCATACAAGAATTTTTTTAGTTTATAGAAAAATAGTTCCTTATAAGGTTCTTCAAAAACTTTAGGTTGATGCATGTAGATTTCTTATTTCAGGCCACCCTTTAGAAATGCATTTTTAACATCCATTTGGTGAATCTCCCAACCATATTGGGCAACCAAAACAAGAAGAATCCTAACAATGCTCATTTTAGCTACATGAGAAAAAGTTTCAACATAGTCAAGACCGGGTTTTTGAGTGAAACCATGAGCTACTAACATCGCTTTGAATTTATCTATTCCTCCTACAGAGTTATACTTGATTTTATACAACCACTTGGATCCTACTATGCTTCATTTAGAAGGAGGAGGGACTAGTACCCAAGTGTTATTTTTAATTAAAGCATTGTATTCATATTTCATAGCTTCGATCCATATTTCATATTCACTGCCTTCTTCAAAAGATTGCGGTTCAACCTCATATAGGGTCATTAAAGCATGATAAAACTACGGGTCATATTTCTAAGACTAATAGGATGGGAGTCCTTAAAAGGATTTTGAGCCCATTTAGGAATCTTGGGATGCAACACATTTTGAGATGACTCCCCTTCAATATCCATCATAACTAAATAAAGATAATCATCCTCATTTTTTTAATTTAGAGTTAAGGATGAAGATATAGTTTGTAAATTTTTCATAAATAATTATCTGTATGATAAAATATAGAAGCTTATCCTGAAACAATTCACAAGTACATTCATCCAAATGAGCTTTAATATTTTTAATTTTATCTAGGTAATTAACAATTTTCTCATCCCCCTTCATGGGAGTTGTGAACAATTCCAAAATTAGTTTAATTATCTTGGAAATATGATTGCTTTCATGCATGGTTTCTAATTGTTTCCAAACATCAATAGGTGAGTCCATATGTCCTATATGCATTAAAATTTTATCTCTTATGCTCTGTAATAAGATCAATAGGGATTCCTATGATCTTTGAGAGAAGGAGCTAAGGATTTCAGGGTTTACATGCCTACTGATGGGTCATTTTTCCACACCTATTACAAGATCCCACAATTTTTTAGCCATGAAACATGCTTTTAACCTAACTCTCCAAATAATGTAATTAGTTCCATTTAATAACTAATATTTATCTATTAAGAAACTAGCATTATTAGCCATTTTAAGGAAAAATTAGAAAAATTAGAAAAATAAAATGCAACAAATTACAAAAAAAGAAGTGGAAGACTGAAGGGATAAGGAGAAACAATTATAAAAATTTAAAAATTTAAAACCTGTTCTACAAAGACAAGTTTTAAATCTGCAGTACAAAGAAAAAATTGAGATCCGAGGTACAAATGAATAGAAACCCATGGTATTAAGAAACTAGAAACCCATGGTATAAAGAGAATGTAAAACCCGTGGCAAAAAGAAGAATTTTTAGACCTACGGTCGAAGCAAGATAGGAAAATTGTTGAAGATTAAACCAAAGCAATAGGGCATGTGTTAGCTTTTTGGAAAATTATAATGTAGATCCCCCTGGCAGAAATGAAGTCCCCAGAATGTAATCAAAACAAATAGTTTATCGGGTCCACAACAGGGTTGACAAGTCAATCGAATACGCGGAGATCAAACAAATGAACACGTCTCACATGATCGACAACCCAAAGGGGACACATGGCATATATCAACAATATAAAATGGGAATGTGTCATATTATTGGTAGTTTCCCAAGGACATGCACCCACGGAATGTGAAGTTTGCGGAATCAACTAAGAATAATATCCTTTTTGGTCCGAAGTGGGGGTCTAGGTCTCAGGTCAAAGGAGGATACACGGTAGCCAAGGAAGGAGACACATGGTGTTGATAAAGAAATGACATGTGTCATCATTCCAGCTATCACTCAACGAAAGGTTTCCAGAAGACTTGAAGCCCACATAATTAACTAAGAAAAATAGATTTTTAGGTTTGAGTTCACAAAAAAAGGACACGAAAAAAAATACATAGATGAAAAGACTTATCAGAAGGCGCCACTTGCTGAATATATATTGACCGAAGGAGACACTTGGCACATTTCGTCAAAATTTTGAGAGATGGCTCTGGGTGGACGTGAAGTCATTGGAATGAGCCAAAATAAAAAAAATTACTGGTCCGCTTCTCCTTTTGCAATCAAATAAAAGGTAAACACGTGGCATAGAGTCAATGCAAATCAACACAAACACATGTCACAATTTTGACACACTTCTAAGGAAAAGCAAATTGTGAAATGAGCATAAATTTAAAGAAATTTGAAGTCCACTCGAAAAAAAGAAATAATCTTGAAAATTCCAAAGATGCTACCAAAATAAATGAAGTTATTTTAAATAAGTCACACATCTATAACAACTATATATATAAAAATAAAAATTATTTAAAATAACTATAGATGCCTGCAAAAAATCAAGAACAAAGAAACAAGGTCATAAATAACACTCACAGGCCGAGTCATGTCATCGTAAGTTTTATTATAGTTTACCCCTTAGTTTTGATATCTCATGGAAATTCTACAAGAGGCTCCAATGTTTTGTCTATAATTTCTCATAGAAGTGACATGTACGAGATCAAACCGTTAAAGGAAATTATCATCATCGACATAAACACAGATTTTTTTTTTGTCTTTTGGTTTCCATTATGTTCTGTTCAATAAAAGAATCATAATTGACTAGACCTAAAATAAATGATTCAATATAAATAAATAAATAACACTTTCATACAGTTTCATGTGATCGTAATCTCTATTTGAGTTTAACCCCTATTTCTCGCTCCCCTCTGTGGAATTTCTACAAGCAGCCTTGATTTTCATCTACAATTGCTCGCAAAAAGATGGATACGCATGTGCAATATTTATCTGAAGCTCTTCAAGCCCCATACATGTGTGGATCTAAAACAAACCAAATCAAAGGGGGCACACTCGTCCCTTCCTACACCGTATTATCTAGAAAAACAAATTATATTTTCTTCTCCTTTTTACGTCAACTTTTTAACACTTATCAATTTATTAATGGTACGAGTCTAATTTAGAGAATATTTATTTATTGTTTTGTCTAACTAATTATATAACACAGTGCATTTCAAATAAAAAACCAAGTGAAGTAACTACAAAATATTGAGGAAATTCGTAAACAACAAGCACACATATAACACAAGAGCTGAAGAAATGTATCACCGTGACTTATATTGTTCCCACCTAAATATTATCTATTATGTGCTCCACTTTTCCAAACTCTTAATTTTTTTGAGTGTACCAAAATTTTATTATGTCGTCTTTGTGAGCTTTAAGTAATTAAGTGGAACATAGATTGAAAATATTAGTTGGGTAGGAACAATAAGATATCTGTAAAATGTGTGGGCCATGCAAGCTGCAACCTTAATCTACCTTTGGATTGTATGACAAATTGTTGGAAGGTGTTAATTATCAATACATGGCCATGCACCTGCTCCCTAGAATTGCTTGACCTTACAACTAGATACATAGGCTAGAAAATTCTACAACAAGTTCTCACTACGGAAAGGTTCCAAATTTGGAACATTTTGTTTTTATTTTTTCATTTTACCCCTCTAAATGCAAATTACACTTATGTTAATAATTTATTACTCTCATTATTAAATTGAATACTCCACGTATTTGTATCCCTAACGTCCCTCGTACTACATGCATTCAAATTCCCCTTAATTTTATAATTTCTCTAATTTCAAAATGAAGTTGACATATGAAAATTCAATCAGGTATTCACCTCAACAACATTTTCATCCTCTTCTTGCATTTTCTTATATCTCCCTCTACATTTTCTAGGACGTCTACTAGAAGAAGGGTTTTATCCCTTTTACGATTTCTAAACATGTCTTGCTCTTCATATTTCATATATTTTCACATTATCTCCTCCATTCTTCTTTCTTTTCCCATCCACTTCTCCACCCTCAAATGCCCATTTTATACACCCCTCTTCCTTCCCTTCATTTCCCTCCTTCTAGTTTCACTTCTTCACTATATCCCTTTCAGCGTTCACATCGTACACTTCACGAATGATTGCTAGTTATCAATATAACCCTAAAATTATTTTGAACTCTTTTAGTTCTTTTATTAGAGGTTACACATTTGGCGGTAGTAATTGCTTCCATTTTACTATGTTGCCTTCTCATCGTCTATAAAGTTGGTTTTATTTATAAGGTAGATGATATGTCAGAGAAGTTATGAGGAAAAGTATACTAAATGAGAAGTGTATTTCAAGTATCAAAGTAAGACTTTTGATAGTGGAATTAAATGTAGCTGTAAAATATTAATATATGGAAAGGTATTGTTTTAAGTTGTTTGGATTTTGTATAATTAGAATGAAACATGCCTAAACATCGTTTTAGCTATAGAGAGGTATGCAAATCAATGTTTAATACATAATGGGCCATATGATAATTTTTGGAGATCAAAATTGCACCCTTCCCCGAGTCATAGATAACTCAGGATTTTGAGGAAACATGTGACTATCTCCAATTTATGGGACTTGCATTGTGAGAAATACCTATAGAGAAGGATGGTTCCTCTACTTAATTCTTAATAATAAAACTAGTCCAAATGCAGAAAGAAAATCCTAAACTAAACATGCCAAGGGACCAGAGTTAAAAGGATATGCACGAATGGGAAATCCTAATTTAAGAGGGGTAGTTATAATACCAAAAAAATGTATTGAGATCTCCAAAACAGGAAGGAAAGAGAGAGTTCTCTTACTACCGCATCACCCCGGGGACATGAATCACCAGTGACCTTGGAAAACTGATTGATTTGACAAGGAGGCCGATCAAGATCAACAAATTGATTCTGAAGATAGAGTGATTGATCACGGTATCAACTGATCTCTTGGGTAATGGAAAAAAGGGAAAAAAAATATGCCAAAATTCAAGAACCATAAAGAATCACTCACCCACACATTTACAACATAAAAAATGGAAAATACAAGTAAATAAATACACACAACATGCCATAAATGAGTAGAAAGGAAAGGATACTAGATAAAACTAGCTAGAGAAGACATATGTGCCACAAAACAGACTTTATACTGCTTGAAATATGCACAATTCATTACAGTCATGACATAAGGAAAGAATACATTGCAGATACCAATTTTAAGGTCTAGAACTTATGGGAAGTCAACCACCATTTTGGCATGGTGTCGTTACAAAAAAGAGCTTTATTTAAAATTGAAAGATTTTACATTATATAGCTTGATTGAGAGATAAATAAGAAAGAGACAAGGGAAAAGAGAGAAGGGATGAATTTTCAAAATTTCAACCACTAAGAGTCTACATTAAAAGCCTCCGCAAAGCCCATGGGAACTCTCTAAGGCCATCACTGTGTCTATTCCGTCCTGCAGAAGGAAATGAAGCCATGTTTCTTCAATTTTGGTGGTTGAGCTACTTGATTTGATCATTTACATTCTCAGACTTCTCTTTTCTCCCTCAAAAGCCATGTTTTCTATTTTGATCCACCAATCACCACCAAAATAATATTTTACTAATTCCAAGTTGAAGGGCTTGAGGAGAGATTTCCAATGATATAGATTTTTTTCAATTTGGAGGTCTGTGGCAAAAGATATGACCATTTGAAGATTTTCCTATCGAGAGGAACAAGAATACGACACATGGTAGCCCTTTATTAGTTCAAGGATTGACCTCTACCCACGTGTGCACCATATTTTTCTTTTATATGTGTTAATCACCCATTGTATCACAGTATTGGGCTTTGTTTCCCTCTACTTTTCTTCTAATTTCCTCTTCCTTTATCCTTATGAAAATACAAGCCAATAAGAAACAACCACATTTCTTTGCAGTGTCAGTCTTGTTTGATTAACTCATCTAACAATTGTGAAGTGCGAGCCAATGAGAAATCTCCACACACTTCACAATGTTATTCTTTTTTGAACACTTGCTTGCATTTCACTAGTCGTGCCTTTTGATTTTATGCTCGCCCCGCTGACTTGTTAACTTAGTTGTAGCCCTAACCAGAAAAAATATGAATTCTAACTTATTCCATGGAATTTTTGTCCACCAGGATAGAAAAATTTGAGGATAGCCATAATTATGCCACGTGGCCCCTCTAGCCATCAATATTATGTTTCTTTTCATTTCTTTCACCCGCCACGCATTGGTCATTGATTGATTGCAATTTTATTTGTTTTACAAGTTTCCTTGCTTCCAGTGGGTTTAATTAAACCTGCCTAATTTATAGACCGAAACTACTTTAGTATGTAGCTTTTAAACATATAACCTGCTAATGAATTAAACCTTAGTATCTCGTGAGTTTTCAAATTCCAACGGCCAGGGATTTTGGGTAATGGAATTTGATGGACGTTTAGAGGTCCCATACTTGTAAAATGGATAAGTCCATTATTAATAAGTTATTCCAAATTAACCTGGGGGGTAAATTTGGGATATCAGCTTTGGTGACCTCTAGGGGAAATTTTCGAGCTAAATTTGACCAGTTGTCTTTATGCAATCTACTAGGCATGGTGTCAAGCCCAAATTTCTTATAATTGATCAAAACATTAAAATCCTTACCCCCGAGCCATTATGAACTTAGAACAAATTGGAATTGTTTGAAAATGGTCTGTGGATCTTTAAATGATTTGAGGAACAGATCCATCTATCTGATTCTACCATTAAACCTGCTCGAGATGAACTGGAGCTACCTCGGTCTACTCTTGAAGTTGATTGATTGGGAGTTTTAATAACTTCTACAATCGTTCCAAAACACTACATTTTGAACAAGGAAGAAGCATGGATCTTTGAACCTTAACTGATCTTTTGGGGCTGAAAAATACACTTTAAAAGCTACCCCAAAATTTGATTTGTCCATAAAATTGCTAAGACCTAAAATGAATTGTGCAATAGTAATATAACATGTAAAAACTATGTACAAAATATGAATATCATACATGCCCCAAATGGAAACATGTAAAGTGTGCACAATGCACTTGTTTTGCTGAAAAAAAACCTATCTACCCTACTCTAATCAAAGAAAAAGAGAAGCTAAACAAAGCATGAAAAAGGCAGGGAGAAATTACTTCCTTTTCGTACAATTTTAGACCATGTATTTGATTTTGCAATGGACATGGCCTTTGAAAAGAGTGAAAAATTAACTTGAAGCTGATTTTTCACCCTTTTCATCAAAGTATCAACTGGAAATATATCAAAAATCTCTTTTAGTTACTTTTCATTTGGATTTGATAGGCGTTTCAATTAATTCTTGGGACTTTCAAGCTCCTCCTCATGTTCTTAAGTGAGCATGACTAGCCAAATACCTGATTGGGAAAGTGAACTTTGAAACCAATGGGCTGATCTTGTTGGTTTGCCCATTCTTTTGAAGTTCAATCCCATACATGCGATCATCATGCAGATCTTCTTGAAAATGGTTGTTTACAGGTTGGATTGGACTATGTTATGCCTCTATAAACAACTCTACATCTTGTGGAACATATTCATTTGAGTCTAATTGATTTTCATTTGAAGAATATGCCCTCTTTTCTTCACTATGAACAATTTCATCTTCCCAATCAGAGTCATACCATTCTTCAATGGTTTTACAGTCATCATACATGATGTGGCTAGTTGGGGATGATACATATGTGAGAGGTTTTTCATTATAGTATATTTAGACATAGGAGTGTCAGAAGAAGATGGGGAAAAGGGAGTAGTGGAAATGGATTTCCTTTGGCCAACCTAAATAAGACTCTTCTCAGCAAGTATGGTAATGTCAAATTCTTGAGGAAGAGTGTTACCTCCTAGAGCTTGGATCAATACAACCAAATAAAAATGAAGGGCCCTCAAATAAAAAAGAGGGCCATACCTTGCGAGGGTATGAATTATTGTGGAATTTTATACCAGGTCCTCTCAAATCTGATTTTGAAGTCTGAGATATAATCCATTGAAACCCATTATATTGTGCTGAGATGTTCCATGAGGACAATGAAATCTGCATTCTCCTTGATCCGATTGTAGAATTATTCTCCCAGTTGATTCCAAGTGGAAACGGATTGTGGAGCCAAATTGTTGAACCAATCTTTTGCTTTGCCTCTGAATGATAGAGAAAGAAGTTTGAGGAAAATGTTTTCTTTAATGACATTATGAATGGCACAATGATTGGCTATGTCTTGGACATGATCAATAGGAGATTGATCTCCATTTCCATGGAAGAGGGGAAAGTTTATCGGGGATATATTTGGGAAATAATCCCATTGTTGCAAGTGAAGGGGAGAAAAGCTAAAATGAGAGAATGGAAGAGCTCTTTGGAGAGTCATGGGTGAAGTGAAAATATGAAAATGAATGGAAAGGTGAAAGGAAAAGAGAAAATGGATGGAAGGAATGAAGGGAATGTTTGCAAATGAGATAATGGGTTTTTTAAATCAGTGGAGTCACTAAATATGCTTGAAAATTTCTGTAAAGGATGAAATCTCACCAAGAGCACATCAAACCTATTGAGATGAAGATGTAAAGCTCTTAAAACCTATCCCACTGGGCATGGCAAAATTGTTGGAGCTTAAAATTGCACCCTTCCCTGAGTCATAAACAACCCAGGATTTTGATGCAACATGGGACTTTCTCCAAGTTGTTGGACTTGCACTGTGAGACAGACCTCTAGAGAAGTTTGGTTCCTCTACCTAATTCCTAATACTAACACTACTCCTAATGCAACAAGAAAATCCTAAACTAAACATGCCAAGGGCATAGAGTTAGAAGGAGATGCATGAAAGAGATATCCTAAGCTAAAAGGGGCAGTGATAGCACCAGAAAAAAGGGGTTGAGATCTCTATAAGGGGAAGGAAAGAGAGAAAACATGGAAGAAATGGCAGATAAACATGCCTCAATTTAAGAATCATGTAGATTCACTTGCCCACACATTTACAACACAAAAAATGGAAATAAAAGTAAATAGATATGCACAACATGCCATAAATGAGTAGAAAGGAAAGGATGGAAGATAAAACTAGCTAGGGTAGATAAATGTTCCAAAAAACAAAATTTATACTCCTTGAAATATGTAAAATTCATTACATTCATGATATAAAGAAGGAATACATTACAAAGAAAAAAATTGAGTTCTAGAACTTATGGGAAGTCTGCCACCATTTTGGCATGTCTGTATTACAATAAAAGAGCTCTCTCTTTAAAATTGAAATATTTTACATTATATAGCTCGATTGAGAGAGAAAGAAGAAAGAGATGATGAAAAAGAGAGAAGGGATGCATTTTCAAACTTTTAACCACCAACAGTATGCATTAAAATCCTCTGCAAAGCACATGGGAACTTTGAAAGGACATTTTTGTGTCTATTCTATCCTGTAGAAGGAAATGAAGCCATGATTAATCAATTATGGTGGTTGAGCTACATGATTTGATCGTTTGTGTGACCAAACTACTATTTTCTCCCTCAGAAGTTATGTTTGCCATTTTGACCTACCAATTGCCACCAGAATAAGATTTTTCTGATGCCAAGTTGAAGATCTCAAAGAGAGATTTCCAATGATAAATATTTTGTTCAATTTGGAGCTCTATGAAAAAATATACACCCATTTGAAGATTTTCATGTGGAGAAGCACATGAATATGACACATGACAACCCCTGATTGGTTTGGGGATCATCCTTTGCCCATGTGTTCACCATTTTTGTCTTTTCCACGTGTTAGTCACCCATTGGATTATGGTATCGGGCTCTTCTCCCCTCTACTTTTATTTTAATTTCCTCTACCTTTAGCCTTATGAAAATACGAGCCAATAATAAATAACCACGTTTCTTCATAGTGTCAGTCTTGTTTGATAGACTCATTTGACAATTGCAAAGTGTGAGCCAATGAGAAATCTCCAGGCACTTCAAAAATTTAGTCTTTATTGAGAACTTTCTTATATTTTATTGGTGGTGCATTTTTCTTTTATGCTCACCCCGTTGACTTGTTGACTTAGATGTAGCCTAAACTCGACGAAATATGAATTCCAACTTATTTCGAAGACTTAAATTATGTCATGCCTAAAATATTTCAAGATAGCCAAAATGATGCCACATGGCCCATCTATCCATATATCTTCTACTGTTTGTCATTTTCTTAACCGACCACGCGTTGGTATTTGATTGGCTGTGGATTTTCTTTTTTGTGTGGGTTTCTTTGCTTCCCACGAGTTTAATTAAACCCACTTAATTTTTAGACCGATGCTCCTTTGTTCCATGGCTTTTAAATATATAACCCGCCAATGAATTAAACCTTAATATCCCATGGGTTTTCAAATTATAACGACCACTGCTTTTGGGAAATGAAATTTGACGACCATTTAGACGTCCTAGAACTGTAAAATGACTAAGTCCATTTTTAATAAGTTATTCCAAATTAACCTGGGGGGTAAATTTGGGATAACAATAATCAGAAGTAGGTTGTAGATCTATATGTAAGATCACAAATGTGAAACTGTAAATTTTATACACCTTATTTTCACTTATACTAATGATTTTTCATTGTAGCTTTCCCTGAGTATGTATTTAAGATGCATAACTAGGAGCGAGGATTCACTGGTTATAAGTTTCTAGTGAGAGATTCATTGTGCATGCCTTCTTACCATTACTACCCTCCTATACCCCCATATTACGCTATTACTACCTTTTAACTACCTTTTTACCTTATTATGATCACTTTTCTACCTCCTAAGTGTTATCAACTTCATACTCTTTCCAAGTATTAGTTATGCATCCATGATTTTTCCTCTCCTTATGTTTATGCTATATAGTAGAACCTTTTCTGGCAGAAAACTTGTTAGCTAAAGTGATTTTTACATGAGGTTATGTTTTGCTACAAATAGATATGATTTCTCTTGTCATGCCCTAAAATTTAGCTCAATTAACTAACTAAAAAAGTGACTAAGTATTTTTTTGTTAATGCTTGCTTAAAGTTTCGTTGTGGGCACGTGACCCTACAAGCACTAAAAGAAAATAATGGTGGAAACTCATTTATAAGTCTCAAAAATATGATTGTGGACTTACATTTAACTTGTGATAATATACTTCATTATATTTATTTTCTTATATTTATTTAACGATTGAAAGTCTTGTAAAAGTGCCCTACCTAAAGTCTGCCAATAATCCTATTTAAAAAAATCGTCTATTTTTCTAATATTAAAAATGGTGGGGCCAATACCAGATTTAGTGAGTTACTAGGGGGTCATAAAGTATTAATTAATTCATTAGGTTAGGGTTTTACAAGATTTCATTTTATTCAAATGTCAATTAAAATTAGATTTTTTAATAACATAAAACTATAAAAAATCTAAAGTACTTTATATTATATTCAATACAGAGAAAAATTGAATGGGTTGCGGTCCAATGGTGCAGATGATGGTGTAAAAAATATTTCCTAGCCATCCACTAGGGTTCCACTCCTAGGAGATACCAATGTTAAAAAGGGATGAGGCCAGGATCGTGCCCCGAGCGACTTTGGTAGAATGAATACCCCTTAGACCTGGAATCTAAGCTAAAGGGGTTTGAATTAATTCCTAGACTTCAACAAAAAGAAAAACGTTTACACATCAACCATTGATTTGATCTATTTTTAGCAGTGCACTCTAAAATGCCTTAAAAATCCTTATGAGACTATATGAAGACTTTTTTCAAACCCTAACACCTATTTTCTCTTACTCTTCTTATTTCTCAAGTTTTCTTTTTCTTTTTCTTTGTTATAGGTTTTATTGAAGGTTTTGTACAAGAAGATTTAGTGGAGGTGGGGATATATATGTGAATATATATGCCCACAAATATTTTAATTATATATATATATATATATATATATATATATATATATATATATATATATATATATATATATATATATATAGGTAAGGTTTTTGTCCACTTTTTGCCCCCCCAACTTCGTGAACTTACCCATATATATATATATGGGTAAGTTCACAAAGTTGGGGGGGCAAAAAGTGGACAAAAACCTGAAAACAAACGAAACGTGTACGCGTTTTGCTAAAACACACTCGTGTTTTAATTGTTTTGGTTAGGTAATTACCAAACCTATAACGTGTACATGTTTTAAAGAATCCAAAATAGTACACGTTTCAAAGAAGGCAAAACACATATGTGTTTTAGAGAAGTTAAAACGTGTACGTGCTTTGTATATTATGGTCTATGTATGTGTATTTTGGTGTCTTATACTTACAAAAAATAAATGTTCAATTATTTCTTTTATTACTTCTTATACCTATGTATTTTTATGGACTTTAGGGTTTATTTTCCATGGCGGATCTAAGTTTGGAGTCACTCTGCACCTGATGGAAGTGGTCCTGTAGCTCTAACAAATTATCTTCTGGATAATGGAGAATCTAATCTAAGTACTTACTCATTTTTAGGATTTCAGCAAAAGAGACCTAGAAACTTTTCATATATATTGTAGTTGGTCTTTTTTTTGGGAAAAATTATGTGTCCTTTTTGTAGGTTATTATTCTCAAATGGAATTTTGGCCCTAGTGACTTTGAATTGGTACCAATTTTCTAAATTTGAGCTCCATTATGAGGTTGCACGTTAGTTCCCTTACCATGAATCAACTCTATGATTTTCCTACTTCTTACTAAAAAGAGATCCTCCTTTGTATCCCTAGAGGATTGTTCCTTGAATGGGATTCTTGTCCATATTCCCAAAATGAGGTATTGTAATTTGCCTCCTCCTTAAGGTTCTGATAACACTACTAGGTACCTTGAATGCTTTAATACAAATAGTACCAAGTGAATTGCATACAATGAACTTAAATGATTGCTCATTCTTAGAAACATGGTGCTCTATATAAAGATCATCCCCTCACCTTTCCTATCTCTAAAAACATCCTTTCATGGAATCAAATTCATGATTCTCACATATATTTTTTCTCATATTAGTCTCTTATGGAGACAAAGTGATGCCAATACTTCACACATGATGGTGCCTTGATAGGGCACTCGATGACATGACTAGAAAATTTTAGTTTTTCTGAAGGGTGTTCAATTAACTACAAAATGGCACGCAATTAGCCTTTTTAGGCCTTCACACGGAACGTAGTCTCTCATCAAAAATAAATGAGTCTGATCAATCACTTAGACAGCCGTATTCCTATACACAATGAAACACGGCATGAATGATCTTGTTAGGAGTTGTTGACTTTGGGTCCAGGGTTCTATGATTTAGGGTTCAGGGTTTAGGTGACAAATGGGAAGACGTCTCTTTAGGCATTAATGGTTTAAGGTTTGATTGTTTAACTACTCATAGTTTAATATTTCCAGGGTTTAGGGTTTAGGGCTCCAAACAGACCTAGGGTTCATGGTTTAGGGTTTAGATTTAGGGTTTAGATTTAGGGTTTGCATTGAAGGCTTCTTGGGTGTTAGGGTTGTATTTCAAGGTCCAGGTTTAGGGGTCCTTCTCTTCTAGGGTTCCATAGATTCATAGGTATAGGGTGCAAGAGATTAGGGCTCAGTTATTAATGTTTAGGATACTTTGGATCCTTATGTTTTGGGTTAAGGACTTCATATTTTTTTATTATGAGTTGCAGACCTCTAGATTTGGTTCATGCATGTGGATATCGGCCTCTTTGGCCATTGTAACAGCTCTGTGCATTTCTAGAAGTAATAGAAGCATCGTTTTGTGACTTAGGGTTCTCTGGTCCTAATGTTTAGGGTTTACATTTCTTCTTCTTGCCTTTCTTTTAGGGCTGCATGGTTTATTGTGACACTTCATGTCCCTTTCAGGGTCCTTATTTAGTTGTGTTCCATGAGGATGATCATGGTAAACATGTTTTTTAGTTGTGCTACTTGTGCCTAGCCTCCTTTCACGTGTCCCCTTTTCATTCCCACCTAGAATAGGTAGTATTCATCCCTCTCTAAGGCTGGTGCTATCACCCTTTTAGTGTAGTTTAGGGCTCATGTTTAAGGCTTCTGGATCCCTAGGTCACCCATGACATTTATTAATGCTTATGTCTTCCCCTTTTAGCAAGTATTGAGTAGCAGTAGCAGTAGAAATAGATAAAGGAATTGATCTACTTCTCCAGGTAGATCCATCTCAAGGGCAAGGTCCCACAACTTGGATGACTTTTCCATTGTGATCTCAAACAACTTGGCTCTTCCAGATTCAAGATGTGGGTGCAATTTTGAAGATCAAAAATACCTTAAGTACTAAGGGATGAAATGGACATCAAATTCACATCGCGCCTCCATGTGACCCTTGGCAGAAATCCAATGGTTGAGCATTAGGGATAAAAACCTTGAGAAAAGCACATGGGAGCTGGAAGTTGGTTACTATGAGGAAACATGAGGCATACCAAAGGATAGGGTCATTTTCTTGTCCTCTATGTCCCATAGTAATTAAGGTTTGAAAGGGAAATCAATTTTCACATCGTGCCTTAATGTGACACTTGGCAACAATCCAACGATTGTGCATTTGGCTCCACTAGCTCCTAGGGGTCCTAGAAATTTGCATTGAAGAGGGTCACATGTATGACTTGAGGGATTTATAAGGCTAGGCACATTTTCATGTTCCCTCATGTCCCTTTTCCAAAGGGACATAAGGGTCATCATTTTTTACATCGCACCTCCATGTGACACTTGTCATGATCTGAGTGAGTGAGGGGAAAGGCTTCTGCAAACACCTAAGAGATGAACTGGTGATATGAGATGTTCTATGTATGAATTGGTGATATGAGAGGTTCTAAGGGGATTATGAGGGCTAGGCACATTTTCTTATCCCTTAGCTTAAGGGAAGAAAAGGATATCAAATTGTACCAGGTTCCTAGAGTTGACACATGTCCTCACTAAAATTTGGCTAACTGCAAGAAGCTCACCTTGAGGGCTACTTGAAACGGTGATGACTTGAGCTCCCAATGAAAGTATTTGGAAAAGTGTTATATGAAATTGACTGGAAATTTAGGCCTTATGAATCTAATGGTGGGGGTATTAGATCTCGAATCCTCCATTTAAACCCTAAAAAATTGGATTTTTGTTTTGGATCCTTGTCTGAGCATGGGAAAAAAATAGATATACACCTATTGTGCCAAAGTGTTGTGAAAAATATTGGGATGACAAAGTATCTGCCGTGTTATGGTCATATAGAATACTTATAAAAGATTAAACAAGGCCACACATTTTTAATGTGTGTTTGGCATGGAGGCTTTGTTACTAATTGAATTCATGTTACCATTATTGTGTATTGCATGCACATGAGGTTTAGCTGATGAATAAGTGCTTGAGGAAAGGATTGACAAGTTAATGTAGTTGAATGAGAGATGTGAAATATCACGATGGATCCATAAAATAGAAAAATCCAAGAAGAAGGAATGGCATGATAGACACATCAAGAATATAAAGTTTGAGGTTGGACAGATGGTCCTTTTATATGATTCTAAGTTTCTGCACCATCCTAGGAAACTCAAAGTGCATTGGTTGGGGCCATACATTATCACTTGCATACTCAATTCAGGTGTTTTCCAATTAGAGGCACTTGATGGAATAGGGTTTCCCAGTTAATTTAATGGGAGTAGGCTAAATACCTACTATAAATAAGTCTTCAATATGTTTGTAAATAAGAAAATATTTCTATTTATCTTACGATTTCCCTTAATGCATTTTATTTTCTTTTTGTTTACCTTCTTCATCGCTTTGCTTTGTCTTTTTTTTGGTTTGTTGTGGGGGCACTTGTTCTCTGGTAGCCATGATCAATAAGATGAAAGAAATTCACCAGAATAACTTTACATAAAACCTTTGCAAACAAATGAGTAGTAATATCATATATTATTATGGAACTCAATGAAATACAATGAGAATGGGCCTTGCTTATATAGGCAAGGAATAACAATCTAAGAACTAGTCAAGGTCGTAGATCAAGCCATAAATCATGGAAAGAACTAGTCATCAAAGAACTATTCAAGACCATAGATTTAGGAGACTAACTCAAGGACATCAATACCATAGATCTAGTAGTCAATACCATAGATCAAGGAAAGAACTATACCTAACAACTAGATAATATCCCCCTAATATCTAAATAAATAAAAAGAAATATCCACACACATAAGTGGGTGAGGATAAATACAATAAAGGTAAATAAAGTACCTAGGTGAACATGAGCTAAGGTAAATACCTACTCTAACACCCCCCCTCAAGTGAAGCTAGGGGCCAAAATAGAAGTGGCATGTCCACAGTATGAGTCCCGACAACTAGGCCTGATGAGGTACTCATGTACAATATATCCATGAAGAAATCTCGAACCAAAAGAAGGAAAGAATCCTGCTAGAAGGAAAGAGAAAGAAGAAGAAGAAGGAAGATGTTCTCACGAACACCCCCCAAGAACAACTTCTGAAACCCCAAGCATTCCATGCAACTCAAGGTAGTGAGGTGATGCAAAAGGCTTCGTAAAGATGTCTGCAACCTATTGTTGAGTCAGAATGTACTCCAAGCAAAGAACTCCATCCTGAATGTGTTGACGAATGAAGTGGATGTGTATCTCAATATGCTTGGTCCGCTGGTGCTCAACTGGGTTGTGAGAAATGTGAATTTCACTTTGGTTATCACACCAAAGTATAGTCAGTGAATCCTATGGGAATCCAAAACTTTGTCAATAACTGGTCGAAGCCAAAGAATCTGTTGACTCACTGTAACTGCTACCCTATACTCTTGCCTTTGAAGATGAAAGTGCAATAGCCTATTGCTTTTTGCATGCCCAAGCAACTAGAGAAGAACCAAGACAAAAAGATAGCCAGAAGTGGAACACCTGTCATCAATAGAACCTGCCCAATCTGAATCTGTATACCCAACCAACTGAGTAGAACCCCTAGTGTAGTGTAGGCCAAAGTGGGAAGTGCTTTGTAAATAGCGCAAAATCCTTTTAGCAGCCTGTAAATGACTACTATGAGGAGAATGTGAAAACCGAGATACAAGCCCTACTGCAAATGAAATATCAGGGCGAGTATGGGTCAAGTACATGAGACTCCCAACCAACTTCCTATACAAAGTAGGATCACAAAGTGGTGTGGTACATGTGGAAGTAAGAGTAACCCAGACTGAAAAGGAGATGGACTTGGCTTACAATCAGCCATATCAAAGTGCCTGAAGAAGATCATGGGTGTACTTTTGCTGACTCAAATGAATCCCTGAATCTGTTCTAAGAAATCTGCAAACCAAGGAAATAATGCAATAACCCAAGATCTGTCATGTCAAACTGTGTAGAAAGAGCCCTCTGAATACTCTGAATGTGGGAAGAAGAGCTGCCAGTAAGTAACAGATCATCAACATACAAGACAAGTATCACAATATCCTCACCAACATGCTGGAGATACACTGTATGATCGGAGTGGCAATGAACAAAACTAGTAGATAGAAGAAAAGAATCCATCTTCTCATACCAAGCCCGAGGGGCTTGTTTGAGACCGTAGAGAGACCTTCAGAGCCTACAAACAAGAGAAGAATCCTGAACAAATCCAGCAGGTTGCTCCATGTATATTTCCTCTTGTAAATCTCCATGTAAGAAGGCACTCTTCACGTCCATCTGGTATACGGGCCACCCCTATGATGCAGCAATAGCAAGTACAAGGCATACAGAATCCATCTTGGCAACGGGTGCAAAAGTCTCAGAGTAATCAATACCTTCAACTTGTGAAAAAACCTTTGCAACAAGACGAGCCTTATACTTGTCAATGGACCCATCAGCTGCATATTTGGTTCAGTATACCCACTTACACCTAACCATATTTCTTCCTTTAGGAAGAGATACCAAATCCCAAGTATGATTCTTCATCAAAGAAGAATACTCAGCTTCCATCGCATCATCCCACTCCTGTATCCCATGAGCCTTTGAAAAATACTATGGATCCTCATAAACTACCTGACACAAAATTCCAGAACCTGTAGAATGTGCGTGATGATGCCTAGTGGGTGGAAGATCCTCTATGAAAGGTGTTGCCTCAGAAACTGTAGTACGAGCCCACTTAGGCATAGTGATAACATCAGTGGGAATAGGATCCTCAATGACATCTATAACCTCCTCATCAACCTCCTCAAAGAAAGGATCCTCAAGATGAGATGAAGAAGAAGAAGGAGGCATGGAAGAAGATGAAGAATCATGAGGAGTGAAGTGCTCATCAAACTGAACATGTGTTCGAAAAATAACATCATGAGTATCAGATCTAAAATTTGATAAGCTCTCATGTCCTCACAATACCCTACAAAGATCAAGGGTTTTCTCTTCTTATCCAAAGATTTCCTTTTCTTCTTTGGCACAAAGGCCCAAGCATGGCTCCCAAAGACTCGAAAAAATGAGACATCTGGCTTAGTGTTGGACCAAGCTTCCTCTGGAGTCAAATGCTCAAGTGCTTTGTGTGGTGTGTGATTCTGAATGTAGTTAGCACAATTAACTGCTTCTTCCCAGTAGATAGGAGGTAAATCTCTAGAATGCATCATATAGTTAGCCATTTCCTTCAAAGTTCTATTCTTCCTTCTGCTAAGCCATTCTGTTGTGGAGTATGAGGAACAAAATGCTGGTGAATAATGCCTTGAGTTGCCAAAAATTTAGAAAACTCATTGCTGAAGTACTCCCCCCATTATCAGTATGAAGGTTCTTTATGCAACTAGAAGATTGTTTCTCGACCAAAGCCTTGAAGACTTTGAAGTGTGAAAAAACATCACTTTTGTACTTGAGAAAATAAACCCAAGTACGCCTCAAGAAATTATCAATAAAGGTAAGTGCATACTTAGCTCCACTGAAAGAGGGGGTAGGAAAAACCATCAAGTCACTATGCACAAGCTCAAGTGATGAAGAAGATCTCTTAGAAAAATTCTTAAGAAAAGGATCTTGGTGTTGTTTCCATAATGCACAACCATGAGAAAACTCCCTCAAGACTAGAAACTCTAGGAAGACCATCTACCATACCATGAGTGCTCAACTCCTTCAAATATCTGTAATTAAGATGTCCAAATATTTCATGCCAAAGCTTACTCTCTGAATCTGCATGAGAAACCAATCCTGTCCCTATAGAGGAAGTGTCATCAAAACCCTCAAAGTGATATAGTCTAGAACTATGATCAACAATACCTTGAGCAACAAGTGAATGAGGCTCCAACAAAGTTTGTACTTCTGCCCCATGTGGTGTAAAAGTCATTGTTTTTCCTTGACCAGAATGAAAAATTTGATATACAGAAAGAAAATTTGTAGTGATGTTAGGAACATATAGTGCATCTTGGATACTGCCACCATCAAGTTGTATATCACCTTTTCCTTTAACAGAAAGAAAGGAAGAATCTCCAACCTCAATTTTGGAAGTAGAACTCAAACCTAGAGAAACAAAAGACTCCTTGGAAGAAGTCATGTGATGAGAAGCACCAGAATCTATAACCCAACTGTCTGTAAGTGGTGACTGAGATCTCCCAACAACATTAAGTGCTTTTCCATGCTGATTAGAAGGAGGTGGAGTGGAGATAGAAATTTTGTGTTTCTTGACTGCATCCTCTAAGGCTTGCATTCACTTATAACACCTATGTTCTTCATGATTACTACCCCCACAAAAAGAGCATGAAAGGCTAGACTTATTCTTGGATTTAGAAGACTCCTTAGGTTTTGAGTTGTTTTCTTTGGGTTTAGGAGCATTTTGAGATGGAGAAGGGGTGGATTTGGTTTTACTGTTTGGTTTTCCCTTGCCCTTAGGATTAGATGCAACTAATGCCTTTTGAGAGGTGGAAGACTCAAGGTGAGACAATTTGGATTCTTCCCTAGTAAGTCTTTCACAAAATGTTTCTAAGTTAGGCATTTTGAATGTGTCACCTAAGGCATCCATGCTAGAGAAAAAGGTAGAAGAAAAATTTGGAATGGTCCTCTCAACTTGGATAGAATCAAGTAAACACACTCTTCATATTTCTTATCTCTTCCACTCCCCTTCAACTGTGTCAAAAAATGCTTGAACTTGGTAAGATAGTCTATAATTGTTGGAAAATCTTCAGGATTAAGAGAGGTGATCTCAATTTCAAGTTGCATGGCTCTCATATGATCCACCTTACCAAATAAATCCTCTAATTTCTCCCATATTTTGAAAGGAGAGTCACATTTTTCCAAATGAAACAAAATACTGTCACTTACATAAGTTCCTATCAAACCCATACACTCATCAAATTTGCACTGGTACTGAAATTTCTCATATTCTCTAGTGAACACTGGTTGTTCTGAAGAAGTTAAAGCCCATAATCCTTTCCACTTAATTATTGTTTCCATTCTTGGTTTCCATGTGTGGTAATTATGTGTTGTTAATGGCTCAACATGATCTAATGCAGAAGTAGATAAAGATGCCATCCTCAAAAAATCACCAAAAGAAATGCAAGAACCAAGCAATGCAACAAGACCCCCAAATAATGCAACAAGAGCCCCCCCAGATTTTGGCACTTTATAATGAGTGTGTGTTACAATATGGAACTTTATAATTATAGTGTGATTCTCAAAATAAATATTTCCAATGGAAAGAGCATGAAAAAAATAAGCACTTTTGCAAAAAACGACACTCAAAACCAAGTTACCGATGAAAAGATACAAGCTTTTCAATATTATGCTCTACTATTTATTTTAGTTGCCACTAAAACAAAATAAAATGCTCTTGCCTTCACCACACAAATAAAATGAAAGGGGGCTGGAGTTAAGCACCTACTAGTAGGAATCACAAGATTTAAGCCCTCATATGACCATACCATATGACCAGGGGCTAAGGATTTCAATGGGTTTATGCTCCACTTACTATTCTGGGGTGTCGTTCGAGAAAGTCACATCCCTTCTGGTAAAACCTGTCAAAAGAGGAAAGAAACATCTTCCTTTGGAAAAAACCTCTCTTGTACGCACTGGAAATACTATGCCACAAAGAAAAAATACCCAGATATCTGTTGATCTCAAAAAACCTAACAAAACCTAGAAAAATATTTTTTGGTTTTCTTCCTAACTGACACAAATCCCGAGGCAAACCAGTGCCTTTGCTCTTTGCAACAAAAAAAAACTTGAAAATGAATGCCTCCAGAAATGGTCAAGTTTATAGTCGATCTTAGGGTTTTTCCACCTTTCTGATCTAATGGAAGCCTCTGTTTTGCATAAAAATGCATGCATCAACAAAATACGAACAAATCCCAAATATATGAATATACAAAAATTATTTGTAAAATAAAACTTACAGACGGATGTCAACAACAATCTCCTGCTCTGATACCATAAAAGGAATGATAACCAGATCGTACCAAGCCAAGAACAATTATATGCTAATCAAACATCACAATCAATAAGATGAACTCAATGAAATACAATGAGAATGGGCCTTTCTTATATAGGCAAGGAATAATAATCTAAGAACCAGTCAAGGTCATAGATCAAGCCATAAATCAAGGAAAGAACTAGTCATCAAAGAACTAGTCAAAACCATAGATTTAGGAGAGAACTAGACACCATAGATCTAATCAATACTATAGATCTAGGAAAGAACTAGTCAATACCATACGATCAAGGAAAGAACTATACCTAACAACTAGATAATATCTCCCTAATATCTAAATAAATAAAAATAAATATCCACACACATAAGTGGGTGAGGATAAATACAATAAAGGTAAATAAAGTACCTAGGTGAACATGAGTTAAGGTAAATACCTACTCTTAACATTTTTCGGGTGAAACAACAGTTAACCATGTTGTCATTGGTATGCAAACGACTCAGATTGAATCAACCCTAGAGCTCAATTTTTAGGAAACATGAAGTACTTTTGACCACCATCGCCATTTTTTCTTGAGCTCGTGCAAATAACACAATATTAAGTAGATCCATAAGTTGTAGAGTAAAACTTCAGAGGAAATCCAGGAGGGAAAATAGGATCGAGATGATGATAGTCAATAGGCCAACATCAAAGGTATCAAAAGGCGTTGCCAAGTAACAGAACACCCCAGGGATGACCTATCAAGTCAAGCCATGCAGAGGCTAACCAAACACAATGATTAAAAAGGGGATTTCTCACATGACAGAATTAGAAATAGATTCAAGGGACTCCCAAAAATTTATGGCATGACATCCTAAGTACATTAGTTGAGGGCCCAAGAAATGTCTAACCAGTTCACAATTGGTGACACCCCTGGAAGAGGGAGGGATCTGAACCCTAAATCCAAGCGTCGCTAGTCTGAAGGAAAGAGGATGTGAAGAATAAGCCAAGGTCCCTCAAATATTCTTATTACCAATATTGGGGGATGACAATTGAGTGGGAAAAAATGTATAAATGCAATGAGAATACTCTTACGCCGAAATGGTCAGAGTTTGAATTCCTAAGAGAGGATTTGAGAAAGCATGATTCTGAGAAGCTCTCATCTGTTTGATACCTAGTTTCATTTTTCTTTGTGTTAGAGTTTTCTATCATGTCAAGTTGCCAGTTACAGATGCTCCTCAGCCACCCTGACACGAGCACTGAGATTGCATGCTGGACTTAGCTTTTCTGTCACCATCTATTGATGTGCGTAATTGGTTTTTTGTTGGCGTCTCATTGATTCAACCAACATTTACGGTATCCAATCTCTAGACAATTAACATGTCTACTTCTGTTTCAAAATGTCTGCAAATGGGGGCTTCTTTCATTCCTATCTGCAACCACTGTACATTGAACCTCCTCTTTGTGAAACACACATCCAGCTATCTCCACCATCCCTATGACAATCCTAATGGTCTCTGCATAGCAATTTCAATTCAAGAAGAGCCTTCATCTTGTGAAGAGATAAACAAATTTATCTCTCAATTCACTGTCATTTTTTGATAGCCTATTGTATGTAAGTCTTATCGGGTGTACCCTAGGCATGATTGATACAGAGACTTTAGTGTTTAATTAAGTCTTTCCAATTCAATCCTTACATGTTAGATATCTTGCAAATATGTAGTGTGAAAATGTGTTGAGTTGGATACTCCACTGAAATTGCACACCTAATCTGCAGTGAAGTAATGTCCCTCCCTGTTATGAAGTACGTTGTTGTTGATGTGTTCATTGTAATGTGAATTCCCTTTTATTTCAAAATATCTAATAAGTAGTCATCATTTTTTCCTACTTCATCTCCCACCAAAATCATTCAAAGAGCATGAATCCACCCTGTTTACCACCCCTCTTGACGTGCCACTTGGTATCAAATTATTTGCAATGGTGGTATATACATTGCAAAAATATGTAGAATTATCAGGACAATTCCATAATGTCCAAAGTAACCTTAGCCTCTAGTGAAATTAAAATATCTCCATCTTCTGGAAGTGCATAACTCGTAGCAGAGTCATATTACAGAAAGAACATCAAAGATCATAGTTTCCCAAGGTTTTGCCCAAAACCATTATGAAATTTGTGCAAAAGAATTAGGTAGTCTACATCTCCTTCACACGAGCTCGAATGGTTAAAAAATTGGGGCTTCTCATAGTAGAACCTTATGTTTCAATCCCTGCACAGGGATGATAAAATAGTTAGGATAAGATCAAATCCTTTTAAGGTTGAAATACCCACATCTTCAACAGTTGAGTGCTAAAAAGTCAGATAAATTGCTGCATCCGGCTACATAAAATTTTGGACATACTATAATCATTGATCTACTTTTGAGTGTCCTGTAAAACACCCATGATGTTACTTGGTTATGTGAAGAAGAGTAAATCTGGGTACTGACAGAATGGGTTAGAAGGCTATCAGGCATACGGGTCGACTACAACTTGGCTGAGTATGGTGATGATCGGAGACATGCAGAATAGATTACCCACTTATAGAGAAGTACATATTTAATAGGACTATGAGAGCTCTAAATAGTCAATCCAAAACATGGAAACACATTGATGAGGACCTGCAGAGCATATTGAGATTGGCAGAACATAAGATGGGTTGATGATGACCTGGGAAGTCCTAAGAAAGGTCGAGGATGGAAATGGGTTGGAGGGATAGCTTGCAACCAAAAGATAACATAAAAGAAGACAGCTGGGAAATGAATGCATCTGCTAAACTCAGCTATTTGACCTGCAAAACTTTATAGTGACTAGAAAATAATAGTTAATGGGAAGCTACAATGGATTTAGCATCCAAACTAATGTTAGATCGAGATAACTCCTTGATAGTCTCCACTAGTGATGTAAACAAGCTCCAAAGGACTCCAAGTATGTATACAACACCTACAAGAAATCTCCTACTCGAAGATAGGAACTCACAAAATTCTAAGAAAAATCTTATTATGCCTCCCTTTAGGACTTAGAGGTAAATGTTACCTTATAGGGTCGATGACAACTTGGGTGGGTCACCACCAACTATGGGGAACCATATATCCTAGGTGGTAGAAGGATGATTTATTCCTAATATGTAGGGATTTTATGGATATAGTTTACAGTGTTTCAAGGTGCACTTAATTGTAGGGTTAGGATCATCTTCTAATTTAAGTGCACTATGAGTAAGTGGTTGGATTTTTTTTTAATTAAAAAAATCTAGGAATGCAACCTAGAGAAAAGGAACTAGGGAGTTTAGGGGTAATAAACAACCTAGAGAAGGGAAATTAGGAATAAGCATGCATTAGAGTAGATAATGAGATGAGTAAATTAGGGGATAATTGATCAAGATGTACAAAGACTCGTAAATATAGATTAAGATGTTTATATTTCAATTACAAAATATAATAACATTAACAGAAAGTTCATAAACACTGGAACACATGAACACCATATTTATAGTGGGGAATCCCAAAGGATAAAACCCCGCTCTAAAATAAATAACTTAATGTATTAATAATTTCACCAATAATTTTACCCAACACTTCCACTTCACTCCTTATTCTCACAAAATGATTTCAAAACAATATCTCACAATTGTACAATACAATTATCACCAACAATATGATCCATCATGTATCAATAAGGTACCAATGTATACATTCATTCACTATCAATCTTGAGAGGGATCACCCTATTTATATAGTATGGGTGAATCGGCCGCACCATTTCACTCTTAAATGTGGAATACTGACATAATAAAGTTTAATAAATAAACTTTTAAATAATATGGGGTGTAAAGTGGTGATCCACCGAAAGTGATATCCCCACTTGACATTATTACCCCAACATAACTCAAAGAAGGGTGCAATTTTGAACTCTATCAAGACCCTAAAACTTGTTATTGGTTGGGTTAAAGTATAATTCATACATCACCTATGTTTTCACTACTCTTAAGAGGCCTAAAACCACACATATTTCTCTACCTATAGATGTTATATCTAGTCGGATGTAATTATCTAACTAAAAATGCACTCTTGATAATGCTTAGTAGTGATTTGGTGTGCTTGTTCTTGACTTGAGTTGTAACATGCTGAATATTGACTATTGAACCTATTTGGGAGTTATTCAGACATGTGTGGGGGTTACTACTAATGTGTTATGTTGATTTGGGGATGTTTGGAAGATATTTGAGTGATTTTTGGAAGATATTTTCTTGAGACGTGCTTATAAGTATCAAGTGAGTAAATGAGTGCATTTGACGTGCTTATATAAGATTTATTTGGTTTATGTTTAAATAACAACTTACCTATTTGAATATTAACTACCCATTAAAGATATTAATTGCTAAAATGATTGTTTAGTGTATTGGGATGAAACCACTAGTTTTGAACCAAACCATTTGGTAGTTTGGTCCCTATTTCGTGGTCCTGTGCAGGTAGGGAGTGAGGTTCCAGAATGTTTTGGGCATGACATTTGGAAGTGATAGATTTTTATGGATTGATGTAATAAATTTTGTTGAGTGAATGAGTACTGAAATGAAGAGAATGAGTCATGTAATGGGTTAAGGATAGGTGATTGATATCAAAATATTTGCACATGTCATGCTTTAGGGATTAAGTTAATTTTGACATTATCAAGTGATAAATTACAAAATTTAGGATTCTACACAATATATTTGAGAAATAAGGAGAGGATGTCAATAAAATGGTAGAAGTGTTACAACATGTGTCGATATATGTCTATATTTCTATGTACAAGATAGGTATGCGTATTACTAGATGCACAAATTAAGAAGAAAATTGATGTATGTAGGTATAGGGATCATATCATGAGATATAAAATATTGTATGCCATCATCAAAATTTGAGATGTAATAACATGCGTTTAGTAATCATAATTTTCAACACTTATGTCATAAAGTTGAAAGTCATAAGTAGTCATAGTAACCTCAAAGTCCTTGTGTAAATGAGAGTACATTGATGTTCTTCGAGGGTCACATCTGCATACCGCTATCAAACTACAATATGTCATGTATAATTATACATTATAGGATGTTGATAACCTTGAAAGAAGTTAATGTATTTGATAAGAAGCACTAGAATCACACGAATAAAAGGTGTTACGTTAGAGATAAAATATCTTAGATGGTCAACATCATAAGGCATGGGAGAAGTGAGGCTCCCATGATTAGTTTTGGGTATAAATTATATAATGGTACTATGAAGGATAATGCTAGGTAAATGATGGTATAAATATGATTGAATAGGATAAATGAGTGTGCTATAATGGATAAAAAATTATAAGCTTTGAGAGTGTGCTTTTAGATTTTGTACAATCTATGTCTATCATACGTGAAACAAATTCTAGAACATTAAAGTAAAGAAACATGGAATTAATTTATTATGGTTGATGCATGAGTAAAATGATTTATCAGACCATGGATGAGGTAAGTAAGGGATGCCCCTACTAGAGGTGAAATGAATTCTATGATTAATAATGTGAAAACTTGGATGTCTTATGGAATGATCAATAATTGTAACAACTATGTGATATTGGTATGCACAAGTACAGTTCACCCATGCAACACTTATAAGATCAGAAGTTATATCCTCTTATGAATCTTGGAACTAATCAAGGTTTGGTTGAATAAGAGGATCTTGATTTCTGAAAATAGTCATTAAAAAAATGGGAAATAATTTTGACCCGATCCTTGATTAATCTATAGAAATAGATGGGCATGGGCCAGAAAAATATCCCGATAGGCTAGGTGGGGGTTAGAACCCTATCTTTCTCTAGATATGGGATGGTCATGGGAAACCCCTATTTATTTAGATAAAGAGATAGGTATGGGCGGGGGACACGAGTGGATCAATCGATCTAGTCACACTAGATCGATCTAATGAAAATGAGACTAGACTATGGTTGTCATGATGGGGGAATAGAAGAGACATGGGGTCAGGACCTAGTCTAGTCTAATCCTATCCTAAAGTGAGTCATGTCATACCTAGAAAGGATTATAGGTAGAATTAAACATATTAAAAAATATGCACCTAAATAAAAAGTATAATAAAACTATATAATGCGCTCGATATCCCCAACCCCTTGTAGATATAGGGGAAAAAAAAGAAAAGGGTGGGGCCTATCTAATCTATAATTTCTCGTACCCTCAACATAAGATATTGAATCCCATGGGTTTGACTAGACCATAATAGACTAGAATTGGTTAGTTTGATCTATAACTATATGGTGCCAAGATAAAGCCCCAATGTGGGTGCAAGATATCCTCTATATATAGATAATATAGCCATATAGATATAGAGGGGAGGGTGCTGAATCTAGATATTCTCACTTGACTCAGTGGAGGAACTCGAATCCATTAATTCAAGATCTATATCTTTGGTCGGGGGCCTACATCTAACTAGATATATCTACTGCTAGATAGAACTCTAGGCCACCTTATCTCTATCTATATATGCCCCCTTAGAAACTGAGAGGCCCAAATAACAAATTCCCTATATATATGGTGGATTCCCAGGTCAGGGTCGAGATCAACAAATCTAACTCAACCCTTATATCAGATTGAGCCCATTTGTTCAAAAAATTATTGGTGGGAAAATTTACACTTAGGAAAAAGGTACAATTCAAAGGACAATAATTCCCTCCTTTTTGATGAGGAGGCTCCCTTATTTAGGACCAAAAATGAAATTTAGAGGCATCTATAATATCTACAATAAAAATATCTTGGTGGGGTGTTGATTGTCTTGTACAAATATGCCAGAAGGAATTAGAAGATGAGAGAGAATGTCAAATTTTGGGAATCTAAATTTGGGAAGAGAAAGAAGCAGAAAAAACACTTTCAAAAAAGAAGAAACAAATCTCAATTTACTCATGCATGTCATTTAAGTTTAAGTAACTTACAATATTATATAACAAAAACTACTTGCCTAGAAATTAAATAGCGACACACAGTTTAGTAACTCATAAACACAAAATTTCAGATTCTATTATATGAAATTTTAATACTCGAAAAAAGAGAAATGCTAGAGATAAAGGAGAGAACTCTCTTCTATATTTAGTCTTGAAAGTTTTTTTCACAAAGATCAAGCAACAACCCTTTACAAAGGGGAAGATCCCCTTTGTTATGTAAAATGGGTTGTAATTTACAATTATACATTAACTTAATTAAGTCACTTAAGTGACTTTTATACTTTGAAAAATAAAAAATGAAAATAATAAAAGTGTAATGAAAAAACATAACAATTAGCCTTTTGTTATGACTTCAAGAAAGAAATGAGGAAGCTAGAACTTTGAACTTGAGCACATGCATTCTGAATTTTTTTACTACAACAAAAATATATGATTCTCTTGTGATCACACTATTTTTAAAGTTGTTTAACTAACTTTCCAAATCATTTTTCATATCAGAATTTGTACCACTAACTTGATCCAAGTTATTTGAGGCTTCTACCACTACATTTGTTTTTATCTTAGAGATATCATCCATTTTGTATTGATTGAAATCATCTACTTTGAATAATTATTCCTTAACCAACTTGTTACATTACTCCTTGATTTCATCCACTTTATTCCTTTGAGAGGAATCATCTCAAAAAATATCACAATAGAGATATTTGAAGTCAACAAATATTTCATATTTTATAGACTCACCCTTCTGAATGAAATTTTGTAAATATATTAAAGCTTCCTCCATAACATTGAGCCTCCATTCCACAGTATATGACTAAGTTAGAATTTTTTTATTTTTAATTATCAAATAGGATATTTTCCTCATCAATTACTATCATGATCCTCAAATCTTGAATCATATAAACCTAAAGTTTAGATTCCTTTTTAATGTTTTCAATTCCAAAATCTAGTTTTTTCCGGGTAGTTATCTTATTTTCATTTACTTTGCATCCCTCATCAATGAATTTAAATCCATTTATAAATTAACATTACTAGCTATTTTAAGGAAAATTTAGCAAGATTTGAAAAACAGAATGCAATGGATTACAAAAAAAGTTGTGGAAGACTATAGGGCTAAGGAGAAATATTTATAAACTTTTCAAAGTTTGACACCTGTACTACAAAGAGACTTTTTAAAGCCGTAGGACAAATAATTTTGTTAGATCCACAGTACAAATGAATAGAAACCTATGATACTAAGAAACTAGAAACCCATTGTATAAAGAGAATTGAAAACACACAGTATAAAGAATTTTTTTTAAACCCATGGTCAAAGCAGGATACAACATGTGTCGAAGATCAAACCAAAATAACAGCGTATGTGTAAGATTTCTTGAAAATAATCAAATTATAATGCACATCTCCCTAGCAGACGTGAAGTTCCCAAAATATAATCAAAACAAATAGTTTATCGGGTCCACAAAAGGGTTGAAAAGTCAATTGAATACATGACAATCAAAAAAATGAACACGTGTCACATGATTGACAACTTAGAGGGGACACGTGGCATATATTTTCAATATCAAATGGGCACATGTCAGATTTCTGGGAGTTCCCCAAGGAGATGCACCCGCTGGACGTGAAGTCTGAGGAATCAACTAAGAATAATAGCCTTGTTAGTGTAGAATCATAGTATCCCCAAATGGCCTAGGTATGAAGTGGGGCATTCAGTTTGATTGCAAAACATGGAGCATCTCTCAAGATGTGGGACCTTGTGAGTTGAGAGAGCTTTCCATATTGAGGCCGGTTCCTATTCCTTTGTTCAAGTGCATAAACAATACAATTGTAGAGGATCTAATCTAAGTTTATTCTATCTACAAAGGAGACAGGGTTAGAGAGATGCAAGAAAATAAACCTAAGCTAATGATGTGATGCACCAAAGGAATGCTAGACACTCATTTTGTAGTTTAACACAGACCACGAAATGCAATACAAGCACTATGCACAGATGACCAAATCGCAATAAGAGATCAGAGAGACAATAACGAATACATGAGAGGGTCAAGAAACATCCACAGACATATATATTATTGCTCAGGAGTCGATACAGTATATTATAGTAGCCAAGAGGCAAAAACTTGCATTACAACCCAAAGGAGAGGTTAGAAAATCTCCAAAAATCCTTCTGTGAATAAAAGAAGAAGGGAGGAGCAAAAATAGAAATGTCCAACCTTTTACAATGAGTCCTGACCCTTCTTTTATAGATTCAGCCCAGAGAGAAGAAGGAGAGAGAAGCGGGAAAACCCGTTCGAGCTCAGCTACTATCATCAATGCCTCCTACAAAATCCACCCCAAATCTATCTTGACTGCATCAATTTCTTGTTCGGCGTCTTGAAGGAGGAGGAAACAGTGGATCAGATCGAATCCGATCTGGTTGTTGGGGAAAAATAGATCTTGTATTAATGGCCCGAAGATGTTTCTTCATTTTTTCCCCACCTAACCTCTCCAAACTTGAAGTTTTAGAACTCCATGGCATAGATGAGGCCGAGATCTTTCCAACGGTGCCATATTTGCTGGATTTCAAGCCCCGAGTCGAAAGATATGCCCATTTGAAATTTGAATCGGGTCCGTACAAAATAGCAGGAAAACTAGTTCAAAAACGGGCCCCCTTTTGAAACTAGACACGTGGAGGGCTGGCACATGTCTCAGGGCAACCTCTATATTTTGCTTTTGGAGTGGCGCGGGGATGACATGTGGTTTCCTCCGTGACTTGCTCAAATTTTTATGTTTTTTGGCTACATATATCTGACCAGGGACACGCGGCGGCCTGGTGCTTGTTTGGAACCCTCCCCTTAATTCTACTCTTGAATTAGCACCATTTGGACACTTGACACCCTCTGCTGGCCTATCTCAATGCATTGACTATTCAACCTGACCCTGTCCTTTTATGAAAATGGACGTCTGGAGGCTTTGTGCTCACTTAAAAGCCCACTCAGGATTTACCTTTGAAGGAGCGTTGAGTTGACACATGGAAGCCTCCAAAGGTTCTTTGGAATTTTCAAAGGCCTCTCTTACCTTTTCAAACCCTAGACAATGTGGTGATCCCATGCTCATTTAGGTCTCCTATTTTGGATTACCTTTTAGAGATGTGTGAAGCTGACGCGTGGCAGCTTCTGCTAGCACTTCTATACTTAGTATTTTTGAGGCCAACCCTATCCACCTTTTGACTTTTACATTTGACTTTGCCCTCACTTTGGGACTAGAACACATGGGGAACTGGTGCTTAAGTCTCCCTATTTGGATTCAACTTTGGAGGTGCGCCGCTTGGACACTTAGTAGCGTCCGCTGTCTCCTCCATACTTAGTCAATTTTTTGACTCATTTTGAACCATTTCAAATCTTGAAGACTTCAAACCTTCTCCATTCCTTCTCTTTTGATCTTATGGATTCTTTGACACTGTCTCCTTCTCCCTCAACCTTGCTACTCCATTTATGAGCCCATCTATAATCTGTTTGATGGATTTAAGACACAAATTCACTCGATAGAGCCGTTTCTTGAATTTCTTCTTGCACATGGGGTTGTTTGATCTTCCGCAGGCCCTGCCACTCCATTGTAGAGTCCCTCTGCAACCTGTTTGTAGGATTTGAACATGATTTCTCTGGTTTCTTCTATGCAGGGTCGTGGCTGATCTAATTTTTCTAGGGGAAAAATATGGATAACAATTTGGTGACTTGAAGGGGTATCTATCTACTAGATGAAAGGACTAGTTTCCTTGTTATATCCATTAGGCATGGAGTAAAGAATGAAGGCCTAATACTGATCCTACCTCTGATCCATGAGCCTGAATATTTACACTCAATTTTCATAAGAAATCCTGAAACAAGGCTTCTGAGAGTAGAATATTGTTTTGACCAGGGGCTTTCATCTGTCCCTGAATGGACTGTTTTGAGGATGAATTGTTAGTTGCTATGTATTTGTTTTATTTTGAACATATAAATTATGAGTCTTTTGCCATGAATAGTGAAGGGCTTGGCCTCAGTATCTCTAGAGCAATATGAAAAAAAATTATTTACAAAGATAAAATCATACATGCCTCAAATGAGACATACAAAGTGTGCACAAGCACTTCTTCTGCTGAAAACAAAATATACTCCTACCCCTACACTAAGTAGAGAGAAAGAAAAACTTAAACAAATCCTGTTACAGGTAGGGAGAAGTAGCTTCTCTTTCTCCAAAGGGGCAGCCAAGAAAATGATTTGACACTAAATATAGCCGCCTGTAAGAATGAAAAACTAAATTTAAGACAATCCTCCACCCATATCAGCAAGGTATCAACATTAATGGAAAATACCTCCTCAATATGATTTTCATTGGAATCCTGGAGGTGTTGATGGTGACCCTTGGTGCTTTGATACTCATCCTCATACCCTGAAGTAGGCATGACTGGTTTTGGCTTCTCCCTTGGCTATAATGAAGTCAAATACCTGATTGGGCAAGGTTTGGTCCTTTGAATTTTCCCATGGTTCTAAACTTTAACTCCAAGAATGGAGCCTTCTTACTAACCCTCATGGATGGATGGTGTGGGAGGAATGATAGCCTCATACTCTTTCTCTTCCTCTGTAGTAGGTGTGATTTTTGGAAGCTCAAAATCTTCCAGCTTTGATTCAGGAGGAATGTTACAAACTGCAGGTTGTGTTTGCACGTTCTCTTCCATGACATCAAGTTCTTGTTAGTGAAGAATGAATGATGGGGGAGAAAATATTGCAATTTCAACTAGCCCCTTCTTATCAAAACATTCTTTTGAGTCTGATAGGAAATCAAACCCTTTACTATCCTGCTGTAACAAGGTCTCTCCCTTTTGCATGGTGATCTTAAAATCTTCACTATTTTCACTGTATGAAGCCTCATCTTTAAATATGAAGCTAGTGAGTTTAGATTATTCCAAAGAAACAAAATTTTGGAGAGGTTGAAAGGGAGAGGGGTCTGTACTTTCTTGTGAAACCAGCTCATGATTCAGTGCCTCTGAATCTATCTTGGTCACCTCCATATGCTCCTCTTTAATTGGACTTAGAGCTGGTTGTTCTTCTTCCTTCTTTTGTGAAGAACATGGAAGACTCATATCTTCCAACCTTGGTCTTAGAGAGCTGTTATGAAGTTCAGGATGATGTCCTTGAATGTCCTCCTTCATGGTAGTAGGCTTATATGCTTGGAAGATGGATGGGAGAGGAGAAAATGATGTGATCTCCTCAGGATCCACTTCACCAAAGAAATCTTTTGAGTCTGACAGACAGTCTGCCTCCTTGTTGTCCTGCTGTAGGTGCTCTACCTCCTCCATGGTGTCCTCCTGATCTAAAAATTACTCACCATGGTTCTGCTCTTCCTCAAACATGAAGTTTGAAAGTTAAAACTCCTCTTCAAAATTAGAGCTTGAAGGGGATGAAGTGGGAGGAAGAACCAAAGGTTCTTTTGTATCCTGCTCTATGCTTGGAGCCTTTGAAAATGTATGGTCCTCGATCATCATGGGTTCATTAATCAAATGAGGCCCTTGAAATGGAAGAAAATAATCTTCAATGATGCTTTCTTCATTAAGTGGATTCAACACTAATTTTATCTCTCCCAGCTACTCCTCTTCAATGGGACTTGGAGCTGATTATTCTTCCTCCTCAACTAGTTGTGCATCTTGGATCAGATCAGAATCCTCTTCAGATAAAGTTCCATTAGGGACATTGTATTCAAAGAAAAAAGGTTGTTGATCTTCTTCCTTCTGTTTTTGTTCCTTCTCTTCTGAAAACTCAGCCTCAGCCACTGTTGGCTCTTCAACCTTGACATTCTCTATTGGCTTAACCATCAAGGGGATCTTTGTAAACTCAAATTTGATAGCCCAACTCTTCGGATTGTCTGTCATTTCTTCTCTTTTGGGGTCCTCTTCTTGCTGCCCTTGGCTAGTTGTTTGATTCTCATCTCCCCAACATGGATTTGGGGAAGTAAGAGGAGTGGTAGGTTGGGGTTCAACCAGTTTTGCTATTGTTTGTGGTGGAGAGGGAGGTGGAACTTCTTGTTTCTTTGGAGGGAATGACTACTTGGGAAGGAAAAGGGGAGAAGAATTGAGATGGGATGGAAGACTAGGAGATGGAGAAATGAAATCAACACTTGAGGTAGCAAGTGAGGGGCTTGACTCTTGATCATACTGAAATGATAAATATTGAGAAAAATAAAATGAAGGACAGGGAGTTGGTGATTGACTTACCCATTGACAAGGTTGTCTTGTGTCCAGTTCATAAGCCTCAATATATTCAATCCACTGTGTAAGCTAAGGTAACATTTCAACCATGAAGTCAAGATTCTCCTGATGGCTGTAATGTCTTGGAAAAGGGCCTTCCCATGGACAAGGTGCCCTACGACCAATCTTGAATTCCTTCATTTATGTAATGGACCTTGACTGAACCACCTCAGCCTCCATTTTTTGAATCTTCTCTAGCAAACCAACATTCTCCACATAACTGTCACCATTGTATGCACCCCCTTATTCTTGATAAGCTCTATGGCCAAACTGACTTTGACTCTACTCATATGGGTAAGCATAATGGTCCTAGATCTGATTATAATGCTGATTTGGAGGAGTTGGGAAATGCATTGGAGGTGAACTGCATTACTACTGTAAGTGTGAGTTCCATGAAGGGAATGAAGTCATGATTGTACAACTTCATGGAATGGGAGAAAATGAAATAGATGGAAGAAGAAATGAGTGGAAATGGATGGAAAAATTCTACAACTCAGAGGATGGGTTATTGACCAGATGGAGTTGCCAGATGTGCTTTGAACGTGCCTCTAAAGGTTGAATCTCACCAAGAACACATCAAATTGATGAAATAAAGTGAAGACCTCTTGTCCCACCGAGTGTGCCAAAACTGTTAGTGCAGAATCACATCACCCCCGAATGGCATGGGTGTGAAGTGGGGAATTCGGTGTGATTGCACAACATGGAGCATCTCTCAAGGTGTGGGACCTTGTGAGTTGAGAGAGCTCTCCAAATTGAGGCCGGTTATGATCCCTTTGTTTAGGTGTACATAAAAAAATTACAGAGGATCTATTCTAAGTCTATTCTATCTACCAAGGAGACAAGGTTAGAGAGATGCAAGAAAATAAACCTAAGCTAATGAGGTGATACACTAAAGGAATGTTAGACACTCATTTTGTAGTTTAACACAGACCACATGAATGTAATACAAACAACATGCACAAATGACCAAATCACAATAAGAGATCAGGGAGACAATAATGAATACATGAGAGGGTCGAGAAACATCCAAAGACATATATATTATTGCTTAGGAGTTGATACAGTATATTGCTATAGCCAAGAGGAAAAACTTGCATTACAACCCAAAGGAGAGGTTAGAAAAGCACCAAAAATACTTCTATAAATAAAAGAAGAAGGGAGGGAAAAAAATAGAAATGTCCAACCTTTTACAATGAGTCCCGACTTTACTTTTATAGATTCAGCCCAGAGAGAAGAAGGAGATAGAAGTGGGAAAACCCATTCAAGCTCAACTACTATCATCAATGCCTCCTAAAAAATCCACCCCAAATTTGTCTTGATTGCATCAATTTCTTGTTCAGCACCTTGAAGGAGGAGGAAACGATAGATCAGATCAGATTCAATCTAGTTGTTAGGCCAAATAGATCCTGTATTAATAGACCAAAAAATTTTCTTTATTTTTTCCCACCTAACCTCTCCAAACTTGAAGTTTCAAATCTCCATGGCATAGAAAAGGCCGAGATCTTTCCAATGGTGCCAGATTTGTTGGATTTCGAGCCCTGAGTTGAAAGATATGCCCATTTGAATTTTGAATTGGGTTCATACAAAATAGTGGGAAAACCAATTCGAAAATGGGCCCCCTTTTGAAACCGGACATGTGGAGGGAAGACACATGTTTGAGGGAAGCATCTGTATTTTAATTTTGTAGTGGCGTGGGGCTAATACGTGGTTTCCTCCGTGACTTGCTTGATTTTTTATGTTTTTTGGCTAAGTCTTTTTTCTCGGTGGGGTCATATATCTGATTGGGGACACACAGTGGCCTGGCACTTGTTTGGAACCCTCCCCTTAATTTTGCTTTTGAATTAGCATCATTTAGACACTTGGCACCCTTGACTGGCTTGTCTCAATGCATTGACTATTCAACCCAACCCTGTCCTTTTATGAAACTAGACACGTGGAGGCTTTGCGCTCACTTAAAAGCCCACTTAAGATTTGCCTTTGAAGGACTGTCAGGTTAACATGTGGAAGCCTCTATAAGTTCTTTGGAATTTTCAACAGCCTCCCTTACCTTTTTGGACCCTAGATAATGTGGCAAGCCCGCGCTCATTCGGGTCTCCGCTTTTGGATTAACTTTTGGAGATGCAACAAGATGACGTGTGGTGGCTTCTGCTAAGACTTCTATACTTAGTATTTTTTAGGCCTTCCCTATCCACCTTTTGAATTTTATATTTGACTCTTCCCCTGCTTTGGGCCTAGGATACGTGGGGAACTGGAGCTTGTTCAAGTCTCCCTTTTTGGATTCAACTTTGGAGGTGCGCTGCTTGGACACTTGGCAGTGTCTACTGTCTCCTCCATAGTCAATTTTTGGACTCATTTTGAACCGTTTCAGATCTCGAAGACTTCAAACCTTTACCAGGCCTTCTCTTTTGAGCTTTTAGCTTTTTTGACATTATCTCCTTCTTCCTCGACCCTACTACTCCATTTCTGAGCCCACCTATAATTTGTTTGATGGATTTAAGGCATGGATTTGATCAGTAAAGACATTTCTTGAATTTCTTCTTACACGGGGTCATTTGATCTTCCACAGGCCCCGCTACTCCATTGTAGAGTCCTTCTACAACTTGTTTGTAGGATTTGAACGTGATTTATCTAGTTTCTTCTATACGGGTTCGTGGCTGATCCAATTTTTCCAAGGGAAAAATATGGATAACAAGTCTTTCGGGTTTGAAGTAAGGGTTCAAGTCTCAGGTCAAAGTAGGACACGTGGTAGCCAAGGAAGGAGACATGTGGTGCTTATGAAGACATGACACATGTTATCATTTCGGATATCACTAAACTAAAGGCTTTTCTTAGACTTGAAGCCCACAGAATTAACCGAGAAAAATAACTTTTCAAGTCTGGGTTTGAAAAAGAAGGACATGAAAACATAAGACATAGACAAAAAGACTAATCATAAGGCACCACTTGGCAAAGATCTATCAACCAAATGAGACACTTGGAAACATTCCATCAAAATTTTGAGAGATGGCTTTGGAATGACTTGAATTTTCCATAATGAACCAAAATAAACTAAATTTTGGGTCCGCTCCTCCTTTCACAATCAAATAAAAGGTAAATGCGTGGCACATAGTCAGCGAAAATCAACACAAACACATGTCAAAATTATGACACACTTCTAAGGAAAATCAAACTGTGGAATAATCAGAAATTTAAATAAATTTGAAGTTCGCCATGGAAAAGGAAATAATCCTGAAAAATCCAAAGCTGGTTGCAAAAATAAAAGAAATTATTTTAAATAAGTCACACAACTATAACGACTATATATACAAAAACAAAAAATATTTGAAATAGCTACAGATGACTGCGAAGAGTTAATAAC
This sequence comes from Taxus chinensis, assembly GCA_019776745.2. NCBI lineage: Eukaryota > Viridiplantae > Streptophyta > Pinopsida > Cupressales > Taxaceae > Taxus > Taxus chinensis. The sequence continues at coordinate 511,215,024 of CM034153.1, read as the reverse complement.
AAATAAATAAGGTCATAAATAACACTCATAAGACAAGTTGTGCCATCGTAAGCTTTGAAAGATCCACCAAATCCCAAGAAGCTCTCTCCAAATTCAAGGAAAACTCTCAAAAATCAATAAAATATCTCTTCCAAACAACTGTTTTGGAAAAATAAAGATGAATACCCTACCCAAAGCCAAAAATGGGCTTACAAATAAGAAAATAGGCTAGATCTCAAAACAAATAGGAATTGGACAAGTTTCCACTCTCTTTCCAAGGAGCGCATCTGCTCCTCTTATATTTCACTCACATTAACACAAACAAAATCAATTTCTCTTGCACTTCACATGGGTCCTCTTACTTATGTAACAAGTTACACACTCAACCTAAGAGTTATGGGTTTCCAACTTTGTTATTTTCAAGGTCATTAAATGATTTTTTTAACTTAAAGTCGAGAAAGACCCTTGAAAATTTTACCAAACCCTAGGTATGTGTCTAGGGGCTACATTTAAGGTGAAAATATTACTCTCGTAAAATACTCCAATTTTTGGTGGGTAGAAGAGAAAATATGAGTTTTGGAATATAGTAATTAAAAATTTATCGATTAAAATAAATAAGTTAAAACACAAACCTCCTATAGGGACAACACATGCATGAGACTGAAATGTGTGTTTTCCTTTCACCTTCACGAGTATAGCCATACATGTGAACCTTATCACCAAATGTAAAAATGTGTATTAAATTCCAATAAGATGCTTATAAAAATAGTAAATAAAACAAATGAAAATTAAAAATCATGAAACATGTAAATCATGTAACATATTTTCCCCCTTGGTGCTATATATGAGGAAATAATAATTTGAATATAAATAGAATAGGAGTAATTGGGCCTACTATGTGAATCCATATGTAACAATTTTCCTACTTAGTGAATCCTTTCTCTAACAAATGGCCTTACTAAGGGGAGCTCTCTTGATCGGTAAACTATAGTAGACCCCATACTATCAAATAGTTTAAAAATAGATACTGATTAAAATTCTCACATTCCTGATTTAGCTGAATTGAGAAACTAATTAAAAAATAATCTTAAAACTGAATGTAAAATTTTAAAATATGAATGAAAACTGAATGTGAGTGATTGAAAACTCATAAAAATCCACTGTTCGAATAAAACATTTAATTTATATTCAATATCTTCAATTACCCCTCTTAATAAATTTCCCGTAATTAACTATCAAATCTTAATGATAATTTTAAGATGATATAAAATGAAAGAATACTAAAAGTTGAAATAAAGTAGAGGAAAGAGACCAAAATTGTTAACAGAGTTCTCCAGTTTGGCTACGTCTCTGTGTTTGTTTAAGTGACAAACCGATCCATCATAAATCATTTGCAAGAATAATATTAACCACTTACAAAAACCATAATGGAATAAAGAACCTATAATGAGTCCATAGAAGCTTTATAAGAATATTACAAACTCTTCACAAGAATTGCTTCCAAAAATGAATCCACAAATGCAAGTTTCCTTCTTGAAATCTAAAAAAAAATCCTTCATAGATTGGAAATTTTCTCTTTTCGGGACTATAATGACTCCTAATAAGTCTCCATGTAATATCACAATCTTAACAGACTGTTACGATGCCCAAAAATGCCTTTACATTGGCTTTGGAGCTTGAAAATTCAATTCTTTCTTTAAAAAAAATTACACAATCTTGCAAATTCCCATTAAATACCATGTCCCTCCTTTTATACAATTTCTAAGGGTGTGGTGGATTGGTAAGGCCCCTTAATCTTTTACACAATGGTCATGTGTTAAACTTCCCAAGCTCCACTTTTGGCATGTAGGTAGGGATAAATATCACATCCACCAAGTTCATGCTTAGAATAGGCTTCAAATAACATGTTGACCATCGGTTTGGTTTTTGGAATTTACCATATTCATAATCCTTTTACTGAGTTTGGAAACACACTCTATCAGGTTGTGTGTAGATTGTTAGGGAGTTGGTTTGATTTGGAGCTCGACCACTCTGGAAAGAGTGTGTTGGGGGTTTTTTGAAATGGCCCTGGCCATGTTGGATGCTATGCCGAGTTGGGTTGTTACGGCTCGAACTTGATTCATGGTGAGGTGATAAGGTGTGGGCTATGTCAAGTTGGTTATCACTCGGCATTGAACTGCCCAATGTTGAAGTACCTTGACTAGTTTGGATAGATGGTGAGTTAGGTAGCAGGCCATGTGGTGGCTGAAAGAGTTGATGGATCATATCGGAAACTGTGCACCATGATGAAGTTCAACTCTGGCTCAATCATAATGGCTCTAATGTAATCACAAGGAAGAATCGATTAATAACTGAATAGCTTGTATAATAAAACAAAGCTTACACATTTAGAGAAAAGATAGTGGAGTGTTTTGGCATGCTCACAAATGTCAAATGAAGGGATAAATATAGGGTGCTGAGTAATCCTAGTGCATGACTCAATAGAAAACCCTAAACCTAACCCATGTGAGATGACCCTCCATATGTGAGTAGAGGACATGTAGGATAACTCATGCCAACACCCCCCTTCATTGAAGCTGGGGTGGCGGCTATGATGAGTCAGACTAAAACAGAAGACACTCCTAAACAAGTAAGAAAGATGTGTCAATGGGGCCTGACAACTAAAGGCCTAATAAGGTGCCCATATACAAACAACATCTTCCTAGAAGAAGAAGAAGAAAAGAAGGACTACATAGCCCGAAGAAGATGAGTAGCTGTAGAAGACCTCACCCCAAGAAGAGACCGTAAGTGAAGAAACTTCATCTAAGTGAAGGGCTTGGTAATAAATCTGTAATCTGATCAGCTGTCTGAATGTACTGAATGTCGATGATGCCATCATGAATAAGCTCTCGTATGAAGTGCATATGGATCTCAATGTGCTTTTTCCACTGATGTTAAACTGGATTTATGTAAATAGAGATAGTGCTCGTGTTATCACAATAGATAATGGTAGGCCGCCAAAAGTGGATGCCAAACTCTGTCAGAATACCCTGTACCCAAATAGCTTCTGTGGTAGCATTAATTACTCCTCTGTATTCTACCTATGTAGATGATATTGCAATTACATTCTGCTTCATGCTCGACCAACTAATAGGACCCGAACCAAGAGATAAACTATAGCCAGAAGTAGATTTCCAATGATCTAAGTCACCGGTCCAATCATAATCTGTGAACCCAATCAAGTCAATATCGACCCCTCCATGATAGTGAATGCCATCAGTATAGGTTCCACGAACATAATGAAGGATCCATTTAGCTGCTTTCCAATACAACTCATGTGGCTCATGCATGAATCTAGACATGATCCCAATAGCATATGATAAATTTGGTCGAGTGTGAGTTAAGTAAATCAAGCTCCCCACCAACTATCAATAAAGGGTACCATCAACCAAGGGAGTAGAGCAATCAGAAACCAACTTAACCTCAGAAAGAAAAGGAGTATGAGAAGACTTGAAATCGGACATAAAAAAATGAGCTAGCAAATCAAGAGCATACTTAGGTTGCGAAATCTAGTTCAACATCAGTGGACGAAGCACATTGAGATCCATATGCACTTCATACAAGGGATTATTCATGATGGCATCATCAACATTCCGTACATTCAGACAGCTGATCAGATTGCATATTTATTTACCAAGCCCTTCACTGAGATGAAGTTTCTTCACTTACGGTCTCTTCTTGGGGTGAGGTCTTTTGCAGCTGCTCATCTTCTTTAGGCTATGTAGTCCTTATTTTCTTCTTCTTCTTCTAGGAAGATGTTGTTTGTATATGGGCACCTTATCAGGCCTTTAGTTGTTGGGCCCCTTTGACACATCTTTCTTAGTTATTTAAGAGTGTCTTCTCTTTCAGTATGGCTCATCATAGCCACTACCCCACCTTCAATGAAGGGGAGGTGTTGGCGTGAGTTATCCTATGTGTCCTCCACTCACATATGGAGGTTCATCTCACATGGGTTAGGTTTAGGGTTAGGTTTAGGGTTATTATTGAGTCATGCACTAGGGTTACTCAGAACCCTATATATATCCCTTCATTTTACATTTATGAGCATGCCAAGACACTCCGCTATCTTTTCTCTACATGTGAAAGCTTTGTTCTATTATGCAAGTTATTTAGTTATTGATCGATTCTTCCTTGTGATTATGTTGGAGCCATTATGATTAAACTAGAGCGTAACTTCATCATGGTGCATAGTTTCTGATACAATCCGTCAGCTCTTTCATGGTATCAGAGTTGCACGACTTTCCATCACACTAAAAGCTTGAACTGATGGTGGAGATGAATCTCATCATGTTAAACTATTGCTACGCCAATACCCTCCCACACGATGGAGCCGGGTATACACCCAATCAGGCCAAACATCATTATGATGAAGTGACACTGGGAATTTTCTAGGAGGTCACCCATCCTAGCACTACTTTTGGGCTAGCGCACTTAACTGCTTGGTATCAGAGCTGTACGACTTGCCATCACACCAAAAGCTCTAACTTATGGTGGAGAGGGATCTCATCATGTTAAGATACTGCTACGCCAACACCCTCCCACACGATGGAGTCAGGTATACACCCAATCAGGCCCAACAACATTAGGAGGCAGTGACACTGGAAATTTCTCAGGAGGTCACTCATCCTAACACTACTCTAGTGTTGACACGCTTAATTTCCTGGCATCAGAGCTACATGACTTGCTGTCATGCCAGAAGCTCAAACTTCTGGTGTGATGGCAAGTCAGGTGGAATCCTATGAAAACTACCACTAGGGTGGAATCCCTTAAAACTACCACTCGGGTGGAACCCTATTAAAAATACCACTTGGGTGGAATCCCATTAAACTACCACTTAGATAGAATCCCGTTAAACTACCAAGTTGGGTGGAATCCTATGAAAACTAGCACTTGGGTGGAATCCCGTTAAACTACCAAGTCGAGTGGAATCCTGTGAAAACTAGCACTCGGGTGGAATCTTGTGAAAACTATCAAGCGGGCGGAATCCTGTGAAAACTAGCAAGTGTATAGTCCTTGTGGGTCTGTAGATTTCGTGAAGCTGGGTGATACTAGAATGAGAGTGGTCAAGATCTGGGGAGGGGGATTATTCAATGTAACTCCGAGCATTATTGGCAGAGTCTTACTCGATGATGTGTGTATGTGGTCTAGTGTTGCCTTGGTGTAATTTTGGTTGGGTTGTCTTGTAAGTGTACTTGGCCTGAGGCCTTCCTTATTGTAATTTTGGGCTGTTTTGTCCTGGATGAGTTAATAAGACGTATGTGTTATCTAAAAAATATATTTTCAGTCACACCAAAAGCTTGATCTAGTGGTGGAGAGGGATCTCATCGTGTTAAACAACATCTATGCCAACACCCTCCCGCACGATGGAGTCGGGTATACACCCAATTAAGCCCAACAACATTAGGAGGTAGTGACATTGGAAATTTCTTGGGAGGTCACCCATCACCACACTACTCTGGGGCTGGCGCACTTAACTACCTGGCTCTGATACTAAATGATTTTCTGTCACACCAAAAACTCAAACTAATGGTGTGACGACAAGTCATATAGCTATGATACCGGGTAATTAAGCCTGGTATCCCTTAAAACTACCACTCGAGATTAGGTGTATACCCGACTCCATCGTGCAGGACGGTGTTGGTGTAGTAGTTGTTTAACATGATGAGATCCCTCTCCACAACTAGTTCGAGCTTTTGGTGTGACGAAAAATCATTTTTTTGGAAGAATGCATATGTCTTATTAACTCATCTAGGAAAAAACAACCCAAAAATACAATAAGGAAGACCTCAGGCCAAGTACTCTTACACGACAACCCAGCCAAAAGTACACTAAGGCAACACTGAACCACATACACACATCACCGAGTCAGACTCAACCGATAATGCTCAAAGTTACATTAAATAATCCCCCTCCCTAGATCTTGACCGCTCTCTTTCTAGTATCACCCAAGTTCATGAGATCTACAGACCCTGTTGGCTAGATTTTTTGCATAGCACAAGACCTAGGCAGTCATGAGATAAATCTCCCTCATTTATCGGTGAGGCTCCCGTGTTAGATTTGTCAATTAAAGTATACTAATATTTATATGGGGTTTTACTATAACTACTCAGTTCATGAACCATAACCGAACATTTCTACAACAAGTAAGCAACTGTTTAAAGAAAGGAAATATTTATAGAAGAAATGAATTATATAAACACAGAGAAGAAATGGGGAAGATGTGCATCCCAATCAATAGATAGCAGAGTTGATTGCATGCACATAGAAGAAACCAATAGATATAAACATAGAATTATAAGAAAAGGCAGCTCTAGATCTAGATCTAAAATAACACAAAATTTACTAAAAGATCTAAGATATAAAAGCTAGAAACACAATACACTGCGACACAAAGTTCTCTGAAAATTTTCTCCTGTATATTGTTTTGCTTCAAGTGGCTCTCAAGGGTTTTCAGTATAAAGTTTGGAACACAAGGTTACTGCTTACAAATTTTGATCCTTAACCCGAAGGTTCTTCCTCAACTTATAGAAAGTAGAGGGGCAATTACAAGTCATAAGCTTTTAGTTGAACTGGCACATGTGGAAGTTGGAAAAGAAACAACTGAAAATCTCCCTCCTAGAATTTCTCTTTGCATGACATGTGTGATTTGCAACTGAAAATAGAACCTTCTATTTTGCATGTCTGGCACCTATCTCCAAGTAGTTGACTTCTTTAAGTAATGGCTTTTAAACCAATCACTTAAGTTGTATAATTTAATTGATCACTCAATTACTTTGTTGGAGGAAAGAAGAAGGAAGAGGAAAGTTGTAGTCTTGCCCTTTTTTATGTTTGCATGCAGCTAATTTTTTTGCCTTTGATTCTCATTAAATTGGATCTGGGAGTAGTTGGATCTAGAAGCAAGTTGGATCTAGAAACAAGCTGGAATTGGAAATGGCTGGATCTGGAAACAACAAGCTAGAACTGGAAACGACTGGATCTAGAAACAACAAGCTGGATCTGGAAGCGACTAGATATGGAAGCGAGTTGGATCTGGAAACAACAAGCTGGAACTAGAAACAACAAGTTGGATCTGGAAGCGGCTGGAATTTTTCCTTCGCCTTGTCTTCTCTTTTATCCTTGAAGCTTTTGAAGTTCTTCTCCTGTACATGCATCGGTGCAATGTCTGCCAAAAATAACTCATCATTTTTATTTTTAATTGCATATGAGAAATTAAAAATTCTTGAAATCACTCTGGGTGAATGCAACTTCAATGAAGGTTTCAACTAGAAGATTGGAAACACATGCACAAGATTCTAGAAGAAATTTTCCACGCACTGACTTCTACATGAGATGCATCAGAAACAAGAGGATGAATCCTTTGTGCTGGAAGCTTTTGCAATTATGAGATCTGGATCTGGATCTGGTCCTATTGACTTCAACAAATCTAGAAGTTACGCATGATTCCGCTGAGCTTTCTCTTTCATCCCACTTTTCCATGGCTGGAGCAATCTTTTTCTAAGCAGCAGATTTAGAAGCTATGCATGATTCCACCGAGCTTTCTCTTTCATCCCTCTTTGCCATAGTTGTGTCTATCTTTGTCTGAACAATTCTTTTTCTTCGTACTCGATCGAAATTCTTCAAAAGTGGTGCAAATCCAAATAATTATTCAGATTTAGAGGATATATTCAATGTATTGGACATTAATTTAAGCTCCCTTTCTTTTGTAAAGCACCTGTAACAAATTCCTACAATAAATTCAGACAAATATGGCAACCAGACCATGAACAGTGGATTTTAATCATAAAAATCTACATAATTCAACCCTGCTGCCCCAAAAATTGATGTTTTATTTACATGCAAAGTGAGCATGAATTTTTCCAACTTCACTCGAGCACCTGTATCACTTATGCAAACAATTATCCAAACACAAATCAACTCCCTTCAACCTGTGCACAAAAATTGGAAGCTTTTAGAATTGATTTCACCTTCTTTTGAGAAAAATCCTCTTCAAATGGTGCACACTTTTCCTCTGGGCTGCACTTCTTTATCTGTGAATTAATTAATTCACCCTTACGGCAGCCCCTGCTTATATAACCCTCATAATTCTATAATTAATAATTTGCCTTCTTATTCCTGGCAATTAATTAATTAAAATTCATGCTTTTCTCTTTAACCGATGTACTAAAATTGCATGTTTAAGGACATCCATCCAATAAATTAAATTTAATCAATTTAATCATCCACTCTTCACTCCACTTAAGCTTCATAGTGTGCTTTAACCTTAGCCACTGAAAATATGAATTAATATAATCATTTAATACTTTAAAAAGTATTATTTCCTTCTCAAAAGGGGCGCACTTTTCCTCATGAAGGGGTTGCCATTAAATAAATTAATTTATTTAATTTTAGACAATCTATATCCATCTCCTTTATTCCCCTTTTCTTTTGTTGACTGTCTTCCATGCTTGGGCACCAATTTTAGAAGAGGAATTAATTAAATTAATTAATTAATAGGCTGCCTTTATCTCCGTAAGGGGTCACACTTTTTGGCTAAAGGGAATTCTATTTTTAAAAACACATGACAATGGGAATTTTTACCCTGTAAGGCGGACCCGGAAATCCCATTGTCACTTAAGTCATTTTAATTTCATAATGGGATTATTCACCCTGCAAGGCAAGTAATAAAATCCCGTGATTCACTTAAGTGAATTTTCTTTTATTCCACAATGAAAATTTTTACCCTGCAAAGCAGGCAATAAATTCCCGCCTGCCTGCTACCTCTAATTTTCCCACTGCAACTTAAGTGACTTTTCTATCATGGGAAAAAGTACCCTGCAAGGTAGGTACAAAATTCTCACATGCATGCTGCTTCTAATTTTCCCATTATCCACTCTAATTGTTTGTTTTCTAAAAATACGGCTAGCCCAAAAGAGGCTTTTTGGTGCATGGCTTCATCTTTTCCCAGTGAACCGGACCTCCGATGGTAACTTCCTTCTGGAATAATATGCGTATATGATCCCTAATTACTCCAGGCCAAGAATCAGGCCAAACTGACAAAGGAGTTGATCTAGAGAAATTTCACAGAAAACGAAACAGATAAACACAAAAACACAAAAAGTTGCCAAAAGTCACAAATAAAGCCTAGAACTTATTCCTAGTTAAAACCCTTCTGGTATATAGGAATAATGATATGTTTGATCACAACAGGGTTAAATCGGAGCACAAATTGCCTCAAATGGGGCTCAAAATAATTAAATACAAATTTCCCACAGACAAATCCCGATGACAGGATATAACAATTTTGGGCATCTAGGTATTTGGCAAAAATGGCTAATATGGTTCTTTGGGAATATCTTGATGCAATACAAGAACTTTCTGGTAATAAAAACACAAAACAACCCATTATTTTAAAGGCATGAAAATTTTTCGGATAGGGTAGTCACAGATTTCAGGATGAAATCTGGGGATACTAGTCGGCTCCATCTGTGGACATATTTTTATCTGTCAGAATGACAAGGGAAAATATGAGATCCCAACATCTTTGGTTTCGTATCTTGTCCTTTGGGCACAGGGTCAGGAAAACAAATACAACATAAAACAAAAACAAAACAAGGAAAAACAAATAAAGTTTTATTTATGTACATACAACTTTTACCTTGCTTTTTTAGTTCCTGAACAGCTTCAGATGTTGCCTGTTGAAAGGTAACGGTAACTCAATTCCATTCCGATAGGCAAGGAAGAAAGTATCCATTCCTACATCTCTTTTGATCATGAAGGGCCCTTTCAAGGGTGGATCAAATTCGCAGTGCATGCCCTTTGGTTCATATCTCTTGTCCCACTAGAGTACCCAGTCTCCAATCTCGAACTTCCTTTCTTTGACCTTCTTGTCAAGTAATCTGGGTAAGTCCTTATCAACTTTATCTAGTGGTGGCTCATCCTTTCTTCTTTCTATGGTGGGTAAGTCTGCATCAACTTGCTCCATTCCCAGATTTATTTGCTACATTTTTGAGGAAGAACTATCACCATAATTTTTTTTCTTCTTCAGGTACTGATCATGTTTGTTGAAAGTTTCCACTAAGGAAACCAAACCCTTGGGTATTTTGTTACCTTTTGGTTGGATTGCTCCACTATTGTCATCATAACCTTGATCAGCTTTTCCTGTGACTTTTTGTCATGGTGACGATTTACTCCCTTCAACATACAACTTATCAAAGTTGCCTTGTTCCAAAAATGCAGATGTATGTTTGTCATCGTTGAAAGTCTGTCAGTGTTCAACATTATCAGGGACTTTGGGGTGGCAGACTATCTTCACTTTATAGTTTCCTTGTTTGAATATGGACGGTGGTCTATCTAGATTCAATAGTGCAGCTGTGACTACCAAAGAATCTACCTTGGAGTTTTGGTTAATTGGAATGAAGTCAATAGAGAAGGCTGCAAAATTGAATGTGGCAGAAAGTACTCTATCTTTGTAATGCTCCATCTTATCTCTTTTGACTTGACTTTTCCTTTGAACCTGCTTTACTAGAAGTTCTGCATCTCCTTGGGCTTTGAGGATTTTTCCTCCTTTATTTTTAGCTTACTCCATTCCTAGAAGCAATGCTTCATACTCTGCCGTATGATTGGTGTTCTCAAACATCAACTTGTGGGAGTATGGAAATATCTCATGATCTAGAGATATTAGTAGAACACCGGCTCTTAATCCAAAAAAACAAGTGCCTTTAAACTCCAAAGTTCAAACTTTTTCATCTTCTTTTGCTGGCTCTGGTTGAAATTCTGACTTTGGAACGTCTTTACCCATTTCCAAGAAATAGACCCCACGGTCAGATTCCTGAAAAAGAATATGAGATCTAGGATCCTCAAATTTTGTAACCATGTATCTGGACTTCTTTTCTGGCTCCAGCTTATGGTTAAGCCCTTTAATAGGAATATGTACACAAGACCAATCCATTTTTACTTCTCCTCCTAGATCTTTGTAGAAGTTTTTGCTCAGTAACATCCCATAGGAGATAAGAATATTTGCAACTAAGATTGTCATCTTTAATCTCTTGTCAGGAAAAGCTGCTAGAACAGCTTGTACATCTTTGATTTGTCTGATTAAAGGGACTTGTCTCTCCATGGAATAACACCTATTTATGGTCTTCGTCAAGGTAAGCTCAAGAGCATTTGTAACTTTAGCTAGCATGACATTGTCAAAAGCACCTGAATCTAAAATGAAATTGCTTAACTTGAAACCATTAAGCAATAAGGAGACATAGAAAGGTTCTACTCTTTCAGAAGGTTAGGATTTAACAACTACAATGTTGTTCTGGGGAGGAGTAACTTTGGGCTTAGATAAAAGGCCTTTTGATGTATTGGATTGTGTTGGTGATCATACATATTTGACTAGCCTATTTAACTTCTCAGGAAAGGATCTCAAGTATTCAACTTATGACATTTGAACTTTGGTTTTCTTAACATGATCAATAATTTCAAAAGAAGAAATAGATTCAGGTACTTGAGCTACTTTTTGTGGTTGAGATGAATAACTCGCATGCTTACTTCCGGGAGCTAAGGAAGAAGGTAAAGGGCTTCCCCTTCTTTGTTCGTAAGCTAATGCCTCATCTTGGTGAGTTTGTGATTTTGTAAGTACTGCATATGCATGACTATGATCGTCTTCAAGAATCTCCTCATACTCATGTTCAGATTTGTAGTTTAGGTAATTAATGTTGGATTCGCCAGCAGGACCTATAAAATCATCATTCTTGAGCTGATCAACATCAGCTTCCAAGACTTCTTCATTCATCTCCATGTTTTTTTTGGGAGTAGCTTCAATTGCTAATCTTTGGGAACCAGCAATGTGGTTCCAGTTGTTGAAATTCTGAGTAGGGGCAGTGTTGTTGCCTTGAGCCATTTGTTTCTTCATCTGCAACATCTCATTTGCTAACTTTTGCAATAGTGAATTAGATGTAGATGAAGTAGAGGCAGAAGATGAACTTTCAACTCTACAACTATTGCTCTTTATCTTTCCAACCATGATGAGGTCATCTTCAATTTCAACTTCCATGTTTTGAGCTGCTAACAAATCAGCAGGACGTGCTCTTCGTAGTTGATAGCTTACTTCAGGAAGTAAAGCATTGATGAAGAACACCTTTGATTCTCATCATTCAAAGAAGAAGAAGTTGAAATTTTGTAAAGTAATATTTGGAATTCTGCAATAAAATCCCGCATGTGCTCATGTGGCTAATTCTTCAACTGAGTGAGCTGAGTTATCAATGTGCTAGAATCTTCAGCTGGTTTGAATCTTTTCAGGAATGCATCCCGCATAGTAGCCTAATTGGTTATGGTACCAGGAGCTAGCTGGTAGAACCATTCTCTAGCCAAGTCATGCAGAGTCTCTACGAAGAGCCAGACAGATACATATTCATGTTCTACTACAAGCACTCCACAGGATATGAAAAACGCAGCCAAGTGGTCACCCGGATTCTTCCTGCCATCTCCAAAGAATTTTGGGAAATTATTTCTCATCCCTTTAGGTAGATCATGCATAGGATGAGTCAGATTCAAAGGTTTAAAGGCTGCACCCCATGGAACAAGTGTTGTAGGGGTAAGTGGTTGATTCTACATCATGAAAGGAGCACGTCTTCTTTGAGAATAGACTTGATGAATAATTCCAGCTGCCAGATTATGATGAAGATGATTCGGATCTGGATGTGTTTGCATTCTTCTTCCCAGTGAAATACTGGATCTGTGGCTTCTAACTTTGGAAAGCTTTGGTCTGCTAATTTGTGTTGTTCCCCAGTGGAGTTGCCAAAAACTGTTGACTAGATTTTCTGCATAGCACAAAACCTAGGCAGTCATTAGATAAATCTCCCTTATTTACTAGTGGTGCTCCCGTGTCAGATTCATCAATTAAAGTATGCTAATATCTATATGGGGTTTTACTTTAACTACTTAGTTCATGAACCACAACTGAATAGCTCTGTAGTAAGTAAGAAACTGTTTAAAGAAAAGAAATATTTATAGAAGAAATGAATTATATAAACACAAAGAAGAAATGGGAAAGATGTGCATCCCAATCAATAGATAACTGAGTTGATTGCATGCACATAGAAGAAACTAATAGATATAAACACAAAATTCTAAGAAAAGGTAGCTCTAGATCTAGATCTGAAATAACACAAAGTTTACTAAAAGATCTAAGATATAAAAGCTAGAAACACAATACACTGTGACACAAAGTTCTCCAGAAATCTACTCCTGTATATTCCTTTGCTTCAAGTGGCCCTCAAGGGTTTCAGCACAAAGTCTGGAACACAAGGTTGGCGCTTACAAATTCCGATCCTTAACCCGAATGTAATGCCAACCCTGCACAGTATACCCCGCATCTCCACCAAAAAAAAAATGTTTATATAAATTTTACAGCCTATAAAAAAATAAAAAATAAATAAATAAATAAATAAATATAAATAAATAAATAAATAAATATATATATATATATATATAATCCGCTGCCACACACACACACACAGCTACAAATTTATACCTGCAAATATGGACAAGCTAATATACATAAAAAAAGTAATATATTCATAAATGAATGTTTATAAGGGTTTCCTTTACAATCCTTGAATAACAAATCTTCCAAGTTCCTCTTACACCTGCACCTGCAAAGATAATAAAACAAAAATGAGAATAGGAGAAAACAAACAAAAGAAAACTAGAATGAAATGGAAAAGAAAAGAAAAGAAAAGAGATATTTAAAAAAAAAGGGGCATTAGGGAAAACTTTGGGTGGATTCAAAATCTAAGGCGAAGATTTGTTTTATCCAAGGGCTCTCTTTAATCCCTACACACTTTAGGTCATGATCTTTTATGGGAATGTAAAATAACATATGTGGTGTGTGTGGGTAAATAAATAAACATAAGGAAAATAATAATAATAATAATAATAATAATAATAAAATTTAAAATAAATAAATAAATAAAAAATGACAAAATTCCAATGGGAGTGTAGGAAATTTGAGATGACCTTCGTAGACTAATAAATAAATAAAATAATAATAATAATAATAATAAATAAATGAATAAAAATAAAATAAAAATTACCCATTATTTTAGTTACATTTCAAGTGGTTTCCGGTGTCTTGGGGCGAGACATTACATTACTTACCCTTATATATATACATATATATATAATAATAATAACAATAAAAAAAATCATAATTAAAAGAAAAATGCGTCCGCAACTTAAAAAGATCAAAAAAAGGGGGGGGTTTGAAATATATTTTTTATCTTGGGTTTAGGATGGCACCCAAGAGGGGATGATCAGCTCGAGGCTCGGGACGTAGTGCACCTACGCGGGCGCCGCCAGCCCCCGATTTTGGGCCTCAGATATTAGAGACCCTGCAGCAGCTGATCGACATCGTGCAGGAATGCCTTCCACCACCGCATGAGCTGAGAGAGGAGGACATCCAGTTGGGAGACGAGGAGTTGATTGGCGAGGATGCACATCCTGAGCCACCTGAGCATGACATTCCGAGACGAGAGAGGTCTTGTAGCCCTTCCATCCTTGGCGAGAGGGTGGCCTCGTTTCATCACAACCGATCGCACAACTTCAAGGGACCTTTTGGAGATAGGCGACCCCTTTCACCTATTAGACCACATCACCAGGATCGAGACATAGGCAGTGTGATTCGAGACCTTCTTCACCTTTAGCCGCCTACGTTTACTGGTTCGACAGATGGCTTTGGGGTAGAGTCCTGGCTCCTTAGCTTGGATAGTTGCTTTGGTTTACACTCTCATGAGAGCAACGTTAAAGACAGGTTCACCATACACCTCCTCTGAGATGCAACAGACATTTGGTGGAGGAATGAGGAGTGGAATCTCCATTTGACTCGAGATACAGTGACCTGGGAGTTGTTCGAGGAGTGATTCAGGGCCCGGTATATGTCGGAGCATTTTGTGCAGAAGAGGATCAATGATTTTCATGACTTACGATAGGGTTATGGCTTAGTGGCACAGTATGAGAGCAGGTTCTTGGATCTATTTCAGTATGTAGACTACCTACAAGACGAGAAGTTGCAGGTAAATAGGTTCATTCGGGGCCTGAATGCAGATATAGCAGGAGCTGTTAGGATGTTATCTCCTTCCAAGATCGAGAAGGCTATTGAGAAGGCCTACTTGGCTGAGAAGAATAGGACCAAGGCTCAGGAGCACAGAGAAAGAAACAAGAGCAAGTTCCAGGACAAGATTTAGGCATTCTAGAGTCAGAGGGAACGAGGAGCAGTACCACCCACTAGAGGAGGATTCTGGTCTTCTCCAGTAGCATCGAGAGCTCCTCCACACCCATCATAGCAGACACAACATCAGGGACACAAGGATCAGAGGGGTAGACAGACTTAGTGTTTTCAGCGAGGTGGGTCTAGAGGTGGTTTTGGTGGACCTAGAGATAGGAGGCTGGGTACTCATCACTCACAGCCAGCCCGCTCGTAGCAGTCTGCTAGGGTTGGACCAGCAAGTTCATTTCGCCAGAGTACAGAAGGGACCCCATCTCAGAGGGGTACAGGAGGATGTTTTATTTGTGGGGCTCCAGACCATTATGTGCATATGTGTCCGCACAAGCCCACTACTATGGATATGCAGAGAGCTCCTAGATCTGAGCAGACAGTGGGTGATGTGGGACGCGCCCATCGTGTATATGCAACGGTTGACAACCGCCAGGCCGAGCATTAGGCCACAGTCATTGAGATGACATGTACTATCAAGGGTATTTCTGTCTCAGTAATTTTTGATTCAGGTGCTTCTGATTCCTTTATATCACCTTCTATAGTGGACCAGTGTGGGCTAGTGGTGGCTAGGAAACCAGATAGTTGGCAAGTTGAGTTGGCCTCTGGGGCTAAACTCGCCGTGGACTCGTATGTGGAGAGTTGTGTACTTGACTTGGGAATCTTCTCCACTACACTTGACCTCCAAGTTATTCCTTTAGGATCCTATCAGGTAGTGTTGGGTATGGATTGGCTCGAGGCTCATCGAGCCAAGGTGGATTGCAGAAAGAAGGTCATTGAGGGTCAGGATGATTTGGGTAGTGCAGTTGTGATTTTAGGGATGCAGAGACCTATCTCCTTGTGCATGATATCGGCTAAACAGCTCAAGCAGAGCATGCATAAGGGGTGTCAGTTGTTTGATATCACTATCAGTGATCGTTCGGATAGCACTCTAGAGCATTCACCCCTTGATGATCATGTAGTTTTGAGGGAGTATACAGTTGTGTTTCCAGGAGAGCTTTTAGGTTTACCACCTATTAGGGAGGTGGATTTCACCATTGACTTAGTGCCTGGATCCACACCAGTTTCTATGGCACCCTATTAAATGATGACTTCAGAGCTTCATGAGCTCAAGATTTAGTTAGAGGAGTTGTTAGAGAAGGGTCTCCTTGGGGAGCGCCAGTCATATTTGTGAAGAAGAAGGATGGTTCTCTCAGGCTTTGTGTAGATTTTAGACAAATCAACAAATTCACAATAAAGAACCATTATCCGCTCCCTAGGATTGATGACTTGTTTGATCAGATGTAGTGAGCTAGAGTGTTCTCCAAAATTGATCTCAAGTCAGGGTATCATCAGTTGTGCATTTCAGATGCAGACATTCATAAGACAGTGTTTCGCACACGTTATGGGAATTATGAGTTCATAGTGGTTCCATTTGGTTTGACCAATGCCCCAGCTGTCTTCATGAGCCTCATGAATGGAGTATTCAGGACATTTCTAGATCGCTTTGTTTTAGTGTTCCTTGATGACATATTGATTTATTCTCATTCTGAGGAGGAACATGAGGAGCATTTGAGGTAGGTACTTTAGGTTTCGAGAGAGAAGAAGTTGTATGGAAACTTGGAAAAATGTAGCTTCTTTCAGACAGAGATTCAGTACTTTGGTCATATCATATTAGGAGAGGGTATCTCTGTAGATCCCTCTAAGATTTAGGCTATCTTGGATTGGCCAGCACCCACATCAGTTACTGAGGTAAGGAGTTTCATGGGTTTAACAAGGTATTACCGTAGGTTTGTGCAGGACTTTTCTAGGATTGTTCACCCTATTACTTCCCTTCAGAGAAAAGGGAAGAAGTTCGACTGGTCAGAAAAATGTGAGCAGGCCTTTCAGTTGCTTAAGGAAAGGTTAACCATGACGCCTATCTTAGTAGTTCCAGACTTGACAGAGGATTTTGTTGTTTACATTGATGCATCACTAGAGGGTTTGGGAGTAGTTCTTATGCAGGAGCATCGGGTGATTGCTTTTGAGTCTCGTAAGCTCAAGGACTACGAGCTTAACTATCCTACTCATGACTTGGAGCTTGCAGCAGTTGTTCATGCACTTGTGTGTTGGTGACATTTCCTTTTGGGTAGACCTTTCATCTTGAGGACAGATCATTGTAGCTTACAACATATCTTCTCTCAGCCGAACCTCAACGCTCGTCAATGGCATTGGATGGAGTTCCTATGTGAGTATGACATGGAAGTGTAGTATATCAAGGGAAAGGAAAATTTTGTTGCAAATGCACTTAGTAGATGACGACATGTGCTTGCTTCTTTGACACTGCAGTCAGATTTGAGAGGCAGGATACTTGAGCATCTTCCAGAAGACAAGTTTTATGAGGGTGCTAGGTAGATGTTGGATTCGCAGGGTTCTTTTGAGGGTAGATATTCAGGATGCATATTAGAGTCAGATGGTTTTCTTCAGTTCCATAGGTGCATTTATGTACCTAAGGTAGGTGATATGCGTAGTTTCATCCTTACTGAGGCTCATCGAGCCCCATATGCAGCACATCCAGGAGTGAAGAAGATGCATGCCGATTTGAGAGAGTTATATTATTGGCCAGGTCTTCATCGGGACAGCAGATTTTGTAGCACGTTGTCTTGAGTGTCAGAGAGTCAAAGCAGAGCATTCTCATCCCGTAGGACTCTTATACCCTCATGACATTCCCGAGTGGAAATTGGATGTGATCTCCATGGATTTCATAGTAGGACTTCCTATGTCCTCTTATCGTCATGATGCCATTATGGTCACTGTGGATAAGTTGACCAAGGTTGTGCATTTCTCGCCAACCAAGGTTACCTATAATGCACAAGCCATCACCAAAGTGTTTATGGAGGATATTATTAGATTGCATGGGATCCCAAAGACAATCATTAATGACAGAGAAACCATTTGCACTTCAGTTTTTTGGACTTCTTTTCAGGAGGCCTTGGGCACACAGATTAATTTCAGTTCGGCATATCATCCAGAGACAGATGGGCAGACAGAGAGGGTTAATTAGGTTCTTGAGGATGTATGTGATGGAGTAGTAAAATAAGTGGGAAGATTATTTGCATTTAGTTGAGTTTGTCTAAAACAACAGTTATCATAGCTCCATTGGCATGGCTCCCTATCAAGCTTTGTATGGATGACCTTGCAGGACACCTTTGAGATGGGACATACTAGATGAGAGGATTATTTTGGGGCCAGCTTATCTTCAGGATTTAGAGCAGCAGGTTGTTTTGATTCAGCAGCATCTTGAGCAGGCTAGAGCAGGCTAGAAGGCGTATGCGGACACCAAGAGGATTGATCATCACTTCTCAGTGGGTGACAAAGTCTTCTTGAGGGTTCGTCCTCATAAGAGTCTGATCTGTTATGGAAAAGGTTCTAATCTATCACCTCGTTTTGTGGGGCCTTTTGATATTCTTGAGGTCATCGGTCCAGTTGCCTATAGCCTAGCTTTGCCACCACGCCTTGCATGGGCCCATGATGTTTTTCATGTTTCTGTACTACGTAGATATGTACCAGATGTTTCTCATGTTTTGGATTGGTCAGAATTACAGGTAGAGGATGGAAGGCAGTGGAGATTGGAGCTCGTATGCATACTGGAGCACTGGAGGTTGGCCTTTTGGGGTCAAGATTTGGACCAGGTTAGAGTGCAGTGGGACCGATATGACGAGTCATCAGCTACCTGGGAGGATGCTACACCATTGAGGGCTAGATATCCCTATCTCTTCCAATGACTTCCAGGAGGAAGTCTAATTCTAGGAGAGGGGGATGTAGTGCCCACATTTTTATAGCTCCAGTTATTTGTTGGTTCCTTTATTCCTAGACATGTTTTGATTGAGACTCTGATAGACTTTGGACATTTTACTATGATATTTTATCCTCATGGACATTATGGCATTTTGGGCGCGTAGCACCAATTGGACTAGATTCGTATACTGATATATTTCTTATGACGTTGATGACACTAATAGGGTTATATGATAGATTTATGGGTTAGATGTTAGTCTCTTGTGGTTGATTTGATTAATGATATAGTTTTCTGAATTTAATGATGGTAATTTTCATGCTAACCTGAGTGTATGTCGTTGCAATTTTATTTGGTGGTGATTCATGGAAAACTATGTGAATAATTGTATGCATTGCACTATCAATTGTTTAATAATGTTAGGACATTATAAGTTAGATTGAATTTGTGATGTGTAGATGATGTTTATTATATTGGATAGATGCAGTTAATGTGTGCAATGAGTGTGCAGGTGACAGGTATAGGAGAGCATGGGTTTCAGGGTAGCTATGCAATTGTGCACGAGCGGCCCATGGCTAATGCCCTGTTTTTAAAAAAAAAATATCTCTTTTATTTTATTTTCCATTTCAATCTAGTTTTCTTTTGTTTGTTTTCTCCTCTTCTCATTTTTGTTTTATTATCTTTGCAGGTGCAGGTGTAAGAGGAACTTGGAAGATTTGTTATTCAAAGATTGTAAAGGAAACCCTTATAAACATTCATTTATGAATATATTACTTTGTTTATGTATATTAGCTTGTCCAAATTTGCAGGTATAAATTTGCAACTGTGTGTGTGTGTGTCGGCAGGGGACAGGGAGCTGCGTGCAGGGACATGGGGGACGCGGGGCCGTGGGGAGGGCGGGGGACGGCCGCAGGGGTCCGGGGCAGGGACGCGGGGAGTTTGGGGGGGCGGGTAGGTTACAGGGGTTTGGGCAGGGACGCGGGGAGTCCAGGGGGGGTAGCGTACAGGGTTTGGGGTTGTCGGGGGGGGGGGGGGGGTTCGCCGCCCCCCCAAAAAAAACTAGTTTTTTTTTTAATTAATTTTTAATTTTTTTAAAATATAGAACAAAAAAACATGACCATATATATATATTTATTTTGAATTTTTTTTTTTGAATTCATATGTATATATATTTAATATATGTTATATATATATATATATATTATATTATATTATATTATATTATATAGTATATACTATATAGTATATAATATATATATATATATATATATATATATATTACATAATATATAATAAATATATATTATATAATAAGAATATTATATGCTGCTATATATATATATATATATATATATATGCTGCTATATATATATATATATATATTGTTATAAATAGGAAGCAAAACTAAATAAAATAAGAAAAATAAAGTAACTATATTAAATTTGTTTTCATTTCCTTGTTCATTACTATCAAACTTGTAGGCCAAAACCTAAATTATATAACCATTCTAAAAAAAAGTTATAAAATTCAATGAACACTAGTTTTCCTTAAATGAACTAGCTAATGGGTATTTTCAAATTTCTGTAATGCTAAAAAAAATACTTCATATTTTCATGCAAGGAGATTACATTAAAGACACCCATGTATTTTTTTTTTTGGTTAGATGCAAGACTAAAACATCTACTAGTTACCCAAGAGTCCACGTGTTTGAACCATGGCTCTGATACTAAAATGTAATGCCATATTTTTAAAAAAAAATGCAAGCACACTAAATTTTCAGCTTTTATATGTAATGCACAACTAAATATTTCAAATTTTCAAGTGTATTACATAACTATATTTTGCATATTTCTAAACAAAAATTTCTTCCAAATGAATGACATTGAATTAAAGAAAAACTCATGGTTTCATTATGATCTCAAATGACAATCTTACAATATTCTAGCAATAATAAAATAAAAGCTTCCTTAGTAGTGACTAATATTTTTCAAGAAACAATAAGTACAAAAATGGGTATTTACAAAAGTGTGACACTTTACAAAGCCACATTTATTACAAAGTGAAGGCAATGTCCTCCAAAGATGAGAAAGACCAAGATGGCAAGAGGCTCCACTATCTCCAACTTGAGCTCCAAACTCCAATACTCCTACAAGAATCCAACTCCAAGAGAACATGGCTTGTTTACCACCCAACCAATAGACATCATCACATGCTTTTCCATGGTTGGAAGTCATGCTAGCCTCCCCCAAGCCCATGGGAGAGAGGAAATAGCTTCCACAATGTGCACAAGTATAATGGGGATTTACACACCACAAGAAAAACATAAGATCATTTAACCACTCACTACACATGAAAACAACAACATGAGGATAACAAGGTCAACCTCACAAGGGGGAAGAGAAGGAGTAGGATGCCCAAATCAAAGGTTTCCAACCATAGGAACACCAACAAAACATGCTTACAAAACTCCTTATACCTCCTAATCAAGAATCCTCCTTATTCCTCCTTTTTGCTATAGAAATCCTTCTTGGGAGGATTTTCAAACCCATAAGGGTTTCCTCACCAAGAATGGGGAAACATTCAAGCCATATGAACCTTTCTCCCACCTCAAACCATATGAGGGGATGAGAAGGGACCTTCATGGCTTGACCAACAACCATGAGGTTTGAGAGGGAAATCCCTCTCTCTTCCCCTACATTCTCCAAAAACCATCAATCCAAATGATGGTGGAGAGAAAACAAAGAAAACAACAAGAACAAACAAACAACTACATTAACCATACAACTCACAACACATCATTTCACACACACCATTCCATTGATTAAGCATAGTTAACAAGATAAGCACAACTAAGAAGAAGAAGGTTAAGTATCCTACCTCTATAATGATTTTCAAGACTCTAAGCTTTTCCCTTTGTCCAAGCTCACCTCCAAGCTCCCAAAATTCTCCAAGTGCTCCAAAAAAATGAACCAAGAAGACCCCTTCCTTCCACATGAGGAAGAATAAGAAGAGGAACCCAAAAGTTTCCTCACCAATGGGAAAGTGACAAGTGTCACCCCCTCTCCTCTCAAGAGTCAAAGATTCCAAAAATTGAATAAGTAACAGTAAACTCACCTTTTATCCCTTATCACCCAAAATATTAAAAACTAAAATAAAACAAAGTGGAGTAACTTTTAACAAATACACACAAACCAACCATCTTACATGTATGGTGACTAAAGAGGGAAAAATGGGAGGGAAAATCCCTCCAGACCTTGGGAATAAGCCCCCTACTTATTAGGTAGGGTCCAAGGGCCCATTTTCATGCTAAGGGAACTCCCAAACTCAAAAGGGGTCCCTAAAAATGCCCAAAATAACTCAATTTCGGGTTTGGCATGCTTGGGCACAAGGGTAGAGGTTGTGGGGTCCACCCAAGGTTCACATGTGGTCCCCAATCCCTTCTACCAACACACACACACTTTCCCAAAACCAAAACTTAACTTAAGATAAGATCATTAAACCCCTAAGCTAGTTTACTTAATAAAACACACCCTAAACCTAATTAATTTTACAAAACATAGTTACATTACAATTGAGGGGGTTCACCCATGGTGCCCAATTAAATACATCTATTCTAAGGCCTCAAACATTTAGCATGGTTAGGACTCAGCCCATGGGCCGCTCGTGCACAATTGCGTAGCTACCCTGAAACCCATGCTCTCCTATACCTGTCACCTGCACACTAATTGCACACATTAACCACATCTGTCTAATATAATAAATATCATCTACACATCACAAATTCAATCTAACTTATAATGTCCTAACATTATTAAACAATTGATAGTGCAATGCATATAATTATTCACATAGTTTGCCATGAATCACCACCAAATAAAATTACAACGACATACACTTAGGTTAGCATGAAAATTATCATAATTAAATCCAGAACACTATATCATTAATCAAATCAACCACAAGAGACTAATATCTAACCCATAAATCTATCATATAACCCTGTTAGTGTCATCAACATCATAAGAAATATATCAGTATACGAATCTAGTCCAATTGGCGCTACGTGCCCAAAATGCCATAATGTCCATGAGGATAAAATATCATAGTAAAACGTCCAAAGTCTATCAGAGTCTCAATCAAAACATGTCTAGGAATAAAGGAACCAACAGATAACTGGAGCTATAAAAATGTGGGCACTACACCGAAGGTTCTTCCTCTACTTATAGAATGTAGAGGGGCAATTAGAAGTCGGAAGCTTTTAGTTGAATTGGTACATGTGGAAGTCGGAAAAAAAAAAATTGGATATCTCCCTCCTAGAATTCCTCTTTGCATGACATGTATGATTTGCAACTAAAAATAGAACCTTCTATTTTGCACGTCTGCCACCTATCTCCAAGTAGTTGACTTCTTCAAGTAATGGACTTTTAAATCAATCACTTAAGTTGTATAATTTAATTGATCGCTCAATTACTTTGTCGGAGGAAAGAAGAAGGAAGAGGAAAGCTGCAGTCTTGTCCTTTTTCATGTCTGCATGCAGCTGATTCTTTTGCCTTTGATTCTCACCAAATTGGATCTGGGAGTAGCTGGATCTAGAAGCAAGATGGATCTGGAAACAAGCTAGAATTGGAAATGGCTGGATCTGGAAACAACAAGCTAGAACTTAAAACGACTGGATTTGGAAACAACAAGCTGGATTTGGAAACAACAAGCTGGAACTGGAAACAACAAGTTGGATATGGAAGCGGCTGGAATTTTTCCTTCACCTTGTCTTCTCTTTTATCCTTGAAGCTTTTGCAGTTCTTCTCCTGTACATGCATCAATGCAATGTCTACCGTAAATAACTCATCATTTTTATTTTTAATTGCATATGAGCAATTAAAAATTTTGGAAAGCACTCTGGGTGAATGCAACTTTAATAAAGGCTTCAATTGGAAGATTGGAAGCACATGCACAAGATCCTAGAAGAAATTTTTGACGCACTGACTTCTACACAGGCTGCATTAGAAACAAGAGGATGAAGCCTTTGTGCTGGAAGTTTTTGCAATTATGAGATCTGGATCTAGATCTGGGCCTATTGACTTCAACAAATCTATAAGTTACAAATGATTCCACTGAGCTTTCTCTTTCATCCCGCTTTGCCATGGCTGGAGCAATCTTTGTCTGAGCAACAGATCTAGAAGCTACATATGATTCCACTGAGCTTTCTCTTTCATCCCTCTTTGCCATAGTTGTGTCTATCTTTGTCTGAATAATTCTTTTTTATTCTTATTACCAAAATTCTTCAAAAGTGGTGCAGATCTAGATAATTCTTCAGATTCGGAGGATATATTCAATGTATTAGACATTGATTTAAGCTCCTTTTCTTTTGTAAAGCACCTGTAACAAATTCTTGGAATTAATTTAGACAAAGACGGCAACCGGAACATGAACAGTGAAATTTAATTATAAAAATCTGCATAATTTAAGCATGCTGCCCCAAAAATTGATGTTTTGTTTGCATGCAAAGTGAGCATGAATTTTTTCCAACTTCACCTGAGCACCTGTATCGCTTATGCAAACAATTATCCAGACACAAATCAACTCCCTTCAATGCATGCGCACAAAAATGGGAAGCTTTTAGCATTAAATCCACCTTCTTTTGAGCAAAAATCCTCTCCAAATGGGGCGCACTTTTCTTCTGGGCTGCACTTCTTTACCTGTGAATTAATTAATTCATCTTTATGGTAGCCCATGCTTATATAACCCTCATAATTCTATAATTAATAATTGCCCTTCCTATTCTTGGCAATTAATTAATTAAAAATCATGTTTTTCTCTTTAACTGGTGTGCTAAAATTGCATGTTTAAGGACAGTCATCCATTAAATTAAATTTAATCAATTTAATCATCCACTCTTCACTTCACTTAAGCTTCACAGTGTGCTTTACCCTTAGCCCCTGAAAATAGGAATTAATATAATCATTTAATACTTTAAAAAGTATTATTTCCTTCTCAAAAGGGGCACACTTTTCCTCATGAAGGGGTTGCCATTAAATAAATTAATTTATTTAATTTTAGACAATCTATTTCCATCTCCTTTATTCCCCTTTGATTTTGTTGACTTTCTTCCATGCTTGGGCGCCAATTTTAGAAGAGGAATTAATTAAATTAATTAAATTAATTAATTAATAGGCTGCCTTTATCTCCCTAAAGGGGTCACAATTTTTGGCTAAAGGGAATTCTATTTTTAAAAACACATGACAATGGGAATTTTTACCTTGTAAGGCAGCCCCGAAAATTCCATTATCACTTAAGTCATTTGACTTTCATAATGGGATTATTCACCCTGCAAGGTAGGTAATAAAATCCCATGATTCACTTAAGTGACTTTTCTTTTATTCCGTAATGGAAATGTTTACCCTGCAAGGCAGGCGTAAATTCCCGCTTGCATGTTGCCTCTAATTTTCCCACTGCAACTTAAGTGACTTTCTATCATAGGAAAAAGTACCTTGCAAGGTAGGCACAAAATTCTCACCTGCCTACTGCTTCTAATTTTCCCATTATCCACTCTAATTCTTTGTTTTCCAAAAATGCAACCAACCCAGAAGAGGCTTTTTGGTGCGTGACTTCATTTTTTCCCAGTGAACCGGACCTCTGATGGTGACTTCCTTCTGGCATAATGTGCGTATATGATCCCCAGTTACTCCAGGCCAAGAATCAGGCCAAACCGGTAAAGGAGTTGATCTAGAGAAATTTCACAGAAAATGAAACGGGAAAACACAAAAACACAAAAAGTTGCCAAAAGTCACAAATAAAGCCCATAACTTATTCCTAGTTAAAACCCTTCTGGTATATAGGAATAATGATATGTTCAATCATAACAAGGTTAAATCAGAGCGCAAATTACCTCAAACAGGGCTCAAAATAATTAAATACAAATTTCTCACAGATAAATCCTGACGACAAAATATAACAATTTTGGGCATATGGGAATTCGGCGAAAATGGCTAATATGGCTCTTTGGGAATATCTTGACGCAATACAAGAACTTTCTGGCAATAAAAACACAAAACGACCCATTATTTTATTAGTACAAATTTTTTTCGGATAGGGTAGTCACAGATTTCAGGATGAAATCTGGGGATACCAGACCCACAAGAACTATACACTTGCTAGTTTTCACAAGATTCCACCTGCTTGATAGTTTTCATAGGATTCCGCCTGAGTGCTAGTTTTCACAGGATTCCACCCGACTTGGTAGTTTAACGGGATTCCACCCAACTGCTAGTTTTCACAGGATTCTCCTCGACTTGGTAGTTTAACAGGATTCCGCCCAAGTGGTAGTTTAACGGAATTCTGCCCAAGTGGTAGTTTTAATAGGATTCCACCTGAGTGGTAGTTTTAAGGGATTTCACCCCAGTGGTAGTTTTAGCAGGATTGTGCCCGAGTGGTAGTTTTAAGGGATTCCACCGTCACACCATTAGTTTTAAGGGATTCCACTTTGATACCAAACGATTTTCCATCACACCAAAAGCTTGAACTAGGTGGAGGGGGATCTCATCGTGTTAAACAACTGCTATGACAACAGTGGCCTAAGGACCTACCATGTGTACATCTCAAAATGTTCCAACTCAGTAATGCTCCGATCTTCCCACGTGTCAGAATTAGACTACACGACATAATATGGCATCAAACTATAGTGCAATTACAAAAAATAAAAAATTACACTAATATACCAATTTTTGACCTCTGTTTTTTAACCCTGAACTTTGGCCAGTAGTATCGGGAGCATACGGTATGTGTTTCACACTTTCCAATAGGCATTGGAAAGATATCAAAATTCTCTTCAATAATGTAATGTATTAAGGAGAATCAAGGATATTTTGGGCACCCAAAATGTTCTTCGGATCACACCTCCCCAATAAGACCCTTTTGGTCTCCAAACTTCCATTCACCCACTGAATCTACTGAATGAATCTCTACATCATACCAATATACAAAAACTAGAATATAGCATGATAGGTTAAGATATTGCAAAATATTGAACTTTCATCATATAAATATATTAGTATGTAAATCTTTTGGAAAAATTACCCTTACTACTATTCTCAGAATTATGTTTAGGATAATGGTCTTTCAAAATATTTCCTAACAAAGATTTACAATTCCAACATTTGGCTACACAGTGGTTAGACAATCCACAAAAATTACATGGATAAACATACCACAATTTTTGTGTATTTAAACCATAATCAAAATGAATGTTGGAATATTTATGTTTTCTAGTTTTACCAGATTCAACATTATCAACAATATGCCCATCATTTTGAGATACCAAAGTCTCCTTAGAATGTTTGACAAAATGCAAAATGACATTACCTTTCATGGCTTTTGGTGTAGGTTTCTCCCTTATAGTTGTAACCTTTTTGAAGAATTCACCTGTTTCAATCTAACCACTTAACCTAAATCCTAAACATGCATGGTGAGGTCCGTCCTCTACTTAAATGGGGCTAATAATACCTTTTCCTTATTTTCTAAGGATTTTTCCATTAAATCCCATTTTAAAAAGTAATTTTGAACCAATCCCTCTATTGTGTTGTTCAAATTTACAAAAATCATTTTCAACTAATTTAGAATGGGAGGATTTATTAACAACTAGCGATTCATTTACGATGCTTGAATCAACTTGTACACTTATGGGAGAGGAAGGTCCTAATTGCAAAAAGAACTAGTTTTTTTTCCTTCGTGCCATCACCAATTTACATTATTGCTAATATCTCATCCTTAGCCTACAAATCAATTTTTAATTTGAAAATCTCTCTTCCAAGGAGTAAAATTTTGATCTCAGGAAAAAGTTCCATTCTTGGATCTGACGGTTATATACTTCAATCTTATAGAGATTCTCCTATTTTGACAACTTTCCCATAGTTTATGTATACAAAAATGAACCAACTAAAATATTTGAAGCAATAAACTTTTAAATCTATCAATCAAATGGATCTAATACCAAGATTTGACTTGTAAACTATAATAGAACCCATACTATCAAATATTCTAAGAACAAACACTAATTAATATTATCTCATTCCTGATTTAACTGAATTGAGAAACTAATTAAAAGACGATCTTAAAACTGAATGTAAAATTTTAAAATTTGAACCAAAAATCAATGTGAGTGATTTAAAACTCATACAAATCCACCTTTCAAATAAAACAATCAATTCATATTCAATCTCTTCAATTAACCCTCTTAATCAATTTCACATAATTAATTTTCAAATATTAACGATAATTTTAAGCTGATATAAACTGAAAAAATACTAAAAACTAAAATAAAATAGAGGCAAGAGACCAATATTATTAACAAAGTTTGCCAATTTAGCCACTTCTCTGGGTTCGTTTAATTGACGGATTGATCCTTTGTAAATATTTTCCAAGAACAATATTAACCAATAATGGAATAAATAACCTGTAATGAATCCAAAGAAGCTATGGAATAATGCTACAAACTCCTCATAAGAATCCCCTGCAAAAAATAATCCACAAATGCAAGTTTCCTTCTTAAAATATCCAAAAAAATCCTTCACATATTGGAATTTTTCTGTATTCGAGACTATAATGACTTCTAATAAGTCTCCCTAAAATATCACCATCTTAACAAACTATTACAATGCCCAAAAATGCCATTACATTGTCCTGGGAGCTTGAAAATTCATTTTGACTTTTAAAAAATATTAGTCCTGCAAATTCCCCTTCAAATACCATGTCCATCCTTTTATACTATTTCTAAGGGTGTGATGGATTATTAAGGCCCCTTAATATTTTACACAATGGTTATATATTCAACTCCCCAAGCTCCCCTAATGACATGTATATGAGGATAAATACCACATCCATCAGGTTCATGCTTAGAATAGGCTTCAAATAGCATGTTGACCACCGGTTTGATTGTGGTGTCAGCCAAGTTCACAGTCCTTTTGTTTAGTTTGGAAACACACTTCACTGATTTGTGTGTATACTGTTGGGGAGTTGGTTTGATTCATATCTCGGTTGATTTGGCAAGTGTGTGTTGGGATTTTGTTAAAATGGGTTCGATTATGTTAGATGCTATGATGAGTTGGGTAGTTGTGGATCGGTCTTGATTCACGGTTAAGTGATAAGGTGTGGCATTTCTGAGTTGGTTCCAACTTGACATTGACCCACCCAATGTTGAAGTAGCTCGCCTGGTTTGGATAGATGGTGAATTAGGTGGTAAGCCATGTGGTGGCCTAAGGACCCACCACATGGAACTTTCAAAAATCAACAAATCACTGATGCTCCAACCCTGCAATGTGTCAACACTAGAATACACAACATAATATGGAATATAACTATAGTGTAATTGGGAAAAATTAAAATTACACTAATATACCATTTTTGACCTCCTTTTTTTAAACCCTGAACTTTGACTAGCAGTATTGAGAGGATACAATATCCATTTCACACATTCCAATAGAATTTGGAAATCTATCAGAATTCTCTTCTGTACTGTAATGTTATAGGGAGAATCAGGGATCTTCTAACCACCCATAATTTCCTGTAGACCATCTCTATAGAAATTATGCCAACTAGGTGAATCCTTTCTTTATAAATTGAGCCTACTAAGTGAAGCGATGTAGATGTCATGATGTAATATTCATGTAGATGTTTTTTATGTAATGTATCAAAATAATTGCTTGAATATCATCATATGGTGTCATATGAAGCTATGTATATGAAATCTACATGAGTATGTTAGAAAAACCCCATAATACGCACCCCGTTTTGAGATTAGGGATGTTGCATAAGATAAACTAGCTCAAAATAGAAAGTGTTAGACATGTAAAATCAAATAAGAAACATCATCACTGATATACACCATATATAGTGTATTAACCAACATGGTACAATGTGTATAATTTGTAAGAAATTTTTATAACATAAGTATGTTGTAGCATTTGTAATATAAAAGCAACATAAGTAACACATGTTATGTTAATGTTTGTGATAGATTTAACATTTTATGCACAAGAAATGTTTATAATTTTTAAGATCAAAGTAGTATAACCTCAATAATGACTATGTATCATCAATAGAGTGAAACATGTCATGAAATTGTTATATAAATATTCAACAAGATAACATATCACTGATAGGATGGGTAATATGATAACAAAACACAACTCAATGTCTAATGGATCCATTGTGACCTAGGACATAACTTGATGGAACATAACAAGACAAGCCCATCATAAAGAGACATAACTCACAAGATGTGAAAAAATTGACTAGTGTTAGTAATGTTAGTTGTTAATTCATGTATGCAATAACAAGTATGTAAAAATGGTGGTATAAAGACAACTGTGTAAGAAACAAATATAATCAACATGCAATAAGAAGTGAAATAAACAAGTGTATATCAATAAATGTCAAGACTGTCAAGTATAACAACCAATGTGCTTGGATAAATGTGAGATAAGAAATGTGTAAAATTCATTGTGTAATAAGAAATGATAACAATATCATGTAGCAAGAAATAATAATAAAAAAATGTGTAGTAAAAATGACAACAATATCATGTAGCAAGCAATGATAGAAGCATTGTGTAACAAAAAATTTCATAATCATGAAATGTAACAATCAAAATTTCCCAAATAAATATGTAATAAGAAATGATCTATGTCAAGACGCTAAAATAAAATGTGTAAGAAGTGATGTCAACAAGAAATAATTGTAGTATACTCGACCATAGGGACTAGAGAAAAAATACAACCAATAAATGTCTTTTAAGCATGTGTTTCCATAATTCATGTGTGTTAATACATGTGTTCTAAGCATGTGTGTGAATCAATTTATACAAGACACAATATATATCAATAAAACGTATGTTGTAACCATATATATCTGATGGTAATAACTGAAGCAATATTTCATAGGGCATTTGATCCTATCAAGTAACCTGTTATATGATGTTTATTCAATTTTAAGGATTTATTGAATTCAATGTATCATATGAAGCAAGAGGGATAGTATGACACCGGCGTGAATGAGCATAAAGTAAGAAAAATAAATGGAATTCATGCATAGATATCCATAGTATATTCAAAAACCGAACATAGAGCATATAATTGTATAAGGAAAACAAAACATAGAGCACATAAGTGTAAAATAAAACACATTATACAAAATACAAGCATAGAGAAAAAAACAAAAAATAACATACAAGTTCACAGATCAAGAAAATAAAATAGCATCACAACTCAAACAAGTGTCTATAACAATCTAGGTAGACATTGCCATATAGTAAACATACAAGTACATGAATTAGTCAATGTAAATCAATGTCATAAAAAAATCAAGGATACAACACAAGAGAATAAAGAATTAAAATCAATCAATTTCATGAAACAAGTAAGGAGTACGACATGCAAAATCATGGAGCAGTTTAGTCAATCAATTTCATACTATAGTTAAGGAATACAACACAAAAGTGCACAGAGCATTCAAATCAATCAATGTCACACATGAGTCAAAGCTTGTAACACCCAAGTATATATAGTAATAAGAGAAAGGAGTAAATGAATACAACACTCAATAGCACAAAGTCATGAAATCAATCAATGGGAAAAACAGGAAGTGGAATGTGAGAAATCAATGGTGTAAGAAAATAATGCAGCCAAAATAGGATCCCATAGGAGATTTAGTAGTGAGAAAGTAATAACACGAAATAAATAAAGAATGGAACATATTCAAGTCAATGTCTAGATGTAAGCAATGTGACCATCAGATAAAGTATGGTATAACACATGTCATAAGTAGTGAATTAGTATGGTGCACATAATGGACTAGTGTAGTGAGATGTGATCATCATAAACCTAGCTTGTATAGATGCCCCCAATGTAGACATGATCGTAATGTGGTAGATATCTCTAAGATAAATGGTGTTAGAATTTTTAAGGTACTAAAAATTTGATTAGATTAATTTTAGTATGTAAGATTCCTCCAACATGAATATGACCCAAGTGTAGCAGTGTGTATAACAACCATGCGTTGTAACTACTAAAATTTTCTATGAAGTTTGAGTGTTAAGTTTGAATGATCATAAGGCTCAAAGTTTGGAGAGGAAAACATTGTCACATATAGGTCATGATTTTTAAATTTTTTTGTATGTTATATTCTTTTTAAATTTTTAGAATCTAGTATATATGAAAGGAAAATGTGCTACTAACACCCTTGTATTGGTAGAAATATAAAGAAAAAGGCAAGGTGGGGTCTTAGGTGAGTATTGTGTAGACACCCATTTACAACACCCCTTGGTGTCACACCCTTTGGTGGCCTATCCTTCCGTATGATCCTTTTAATTTAATATTTAATTAATCCCTATCTAAAGTTTTAAGACCCTCATTATTTCCTATCTTGTGTTACTCCTTAATTCATCCCTGTAAAATCTTCCCTAACCATTTACTTACCTCCATAATCTTAAATTAGCTAAGTAGTCCCATCCCCTTATCTTTGAAGATACGTCCCACAACTTATCTCGCACAAGCTATCCAATATCAAACCCATTTAGATGTGGTTGAAACCTCTTCCATGCAGGCTCCCCAAAATTTTCTGAATTGCCAACAACCCTATATATACAACCCAAACCCTATATTTGGAAGCATGAATCAATTGAAAACAATCTCTATCTTAGTGAGGTTTGAAACAACATCGTCGGAGAAGTGACATTCTATTGGAAAACACATCAACCTTCATCAGGATTCTTTCTCCTCACACATACGTTTAATCAACTTATCAAGGTATTCATTTGTTTGTAAATTCTTTGTCATTGTATTGATCTTTGTCCAATATATTAATCAAAGTAATAAATTAATAATTTTAGGATTAAATATATAAAATCATCTGTCTACTTAGATTATACAGAAATCACAAGTAATTCCCCGAATCGTCGTTGATTCCTGCTCTTTTTTGTATCTTCCTTACATATTTTTATCACATCTTTAAATTTATCTACTACTAATATTGTTTTCCAATCATGGCCATTGTGTAGATGTGTTTACCTAGAACTCCCCATCCCATAATTATAGTTTATGACCTAACGATTATCCAACATCTGTTTCATTGGGAACAATATAGCATTGTGCACGAGCTCAACATCTGTATGAGATTGTGTTCACACCGAACCCTGATGACATAGAAGATAAACTTTAAATAATCAAGGAAGAAGATGATGTTGTTGAAGTGTTAGAAATAAAGTGACTGAGAGGGGGTGAATTAGTCATACAACAATATTTACTTCATTTACCAAATCATGCATTTATCAATTTAGCTGTCCATTCATCATACATAACCATGTAAACTTATTAAGATATTTTACATTGAATCAAAACATCATTAAAAAGATACGCAGCACATAAACACCATATGTAAGTGGGAAAACATCACGGGGAAGAAAATCCACCAAAAATCTACCTATACTATATAGAAAATAAATTTATTGAAGCGCCAACTTCACAAGGAGCACCAACCCCTAGTTTAATAGAGCACCAACCCTACATGAAGCACAAACCTCTAATATAGTGAAGAACCCAATACACAAGGAGGCTACAACCCCCTAAGATGACTAAGAACCAAATAATCCACTTGAAGATGATGATATCTGATTTTTTTTTTCTTCCACAACTGATGGAGATCACAATTTCAGCTCACACAAACACCATCAAAACCTCATTCACCAATATTTCTCTTTCTTCTTCTTTCATGGACTTGTCTTGTCTTCAACCCTTTCATAAGTGATCTATAACCTTTCTCATATATTTTACATCATACACATAGGAAGGTCACACTTTTCCCTCTCACAAGACTAGTTCAAATTTGAACTCTAAACTCAATTTTATATACATTTCATGTCTCTAAAAAAATGTGGTACGTCCTACATCATAATTTATACCAATTTTTTTTTATTTAAAAAAAATCATTAAAACATTCACATTGAGCACATATAGGCCGGTCATGCCCAAAACCACTAAACATGCACAAAACTAGCTCAAAACCCCATCACCTGGATGAGATAAAACAAAAAATGCAAAAAAATGATTAGTAAAGCTCAAAAAATCATTACACATGTGTAATATAACATAAAAATAATAATCCATGTTTGTTAATTATCTTGCACCAATCAAATTATTCATAACACAACTCAAAAGGCCCATATCATTCACAAAACAAGTGCTTCGAGGACCAAGTCTTCACCTTTGGGCCTAAAGACCTCTCACTAATAACTAAACCATGGAATGAAACCAATAAATGGAATCATCATGACTTGTAGATCAGATCCATGCATAATATAGATCATGAAACATCCATATGTGAAAACCACACCAACTTTCCTCTTCACCAAATAGATCTTCCCAAAAAGTAGTTTTACAAACTCAACTAGTTTGCACTATTTTTGTCTATTCAAAAACCTTCAAATTAATTAAATAGGGATAAAATTAATGCATATTAACTCTCCAAATGATATAAATCATCAACTAATTCATCTCATGCATCACCTACCTCAATCTTTCAGCATGAGCAATCTTGTCCTGAAAAACAAAACAACCTTCTTCCTCACAAACTGACCTAGATGATCAATAAAATATCATAACCATGAGAGAAATCATATAACATTGGAAATAAATATGAATTATCTTTCCAAAACATATTATATTTCCTTCTAAATCCAAGTGGAAGGCTTTTAACCAAGACCATCACTGCAGATTACTTCTTTAGCCTTCTAGGACTCCAGAACCAAGCTTGAGCTCAACTTGCTCCATCACCTCAAAAATCACTTCAACACTTGAATAAATCATGAAAAAATATTATACATGTTTTATAAGCATTCATTAACCTTCAAAAATCATGAAAAGCTTAGAAATATAACTTTACCTTCTAAATCCACTTGACACCTTGCTAGATCAAGCATCCTCCATATTTGACCCTCAAAGAACATTTCATAACTTCTTAATAACATATAAAAACACAAGTTTTATATACCACTGGAAATATCTCTGAATCAGGATCACAAAACAACTTTAATGGAGTTTGAACTCTTCTTGTAGCTCTTGCAATTCAAATTTTACCACAAGCTGCTCCAAACTGCCCCAAAAACCAATCTTCGTAAATAGGGTACAATTTGAACTTTTAACTACAACCATTATCTGAAACTATCATGGACATGTAGAAAATATCAAGGGATTAAAACAATTTCAATTTTTTATAGCTCCTTTGGACAATCTTGCCTTAAAAAGAATTTCTTCATAAACAAACATTTTTAGTTGGGGCCCACATAATGCCACAAGAACTATCTTACCTTTATAGAAATATGGAGGATTCCTCTACAACATTCAATCACCACTTTGGAAAAAGGAAACAAAATAGACTCATTATTCTCACTTTCTCCCAAGCTGCTTTGAGCTAGGGTTTCAAAACAACTTATCTTCTTAACTATCATTCATAAAAACGTGACTATTAAACCACCTCATTATTTATGTGAAACCTTCATATCTTACTTAAAAATATATTCTAAATATCTGATGTCCCCATGCAAAGAAAACAGTCCACAATGAGCATTAGAAAGTCCATTTTTGCTTTAAATCTTCACTCTAGAAAACCCAGTTTTACCAAAAATGACATATCTTAAGAATTCTTCTTAAGAATGACTTGAAACTTGTCATGAAGCATCATTAAAATATCCTATCACTATCCATACTCACCATATAGCCCAAATAGGTATGAAACTCTCTATCCATTAAGACTTACCTACGCCAACATGCCTTGTTCTCACCTGCTTACCTCCCAAGGACCTCAAACATGCAATGTACCTCTGAATAATAACCTAAAACTCACCAATAAACCTTATGGTACAATGTCACCATGCTTCTACCATGATCCACCATGACTGATTGGCCATAAAAATCATACATCCATCTCATTTTGCATGCTCCAGGGATAGGAGTAGGCCTAGAATTACCTGACTCACCCATGACATCTCATGAATTGACCTTGCTGACCTCATGCAAAATCTTATACACCCATAACACATCATAAAAACAATGATTGACCTCATGAAAACATTAAACCCACTTAAGAGAGATCATATCATAACTATGCAACCAAGAACCATGTCAAGACACCATGATAACTCACCAAATCTTGTCACCACCAATCAACCTTCATACTTGGTATCTAACTAACACTACATGGATTCACATATGACCTCATGAAACCATTTTCCATCAATGGAATTGACATCAATGAAAATACAAACACACAATGGCTAACAATCTCCCCTTTTGTCATTGATGGAAACCACCATTAAAAACATTGATGGAAACCAACAAGACCAACACACCTACTAGACATCATTTCCATGTTTCTGATGCTTCTTACCCCCTTTGACATCTATGAAAAAGGTTACAATGATAACTATACATGGAAAATGATAAAACATGATTAGAAACAATGGAAAACAATCCACACAACTCACTTACTTGCTCAAATAGACCCCCCTGGGACTGAACTTGGTCTTCTTTGACTCCTTCAACAGCATAAAGATGATCCATGGACCTGATAAGATCACCCAAAAACCTGCCCCTTCCATTATCACTCGACGCCATATTCTAAGTATTTCTCATGCTGTAGAATCTAAGGTTTTCCTCTAAGCTTACAAAACCATCTTAAGGACCATTATCCCAAAAAAACATTCTCAGTGCAAAAATGAACAACTTCTCCTAGTTTTAGAATCAACGTTAGCCTATAAAACATCTTCCAAATTCTTCCCTTGGACTTGTACCATCATACTTAATAGAAAACACATAAATTAGACAACATACATTGATTTGGATGCCTTGTAGTTTCCCAAGACACTTACCATAGTTCCCAAAGCTCTTTTTCAATGCTTTCATCCTCCTTTCATGCTAATCATAACATTTGAGTTAGTAATTTTCTTCACCAAGCTATTAAACCTCCAAAAATCATTTCTACTACCACATGAGACTTTTAAACCACTTACTCAGCTAGAGGAGAGAAAAACCAAGCTCCCCTGAATTTAAGATCTTTACACACCTGTAGCATTACATTTTTTCTTTCACATATCCAATCATGAATTTGAGAAGCTTCTTCATATACACTATTATGTAAAATAGACACAAAAATTCATATTTCAACTTCCACATCCCGAGGATATATAAAATTGTCCTTTCACAGTCATTGGAACAATCTCACATATCTCTATACCTTACACTTCTTGAACACATGGTTTAGGTCAACATAGTGGGAAACACGAGAGATCATACCACTATGACTTTAGACAACCTGTAACAGAACCCTACCACACTCTATCTCAAAATTATTAACACAAGTTGAACTCATAATACCTAAAGCAATTATTCATTCTCAGAATTGTAGTCATGCCTAATACCTTTGTTTACATCTTCAAAAGAGATAATCCTTCACATTCTCTTCAAGTACTGTACCTTATACTTGCTTGAAGACGTACTTAGGATATGTAAATCACTATCAACCTTATTATGGAAAAATCATAATACTACTTCAAATAATCATTTGAATTGTGATATCTTCAAACTAATCTTTGACATAACTTATCCTTTCAAAACTTCACAAGAATCTTAACATCCTTTTAGCCATGACCATGAAATCTCCACATACCTTTATCTATACACTTTTCTCCTCCACAATCATAGCGTGCTCTATCACACTGTGTTAACTCATTCCTAATTCCATTTGTGCTATGACATACCTTATTAATTTGTTTTAAGCAAAAAACTAGATTATTTTAGCCTAACGAAATCTTACTTAACTGTAACAAACCCTTTAAGAGGTCTGAAACTTTCAGAGCATAGTTAATAAGTACACTTTCCATATTAGTCACCCTACTATATCATTCTTGTTTATGAAAGGACAATATTCAACCATCTCACATTGTTTTGATAGAACCTATACATCTCCATATCTTCTTTGAACTAACTTCAATATTTTACATAATTGTATCTCACCTCATCAATCATTGGCTTTATCAAACACTGTCACAAAGAGCATGTAGACCCTCAACACTTCTTCCACAAACTTGTACCTATTGATATGAATCACATCACTGAACTTGGAGTGAAATACATCAAAAATCCTAACCAAATATTATACTCTATATGGAGGGTCACTGTTTCCTCTTCCTTAATCTTAATGGTCATCAAACAACCATGTACAAATTTACAACTTTTCATTCTCTGTTGGGAGATCCATCTAGACCATCATCACACTTCTAGATCTAAAAATTTTAAAAATTTACCTCTAGGAATCCTTTGTTCACAAACTTCAACTTCCACAAAAATGGTTTTGATCATAATACCATTTGATTCATCTACTCAGAATCCTCAAGAAACCTTCAACACATCAACTTAGATTCTTCAAGATCACAGTCAAGACCTTCAAGAGTCTTCAAGAAATTTTTCATACTTTCTAGAATCCATCTAAAAATTCCATGCACAGGATGAACATATCAGGTCATCATGATCTCACTAAGGAAAGGAATTTGTACAACTTTATCAATTATAGTTCAGGACTTCATTTGATTATTTGAACTTTCAAACTCATTATTGTAAATTGAGAAATAGGGGCGAAAGCATGATAAATATTATTAATCTCAATAAACCAAAAATACAATGGAGTGCTGCAATTCTTATAGGAATTGAACAATCATGTGAAGACAAAGAAATAGGTTGCACAGGTAAAAATAAACTCATAACAACTTCCAAAATACATTCGAGAAGAACATAAATTATTATAATAATTATGCCTGTGAGAATAAAAGAAAAATATGGTTTAAAAACAATATAACAACATACAACAATAATATGGTTTATAACATAACCATATAACATTATTATTTAATTAATAAAATTAATTAAATAATCAATTTATATTATACTATGCATAATTAACCTAACATTCCCCCCCTTAATTGTGCATTGTCTCAAGAGATGAGGAGAGGAACTCTCTGAATAACTTGAACTTGTCACGTGTAAGTGACTTTGTGAAGATGTTTGCCCGTTGTTCAGTTGTTGGAAAAAATTGAAGTTGGATGTTGTGCTTTAACACATGTTCATGTATGAAATGTGAAAAGAGTTTGCAAGAATTGAATCGGAAATGAGGCACCACAAAGTAGTCACACTCCAACGGAATCGTGAAAGCTCCAGCGATAGCAAGGAAAAAATTGATCATTAATGGAAGAACTTGCTCAACAGAAACAAAGCTTGCATAAAGGAAAGACAACGGAGTGTCTTGGCATGCTCATAAATGAATAGAAACGGGGTATATATAGGGTGCTGAGTAACCCTAGTGCATGACACATATGAAACCCTAAACCTAACCCATGTGAGATGACCCTCCAACATGAGAGGAGGACACATAGGATAACTCACACTAACACCGCCCCTTCATCGAAGTTGGGGTAGTGGCTGTGATGAGTTAGATGGAAGAGGAAGACACTCCTAAACAACTAAGAAAGATGTGTCAATGGGGCCCGACAACTAAAGGCTTGATAAGGTGCCCATATACAAACACAATCTTCCTAGAAGAAGAAGAAGAAGAAAAGAAGGACTAAATAGCCCTAAGAAGATGGGCAGCTACAGAAGACCTCACCCCAAGAAGAGACCGTAAGTGAAGAAACTTCATCTCAGTGAAAGGCTTGGTGAATATGTCTGCAATCTGATCAGCTGTTTGAATGTACTAATTTTCGATGATACCATCATGAATAATCTCCCGTATGAAGTGCATATGGATCTCAATGTGCTTTGTCCACTGATGCTGAACTAAATTTCTGTAAATAGAGATAGTGCTTGTGTTATCACAGTAGATAATGGTAGGCCACCGAAAGTGGATGCCAAATTCTGTCAGAATACCCTGTAGCCAAATATCTTCTGTGGCAGCATTAACTGCTCCTCTGTATTCTGCCTTTGTAGATGATATCATAATTACATTCTGCTTCTTTCTAAACCAACTAATAGGAACCAAACCAAGAGAGAAACTGTAGCAAGAAGTATATTTCTGATGATCTAAGTCACTGGCCCAATCAGAATATGTGAATCTAATCAAGTCAATATCAACCCCTCCATGATAGTGTATGCCATCAACATAAGTGCCATGAACATAATGAAGGATCTGTTTATCTACTTTCCAATGCAGCTCATGTGGTTCCTGCATGAATATGGACACAATCCCAACAGCATATGATAAATCCAATCGAGTGTGAGTCAAGTAGATCAAGCTCCCAACTAACTATCAGTAAAGAGTACCATCAACCAAGGGAGTAGAGCAATATGAAACCAACTTAACCCCGGAAAGAAAAGGAGTAGGAGAAGACTTGCAATCAGACATTTGAAACCGAGATAGCAAATCAAGAGCATACTTAGGTTGTGAAATCAAGATTCCTGAGTTAGATTGTGAAATCTGGATCCCAAGGAAGTAATGAAGCAGACCTAAGTCAGTCACGGAAAACTTTTTGGCTAAGGTGATCTTCACAGAATCAATAATAGAGGAAGAGCTGCATGTGATCAACAAGTCATCAACATACAGAACAAGAATGAGTATGGAGTCATCTTTCCATAGAATATAAACATTTGGATCAGAGTAACAACTAATAAATCTTGATGTAAGTAAGAAGGAGTCCATCTTGGCATACCAAGCCCGAGGGGCTTGTTTAAGGCCATAAAAAGACTTCTTTAACTTACAAACGAGGGAGGAATCTTGGACATAACTCGGAGGTTGTTCCATATAGATCTCTTCCTCTAGGTCACCATGAAGGAAGGCACTCTTAACATCCATTTGATGGACTTTCCATTCTGGCCTTGGATCCGAAGACTCAAAAGTTCTCAACATCAGGTTTGTGTCCAAACCAGGCTTCAAAGGGTGTCATCCTTCATACTGCTTTGTGTGGAACATGGGTCTAAATGTAATTTACACAATTCACTGCTTCGGCTCAATACTGCGGAGGAAGAGACTTTGAGTGAATCATACAAGTGGCCAAATCCTTCATAGTACGGTTCTTTCTTTCTGCGACTCCATTATGTGAAGGGCTATAAGCAATTGTATGCTGCAAAGAGATCCCTTCAGAAGTACATAAATCTGTGAACCTATTGTTTACATATTCACCTCCATTGTCAGTTCAAGGAACCTTGATAGACCATTCCGCCTGTTTCTCAACAAGAGCCTTAAAGTCCTGAAAATGTTCAAAGACTTCACACTTAAGCTTAAGAAAATATACCCAAGTATATCGCAAATAGTCATTAATGAAGGTTAGCACATAAAGAGCTCTAGTAAACGAAGGAGAAGGAAATGGACCAGAAACATCGCTATGAACAAGATCCAAGGGATGAGTGGCTCTCCAGGATTTTCCTTTGTCAAAGTTCTTTTTAGGATACTTTCCAAGGGTATAACCCTCACAAAGACCCTTAGAATACTTGACGCGAGGCAACCCATTGACCATTTCATTTTGACTCAATTGTTCAACGTAGCGATAGTTTAAATGTCCAAAATGCTCATGCCATAGCTTACTAACCTCATTTGCATGAGTGAGCAAGGCAATGGGTGTAGAATTAGAAGTAAAGTGGGAGAAGGTGTACAACCATGAATGGTGATCTGCCTTTCCCTCAGCCACTGTAGTATCATTGTTAAGCTCACGAATAATCATGGAGTTAGGACCAAATTCCACTCGCATTCCTTCACCAAGGTGAGTAATTTTGTAAACTGATAGAAGATTGGTAGAGAGATCAGGAACACTCAACACTTGATTGAATGTCCCCCCATCCATCTCTACCGATCCACTACCAGAA
This sequence comes from Taxus chinensis, assembly GCA_019776745.2. Lineage (NCBI taxonomy): Eukaryota > Viridiplantae > Streptophyta > Pinopsida > Cupressales > Taxaceae > Taxus > Taxus chinensis. The sequence goes on along the minus strand of CM034153.1, from coordinate 511,173,125 downwards.
ACTGACACTATCGTGTCATTACCCATCGTGATTTGGGACATTCCACAAGATTCGATGTTGGAAAACTCAACATGTGAAGAACCCATGTGGTGCGAGGCACCAAAATCTATAATCCATGTCGATGAAGGAGTAACTTTGGCTACAATGGCCTTTCTTCTTATCATTTTTAGCGCCTTTTGCAGTAGAAGACTTGGCCTTCAGAGCACTTTGTTTTATGGATTCAGGAACACTTTTTTTTTTTTTTCTCAAGTAAATGAGATAAGTGATCAATCTATTTCTTAAAACAGTGTTGCTCGTCGTGACTAGTCTTTTTGTAATAGGAACACGAATACTTGCTTTTATGTGCCTTAGGCTCAAAAGTCGAAGTGTTTGTGTCATTTTTAGGTTTGATCTTGGTTTCTTTCTTAGGTTGATCCTTTGTTTCCTTATTCTTTTTAGTATTCTTTCCTTTTCTAGTACTTGCTACAAGGCCATGTGACTTGGACTTGAGAGACCCCATTTGAATGAGTTTGTCCTATTCTTGAATGAGTTGGGACGAAAAATAGTCAAAGGAGGGCATCATCCAAGTATCACCCAAAGCAGCTTTTGTAGCATAGAAAGTTGACATGAAGACAGAATATTCGGGTCCTAGCTTAGAGAGAATCAACAAGATCAGTTGAGAATATTTCTTTTGTACTTGACATCCTTTTAACAATAATCTATTGTGGACAAATTTTGAGAAGAAGGCTTGTAGGTTTTCAAAGTCACTAGGATTTAACCCTAGCAGTTTTTTTTCCAACTCATGCCCTCTCATGTCATCTAGTTGTCCAAACATCACATCTAGTGTTTTCCATGCAGATGTAGGTGTTTCAGACACCTCAATGTGGAAGAGAAAGTCAGGAGAAACAGACATGCAAAGAAGACCTAAAGCTTCATCACTACGGTTTAACAACTTAGATTTTTCATGTTCATCATCTGGTTCAGTCTCAGTTCCCATGGTGATGCGGAATAACTCTTTACCCCTTAGTTTCATTATTATTTTTGATCTCCATTTGAAAAAGTTGAACAGCGTAAGCAAAGGAATTGAAAGTGCATCCATAGTGAGAGAGAGAGAGAGAAAGAAATGCAGAAAAAAAAACACAACCTCCCAGGACAATAACAACCCCCTGCTTTTGGCACTTTATAGGTTAGTGCGTTGATTACAATCAGGTCCATGTGTGTAGTTTGAAACACTTGGTAACTCATCTTGCAATTAGCGTAATAACGTGAAAGAGAGGAGACCACAATAGTGTTTCATGTAGTGCAACAAAAAAGGACACCGTAAACAAGCACAAGCAAAAAATAGAAAGGAGGTGAAAGCCAACCTTGGTGGTGAGAAAAATTTTCTCACGTCACATGAAATAATCCCTTTGTCATAAGACTATGGCGGACGTGTTCATAAGTCCACGGAAAAAAGAAATAGAACAAAGCTCAAAAGAATGAGTTGAAATAAGCAATACAAAGACACCCCCCTAGAATGTGGCACTTTATAAAATTAGTGCATTTTATAAAGATAATGATCCCATCATCTAGAGTGTGAAAAAACATGCAAATTTGACTAAAGAAGTGCTCAAAACCGAGCAACGAGTCAAAAGTTATAGCAAAAACCAATTCCCACAATTGATGAGTAAAAAGCCAATAAGCCTGCAAACGGATTAAAAAAGTGCCCTAAACACATGCAAAGGGTGTTGTATGTATGCTCGTTGGAAATGACATGGAATTTGAGATAGGGTTTGTTTGTATTGCGAGGGGGGATTAGCCACCTACTAATCTCGTACCTCACCCTTCGTCTTCAGCACTCGACGGAAAGTTAAAAATACAAGCCAATAGACCAAATTTTATAATGCCAAAGAAATAGTGTTTAAATAATGTTAAATTAAATTAGATCTAATGTAATTAAATCTAATGAATGTTGAAAAAGGCTTTAATTAAGCAAATCACTAAAAAAAGCACTTTTTTGAATATTTTCTAAAACAGAAGATTTAGAAAGAAGGCATTTAAAACAAGAATTTTTAGATGAAGATTTTTAAACTAATAAAGATTGAATGCGTTTTTAGAAAGTATATTTTAAATAAAGAAAGATTTGGTGATTTAAAACACATACTAAAAAAGAGATTGTTTGATTTTGTGTTTTAAAAGGAAGCTTTTAATCAAACAGAAAACTCGGGCCATTTTTTGTAAAAAGCAGTGATTTTGTTGTTGTTTTGAGTAAGATTAAAAGAAAGAAATGAATTTAAACTTACCAAACTGACTGGTTTAAGTATACAACCATGCATATGAGTGTATGGCCGTGCACAGGAGTGTACAGTCACGTTTTTCGTTGCCAGCACCAAAACAATGCCCTTTCAAGCAAAAAATGTGGATGGGTTGTTGAAAACGCCCTTGCAAGCAAAAAAACATGGCTAGGTTGTTTAAAAATGCCCTTGCAAGCAAAAAAACGTGATTGTGTTGTTGAAAAATGCCCTGGAAAGCAAAAAAACGTGGTTGTGTGTTGAAAAACACCCTGGCAAGCAAAAAAAACGTGGCTGTGTGTTGAAAAATGCCTAGGAATGATCTTATAGTCCACACATGATAGTTAACAGCATGTACATAAGAGTTTACAACCCCTTCAAGAAAAAAAATGTGGCAGAGGTTAAAAACACCTAGGAATGAATGAAAAAGTGAAGGCCATGCGTGAAAATAGTCCAAAAATGTCAGAGGGACAACAGTTCGTTGATGAGCAACCATGACTAAAGAACTCAAAGATCTTGTAACCACAGACAACATGCATAGACAAATATCTTGCAAAACCAAAGATTTTTAAAAACTTTCACTTCCATTTTAATAAATGAAAGGAATCTCTATTTTGGATTTTGATACATCCAACAAAAAAAAGTGCTTAAAAAAACCTAATTTCTCAAGGTATTTTGGAAAAACTTGCACATGCACAAGAAAAAAAACACAAAAAACTTTCCGAGAAAGCTTGTTAGAGATATTAGCAAGATAATTTCCAAAAAATAGTGATAAAAAAACTTGCATGCAGAGTAAAATAACAAAACCAAGTAAGAGTAATAGCAACAAAAAACAAATTGAGTGCACGTTTACCTGATCTCAGCTCTGATAACATGAAAAGAGTTTGCAAGAATTGAATCGGAAACGAGGCACCGCGAAGTAGTTGCACTCCAATGGAATCGTGAAAGCTCCAGCGATAGCAAGGAAAAAATTGATCAGTAATGGAAAAACTTGCTCAACAAAAACAAATCTTGTATATGCATAATTAACCTAACATTCCCCCCCTTAATTGTGCATTGTCTCAAGAGATGAGGAGAGGAACTCTCTGAATAACTTGAACTTGTCACATGCAAGTGACTTTGTGAAGATGTTTGCCCTTTGTTCAGTTGTTGGAAAAAATTAAAGTTGGATGTTCTGCTTTAACACATGTTCATGTATGAAATGAACCTGTACTTCAATGTGCTTTGTTCTCTCATGAAAAACTAGATTGCGAACAAGTGTGAGAACACCTTCATTATCAACATACATGGTGGTTGGTTTGTCCCATGGTATTCTAAGTCCTTCTAGTATATGACGTAACCAAATCGCTTCACATACAACTTATCCTGTAGAATGATACTCGGCTTCTGTGGAAGAGCAAGAAACGAAGTATTGTTTCTTACTTCCCCATGATATTGGTCCAGATCCCATAAAGAATAAAAATCTAGAAGTGGATTTTCTATCATCAATGTTACCTACATGATCTAAATCTGAATATACAGTCAAGAAGTTGTTGTTCTTCTTATATTCTAGACCAAGATCCATTGATCCTTTGAGATATCTCAAAATGCACCTTGCTACTTTCCAATGACAAACTTTGGGTTCCTATATGAACCTAGATAGATAGCTCACTACAAAGCTGATATCTGGTCTAGTGTAGGTCAGGTAAATGAGACTCCTAATCAACTACCGATAGAGAGTGGCACTTACCTCAGGAGATGGATCTGAACGAGATAACTACAATCTATTCTCCATGGGTGTAGCAATTGGTGTGCAATCCATCATCCTAAATTTCTTAAGCGTTGTCTTGGTATATTTCATTTGGGAAACAAAAATGTGATTATCTTTCCACCATACTTCCAATCCAAGATAATAATGCATCAGCCTAAGATCGGTCATGTCGAACAATCGATTAATATATTTCTTCATTGCATCAATCATCCTCACTAAAATACTAGTGATGACTAGATCGTCGACATAGACAAAAACAATCACAATCTCCCCCCCTTGCTTTTTGAGGTAAAGATTGGGATCATATGGATTTATAACAAATCCATGTTGTACGAGATGCTCATCAATCTTGATGTACCATGCTTGGGGTTCTTTTTTAAGGCCATATAGAGATTTCTTGAGTCTGCATACCTTTGCTTCTTGACCAGGTACAACATATCCCTCAGGTTGAGTCATGTAGACTTCTTGTAGATCTCCGTTTAGGAAAGCACTTTTTACGTCCATTTGATGGACTTTCTAGCCAAACTTTGTATCTAGAGCAAAGATCATCCTGATCATTTTGATCTTAGTTGTGGGAGCAAATGTCTCCTCATAGTCAATGCCTTATTTTTATGTGTACCCCTTTTCTACAAGTCTTGCGTTATGCTTGTCTACTATCCCATATGCTTTGTACTTTATTTTAAATATCCATCTGCATCCAATGCATTTCTTCCCTAGTGGAAGATTTACAAACTACCAAGTGTTATTTTTCATCACTGATTGGTATTCATAATCCATGGCATCTTTCCAAGATTTTAACTGTAGGGATTCCTGGACTGTAGAGGGCTCATCAGATTTAATAAATCTACTCATCAAAGCAAAGTTAACTTCTTGTCTTGCTTTACTATGAGTTTGTGGTCCAGGGGTGGAGCATCCATTCTTACATCTCATAATGTGCTAGTACACCACTTGGGCATATGCTGAACTGTTCCCATGGGTTATGGTTCTATCTAATCAACACCATCATCCCCATCATCACTTTCATATTCTGAGGGAGCATTAACTTTAATTTTTACAACTGGAGAAAAATCTACATTTGGTGAGTCTAGAGGAGGAGTCTCTACTTCCTTCTTCTCAAAAAACTCAACATCTTTGCTGGTGTAGAATTTTTAGGTCTTAGGATCCATTAATATTAACCCAAGAGTCTCTTCACTGTACCCAATGAAGATTTGTGACTTCATGTCCAGTTTCTTTCTGTTCTGCTTGGTTATGGGCATGCTTACTTTACACCCGAATAATCTAAGGTGTGAAATATATGGTTTCCTCTTTGACCATGCTTCTTGTGGTGTTACTCTATCAAGAGAAAATGTGGGCACTCTGTTCAATAAATACACTGTTGTCTTTGTTACTTCTTCCCAAAATGTCCTTGCAAGTACAGAGTCATAGATCATACATCAAACCATTTTTATGATAGTATGATTTCTTCTCTCAACAACACCATTCTACTGTGGTGTGTGTGGAGGAGGAATTTGTCGACAAATCCCGTGAGTTTGTAGGTAGTCTTTAAACTCATTACAGGTGAATTCCCCCCCTCAATCTGAGTAGAGAGTTCTGATGTGACGACCTGTTTCATTCTCAACTGCTACTTTGAACTTCTTGAAAGTTTCAAAAGCTTCACTTTTATTGTGAAGACAAAAAATCCACATTTTCCTTTAATAGCCATCAACACGTAGAATGAAGTACTAAAATCTAGAATGAATTGGTTATATCAGACTACAAATATTGGTATGAACTAGATCAAGCGGACCATGAGCTCGATATGTACTCTTCTGGAAGGAATCTCTGTGTTGTTTACCTGCTAGACAGTGAGGACACTTGTCTGTATCCTTCTGAAGAGATGGTAGCCCATGTACCATATTACGCTGACGAAGTGTCTTGATATACTTGAAAATTACATAACCAAGTCTCTGATGCCATAACTGTGCTAAGGTGGAGTTCTTATCCACAAGTGCTTGATCATCTCTGTGAAAAAAATCAAGTTAGAACATGCGTCCCACATTGGAGGATTTTGTAACTATTTTTGAGCCTCATGATTTATCTCGAATCAAACATGTTTTCTTTTCGGATTGACTATCAAAGTCAATTTTTAGGTTGTGATCTAGGAGTTGACTGACTGAAAGTAGATTCTTTATCAATGCTGAGACATATAAGACATCTGAAAGTCTATAGTTATGTGAACCAAGGGGTAGAGAAATGTTCCCAATCCCCTAAACTGTATATGAAGAATCATCTCCCAACGAAACATGATTTTTTGATGGCGTGTCCCTCATTGAAATAAACTAGTCTTTGTGGCTGGTCATGTGTTGAGTGGCCCCTGAATCAACATACCAAACATCACTAGATGACATGGATGGTTCACTTGATCGAGTAGTGAACAAGTAGTCTTCATTGTCTGACTGTTCTTGTTTCTCAACAATATTTCCTTGCTGATGGGGTCTTCTTTTCCAGTTCCTCTTTTTCTTCCCTTGATCGTAGTTAGAATGTCGCTTGTGAGATTTTTGTGGAGGTCTAGAGTTACTTGATGAACCTTTCTTGTAAGTATTATACCACCAATCTTGTAGGTTATGTCCTCTTTTGCAGATTGGACATTGCTTCTTTTGTTGTCTATCCCCTTGATACTGATTTTGATTTTGAGACTTTTGATAGGAATTAAGTTTTGCTTTACCTTTTCCTTTCCATTTTAATGCGAAGAGAGTGCCTTCTCTTCTTCATCATCCTTATTGTTCATGGCTTCCTCTTGTTGCAATAGGTTTACCAACTTGTCAAAACTAACTGTCGTATCTGACACGTTTAGTTTTGTGACAAAAATGTGGTAAGAAGAGGGGAGTGCTCTCATAACAATGGAAATGGGAGCATCATCTGTGACCACTTCTCCTAGGGCTAGAAGTGAAGTCCTCAATTCTGAAACTCTTCTAAGAAAGCTTGTATTTTTTCATTCTACTTGAACTTCAATGTATGTAACTGACTCTGTAAATTTAGTATAACATTCTTGTTCTTGGCCTCGTATACTGTGCTCAACTTATCCCACGCTTCTTTCAAAAATTTTGCATCTCAAATGTGGGGTTGCACATTATCCGACACTCCAAATAAGATGATGAGTTTGGCCTTCTAATCTACTTTATCAAACTTTCATTATTGTGTTGTATCAGTAGTTGATCTGGTCAGAGTACCATTCACAACAGGCCAGATCTCTTCAAACTCAAGTTGTGTCCTGATTTTTGTCTTCCATGCAACATAGTTGTTTCCTCTGAGTAGTTGTGAATCTAGAAGAAAAAATTTGGGGGCATTGGTACCCATTTTATAGAAATGACTGATAGGGTTTGGCTCTTATCACTCTAGGTATATGGTCTCCCAATCTATATACCGTCAGTTCGATATACCGAACCTTTCTATATACGCGCCCTTCCGATATACCCGGTGGTATGTGGAAGAAGCTCTCCCTTTCTATATACGCAGTGGTATGTGAAATAATTCTATACATTATACCAAGATAGTACTGAAAGGGGTCTGTGTGATTATTGAAACCAGCTCAAAGAAATACCCTCATACGCACGTGTAACTTTGCTATATACTTGGATAATTTCTCAATCCGGATTTATGTCTTGCAATAGTTCACAGATGAATGGGATGGATCATAGTGTGTGCACTATGATCTTATTACTCCTCGTCAATTTAAAGGGTCGATTACCAAATGACATTGTTGCAGCTATATTAGACATTAAGTGTAGTAGTAGTCGTGACAGATTTATCCGTAAGCGCTTCCTAGAGGCACTGTATATGCTGAATGCTGCAAATGAGATCTAGGATCTCGTGAGTGTTATAGAACTGATTTTTTTACTTTTTTTATTACAATTCTACCAGTTTCTGATCAGTTACAAAGTTTGCAGTTGACTTATGACAACCTGTAAATTAGTACAATATATTGCATCATCTAATTACATTCAAAAAGATGGAAAAAATTGAATGGCAGGAATTTTTTTTTGTTTTGCGGGCCTTAGTGGCCTCCGGGGCCCAAAATGACCCACTATGCCAAAAAATTGCAAAAATATAGCTGAAAATGCAATTTCTGGATAGGCTGAATGAGGAATTTTTTTTTACCCTAAATTAGGGATTTCCCCATTAAATTTAGTTAGTTATAACTAAATTTGAATTTTCCGGTAAAGTTAGTGGTTCTACTAAATGTTCCACCAAATTAAAAAATACAAGTTGGGATGGGATTTGAACCATGCACCTCCTACTCCTAAGCCACTTCTAATAAAACAACTTGGCACTATGTGCGCTTGGAGTATGAAATGAACAAACTTGTATTTAAGACATTCAAAAAATGACTAACCTTTGTAAACTGTGACCTGACAGATTGACCATGTGGATCTGCATGTGTGGAAGGTAAATTTAGGGTTTTCTTTAGCCCAAAAAATGGATCTTGAAACATTTTTTATCTTCTTTTGCTTGTGATTTTGCTCAGCTGCTTAAGTATGATCTCCACCATTTTTTTGGTTTGCAAATTGATTTGCTTTGATCACCATTTCTTTTTGCAAAGTCTGCCATTTTTTTCTATTTCGTAAGTTTTTTGTATTGTCTCCACATTTTGCTTCATGTTTAGGGTTGCAGGTAGCTCGGGGTTGCAAATTTGTTGGTAGGGATCGTTGTGTGGAGGGACGGCTTGGCCAAAGGTGAATGGCTCTTTGCCTTAAATCCTGTTTCCACTTTGCCAAGAATAAAATATGCAGAGTCGATTGGATTGACCACCAAGAATAAAATAAGTGCATGTTGGATATTGTAGGTGAGAAGAAGCTTGATGGGAGCTATGGCATCCCACAGAACCTCTACAACTTGCTTGGCTTGGACATGGAGAATTCAAAACAATATTCTCCAAATCAAATACAGGTGGTCTGTAACTAATGATCGATTTGAACATTTTAATTGCATGGCTCAGACATTGAACGCATATCTCAATCCATCCATAGCTCACCTCTAGAAATAACACATAGTCCTCCAAATATGGTACTAACTAAATACTTCTCTAATATTAGAGATAAAACCCCTAATGGGGGATTTTTTTAAAATAAAATTTTTCATACCTGTAGCAAATTTTTCCTGGTTCCAGGTACACCATTGCAAAAAAAAACTTGCGTTCTAAACACCTAGAATGGAAGAGGGGGTTGTGGAGATGTAGGGATGTCTAGGAAGTTGCTAGAGGCAACACAAGCTCTCTTAGAAAGCAAATTCTTCTCCAATATTTTTCTCTTCCTACTGCAACCTCTCTTCAACCCTTTGTTGCTTCACAGGTCCAGATTCTCACTCTAGTACCAAATGTGAATTGAGAAATAGGGGCGGAAGCCTGATAAATATTATTAATCTCAATCAACTAAAAATTTAAATGGAGTGCTGAAATTCTTATAGGAATTGAACAACCATGTGCAGATAAAGAAATAGGTTACACAGGTAAAATAAACTCATAACAACTTCCAAAATACATCTGGGAAGCACATAAATTGTTATAAAAATTATAACAATTATGCCTGTGAGAATACAAGACAAATATGGTTTAAAACAATATAACAACATACAACAATAATATGGTTTATAATATAACCATATAACATTATTATTTAATTAATAAAATTAATTAAATAATCAATTTATATTATATTATGCATAATTAACCTAACAATTATTGACTCCCTTGACACCCAAAACACCTGTGGGTCTTCGTGTCAGAGCCATTAACCTACCATAGCCTTAATATTTATGTTATTCAATCTTTCAAGACACATGATGCTTTGTCTTTACTTTATCCCATTGTATAGATCATTATTCAAAAAGTATAATACATTGACATACTGATAGGTTTTCTTGATGAAATAACCCCTACAAGCACCACTATCTTGAACTCATACCTTGATAAACCCCTCCTGAGATGTATAATTTTTGTAATACTAAACCTTCCCATGATTATGAAACATCTTTATTGGTATAATAGGCTTGAAGCAAACTTGACAACCTTCACCTTAACAAAAGAAGAAAATACCAATACTAGAAATAACTACAATACTCCAGTCTTGTCCTTCAACTGAGTGAGATATCATCTCTGAAATATTGCAATAATTTTGAAGATTCATTGAAATTCTACACAACCCTAAGATTTTTTCATGAAGAGAAACAATATGTAATAGGACATTTGATGATCTTGAACTAGACTTGATGATTTCTTAGACATTTTAGACTCTGAACAACTTGTAAAACATTTACATATCTTCATAATTAACTTTTATGATAACTTGAGACCATATGCACAAATTTCAAGAGATTTCAGGACACTATATGCATTATGAAACCTTCAAAGGAAAATATATGATATCACTTGTGCTTATCTTGGCTTCAATCACAAATATATTCTTCTTTACAAGGTATTTTAGTAGTACGACTCCACTCTCATGCTATCACAACCTTATTTGATGATTCAAAAACAATATAAACCTCAAAAGATAAACCCTAGACCCAAACAAGACATATACCACTTGTATACCTTAAGGACATACTTGACACATGTTAGACACAACCTTTAACATGCAGTATTTGAGTCTCATTACTAGTAGTGTAGACCTTATCATAACTTCACTACAACTCGGATGCAAAATCCTTTAGACATGGTACAACACACTTGGTGATATTTTTACTGAGGATTTTAACATTCATGAACTCAAAGATAAATTAGGTAGACATTTTGATGAGAAACACGACAAACACCTTTGCAAGAATAAGACCTTTATGACATGAGATATAAGTTCACACTTTTTTCATTTGCCAATATAGACCTAAAATGTACTTTAAGACCCATTTTAAAACCTTTAGGATATTTTCAACATCAACTCATACTTTTTCATGAACTCAAATGGAATTAAACAAACTATAAGACCATATGCACAAGGAAATACTAGATATATAATAAACAAATGACTTTCATAATCACATACATACCAGACTCTGACTTTGAGGATCTCCTAAATACATCTTGGCATCATGATCTTCCAAATTTACAAAACTTAAAATACTTAATGCATACATACACCTTCAATATAAATGATATACGCTTGAAACTTCAAATCATATCATTTGCTCCTCCTTCCAGTTTTTCAACAATCCTATGATCCCATAAATTGAATGAAAAGGAATATACATTACAAGACTCATACCTTATTTGAGAAAATAAGAAACTTTGATGTTATCTTGGGAAGATAAAATGCTTCTATGCCTCAAAATATCCATGAATAATTGAATTCATAGACCCAACTATAATGATTTACACTTCATGACTTGTTATCATGATTAGGTCATAATGACACCATTCCTCTGCTTGTATAGACTCAAACACATATAAAGCATCCTTAATACATTCCTCTAGGTCATCATCAACAACTTTGCTATCATCTATGAGGTTAAATACATTAGGATAAACTTTTAGGTCATCTTCATCATCAATTTCTAAGTCCTCATCCTCACTATTAGGACAACCTGCTTTAAAATCAACACAAAAACCTTATTTTTATCCTTCATGAAACTTCACATCAATTACACTAATTTAAGAGGAGTATAAAATTAATAAATGGACTTCCATATGTCAAACCCTAAGGGCATCAAACAACCTCTCAACCTGACCAAAGGAATCTCTTCAATTTGAGCCTGACAATATGCCATACCTATGCTTTAATAGGATCTCCTTGAAGTGATTAAACTTGATTGTCAAGGACCTACTTTGATACCAATTTTTTGAAGTAGAGTGAATGAGGAGGGGTGAAGTAGTCATAAAAAAATATTTACTTCAATTACCAAACCATTCATTCATTAATTTAATTATCCATTCATCATACATAACCATGTGAAATTATTAAGATATTTAACATTCAATCACAAAAACATAAAGCAAGATACACAACACATAAACACCATATGTAAGTGGTAAACCCCCATGGGGAAGAAAAACCACTATTTTTTTTTCTTATATTACACAAAGCAAAGCAATTTAGTGAAACACCAACTTCAGAAGGAGCACAAACCCCTAGTTTAGAAGAGCACCAAACCTACAAGGAGCACTAAACCCTAATTTAGTGAAGCACGAACTCCATAGGGAGGATAAAACCCCATAAGATGAATAAGAAAAACTAAGACACCTAAAGATCATGATAAATGATTTTTTTCTGCCACAATTGATGGAGATCACAATTTCAGCTCATACAAACACCATCAAACCCTCATTCACCTAGCTCGCTCTTTCTTCTTCTTTCATCAAATTGTCTTGTCTTCAACCCTTGAATAAATAATATATAAAATTTCTAAGATATTTTCCATCATCAAAATATATGAAATAATGCATTATAATCTCCTTCACACTCTTAGTAAGGCCGGAATTTTCGTTCTCACAAGACTAGTTCAAATTTGAACTCTAAACTCACTTTTATATGCACTTTATCTCTCTAACACAAAAGAGGTCGGCCCTAAATCATAATTTAAAAAAATAAATAAAAATAAATACCAAAAATAATTAAAAAATTCACACTGGGACCATATAATTCGGCCATGCCCAAAACCACCAAACATGCACAAAACTAGCTCAAAACCCCATCACTTAGATGAGCTAAAAGCACAAATGTCAAAACCATGATTATTCAATGTCAAAAATTCATCACACATGTTTAATATAACATAAAAACATAATCCATGGTCGTTAATTATATTTCACCAATCAAATTATTCATAACACAACTCAAAAGGCTCATATCTTTCACCAAATAGCTATTTCCAGGACCCTGTCTTCACCTTTGGGCCTCAAGACCACCCAGGAATAACTAAAATGTGGAATGTATCCACTCGATGGAATATTCAAGACCTGTAGATAACATCAATGCATGTTATATCTCATGAAAAATCTATATGTGCAAACCACACAAACTTTACTCTTCACCAAATCAAGCTTCCCAGAAAGAAGTTTTACAAACTCAGTTGGTTTGTATTATTTCTGTCACTTAAAAGACCTGAAAAGGCCTTAAATAGGAAACAAATTAATCCATATTAACTCTCCAACTTATATAAATAATCAAATCATTCATCTCATGCATCTTTTACCTCAATCTTTCAGCCTAAGCAATCCTATCCTGAAAACCAAACAATGTACTTCCTCACAAACTTACTTGGATGACCCATCAAATATAATATCCATGAGATAAAAATATAACATTGGAGTTACCTCTGAATTATATTTCCATAACATATTATATCTCCTTCCAAATCCAAGTGCAATTCCTTCAACCAAGACCATCTCTAGAAACTACTTCTTAAGCCTTTTATGAGTCAAGAATTGACCTTGAGCTCAACTCGATCCATAACCTAAAAACTCACTTCCACACTTGAAAAAATCATGGAAAATCCATATAAATTATGTATAATCACTCATAAATATTCACCAAGAATGAAAAAATCATATTCATCACCCTACCTCATGAAACTACTTAACACCCTGCTAGATCAAACATCCCTAAGATTTGACCCTTAAAGAACATGTCATAACTTATTGATAACATATAAAAAACTCAATTTCGATATACTAATGGAAATATATCTAAACCTATATCACAACACAACTTGAATGGATTCCTAATTCTTCCTGTATCTCCTGAAATTCAATTATACCACAAGCTGCTCCAAATTGCCCCAAAAACTAGTCATCATAAATAGGGTACACTTTTCCCTTTTTTCACTTTAACCATGACTTGAAACTATAATGGAAATCTATAAAAACTTAGGGGATAAAAAATATGTCAATTTAGTTCATCAACATCCTATTTGGAAAAATTCTTCACTTAAACTAGAACTTATTCAAAAACAATAAATTTCTAGGTGGGGCCCACATACAATCACATGCACTAACATTACCTTTCTAGAAATATAGAAGAGTCTTATACAATATCCAATCATCAAATTTAGCAAAAGGACAAACAAGACAAAACTCAATATGATCTCACTTTATCTCTAAGTTACTTCTGAGCTAGGGTTTAGCCAGGGTTTCAAAGCAACTTACCTTCTTAACGATCTATTCATAAAAATGTGACAATAAAACCACCTCATTCTTTTTGTGAAACCTTAATAACTGGACATAAAAATATATACCAAAGAGATCAGGTCCCCATGCAAAGCACACAACTCCACAACTGAGCATTAGAAGGTCCACTTTTGTCTTAAAAACTTCATTGTAGAAAATACCTGATTTTTCCAGAAAGTGATGTATCTTCATAATTCCTTCTTTTTAATTACTTGAAACTTATCTGTTAAACATTGTAACAAACATCCTATAACTATCACATACTCACCATCTAGTCTCAAATAGGTCTCTCAAACTATCCATAGCCATTAAGACTTACATGTGCTAACATGCCTTGTTCTCACCTTTTTCCTTCCTAAGGATCTCAAACATGCACTCATACCTTTGATTTCTAATGACCTGAAACTCATAATAAACCTCATATATAGTGTCACCATACTTCTACCATGCTTGGACAATGACTAATCATTACCCCAAATCACAAACCTCCTGTCTCATTCTACATGCCCCAGGGATAGGAATAAGCCCTGGAATGGCCTGACTCAACCATGTAGCCTCTCATGAAATGACTTTGTTATACCTCATACAGACTCCTAAACACCCCATGACACCTCATACTAACTCATGATTTGACCTCATTGCAGACACTCCAACCATACTCAAAAGATCTCATACCATGAACATGCCTAGCAAACCAAGCTCTAGTAGCTCCTAGAGCTCACTAAATCTTGGAAACTACTAATCAACCTTCATGTTTGACCATTTGAACTAACACCACATAGAGAGTCATACAAATGACCTCATGACACCCCTTTTCCATCAATGGAATCAAAATTAATGACAACACAAACACACAATGGAAAACATGAAGAAGAAGGAAACACTCTCTTGGTAACAGTCAACGTAGCCACCTTTCACGTGGGCCAAGAAATTCCTCCTCTTTCTCCTAGAAATTAATCTTAATCATTGATTTCTTATTTCTATCATATAATCTTATAATAAAACATTTAAAATATTACATGGTTTTGTATCTATATTTTTATCAAATTCTTAATTAACAGGTGAAATGACACACACCCAAGGAATTCCATTGACTCTTGGGACTAGCCTTTACTAGGAAACTCACTATTTATCCATCTAGTATTTTTGGTTTAGTTTCTTTGGTTTATAGGATCTAGACCCCTGTTGGAGTTTGGAGCGCCCGTACGTAGAACAAATATCATCACATCGACCAATCTTTACAACTTTCCTTAAACCCTGTCTTGAATAAGGTATAGTGGTCTTTATTTCATCAAGTTAATTTGAAATTAGATTATACTATTACATTTTGACATACCCAGTGGGACTCCATTCCCTTTGTTTTATTGTATTTTTTTCTCTTCTTTGTAATCGCCAACAATTTCAGTGAATCATCAGTGATTTCTTGAATCATTGATGATTCTTGTGAATTATTTTACATTACTCAATTATTTTTCCTTCTATCAATCTTCTTCTTTATCTTCTATTTTTCATGTAACCATGTACGCTCTTTTTCTCTATGTTTTTTGCTTCTAGATTAAAAAATAAGCTAAAAAGGAAAAATTAAAATTACAAGTATTCTTCTTGTGATTTTCATTTTCATATTTTTCTTTCAATTTTTCATCATTTTGTGTTTGAGTTCATCCAACAATTTTTTTTTCAGGCTTAAAACTGGATTTACATAGTTTCCTTGACAATATAGTCTAATTATGTAGTTAAAAACTTTACATTCACATCTTCCTTCTCACACAAAAAATAACCATGTATGTAATATACACATCTTAAACATCTTTCTCATAGGAAGAATTATTGGGATTTCATCACCTAATAAGGAAACCAACTTGATGTTCTAGTTGAGTATAACAATTTTTTTGGTTATTGGTATATTGGAAAATCGCTTGACACTATTATCACTGTGGGATCATGAAGTGTGGGGGTAGGCCCGTCTATCACGCCACGTACCAGTAACCGTCACAAATTAAGGCCTCATGTACCTTCAGGTATATTGAGGACTCCATCTAAAACTTCCTGAAACCATCCTTAGACTTATTTTTAGGTACCTTCAAACACATCCTAAACTTAATCAAGATAATTAAAATACATTTGCTGACTGTGATTTATTAAGTAACCATATTTTATTTTTCTGTTGTCTCTTTTCCCTTCTACACAGTTTTAACTTGTCAAGAGTCTTGAAATATTAACTCATCCACATTTATCTCTGCTACGACGGTACCCCCATTTGATACAATGGTGAGCATACAGGATTCACCTCACTCTCAACTATCTAAACCACAAGTTATTCCACCACGTACAACACTCTTAGTATGAGCATTTCTTTCTAGACTCTTGATTAATTCAAGTTTTCCCATGATTTTCAAAGAACTAATAGACCAAAATCCCATCCTGCGTCAACAATATTCTAAATACCTTGACTCACAATGTAGCATGGGTCCATCACCCCTTGCTCAACAAGTAGTCCTATCAAAAAACTTCAAACTCACCCCAACACAAAAATGATCCCTTTCAATGTAACAGATGTAACTACCACTTAACATCCAACAACACCTTCTACAAGAGGTCATACAACTTATCCTAATTTTTCTCCTTCATCGCTAGTTTAACAGCCACATATCAATCAAATTATTCCTCCAATTGATAAAATTGTAAGCATTCAATTAATTCTCTATTCCATTGCTCGTACATTTTTTCCTTCTCCAACACCACCTTTTCTCTTATTCTTAATCCTACACCATCTAAGGCCATTGGATCGAAATATCATATTATACCTCCTCAAACTAACATATCATTTAATCATAAATCACATCTTACTCACATTCAAAACTTGGTTGTATCTATTCCTTCATCTTTACCACCTATTAACACTAACCCAATCACAATCATTCAAGCTCCCTAAAAAATGCTACCCATTGCATTTATTCATTACATTGGTAGTTCTCCCTTTCAACAACCAAAATTTGTAATCCCTATTCAACACACATATCAAACCTCTATTATTACCTTGATACCTCAACATTATCATTATAATCCTCCTTAAGTTATTTCTTTTCCACCTTAGACTACTAATCCCATTCCCATGAATTTTCCTCAATTCCAACACATCCCTTATTCACAGCTCCTCTATAAGAATTTTCCAACTCACACACCCCATAAATATACTCAAACCAACACAGAACCCTTTCCCAACCTCTTAAAAGAACTCATGAATAGGATGGCTAATATGGAAGCCTCCTCATATGTGCTTAAAAAATTATTATCTTATGAATAAATATGTAGCAAACCTATTCACCCATATGTTCTCATTCAACCCTATCCTACTCATTGGGAACTTCAAAAATTCACAAAATTTTATAGCAAGGAAGATCCCAAATAACACCTAAGAGCTTTACGTCACACTTGTTATCTTATATCTCTTGATGATGCTCTTCTTCTCCGTGCCTTCCCAGCATCGTTAGCAGGATCTTCTCTCGACTGGTATGGGAACATTCCTGAGCACTCCCTTTTCACATTCATGCAGCTCACACAAATGATCTTAGAACATTTTTCATCAACATATCCCGTAATATATCCATCACTGACCTCTACGCTATAAAATTTTTTGAAGATGAGTCTATCATAGAATTTGTCACTAGATGAGATTTATTAATCAATTATCATTTTCTCTATCCCAAACTGAGTTAATTGAATTTTTTTCTTGGTTCTGTGCTAAAAACATCTCATCTATACTTCAAATCTAATCATTTAATACTTTTGAATAGGTCTTCCCCATGGCTTCTAAATTATAAACCCGAGCTCTCGAGGACAGTAAGGTTAAACTACACTCTAAATTGTCTAAGCCTGAGCTCTCTAAGCCCTCTACTAGAAAAATGACAAATCCAAAGGCATGGTGCATGCGATTGTCATCAAAACCTTATCTCGTAATGTATCCAACACTGATAAAACTCAAAGGATACCTAGAGCCCCTTATAACTATACTCCCTTGGGAGAATATTATAGTTCTATCTTCGATAAGCTTATGACCACCCATATTATATAACTCCCTCCTATTCAACCTATTGATTATTATTTCCCTAAGCCCACTTGGTACCAAGAATAGGAGTGTTGTAAATACCATCAAGTCCAAGGCCATGACATCAAAAGGTCCATTCAAACCTTTCTGAAATACTTACATTCAAAAACTTATGCACATACAAGGTGAGCCTTATAACTTGGAAATCCTAATACCTCTAAATCAAGCCTTATATATATATTCAAATAACCATTTCATACTCACCGTTATCAATAACACACTTCAAAACTAGGATTCCAGATCTTAAAATCCTGGATTCCATGTCATTAATGTCGTTGATCAAATACAACCTCCTGAAACTTCCACATCCACATCTACTTTTGACCAATCAATCAAACATCCAAACATCTACAACAACTTCATAGATGATAACCTTAAGATAAAATTCCCGAATAAGTAATCTTTTGTAAAAACTACACCCATAATAGACCTCTTTCCCAAAATCCCTAAATCTACTCCATAAAAAAAAGAGGAGCCTCCCATATAGATTATTATTGTTCTAGCCAAGGGTAAATCCATTAAATATCCAATCAAAAATGTTGGCAGCCACATACAAGAATCAATGGTTCACCCACATAAGAAAATTGAGCTTCTGCTTACTAAAATTGAACCATGTACAAATATTTTTGCCTCATATTCTATTTTTTATACATCACCCCTCATCTAAGAAGGACCATATCATCATGAAATCTAAGTATTCTCCTAAAGTTACATATAAATATATTAATCACAACAGATCTCTTGTATCTTGTCCTCTTAAAAAAGTCAGGGAAGTTCATCCACCCATACCCCTACCCTTACCAGTTCCTAAATAATCTAACACCACACTTCTTCAGAAACTCATCAATCATCATCCATAACATTACTTCCTATCAAACCATTTGATCCTTAGGGATGGAAGCCTAGTTGGTACAATTATAACATCATCTGTGTTTATCATAGGATGTCATGACATGATATAGAGCACTGTAAAGATCTTCAAACTTTACTTCACAAGTTGATGCAAACAAATGATATTTTATATCATTCCACTCCTCCATCCAATGATAAAAAAATATCAAGTCAAAAATCCAAGCTAAGAAGCACCTAAATCCAACACATATGAATAATAAAAAGGTCCTTCATCTCAACAAGATCCTGCCCCTTCTAACTAATCATCCCTTAAAATTAATGTTTTTCACCTCATCATAAGAGCTTGTGTGTATGTCCCACATTGATAAAAAACTAAGGTAACTATTGCTAGAGATCCATCTAACAACCCTCTGCAGAACTCACCAAAATCTGGTCCTTTTGAGTATTCTAATCTATCAACTCCTAAAACCAAGGTTTCTATCCTTACATCCCCTTGTGCTCAGATAGTGGTAATGTAAAGGGATTAAGAAATAATGACACTGTCCTTAAAGATTTCTATTTACACCATCTATAAATCCCCTAAACATCTTAAAGCTATGATCGAGGCCCTAAGATAAAGAAAGATAAGACCTTACCCTTCTTCGAACTCAGGTTTTTGGTACATTACAGACTTCTGACTCCATTATGTTTGATAAATCAAAAATTCCTTCACTTCAGCTAGAGGAACATGAAATTCCTCTCTTCATCACCATCCAAATTAATAACACCCAAGTAAATAGAGCCATGATTGAAAATGGTGTCATTATCAACATAATTTCATCTTACACCATTAAACAACTCAAGCTACCTAAAAACATTATGGCTCTATCACTAGCTACCATGTGTGTCTTTAATTTCATTGTTTCTCCTATCGTAGGTATGGTTATCTTACCAATCTGCATAGGTCATAAGATCCTTCATGAACTCTTCTACATCATAGAAGGATATTTCCAATACAAACTTTTACCTGGATGTCCTTAGATTTTTATTATGTGCTTTGTCCCTTCCACCTTACATCGGTGCCTGAAATAGGAACATGAAGGAAATATATTTACACTTTTTGTCGATCCTCATCCATTCAAAACATTCCACATGACATATCAGCCAATCGATGTGTTCATCCCTCAGAAAGACTCATCTAACCAGGCCTCTACTAGTTCTTCCATCTCTGCATCTAAGTTACTAGATGACACCTCCTTCGAAGACGTCATATAACATTTGTCACTAGGGGAGTATCAACTCCTAGCTCTCAACTCATTTCCTACACTGAAAAAATATGGGATGCCTGATAAAAAACCAATGTATGAACCCACCATTGGAAATATTATCTCCTTTTCCCTCATATTAAAACTAACCTCATATATAGAGGGATCGATCATCCTTCCACATATCATGACAATCAATGCCATACTAAACCATTTGTTTATGATTTCTTATTTCTATACAACCAATCCTTCATGCAGATGTATCTTCATCTCTATTACTAGAAATTTTTCAGTTTGGGATGTTATGAACAAGGTATACATGAATTGGTCTTTGACTAGTCCTGTAAACCTCATAAGAATAATAAACTAGGTTTTGACAAAAATTCTTCAGATACCTCTACAATCATTGCATATGGACCTATACAAATTCCAGAGTTGCCCTTTTTATCTTCAAAATACCACTCTTTTGACATAGACGATGTCATTTCCATCCCCTCTAAAATATTTTAGTCAACTACATTACATTAGGACCATTGACCTATCAAACTCATGACACAACCAAAACCCTTCCATCAATGGTCCCTGATATGATAGAGGAAGATTCCCCTACCATAGATATTCTTCAATGTCATGAAAATGATTCTATCCTATCTTATATGGGATATGACAATCATCATCCTTTGAAAAATTCATCCCCTTCCACATCCTCATTATCTAACGAATCCACTATGGACATACATATAGGGACCTCTCAAGACCCGCACATACTCAAAGTCAACGAGTCTCTTGATCCACATGAATTTAAATACTTCACTGCTTTCTTATCTTAAAAAAATAGGTATTTTTCATGGCCCTAAAGTGATATACGTGGCCTCAATCCTAACTTTTTCATACACAATATTGTCCCCATCCCCAACGCTAAACAATTCAAACAAAAACTATATAAGATGCATCCTCACATCACTATCATCATTAAAGAATAACTTTAACATCTTTTTTTTTCCAGATTTATCCTCCCCATTGACTATCCAAAATGGGTTTCTAATACAATACGTGTGAATAAATCCATATGGAAGTTGCGTATCTACACTGATTTATGAGATCTTAATCTCACATGCCCGAAAGATGATATCCCATTGAATAATATCAACCAACTTGTCAATATCATGTTAGGCCATGAGATGTTTTCCCTTACGGAAAAATTCTATGGCTATAATAAAATTCTTATTGCACATAACAATCAATATAAAACATCTTTCATCACCACTTGGGGAACCTTCTGCTACCGAGTAATGACCTTTGGTATAAAAATTGCAGGAGCTACTTACCAGTGTGCACTGACATACATATTCCATGACCTTATCCATAAAAATGTTGAATACTACGTAGATGATCTAATAGGAAAATCTAAATTTCGTTAGGATCATCTGATGGTCCTCGACATCATCTTTTCCTGTCTCCTCCAATAATTCCTTTGGCTTAACTCTACTAGGTATGTCTTCGGTGTTTTAGTTGGTAAGATTTTGGGGTTTATACTTTCCATTAGAGGAATTGAATTAGACCCTAAAAAAATAAAATCCATTATTAAAATGCCACCTCCATCTATATTAAGCAACTGTGAATCCTCCAAAGGAGACTCCAATCAGTATGCTGCTTTATCTCACAATTATCCGATCAGTGTCATCCTTTTCATCATCTCCTTTGCAAAGATGTCCACTTTAAGTGGGACAAAAATTACTAAAAATTCTTCTATCAACTTAAGTAATATCTTGTATTTCCACCCGTGATCACACCTTCACATGAGGGAGAATCTTTTTATTTATATATCCACTACTGATCACGCCTTAGGATTCATGCTTGTGATTTCATCTAAATTAAATTAAGCCTTAATTTTACATTAAATTAATGTAAATAATGATATATAGATGATAATATACAATAGTACACAAGCATTAAAAATTCAATGATGTAAAACCTTAAGAAAGTGAGAGGGGAAGACAATTTAGCTAAATTTTCGTGCAATCTGGAGATGATCTAGACTAATTAATAGCTAGAAAAGACTAGAAAAAATGTTGAATAGGCTCGAGGAGGGTTTGGAACCCTATAAATTTCAAGGAAAAAGTTGGACACAGGAGGATAGGAGAACCTAGGTGTTAGTGATTGGACTGGGTGCTTGTGTTCTCTCAGATGCTCAGGTTTTGATCTTTTTCTAGTTTGGAAGAGCTTCATTTTTTATCTCTCTTTATCACTCTAGTTTTGTTTGGATGTCATTGGTTGTAATTGTAACCTAAAAAATAGATGTATACCTTTAAATGTCAATAAACCAAATCAAATCTAATACAAAATATGAAGAATGTGGAGTTAGAATGACCTTGGTAGTCACCTGAAGAGTGAACTTATGACCAAGTGTTTCACTACATCTTAGATTCCATGTAGTTCTCCATGATTTTTTGTGAAATGTTGCCCTATGATTCCCTTATTTAAGTTTCATGATGATAATGGGATAGATCTAGAATGTTCCAAGTATGCAAGATGTGTTTGATGAAATAAAATGAACTCCCCTCCTATGTTGTGTATGCAGAATAATGTAGCCCTTGTTCCTTGTATGGATGTGCTAGATGTATGCATTTTTAATGATTTTTTACCTTTGATGCAAGATTAGGTGATGAAAGATAATGCTTATAGTGCTTGGTCCATTATTTGAGAGAAATAACTATATATATGATTCCCTTGTTTGAATTTTGTAATTGATAATTGAAAGACCGACCTAAAGTTTTAAAAGGTGACCAAGAAGTAAAAGATACCCAAAAGAGTAGGAAGAAGATAAAGAAGGTCAAGAGTGCTTGGGTGCTTCTATCCTAACTAGGAGCTAGTGTCCAAGGCCATAAAAGATAAATCAGTAAATTTCTGACATAGTTTTGAGATATTTAAGGCCAATAGAATTGCATGAGATAAAGCAAAATGGACAAAAGAAGTTGTCAACCACTAGTTTTCTTACTTAGGAAACATGTATACATTAATATGCTTTAGGACCTATAAATATACCCAAGTGCATATATTTTATGTCTAAATTTCCCCCCACTTTATATTTTTGATTGAATACTTGATAACATAAAATAGATAGGAGTTGTGTACCTTGTAATCATGTAGAGAAGAGTGTAGCCAATAGCTTGCCTAGTGGAAAAGTAACGTGAAGCAATTGTGATGTGAAGCATGGAAATGAAGAAAGGGATGTAGACACTAGGGGTGGAGTGTATACATAGTAGCATGCTTGTAGATGTGAGCTTCTTCTTATAAGGGTGAACCTACAAAAGAAGAGAAAAAGAGTAGTCAAAGTTCCATATGTGAAAAATTAGAGTAGTGTATGTATGAGTAATTAAAAATGTATACAAAGTAATAGTTAAGGAAAGAGTGTAAAGGATAGAAAGTTGTCCTATTTTCTTGGAGATGTTGTCTTGTTGCCAAAGGGTGATGTTTTTGGGTGATCTCACGCCAAGAGTGAGTTTTTTGGGTGATCTCACACCAAGGACGATTTTTTTGGGAGATCTTACACCAAGGGAAAGTTTTTTGGGTTATCTCACACCAAGGGCAAGTTTTTAAGGTGATCTCATGCCAAAAGAAGAGCGTTGGGGAAAGAGGTCGGTTTTTCTCTCCATCTATAATGGTTCTAAAATAAGCACCACTGCATATGGAACATCCCTGATTTGTAACTGATTATAATTGAACGAAAGTACCTGATACTATAGAAATGTACTATAAACTATTGGAAACTGTACTAAAATGAGAAACTATTTATTGTTTCCCCTAGGACACAAGCACCTAGGTGGGACACACGATCCCACCATTCTTGTTTGTACTAGGTGGTAGTGTCCTCTTTGTGTTTTTGGTCCAAGTTAGATTATGGACCAATATGTGAATGTGTTCTTTGTCCAATTATATACTGTGCTATTCTGTTAAGAGCTCTGAGATGTTATAAGGGTGATTTTTTCACTTAATATATTCCACCCTCATCTAGGGTGCATGGAATGAATGGAGGAGGATGCAACCTAAAGGAGAGGAATGGAAGCTAATAAGCATATTGTGTATTGGATACCTATAAGGGGTAGGGGATATACATGGTAGAAACCAAGGAACATGCAAACAAAGTAGGATAGAAATACGTGTTAGTGTAAAAGAGCTAACATGCAAATAGAAAATAATGTAGCAATAAAATATGTAAACAAGAGAGATCATGAAAAGAGTGTTTTATACATGGGACATTGCTCACAATGTCACAACAAAATTAGGGCCGAATAAACCAAAAGAAAAAATTTATCAAGAAAGACAAAGGCCATAACACGTAATAGTAACAAACAATAAGTAAAAAGTGATAGATAACTATCGTTGTATAGAATCCTGCAAGAAAATTCTACACAAGAAGTAACCATTAACATGTAAGAAATATAAATAGTATGTCAAAGCATGTATAGAGTAGCAGAAAGTAAGTGACAAGGAGTATAAAATGCTGAAATGATAGGCTCTGTGATGTGGAGTAGGAGATTATCAAAAGTAGATGCCCCTAGGAGCCACAATGAGACTGGTAAATAGTAGTGTCGAGCATCATGAATTGTGTGAGAATTTGTAAAAGTCCCATATTCACCTCAAAATACCACATGAATGCACATGTGTGTATAAAAAAATATAATGACATAACTAGTATCCAAATAACAT
This sequence comes from Taxus chinensis, assembly GCA_019776745.2. Taxonomy (NCBI): domain Eukaryota; kingdom Viridiplantae; phylum Streptophyta; class Pinopsida; order Cupressales; family Taxaceae; genus Taxus; species Taxus chinensis. Next base: position 511,148,080 of record CM034153.1, on the reverse strand, counting down.
GGGAAATAAAGTGGAACATGTAAATATTATAATATAACAAGAGTAAATACAACTAAGATGTGCAAATGATGTGTGAATGTGATGTTGCAAGATATGAAGATGAGAGGGACCATGTTTCCCCCATGCGGATGTGCACATGATGAGGTTTATTTTGGAATGCTCCCTCAATATTCAAGTATGAACCATAAAACAAGAGTGTGTCATCAGGTAATGAAGGTAAATGTGAACCAGAGATGTGGTAATTCTCAGAAAGATAGTCATGAAGCATGGAGTCAGAGAGAGTAGCCAAGATGTGATAAGTGAGGTTCATTTATGAATTGTTCCCTCAACATTCAAGTATGAACCATAGAACATGAGTGTTTCATTAGGTAATGAAGGTAAAGTATGTTTAATAGAGATGTGGTGATGCTTGGAAAGATAAACATGAAACACAGAGCGTGAGTAGCCAAGATGCAGAAAATGAGGTTCATGGAGGAATTTCACCCTCAATAGTCAAACATGAACCATTGAACAAGTGTGCGTCATCGGGTAATGTGTGGAAAGTATGTGTTTTGAGAGTATATGCTAGAAAATAGCTATTGTGAATAAAAGAGTGTGAAGTGTAGAAAATGGAATAAGAGTAGACAATAAAGACATCAAATGGTGACAGATGGGGGATACTACAATTCCCCCCTAAGTGTGCAATTGGGGTATCAAGTAAAATCATCAAGGAGGTCATTAGTATTGGGGTCACAACTGATGGGATTGGGATTTGAGACATAGTAGGAAATAGTGTGAGTGTGATCACGGAAAAAGCATGTGTGGCATAAATTATAGATGACCATAACATATTATTCATCAATAAAAGGTGGTTGTGGATAGTTATGTGTGTACCGATGAGTTAGGTTTTTGGTATATCCAAGGAAAAAATCATTGCAAATAGAGACGTGGAATTTTTTTTTTGAAAATGTAATATCAATGTGGTTGGGGTCGAGAGTGCCACCAATATAGTCGAGCCAAGATTGTCTGAGGGTGAGTAGAGAGGAACAATGTGTATGTGAAAGGTAGACTGATAAAGGAAAGATATAAAGGACATAAATAACAATAATGAGTACATATCCATAATACACATGGGAATAGTGAGGTGGGGGGGAGATCAACAAGTGTGAATTCTAATTTTGCTAAGCCTTTATGTGTGTAAAAAGTTTTAGAACAAGTGGGATCGAATGGGAGATGAGGCCAATAAGAGTCATAGATGAGTAAGGTGCATGTGAATGGATCGAGCTGCGGGGAAGAGGTAACCTGAGGAGATGGCAGAGGTGGCAGGAGGTCTAGTGTATGTACATTTTCATGGAAAGGGATCATGTTTATAGTAGAGGGAAGAGATTACTTGGATTGATACTCACTTGAGCCAATAACAACAAAGGTGTCTTGGAAATAGGATTCGTTTATATCAGTAGGAGTAAAGTTAAGATTTCACAGCTTTTCATCAGTAAGCTCTATGACATTGACCATTTTGGTATCTAATTCTACACCACCTTGAGAGACAAACAACATCGAAAAAACTAAGTTGGATTCTTAGAGAAAGACATACTAAGGATTTAGTCATTTGTAGTTGGGGACATGTCTGACAAACTCTTTAAGACTTGACTTGGGAGAGATTGGATTGCACTCACAAAGGGGATGACCTTCCCTCCTACTTTAGGTTCTACCTTTAACTAGGGTGAGAGGACCCATTTTGTAACATGTAATTGTGAGAAAGGTGGATGAAATTGTAGTCTATGAGCTTTCTCTTGGAAATATGGAGGGTAATCCTTAATAGACATGGTCAATGTAAGCATCATTTAACCCTCGCAAGTTGTCACACTAAATAATGCAGATGTCTTTTTAAATAAGACTCATGTTACTCTAGAAAGTGTAAATTTTATCTTTCTTTTGCATATTTATGGAAAGGGATGGTAGAAATGGCAAAGTTCCTTGGAAAATGTTTATAGGAAGGGAAAACATGGGTAATTCAGAAGGATGTAACTATTATTGGTTGTAATTTTTGTGTATGAATGGGAGATTAAATCAAGATAAAGTTGATTATTAAAGTTTCTTAAGAAAATCTTACAAATGTTTGGAAATTTCCCCAAGGAAAGATCAATACATCACACAACCAGAAACAACCCTTTAACTAGAATGTATGCACTCATGAAAGCCTAAGAGTAAAATATTTCACACAACCATTGAGAATTTAGACACAAAAGCTCGTGCTAAAATCTCAATAAAACACTAATAGTTCCTGCTCAACTATGCTCAAGATACACTCAAAATCTTACTAAGATCGTCTAAACCAAAGAGAGGCAATAGGAATTTAAAAATGTTTATCACACCACATAAGGAAATCTCTTTCTATAGTGCAATTACAGTTTCTAAAATGCCACTAATTAAGTCAAGATCTAGTGTAATTCAAAGAAACTATCAACATAAGATTGCAGCATGGAAAATAAGTATTTGATTAAAAGTATTTCACCTTAGGAACAAAGGCAACATTGCTCAAGATAAAACATAAGGTTAATTCCAAGAAATTCAGATTTTTTAGCAAGGGGCCATAAAGCCTTTGACCTTAATGCTTTCTAATGATTATACACTTGCAATCATCTTGGCATAGAAAGTTTGGAAAATAATGACAAAACTCACAGGTATCTCAATTTGATTCAAGTTCTTCAAGAAAAGTACAACTGGTTTTGCTTTGTTTTCTCTAACAATTTAGAAAAATTAAATCCCCTGATACGAGAACATTCCTCTCATATATATACAACTCTCTCTCTCTTACCTTTTCCGTTTTACCCCCACAAATGTGGATCTTCAAAATAATATTCCTCTTTTTGGCACACAATCTAATGTACTATAATTACTTTGAAAATACTCTAATTTTGTGATGTTGTGTGGAGGAATTACAAATGATTTGTATTTTTTAACTCTCCTAGAATGAATGGGATGTTGGGTCACCCTTTTGGTATCATTTGTTTAATTATTTATTTTTCAGGTAAGTTGAGAGACTTTTCTTGGCAACCTTTTGAACATACCCAAATGTTCTTATATGACATCTATCAATCTTTCCTTTCAAGGATCATCTTTGAAACATGCACAATGATTATCAAATCCTTTTGATTTGAGCACCCCTTCATGTATAACACCATTTTAGACTTAATTAATTTTCTCTTCAAATGATGTCCATTATTTTCATCTTTACCTCCTCCATGTGGTTGTGATAGGAAATATTCAGTTATTTAATTGCCATGATTTTGTTTAACTCGGCTCGCCTGCTTCAATTTTACTTTAAATTTGACCCACTTCCTTTGCAAATGTGCATACATTCTTCATATTCAAGTATGGGAAGCAAGTTCATTGTTCTTGAAAATGGTGAGGGTGATTATGGAAACCAGTTTGAAGGAGGTTTCATTTGAAGATTTGAATCAATTATTCGAATTGAAAGGCCCCGATGAGGCATTTTTAAAGATGTTATTCAACATTACAGACCCATGAGATGAAAGTGGACCATTGACAACTCAAGATGTTTGAGTTTCTCTTCTATGGAGATTGATCAAAATCAATCATATATTCTCTACATTCCAGATAATGTACTTCCACCTATTCAGGTGGGAAAACAAAAAATCTCCAAAAGCACTAAAGCAATTCTAGCTTCACAAGAGGCCTGGTGTGATAGGAAAAATTGACTATAATTGCCCCTTTATATGCAATGAAGAATTTGTTTTGAAGGCAATTTCTTTAAATTTCTATGTGGTCTATGATGGGGCCACCTTAGATACCATGGCTATTATTTACCGTCAAGTGACTGAGTTAGGGAAACATACATCCTCTTTAGAAAAAGAGCCGATAGGGACCATGCCATCGTAACAACCTGAAGCTATACCTGTATCTATGAAAATGTAAAAGGGAGATTTTAGTTATCAAATTCTCACTCAAAAAACTTCAAGGACCATTTTACTTGAACTTCTCACCATGCCAATTGTTCCTTCTCAACCCTCTGTCTATAAAGAAAAAGGGAGGAAATCATTTCCCAAAGGTGGCTTGGATCTCCTAGATTGGGTCTCTTCTTATTAGAAGAAGATAGAATTGATGAATATATTTTCTAGCCCTAGGATTAATATTGAGAATATCATGGATATGGGGATGTTTCCAACCTTGGAAGGGGAATTTTTGTTTGCATAGATAGCTATTGGGTCAGAGGAGTTTGTTCTAAGGAAGAACGAGCTTCTGAACAAAATTCCTTCTTTCAGTGAGGATTTTGTGGTAGTGGAAGATTATTAGGTGTCCTTTTCTTTAGTTTCTTTTTGATGTAATTCACAAGAATTTATGTAACGTTTCCATTGGTTAGGGCCCCTATAGAACCCCATTTTTATTTTTCATCAATGTAGAAAATTCAAAGTGTTACAATAACTCACATGCTTTATAATAGATTTAGAATTCTATTAAAGAAACAAAAAATTATACTATATTGTGTCATGTTACATTCATACTTGAAATTAATAATTAAAAGTAATGTTCAACTATTATAAAACAAGAGTACCAATTATGAAAATATGAGAGTTAAGAAAAACAAGCTTAAGCTTGCTCACTGGTCAACATGGTCACATCTTCATCTTTTTCATCTTCTTCTTTATTTGGTTGTCTCTCCCTATATGCTTCATATCTCTAGAACAAATACCTCATATCATTTTCATCAGGGCTTGTGTGGTGTTGGAATATTAAATTCTCCTTGTTTAGTGCATCCACACACTTGTCTATTCTTCAGCAATATTCCCTCCACTTTCTTTTCAATTTTGTAATTGTGTCCTCCAGAGAAACCATCCTCTTGGTAAAATCATATGAGTAGTTCTCCTTATGGATGTTTTTTTCAAAGGAGTGGACCAGAAAATCAATCTTTAAGTCACCATAACTAGTTTTGAGTTTATGAAATACCATGTCCTCCAATCTCATGTTTATGATGTCAATGCTTTTCTCAATGCATTCTTTTTATGTCTCCATCTTTTCTTTGACCTGATTCACAACCTCTATCCTAATTTTGGAAAAATGTTCCATAGCATATTGAGTTCCCATTTTATTCACTGGCATGATTCCCTATTTTTCAATTATATTCTCATTAAGATGGTTGATAATGTTTAACTTGGGAAGAATCTCTTCAAAGTGGAATATCTCATTTTCACATTGTTCAATTAAATCATTAATGTCACTGAGTTTGGCAGTAAGTTCTCCATACATATTTTTAACCTTCTCAAAATTATTCTTCCATATTTCAGATAAGTCTTCAATATAGATATACAAAACCTTGACCTTTTTGGTATCCTTTTCTATGCTTCCCATAACCTCTGGAGTGATAGTGGTAGTAGTCTCTTGATTTTCCCTTGATGTCCCCACTAACTGCTGCAACCATGAAGTTAAAGCTTTCACCTGGTATTTTAATTACTTTTTTCTTACCTTATCTTCATCAAATATTTGGAAAATACCCTCAAATGCTACTACTTTGTCTTTCTTAATGATTTCCCTTGTAGGTATGCCCAACTAGATTTCTTGATGTCATAATCACTGACTGTAATTGGATCTCTTGAGATCCCTGGGTGAGGAGTTGCAATTTCTATAGTTTTAAACCCTTTCCTATCAATACGTGTTTGAGTTACAACTCTTTCCTTCTTTTAATCCTTTGTGGGTTTTGGGAAATCAATGTTGGTAATGTTTAAGGCTCCTCCTTGGACAACTCCTTTTCCTTTTTCTTTCACTTTAAGAAATCCTCCCAACCAGCCAGCTATGGGAACATTACAAAATTTTACTCCTGTTGGTGTGCTGTTTGCAGTCTGGTAAAAAATACCATTACTATGTATGCTTCTTGAGTATTATGACCTATTGGTGTTTCTGTATGTGGCACATCCACTCTTATTATCTACCTTTTGCTATCATATGCCTCCATTTCTGGCTGTCCTTCACTTTGGTCTAGGGTTTGAGGTTGTTTGATGTTCTCCAATTTTTTATCACTCACTAATTTCTCCTCTTAACCCTTAATTTTTGTTGGACCAATAGGTGGAATTATTTTTTCCCTCAAGCTCTCAGCAGGGGTAAAAACCACACTTGCACTTTTTGTTAAATCTTCTGTAGTAGTGGCCTTATTTCTTTTTTCTTCCTCTAAATATTTTGATGGGGAAGTAATTGCTTTCTCTGTTTGTTTTGGAGATTCTTTGTCAAGGCTTGGAGTTTCAATTTTCTCTTTGTTCTTTATGAAACTTTCCAAAAGTGTCTTTGTAGTAGACACCTCCTTCTGGGATTTTCCCTCACCCTTATTCTAGTTTGTAGGTTCTTCTTCTTGTTGATCTATTGATTGGGGTTGGGAAATTAAACTTTGATCTTTTCTTTCATCATTAACCTTTCTACTTACTACAACACTACCCTCGACATGGGTACTTGTATCTTTCACAACTTCAGTTGTGCTTTTCTATGAGGCTAGTTTAGTTTGAAATTCTTCACTTTCTTGTGTTTTCTCTACACTTTTAGATGGTTGACTTGTAATGAGAGTGACATCTGAGGTAGATGCTTGATCCATAGATTCTTGAATAATTTCCTTTCCCTTCACAGGAGGGGCTATATTTTCAATTTGGGTATTTTTGGGTTGGGCCCCCATTTCAATGTTTGAATGTTGACCAATATCTGACATCTAAATATAATTAAAAGATAGAATTACACCTTATTTTGTATGAAAATCACTTATGAAATCCTCAATCTCAAATTATGGACTATCCCTAAGTTCCTCCACACTAATTATTTCAATATTATTTTGTGGTTTCCTTTGTGGCAACTCTTTCTTGATGTCATCTTTCATACCAAGCTGCACTATAACTAGCTCTTTTTGTATTTAAATTGTTACAACACCACCTGATTGGATAGATATTTTGGCACCTTGAATCAACCCTCAACTATTCCAGTTCAAAATGTAGATAGAGCTATAATAGGTGTTGGTTTTAAAAGATCATAATGAATACCTTTGGGATCTTATGATGGCATGGTTTGATGGGCTAATTCAGTAACACTGTTTTTTTTAGTTTTAGTGAAGATAGGAGGGTCAATTACCTCGAGAGCCATCTTCTTATGATTCCTTGAATTATGCTCACCTTCTCTATCTTAAATAACAACATCCCTCACCAAAGGAAATATAATATTGGGCCTTTTTAATTCCCTTTCAAAGTGTTTGAGTTCCGAACCCTCTCTTTATTTAGCATTCTAAACTATAAGAGATGGATCAAAATTAGGAAAATATCCCCTCATCTTCTTGGATGTGCTTGATGTTTCTCTTATTGTAACTATAGGCTTCCTTGGCTTGGTTACACTAGTTCCTTTTTATTGTAATGGCACTGTTGTAGTGATAGGGGCATATTGCATTGCCCATAAAATAATATCTTCTACCTTTTGAACTAAAGTAGTCTTTGATGTTTCAATTTTACTCTTTGCAGTAGTCCATTCATCAATTGTTTTTATAGTGGGTTTTTTGCTGGGAAATTGAGGGGATTGACCATTCAAAGGGTCCATAGTATCATATCTCTCTCTCAAAGGAGGGAGGTCCTCCTTCAAATCATTCAGGTCCCTAAAATCCCTCAATACTATTGTATTTTTTAAGGACAAATCAATATCCTTTCCAACTAACTAGGTTAAATTTATTCACATGACATCAACAATTATTTGGTGGGGATTATCTGATTCCTTTTGTTCCAATCGATAGGAGTAATTGATTTTTTATTCTGAATTTTGTTCAAGATAAAATTGTCTTACCACATTTGGGTCATCCTTTATTCCTTGGGGAATCACAATAATTTTCAAGTCAATTATTTACCTTAAGGTCATCTTGGAGAAATCCCTTTTCCGTACCTCTTCTTCATCAACACAGTTCATCCAATATTCCTCGAAATGAGGCTCATGATCACCACAAGTAACAACCCATCGAATATAAAAGTTAGGCCTTGAAGTAAACTTATGCATTTGGGATTTATCCATTTCTTTATCCATCATCCTAGCTTTTTACACTATTTGACAAGAATATCTCCTAAGTTGGAGAGGAAATTTTATATTGGTTTTATACCTTCTTGATAATTTACTATGCACAAGGACAATCTACCTTGAAATTTCCATTAGAACGTACTTATCATAAACATATCTTGGTAATTTATAAATCCTCCCTTCAAATCCACTCACTCTAAGCTATGTAAAAAAAATTTATTTGATAAAAAGATGACCATGTCCAAAATCATAGCCCTTGCCTTAGCATCTAGTCTATATTGCTCACATTCAGGCTTGAAAAGACATGTAATTGGGGCAATGAAGGCATCAATTACTTGTCAGACATTCCAATTCCAATGTATAACCTTAATTGTGTGTATACATCATAAACTCTATGGGTTTCAAAGCTCAATTTTAGTGGAATACTTGAAAATGACTTAAAGCATGCAATATTGTAAATGAAATAAGACATCATTGAGAACTTGATGTAAATTTTATTAACTTCTCTAATATTTATTGCAATTGTCATCAACTGGGCATGAATTGAAGGTGCTATAAGACTTCCCCAATAGAAAATTCCTTTCTTTTCCAAAATACCCCAAATAAAAGGGCACATCCATTCCTACAAGTGTTTGGACCCCTCTAACCCATCCATTCTGTTTAACAAAACAATAATATCTTCAACCTTCTTGATGAACAGGGCTCAAGTTAATTTCTTAGGAAGCCTCTTAACAGATGATTTTCTCTCCTTTATCCATTGGGAATTCAATACCTTGGCATAATCATCATATTTTTCATTATAATTTTTCTATGCACTTTTAACAGTTGTAACTACTAGTGTATTTACTTGTGGTAACCCCAATATGGTATTAAAAAAACCAGGTGTTAATTAATGACCCTTTCATCACTTCCATCTAATACTTCCATTTTCTCGGGGTCTAAATTTTCACCGCATAACCAGAATAATTCAGGACCATGGATTGAAGGTGGGAAAGTAGCTGCCAAAGTAATATGGCTAGCACCGATTGTTGCCATCCATTGGATTCTATTCTAGGAATGAAGTATTCTCAATAAATCCCCCAAATCCATGTCTAATAAATTTATATCCATTACATTATCTAGGTCACTGGTGATACTAGAAGAAACTTGAAAACATGAATCCAAACTCTTCATTTTGCTACTTTAAACTTGTTTCCCCTAATTGATTCAGAATTCACAAATTAATTGACACTTGAGTACGAGGATGCATCATGACTTACCAATTTTTTCTACATACTCTGTGAATTATGCTTTCTGCAATCGTGTTTCAAACTCTTTTAGCTCAATTCCACCATTTTGCAGTCGATTTTCCTTCTTTTCTTAACAAATTCTTGTGGCTACGGCATCTAAATATTCACATACAATGGTAACAATTCGAAATTTTTTATTTGTTTTTTAAATATGCCTTGATTTGTGCAAAAAACACATTAATGGTGGTAGCCATAAATGTGCCACATCTCAACCATCCAATCTACTTCTTTTTTTTGAATATGGACCATCCACGTGGCTTGATTTGGGGTTTTGTGGGATCAAGGAGTCTTTTTGCATTTTTACATTACTTTTCAAATGAGTGCAAATTTGTAGATTTGACCCAAAACCCCACCTCTTGCCTTTTTTTTAGAACACGGCATGTGTCCCTATCGGGCCTCAGAGGTTTCTTTACATTTTGCACTCCATCAACTTATTAATGTAAAGGTGTATTATAAACCTGATTCCCCGTTCCAATCCCATTTTGACATGTATTCCTTTCAAGAGTGGGGTCAACTTTTCCTTTTGCATTATTTGACCCAAATATTTGTGGGAATATTCGTCAGGCTTCAGATATTGTTTTTTAATTTGCAATTACAATGAAAATCATGTAATTTTGTAAATAAAGACCGCTATAGTGCAATAATTGGAGTTACGCCTCGTGTTTTCGATTGTTGGAGGAAAATATGCAATATGCACTAGAGATCACAAAATGATATACGAAATGGGATTTTCTTGGTTTAATATGATAAATCGATGGTTTTCTCACACGGATCACTTGAGGAAGACATGGTTATCACATTCCTCGACTGAAAAAGAGGATTTACATTGGATTCATGACTCAAACACTAGATTTTCTTGTATTCAATAGGATTTCATTCTTCAAGCATACATGTTTTTTAATTTTAACAAAATAGTCATGAAAAATGTTGAAGGCATGCTCAAGATAGAAGGTTGAGGTCAAAATGAGCACTGACAAACCTCATCATTGAAATCATCAATGTTGACATTATCATGTTGTGTAGAATTATCAAGGATTTTAAGATGAGTGGTGAATGTAGGGAAAGGAGTAGCAGTGAAATGTGGAATAGTGGTAGTGATAGAGGGATGTATGGTAGGAGAAATAAGATCAATGGTATGTGTAGGGATGGAAGGAGTGAACGTGGAGGTAGAAGAATAAGTAATGAGAGTGCTAGATTCACTGAAATCGTATGTATTGATATAATGGTATGGAATTGGAATAAGTGGGGGCATAGGAAGGAAGTGATTGGGTCTATTTAACATAAATTGAATGGGTAGGGATTAGTGGAAATGGTATGCTCATATCCATCATGTAATAATTTAATGCACTGATGAACTATAGAAGGAACATCAGGCATAGCGTGGATCCATGGTTGAACGAGTAAAAAACTGATCTAAAATGATGTATTAATGGTATAAAACAAAGTAGGAAGATTTTTGGGCCCAAATTGTAAAGGTAAGATGATGGTGCCAAAACATGTTCGAGTAGAGGATATGGTGATCTGACTATGAGGAATTTTCAGCTGCATGATTAATGAGAGGGAATATATATTTATAGTAGAGCCATTGTTAATTAATATGCACTTGATATAATGGAAACCAATATTATCTATTATAAGAAAAGGTGATATAGAATCACCAACGATAGTAGGAGGGATGTCTTCATTACTGAATGATATGCCATGTGGTACATTTTTTAGGGAGTGAATAAGATCGGTGAAGGAAATAGGGGAATTGTCACTTACAATGTGAATGCAATGTAAGGTATCCTCTAATATGCGATGAAAATATGATACATTGCATAAAAGATCATAAAGAGATATTTTTTCCTGTGTATTATTTAGTTTCTCAATAATATCATAACTTTTAAAGGTGTCGGTAGGAACTATAGAGGTAATAGGTGGTGGAATAGAGTCAGGTGGAGTCATGGGGGGAGTCATAGGTCACCATATTAATAGTTGGGTTGGTCATTGGAGGGTTGAAGTGGGGAGGGTCTTTGGTATAGGCTTACATAAAATTAGTAGTAATGACAACTATGCTAGAAACCCTTGGGGGTGCATAGGATGGATAAGAGGATTGGTTCATAAATTCAGAGCAAGGAGAGAGGATCAAATGCATATTTAGAAGGTAGGGTTTAGTCGATCGGGTTCATTAATGATTTAATATAAATTGAATTAAACATTAATTTAAGAGTAAATTACTGTAACTAATGATATACAAATGATAATATATAGTAATGCATAAACATTAAACATTCAATGATGTAAAACCCTAAGCAAGTGAGAGGGGAAGATGAATTATTTGATTTCCATTAAATATGGAGATGATATAGACTAAGTAACTACTAGAACAAACTAGAAATAACATCAAAAAATCTTGATGAGGGTTTCAAACCCTAGAAATGTCACACATGGAAGTTCCCACAGGAGGAAAAGAACACTTGGGTGCTAGTTACTGGAATGGGTGATTGTGTCCGCTCATATGCTTAGGTTTTGATCTTTTCTAGGTTGGAGGAGATTTTCTGTTGATATCTCTTTTTCACTCTGATTTTTCTCCAATGTCATTGGTTGTACCTATAACCTGTAAAATAGATGTATACCTGTACATGTCCATAAACAATATCAAATATAAGAAAAAAATATGTAGAATGTGGAGTCAGATTGATAGATAGTCACTCGAAGAGCTAACTTACAACCGAGCACTACACTACATCTCCTAATCCATATAGTTCTTCATGCTTATGTTTGAAATGATTCCCTAGGATGCCTTTGTGCAAGTTACACAATGATATCATGATATATCCTAAATTCTCCAAGTATGTGAAATGTGTCTAATGGAATAAAATGAAATCCCATCCTATGATGTGTATGTAGAATAATGCAACACTTATCCCTTGTATGTATGTGCTATATGTATGATTTTGTAATGCTCTTATGCCTTTGATGGAAGATTAGGTGTGATAGATAATGCATATAGTGCTTGGTCCTTTATTTGAAAGAAATTAATAAGTATATTTATGATTCTCTTGTTTGAATTTTGTAATTGACATCTGAAAGGATGACCCAAAGTTTTAAAAGGTGACCAAGAAGTAAAAGAGACCAAAAAGAGTAAGAAGAAGATAAAGAAGGTCAGGAGTGCCTATGAGGGATAGGAATGCCTAGGTAGTTCTGTCCTAACTGGACATCAATGTTTGAGGCCATAAAAGATAAATCAGTAAAGTTTTCACAAATTTATAAGATATGTAAGGCCAATAAAAGGGAAAGAGTTAAAGCAAAAGGCCCAAAATATGTTTTCAACCACTAGTTTTCTTGCTTTGGAATCATGTATATTAAGACCTTGAAATGTACCAAAGTGTATAGATTTTATGTCTACAACTTGCACATCTAGATGAGCATGGTAAATAAAAATCTACTTATTACATGAGTCTAATGCTCCATGATTATGAGACCCATTACAATGAAGCCAAAAATTTATGTTGCACTTTATATTTTGCAACCTCTAAGATTCATCATTATCTTCCCAATCATAAAACTTTCATTGCCATTAATGCCAATCCTCTCAAAACTATGCATTCCAAACCTTATCATATCGATCGTATCACTCAATGGCTCATGTTCATGACAAAATTTGATCTAGATTTCCTTCCCCATAAATCTATCAAGGGGCAGGTTATTGCCGATCAGCTCGCCGAAACCCCTCTTCCTAATAATAAACTCTCTAGCAAACATTTCCCTGACGAATCCATTAATACCTTTGATCGTGAACATGATCTTCTTCTTAAAATGACCCTCTTCTTCGATGGCTCTAAATGTCAACAAAGGGGAGGGGTTGGTATAATCATCATACCTCCCTGGGGGACTCCCATCCCTTTATCCTTCAAATTGAATTTTGAATGTACTAATAATATGGCAGAGTATGAAGCCTTAATCATGGGTCTCGAAACCATCGTGCTTCTCGGCGTTAGAACCTTAGACATCTATGGAGACTCTCAACTCATCATCAATCAAATCGGCGGAATTTATCAATGTAAAAATGAAATACTACAAAAATATAAAGCCATTGTCGACTTCCTCTATTGTAAGCATTCGATAGTTATACTATCCAAACAATTCCCCGTTCATCTAATAAATTCACAAACACCATGGCTACTCTCACCTCGTTCATACCATGGTCAACTGACGATTCTAAACTCTTCGCCGTCATACACAAGCTCAAACAACCCTACTATAACAAAGAACTCCCTTCTGTTAATCACGCTGAAAGTAGTCAGCTAGATATCTAGTATACACAAATATATGACTATCTTTCTCAATCTAAACTCACTTCTGACTTATCTAAAAATGCTCGGAGGTCCTTTATCCAACGCAGTTACCCGCTACATTATTTTAGGTGGCATCCTCTATAGAAGAGGATTTGATGGCCTCCTCCTTAGATGTCTTAAATCTCATGAATCTATCAAAGCTATCCAAGAAGTCCATGAGAACATATGTGTTAGAAAATTTAGCATATTATCCATTACTAAACGCATTTTGCAAATGGGCTACTATTGGCCTACTCCTCAATCATGATTGTTGTCAATACGTTTAGAAGTGCATCAAGTGTTAGCAACATTCTAATCTTACACATGTCCCTAGTCAAACTCTACAAACCACTCAGGATCTGTGGCCTTTTTTGTACAGTGGGGGCTCAATCTTATAGGCCTTATCAACCCACGCTCATCACAATGCATCATCATTATATCATTATTGTTACCGAATATTTTACTAAATGGGTGGAAGCTATTCCCCTCGATCTCCACTAAAGCAAACAAAATCGTCGATTTCATCTATCAACATATCATATGTCGCTTTGGCATCCCTCACAAGCTTATCACAGATAATGGAAAGTCTTTTAAAAACAAAAACGTTAAGAAATTATGCGACACTTTCAACATCAAACTAAGTTTTTCATCCCCTTACTATCCCAAGCAAATGGTCAAGTAGAAGCTTCTAACAAAACACTCAATAAAATCCTCATAAAAACCATCGATCAAGCAGGCAAGGAATTGAGCATCTCCAGATTTTGTTTGCTCTCTGGGCTTATCAAACTAGCATCCACACTCCTATAGGTGTTATGCCCTTCTCTTTAGTCTACGGCTTCGAGGCGGTTCTACCCCTTGAAGTTCAAATTCCATCTCTCCACATATCCCTCAAAGATTTTATATCTGATGAGGATTATCAACAAGAACGCTTAGCACAACTTGAATTATCAGATTAAGCGATCGTTTACCATTCCTTTCAAACATCAACATGTCTATCAAAGAGCGCAGTAAACGAGTATATAATAAGCACATCAAAGAACGTGAGTTCAACATTGGTGATCTTGTCCTTAAAGAGAATCAAAATGTCACTACTCTGGAAAGGAGTAAACGTGGAACGTTTGCCCATAGCTGGATCGATCCATATGTCATCACTCACAAATATGGGTTGGGAGTCCATTGTCTAGTCTCCCTTGATGGTAAACCTAAAAAGGAGCCTCTAAATGCCTTGCACTTGCGGCCTTTCTGTTGTTAACAAGTCTATTTATCATTATTTTAGTCACATCAAAGATCCCATCACACCACCGACCTATCATTCGTTATCGTAATGATTTGGAAATTGTTGTCTACCATCGGCATCCTATATCTTTGACCTTAAATATGAGCACTACGAGTTTGTTCATCGCATTTTCCATATGGACACGTTCCTCCTAAGTAGGAATGCCACAAATCATTACTCTTGTCTACCCTTCATCTACTAATTGAAAACATGCCAAGGAACACATGTGTAGTTTGTACACATCTTTTACCCTCCTCAAATGGTTCTACTAGGTCTATCCTCAGCTTAAATGAAAGTCAAAAATATCCATATGGGTGCATATTATCAAAAATATAGACTAATCCCTTGAAGGACAACTATTGAATCATATTATCAAAAATAAAGACTAATCCCTCGAAGGAGAGTTGTTAAGCAAAATATAGACCGATCCCACGAAGGACATACTATCTACAAATCAAATCAAATTCGAAGACCACTCCCTCGAAAGGATGGCTACCCATATCGTTTTAAAAAGGCTTTTCGCATCAATACAGCCTACGTATCAAAATCAAAATATCAAAAGAATCACTAGGAAAGCTTCCAGCATCGATCATATTTCCCATCAAATAAAACTTCCCGCATCGATTAGTTTGCGCAAACAAAGCATAGTTGGGGCATAAGCCTATAAGCCATCAAAGGAGAACCTACCCCCCCATACAAACTATATGTTGACCCCTCCCATGTTGTAAGAAGGTACATAAGCACATTTCCATCTACATCCATGATCTTACATGTGACTAATTATTGTAAGTTACGTGTTACCATTTTCTATATGACCTCAAATGCATAATCATGACATGTTTAATTTACCATCAGATCACATATGTATCAAATCCAGTCCAAAAGCAAAATGTTTCACATTCATTCTTAACCATGATTTAAAAGAATTTTGAAACATACATCAAGAGCACTCACATCAAATCGTCATATCAACTTCGTTATCTAAACATCATGTTAACATCACATATATCTACATATCAATGTCCATAATACATCTAAATTATCTCAAACATCCCATCACAATCATTCATCTATACACATCAACCATAATATTACAAATCAACACATGAGTCAAATGAAAAAATCATATATACATATATATATATATTGAATCGTCAAAAGGCTCTAAATAGCCTCATACATCTCTACATCTCCATCAAATAAGGCTTCAGGTGAGCCTCATACATCATAATCTATATATCAACCTACAAAACTACTCAATAAACTGAATGTTCGTCAAATGAATACTCCCATTGCTCCCCGTAGCGCCACCGGCAC
This sequence comes from Taxus chinensis, assembly GCA_019776745.2. NCBI lineage: Eukaryota > Viridiplantae > Streptophyta > Pinopsida > Cupressales > Taxaceae > Taxus > Taxus chinensis. The sequence goes on along the minus strand of CM034153.1, from coordinate 511,131,857 downwards.
CTCTATCTGGTCCTCTACTAGGACCTCCTTCTAGCCCCTGTGGTGGTTGTCCCACACTTGCAGCACTACTTGAAGGTGTCGCCTACCTCCGTTTTAAGTATACCGCATAACGAAGCTCATCTGGCAACCTCTGTCGCACTATCTCCCCATAATATCTCAGCTCCTTGCACAACTGGTAGTTATCCATGCTCACACCACTTGGTGGCCCCATCTGGCCACTCGCCTGAGCCTGAAGCTCAGCACCTGATACTGAGGTACCCGTCACACCGAAGGCCTTTTGAAAGGCCTCCCTATCCCGTTGGTAACGATCTATATCAATAGTAGCCTATGTCAACTCTGCCTGTATAGCGGCAAGCTGCTAACTCAACCCATCGCGCTCTCCAACCACAGTGTCCCTCTCAACTATCAAAGTGGACCACTCAGCCATCAATACGGCGTTCTCGACCTCTAAGCACTCCACAATGACCTTCAATGCCGCCACCCTATCCTCCTCTCCACCCACGCCCTCACCAACACCCTCCTAAGGTGCCACATCCACACAGGCTCGCACCCGCCTCTCAACCCTAACAAGTTGAACCTGCCACCACATAGTGTATATCTCGGTAACCCCGACATCATCCACTCTTGTGGCTACACCGTGATCATCCAGTCTCGCACTCACACCCTCCTCATCTGGCATAGGACGAAGCTCTGTAACTGTTGGAAGTGGTGTGTCCATATCATCGTCATCTCGACTATAGGCAATAGCTGCCTCAGGTACATCCTGTATCAATCCAAATTTCCGCCTAACGCGACCAAATTTGATAAGCTCCCACTATCCCAGTCGTCGGCCTTGTACCTATGTCTCCTATTAGGTGGCTATGAGATCACCCTCCTTGCCCTACCATACTGGGAATCCGATGTATGGCCTCCATATAACATCCCCATCATGTAATCCTATCAGGAGCTGCCTATAGTGCTCCTCACCTCTCATCGGCCCTGCCACCCCTATCTGATCTCCACCTCATGCATCCAGCAATCTCCTCAAGAAGTACCAAACTACCCCATGGTAGTCCCCACGACCGAGCCACCGCAATGTGCTCGTAGGCCCAACACTGTAATAGAAACCCTACAACAATGCCAAACCTCGTGACAATCCTCCATGTCCACATCTCTCTATAAGTTTGCGCCAGCAGTGCAAGAGTCCATGCTAATACGGTCTTGTGCTCCATCATATCTGCCAACACTCATGTCAGCATCCAAGAAAACCAACCTCCAGCAAAGTCAGGCAAAGCATAGCAGTTGATGCCTATCATCATCAAGGTCATAAGTGCTCGACCCTCTACCTCTGGGCTATATAGTGCCCCATATGAGAATCCACTTAATGGAAAGGTCGCCTCCTCTGCCTCGTCACAATATAATCTCCGCATCACCTAAGGCCTCTCCGTCTCATCTGTCAAATATATCTCCTCTCCCTGTACAGGCAAACTCAAAATCCTGTGAACGTCCTCCAGTGTGACGGTCATCTCTCTTGTCGGTAGCCAAAAGGTCTATGTCACATGATCCCACCTCTGTAGTAGAGCAAGTAATAACCCCCACTATCTGTGGATACGTCTATAATGGCGCATCCCTCCTTGGCCAACATCCTGCAAATGAGCCCAGTCATCATCTAACATAGATGCTCGTACATGGTCCAAAATAATCGGGATCTTGTCCCATATCATCAATTTATCTCTCGCCTACATCCACCAAGACATAAAAAATTCATTAGAATACCATTCATTGAAAATTTTATCAATTTAGCACATTTAATTAATTCACAACATAAAAACACCTAGTCGTCAACGATTCCTGTTATCAAACCAAAATTTCCTAAAATAAGTGAAAATATCAAAAATATAAAAAAAATCAACAAAAGCACACAAAAAAATGCAAAGAATTAGCCTAACTCTCATAGCGTTGGCCTCCTTTGCCTCTTGGCTCCCTCCAGTAGCTTCTATTTTTGTCTTTTATCGCTAAAAACTCAAAAGCCAAAGCTTTTTTTCTCAAATGTGTGCGGTAACAATGAGTTACCATGGTAACTTTCCGCCCATTTATAGGGCCCCTTTTTTTTTGCGCCGCAATCGTCGACGATTCACTCCAAATCGCTTATGATTACCTCCAATTCATTTTTCCTCCATGCTTAATGATCTAAGTTGTTTCAACTTACAATGAGACCACCATCCTTATTTTTCAAATACAATTTACTACCTTTGACCTATTTCATGGTCCCACAGGCTATATGAGGTTCTCATTGGATCCTCTGTTGTAGTTAACTTGCCTAAAAAAATTATCCATAGGGTTGCCCCCTAAGGCCATGTTATCCATGTCGTTTGTTTTCAAGACTCCTACATCATTTATTTCAATGCATTCATTTGATGCATGGTCCTTTTCGAATTCTTACTTAGGACATTAAACATCTTTTTTATCCACGTCGGCTTTTTTCAAACTGTCAACGCACTTCATCCGTTAACAATTTGAGGGGGAATCACTATCCTCCCATATACAACTGGGGCATCTAGCGCTAGTTTTTGTCTCACAGACCGTGCCTACACCTGCTCGTCAAAACAGGGCAAATGTAGACACCCCGTTTATGACACCCCTTAATGTTGCACCCTTTGGTGGCCTATCCTCCTTTATGAACCTTTTAATTTAATATATAATTAATCCCTATCCTAAGTTTTAAATTTGTTATTATTTCCTATCCCCTGTTATTCCTTAGTTCATCCCTGTAAAATCCTCCATAACCACTTACTCCATCCTATCCCAAAATCCTAAATTGGCTAAGTAGTTTCATCCCCCTATCCTCGAAGACACGTCCCATAGCTTATCTCGCATGAGTTATCCCATATCAACCCCATTTGGAGGTGGTTGAAACCTCTTCCATGAAGGTTGCTCAAAATTTGCCGAATCGCTAGCGACCTTATAAATACAGCCCATCCCCTATGGTTTGGCAAGATTGATCAGTTGCATTGAAGTTGTCTTAGTGAGGTTTGAAACAACGTCCACACGACCTTCCTCGTTACACCTTGACAACCAAAGAAGCTATACACTATGCATGCAAGCACATCAACAATTATCAAGCTTATTTCTCCTCTCTTCGTTTGATTATCTCATCAAGGTATTTATCTGTTTAATATTCTTTGTTGTTTTATCGTTCTTTATCCGTTATCTTACTCAAAACAATCAATTTACCATTTGTGGATTAAATGTATAAAATCATCTACCTATTTAGATTATACAGCAATCGCCAACGATTCCCCTAATCGCCGACGATTCCTACTTTTTTTTATATCTTCCTCGCATCTTTGAATTTCTTTGCTACTAATCTTCTTTGCCAAGCATGGCCATTGTGTAGATGTGTCTACCTGGAACTCCCCATCCCATAGTTACAGTCTTTGATCTACCGATGGTCCCACATCCGTTCCATTGGGAACAATATAGCATTGCACACGAGCTCAACATATGTACGATCGTGTTCACACCAAACCTTAACAACATAGAAGATCAGCTTGAAATCATCAGGGAAGAAGTTGACGTTGATGATAGAAGAAGGAAACGCTCTCTTGGACGCAGTCAACAGAGTTGTTGCATCAGCTTTGGCCGCCTTCTACTTTGGACATGAAGTTCCTCCTCTTCCTCCTAGAAATTAGTCTTGGTCATTAATTTCTTTGTTCCCATCATATTGTTTTCTGGTGATAAAACATTGAAAGATATTACATGCTTTTGTATCTATTTACTTATCAAAATCTTAATTGATACTTGAGCTGATACCCACGCAAGAAAGTCCATTGACTCCTGGGACTGGCCTTTGCCAGGCAGCTCACTATTTATCCATCTAGTATATATTTGTTTAGTGTCTTTGATTTATAGGATTTGGATCCCCATTGGAGTTTGGAGTGCCCGTATGTGGAACAAAGTTCATCACATCAACCATCCTTTACAGGTTTCCTTAAACCCTGTCTTGAACGAGGTATAGTGTTTTTTATTTCATTAATTTAATTTTAAATTAGATTACACTATTACAGATTGTTCCCTTAAGAGTCACAACAAACCTATAAGAAAGTTTTGCATCATTAGGCAATGGCCTAGTTAAGAAGAAGATAATGTGAAACAATCAATAAAAGTGTAATAACCCATGTGTCAAAAGTGCTATGTTTAATGTGGGTATGTCTACTATTGGACATGTGGCTCTAATGGAGTATCAATTCCCATATGTATAGAAAATGCATATGGTTTTGGGAGAATTTAATTATTGGGGATATCCAAATTAAAAACGTAGTGTCAAGATGTATGATACCTACCAACCAGAATGACATATTTAACCATGGATTCCAACAAATAAAAAAATGTGGTTGTAACACAATAGGGAATTTGGTGGTTTCCTTAATGGGTCACACATATGGGTCTACCATCCAGCCATTATTTAAAATTCATAGAAAGAAGACTCATGTTACAAATAAAATTATATAACATGTATAGGTTTTTGTTTAGTGTTTATCATCATGGAAGTGAAAGGTTGTGCTAAATTTGTATTATTTATATTGTTGTCCTTAATAGTGCAACTATGGGTGTGATATTGCAAAAAATGTTCATGTTATTTTTTGACCTACTTTTGATCTTGTAGTAACCATAACATGATTATTCTCAATATTGTTGTTAATAAGTGGATATGTCTTACAATTTTTTGTTGTTGTGGGGATAAATCATATAAATAGATCATGAAAAATTATTTAGAATAGTTGTAGTACTCACCAGGTTTAATAGGAGTAAGGTGAATTTTAGCTAACATGTTATCTATATCACCAGTAATGTATTCTTCATCATTAGAGTCCTTGTTTCTATATAATTCTGTATCTAGATTAGTAATAGGAGGTGGATTCTATAGTTCAAACATATTATCATTAAATACAGTATTGAGTTTAGGATCTTATTGTTATTTGGGAACTTCAAGCATTTGAATGATGTAGAAGGTTGTACAATGGGTTAAGACACACTAGTTTGCAGGATAGAGTGATTATGAAATTCTACCAGTTGGTAATATTTGTAAGAGTCATTTTCTATAGGGCATGAATATTTATATCCATTGTGCGTATATATGAAACATCATCTTGAGGTGGATGGTACTTACCCCATGACATAAATTCATGGATGTCTCTATAGGATATTATAATTTAAATTTAGATGGCATGACATGGAATTATGTGGCTATAGTCTTAGAAGATAAAGTAATGGGAAAGGTAATGGTACCAACTATTGGATGAGAAAAATTGTTTAACCCTTTGATTTGCATGTTAAAATTTTCAAGAGATTGTGCATTTAAACACATTATAGTTAATTAATATTTATTACATATATTTAATCCCGATTTGTTATCAATAACAGTGTATTTAACCCTTTTTCTAAAGACTTGAAGCTAGATATATATAGGAAACTTATAGTTTACAATTTGTTGTGGTGGGAAATATTATTTTAAAAATAAATGTGGTGATCATTATCCTTGAAAGTTCATCATATATGTTTTTATATAAAAGAAAAAATATTTGGTTTTTAAGGGACCAAAAAACCCTAAACAAAAAGAGAATCCAGGAAAAAGGACAACCCCAAAACAAAACGGTCTAAGTCAAACATACTTAACTAGGAGGACACCCCAGAGAAAATCACAACCCACACATGGTCTATAAAACCAATTATATATGTGAAAATCCATGGAACCAAGATATAACTAACAAAACCCCTAGACAGAAGTGAATCCAAAGTATCAATATCACTTTTATTTTCTATAGGAGGCCTTGCTTCTATTCCTAATGCTTGGTCCTATGTCCTCATCTCCTCCTTGATCATATTCCAAGGATATGACAAAAATTTTACTAAAAAAGTCAGCAGGAATATTACCTTCAACTTTAATGTGCTCTTCATCCTCAGAACTAATCATCTCAAGTCACATATTTTTCTTAACAACAATAGGCTCATTCTTTGAAAGTTGATCCTAGAAAATGGAGATTTTCTACTCCTACATAACCATTTTAGCATTAATCCCACCAATTCTCTTGTTTTGCACATTGATTTTTCTTTAGCACTCCATAATATCTTGGACAAGGTTCTTATTGACTAGGAAAATCATGTCAGAAGTGGTATTAACCCTCAAAACCTTAGCTTCCCAATTCACCATATACCTATCCATCTCCTTGCTAGAAGAGATAACCCTTAAATCTTTATCTCCTTGTTTAAGGTTACAGAGAATGTTCCCATCCAAGCCATCATTTTTATCTTGAGACCCACCCTTTTTTTAATGTGGGTTAATCTATCAGCTAGGGTTTCTTCATTCGATTCCACAACCATTTGGGTAGGTGGTTGGGATAGAACCATAGGCTTCCCATTCTGGTATAGTAGAAAAATAAAACCATGGTAAAGCGGGGTGTCCACTCTCTAATTTTGAAAATATATGATGGAAGTAGTAAGAGATCTCAGAAGAAAGAAGGATAGGCTCATATCCTAGTTCCTACAAAGATAATTAAAGATGGAAAGATGATAGGAAAAAATATTTCTAAATCTACCTTCTAAAGTAAGGTATTTCATAACCATACACACATCATGCCAACCTTAAAAATATCAAGAATGGTTGAAAAGACCTTGAAAGAAAAAATGCACTCTAGGAAAAGGTAATTGGATGTTTCTTCTTGATTTTTATATAGACTACATCTGTTAATGAGTATTATACCTTCCTAAGTTTTTCCACTATCAAATTTTCTACTGGACCACTTCCTAAAAGAAAAAAATTGATTTTAGGAATTAATTTTTTATTCCAAATTTTCAGCCAATATCCATTAGGCTCAATATGCTCAAAATTCAAAAGATATCTAGAATTAAATTCATAGTCCCCAGAATCCATACCATGCCAAATCAGCTCATCATGAAATTGTCTATGAGGAATGAGACTTTCCTTTAATTCCTTGTTTAATATTTCAAAAGGAAGTCATGACCTGTATAATTCAGAAGGGGGTTGTATGTAACCACCTCCTCTTAGTTGACCAATAATCACACACCAAATCACCATATTCATACGTGTAGTTATTCTTGATGTTCCACCATGGCTCTTCCATCCTTAAAGGTTTATTTTTGATCCATGGATCATCCTAAAATTTGTTTTTTGTACCATTCCTAAGATTTTGTTTTGTTCCCTTAAACAACATATTCATAGCTTGACTAAGATTATTCCAAAAAATTGATCCTTTTGGGAGCTCCTACTCCAAGAAGAAACCCATAGTACCGCCAACATTTTGGAAGTAATTCCATTTTAAAATATCAATCCAGACACCCTATACCTTTTGCATTATCCATCCATTCTTGGCTATAAGATCCTGATTCATTATCTATAGATTATTCAAACTAAGACCCCCCAATATTTTGGTCTGGTAACCTTTTCCCAAGCTATCAGCGGAATCCTAGTCTTAACCTCCGATCCAAAACATAAGAATCTTTTTTGGTTGCTTTCAATGGCTTTCCTAAATTTTGTGGGAAGAATGAAAATAAGCATAATATTAATACCCACTCCCTGCAATGAACTTTGGAGGAGTTGAGTTTTACCTACCTGTGATAGCAGGACTCCTTTCCATGAGGCCAATTTTTTTGGAACCATTCAATTAATTTATTCAATCAAGTGTTTTCCATTTTTCAGCCACAAAGTAGTATGCCCAAATAATTATCTGGGAGATATTTAATGGTGTACTCCATAATATTGGCAAACCTAATATGTTGTTGCTCATTGACGTTGATGAAGAAGCTAATTTTTTTTATGGAAATTCACTTGTTGTCTAGAGATTTCCTCATACTGTCTAGTGATGGTTTTGAAGAAACGATCCTCCTGAATAGCTGCATGGCCTAGGAGAACCATATCATCCACAAATTTTTGTAGGTATTGATTGTCCACACTATTAACCACCTCAAAACCTCCAAATCTTATTTCATATTTGGATTTTGAACACAATATGCTTAAGGAATCAACCACAATGATATAAAGGAAATAGGAAATAGGATTCCCTTTCCTTAGAACCCTTTCCACTTTAAATAAACCTTGAGAATTTCCATTTATAATGAAAAAAAACATGGAAGAAGAGGTGCAAACATGAATCATATTGATAAAATGAGGATCAAATCCAAGTTTATGCATGAGCGGGCTCATGAAATTCAATGAAAATCAATCATAGGATTTTTGCATGTCTAATTTGATGAGCATCACCTCACGATTGTATTTTTCAACTAAATGAATAGTTTCATGGATAGAGATAATGTTGTCTAAGATTTTCCTACCCAAAAAAAATCACCTTGATTGGGAGAAAGAAATTTACTAAGAACCTCCCTCATTCTGAAGGCCAATATTTTAGATATAATTTTATATAAAGAGTTGCATAGATTGATAGGATTGAAATCTCCTAGATCCTTGGCTCCTAGTTTTTTAGGAATGAGGGTAATGAAAGTATGATTAACTTGTTTGAGAAGACTTTCTGATCTGAGAAAATATTGAACTGTAGTAACCATCTCTTTCTTCACAATGTCCCAATAAATTTGGAAGAAAAAGGCAAGAAAGCCATTAGACCCAGGGGTTTTATCCCCTTTTATTTTTTAAATAATAACCTTTATCTCCTCCTCAGAAGGAATTGCAGTAAGATATTTATTATCCTTTATACTGATGGCAGGAAGAAAAATATTAAGAGTATCTAAAAGAGATTCCCGAGAGGATTGTTGACCCTTAACAAACATATTTAAAAAAAAAGGAAATAATAGTGTTCAAGATGTCATCTTCCTCCATAGCCATAGTTCCATCTTGTTTCATTATTTCTTGTATATGCCCTTTGTTTTCCCTAATCATAGATGAGATATGGAAATAACTTAATATTCATGTCTCCCTCCTTAAGCCAGTTAACTTGGGATTTTTATTTATAATGAATTTCTTCCTTACGGAGGATAGTTTGAAATTCAGACAACAATACTTTTTCCTTTTGTTTATCTTTAAGTATCCAGAATACATCTTCCATTATTTCTTCAATTTCTCTCAGTTCCTCAGTTCTTTTACTCTTTTACAAGAATTTTTTTTCAAAAGTATCCTTATTCCATTTTTTGATTTTGGTCTTAAAATTTTTGAGCTTTTTTGTAACTTGGAACATGCTATTGCCTTTGATTTTGATGTTCCACCACCCCTCAATAATTTTTTCAATCTATAGGTGAGTGGTCCACATATTCTTAAATTTTAAGGGTCTAACTTTAGTTTGTACCATCTCCCCAATAATAATAAGAATCATATTATGGTCATAACCAATGCGAGCAAGAGAGGATAAAGAATATTGTTTCTCTTGAATCCATTGAAAATCAACCAAAAACCCATCGAGTCTAATTTTGATGATATCTTCACCACTTTTTCTGTTAGTCCAAGTATATTTTGGACCACTGATCTCAAGATCCAACATATCATTCTAGTTTATAAAGTTGGTCAAGTCCTCTGTACTATTAGTATAAGGGATAACACCACCTTTTTTTATAGGGAACCATGGGCATATTAATTTCACCCCTTATAACCCAATTTAAATATTTAAACAACCTTCTAAAGTAAGACATTTCCTCCCAAAGTTCACAATAGATGAAAAATATGTGGTTTTTTATTTAATTGAGATTGTGGTATGTTTGAGTGTGTGGTGTTAAATATATTTATGTTTACCAATCATTAAATTAATTCAAGAATAGAAATATGAGATTGAGTGTTCTTAAGTTGATCCAAGGGGTTATATTATTTGGTAGGAGCTATTGAAGCTCTTGAGTGTGGAGGGATGATCATGTTTGTATTAAAATAATTTCCACCATTCAGAATAGGGTTGTTCAAAGGTCTATTAGGTCATGTGGTGACCATTTCCACCTCATTTCTAGTGTTGTGGTTGACCATGCATATTGGATTAATATGAGGTGGTCTAGTAGAATGTAATGTGTGGGGCGGACAAGGGATGAAAGGTTTTCTAAGAGATTTATCCCTAAGAGTAGTGACAAGTAACATCTCAAAGTTGATTTGAGATCTATAAATAATTTTTATATAATAGTTAGTGGCCATTGTGATAGTTTCTAGATTACAAAATAATATTAGGGTTTTGAATAAACTCTAAAATAAGTATAAAATTGAATAGAGTTGAAGAAGTCTAAAACCCTGAGGGTGACACACAACATCTTATATTACATGTAATTTTAAATAAGTTGGTTTACTTATGTGAAATACTAAAATTAGGGTTTAATATAATTATAATCAATTAATTTTTATAAAGATGAAATAGGATAATAATAAAATAAACACACATATCATAAATCACGTCTAGATAAAAATGATAATTGCATATAATATAGGTGAGATGAATAAAGAAAGTAAAATTTAGGGTGAGAGAGGATTACATTGATCTCTAATTGAGATATAGAGATAATTATATGAAAGTGTGTAGGAAGGATGTGTAGAGTGTCTAGAATCCTTTGTAAAAAATAAGGAAGTGTGAATTTGAGGGCTTGAAAAAGTCACCTTTCGTAAGAAATGTCCCCAAGGTGATTTTTTCCAAGATGGATGGATTTTTCATCTATAGGGATAGGTTGGATCTTACCTTTGGCACTATGTTCTTATGTTTCTAAAGCTTCTCTTTTTGTAACTAAAATTCGATGATCAAAATTGTGAAGAAAATTGGGGATCCTTCTTCTTATTTTCTTTAAGACCTAAAATGAATTAGTTTGATTGGGTTAAGTTTTCACCACAATGCCTACATGAAAATAATATAAATATGCATAAAAACCTCATAGTTCCCAGGGTAAATTTTAGTGGTGAATGTTTGTTAATATTTGTATATTCCATTTTTTTTAAATTTACATTTGACAAAGTTTTAGGGTAGGATTTAGGACCGAGTTGCCTAAATTTTCTACGTACAAGTTAATTTAAGGGGTCAGTTCACCTAGTGTTTAAACCAATAGTTGGATATTGTAATTAAAATCTCCTTTATCTTGTGTTGGTGAGAAAATTTGTCTAGTGGAAAAAATTGTGGATTTCTTTCCAACGCTCTGGGAATATAAGTCCCTCTACTTAACCGATGTAGATGCTGTATATGTATGCATGAGAAAATGTGGATTTTTGTGGTGGTCTTTCGAGGAGGGATCCAACAGGGGCACTCCATTGACCTGTAGTAAAGCTAGAAATTTCTTGCTAGGGAAGAATTTTTCTGAAGAGAGGGAAAGGGGAGTGAGAAAAGAGGTAGGGGAACTAATGTTACAGGTAGAAAATTAGATTCCTGCACATACACTAGTTAGAAACTTCAGCACATGCATTAAAGTAAGTGGAAACAACCCTGCAAATGACAACAAGACCAAATAGAATTTGATGAACAAAAAGTATCAATAAATCCCTTAGTCAAAAAAAGCTAGAAAATCCTTCTTCTTGTATTGATGCTTAAACAAAATTTGTACATAGTGTGAGAATGGAAGAAATTTGAGAGTGGAGGAGAGTAGAAGAAAAATAGCTATCTGCTTTTCTTTCTCTAGGTATAATGCACTCTTGAGTTTACAAGATTAATTACTAATGCTCTGAAATGGGAATGGCGTTACAATTTATATAATGAGAGGTTACTTATCGTCTTCCTCATGACCTTCTATATGCCTTATTCCTAACTTTAGACTATTCATATTCCTACAAAATATTTAATTCCCTTTTATAAAATCAGGGCAACTCAATTTACATTATGTTTCTAAAGTCAATTTTAAGTGACTTAAAGGCATATCAAAAAGTGCAAACCCTAATGAAGAATTAGAACATTTGAAAGTGAGAGAAAGTTGGGGGGAAGAGGAGAGAGAAAGAGAGAGAGAATAGGAAGAGGATATGTCATTCCCGCTGACGTCCCTTGATCCTCATCGATGGAAATCTATGAATTGAGTGAAACTTTGAATCTTCAAACTCCTTGCACACTATAAAACTCTTTCCAATTAGCTTGTGAATGCTCACCAAGTTGAATGAACTAATATGGATCTTTAATTCCCTATGAAAGATTACTAGGATTCTCTTGAACAATGATGTCCCCTTGAATGATTATCCTTGTATGACCCATTGTGCCAAAACTACTCTTTGAGTGTAACTTACTATTTTTAGTAAGTGTGAATTGCAAGTTGAGATGACCATTTTGATGACCTTTCCTACAATGCTCCCTCTGTGTTTACCAAATTCTTCATATTCTCTTCAAATGGTGGCTTACTCGAAGTAATAGACCCCTACGTAGGAAGATATGCTATTTTTAGTAAGTGCGCCATAAATGTCAAATTGTGACAAAATGGGTCTTGAAATTTTGGGTTTTATTCTAGGGTTAGGTGGGGGAAGAATATTGAAAAAAAACACAACCCTCCATATCCCTAAAAAGTAGGGAATTCATCATGCAAAACCTAGTTTGAGAGAAACTAGATTTTTTGGAGATCCTTCCCTTTGAATTTTAGGTAATTTCACTTGCCAAATCTTCAGGAATTTGAAAATTTCTTCAAAGTCGGAAGAATGCTGACAAAAAACACATCCCTACATATACCTAAAAAATAGGGACTTCAGGGTGTGAAAACTAGTTCAAGGAAAACTAGATTTTTCAACGATCATTCCCTCCAATTTTCGTGCGATTTCACCCACTGAAACCTTGAGAAGTGGAGAGGTAGCTCGCTGATTTTTTCCACTACTATGTCATGGTGGCCATTAATGGATCTTGAAAATTTTATGTATGTTTTTTGTCTCCATTCACAATGAAATCAAATCTAATGTGATAGGTTTTTCATTACGGTGCTTCACGTGAAATTTCTCTTCAATCCGGTGACTGGTTTGATGGGAAATCAAGCTTTTTCCTTCATAGAGTTGGAAAGAGGATTTATTCATTGCGAGAATTCCTTTCTACAAATTAGAGGCTTTAATATGATTTTTTAATGGCCTTAAATAGAGAATAACTTAGTAACAAATGATTTGTCAATCCATGCTCTGGTTTGGAAGATTTCTTCAAATTTCAATTTCATGGCAATGGGGATTTCCACTGTTTTTCTTCTCTGTTCTTCATTTCTTCTTCTTACCTCAATGAATTATTCTTATGAGACATGTGTTCCATTATGGAGTGAAGGATAATGTGATGTAATGGAGTTGGTTCAATCTTTGGCAATGGTGGAGTGGTGGACTAGTGTTCTTTGCAGTTTTCTTCTGGTAATGGAGAAATAACAAGAAACAACGAACAATTAGAAAAAAATTCAAATTTTTGGGTTGGAATTGTGTACATTTTTTCATTTTTGATGTCCATGTCCTAAAGTACATGAGGGACATAAAATTCCACAGTGGTTAAGAGGAATGAGTAATCCAAAATCAGCTTTAAAGCACCGAGGGGCTGGAAACTCATCATATGGGTGACCAGAACACTCTCCTAGAGGGTTAGGTGCCTTTTTCCATGTTTTATGTCCCTCACCATAGGGACATGTGGGACATCAGTTTACACGGTGGTCCTAGATCTGACACATGGTGCTTGATGTAATGGCAGGGAATGGATGCTCCAAAAATGCACCCGGGGACTGAATTGTCAAGTCTGGAGGTCACATGAGGGTCCCAAAGGTTACATGAGGGTTGTGATAGATTCAAGGGGGCTGGAAGGAATTTTATGAACTTTATGTCCCTGACCTTTAGGGACACAAAATCCCACCAGGCTCCTGGAGCTGACATCTGTCCTCCCAAAATTTGGCCTAAGTCCTCAACTTGTGACAGTGATAACTTGAGCTCCCGATGGACTTTTTTGGAAAAAATGTATATGATCTTGACTGTAAATTTCATTTTGAATCAAATGGTGGGGTTATAATTTATTTATTCTTCCATTTTATCCTTGAAAAAGATGATTTTTGATTTGGTACTTCACTTATATCTGATAAAAACTTCCTACATACCTAATTCACCAAAGTGTTGTCAAAAATTGTATTTCACCATCATGTAGGGATTGGAATTATATTTCTAGTGATTTTTGTTTTACTTATAATTCCATCCATAGCTCCCAGAATCTTCTTCTGAAGCCCAGCAACTGTTTTAGTCCTGTGAACTGCCTAGGCTTGTGAACCTTATTTTTACTCAAATTCCTCCAAGTCTTTCAAAACTTCCCCAAGCCTTCCAAAAGTATTTCCATGATGAAGTAAGGTATTAAATTCACCTCCATGTTGAATTTGGAGCTTTCGTTCCGCTCCATGGGTTTAATCCAGTCCTGGGAAGGCCAGTGATAGCCCTTCCCAATACTGTCAGAAGATATCATCTTTTCAGAATTTGATAAAATTACCTAAGGGGGAATGAATGGAATTTCCTAAATCACCTAGGGGGATGATATAACATTATTTGGGAGGTCATTTAGACTAACTGGATAGATTTGGGGTATCTTGGAGTGATATAACTTGAAAAATTTGACACTGGGGTATAATTGTCGTGCTCGGAAATTTTCAATTTCCTTGTTGCACGTTTGCATGATAACAACTTGAGATTAAAATTTTCCATATTTTCCTTCATATATATATATATATATATAATAATAATTTTGTATTTAAAATTTCATATACAAATTCCTATTATCAAGTACAAATAAAATATTCCTCATAATTCCTTTGGGATTTAAAGATTGAGATTGACTGCATTAAGGTATTTTTAGTTGTTATGGTAATATGTTGCATTTGTTTTAAAAAGACAGAAATCAAAATGGCACCATCCCGTAGCACTATATATGTTACAGGATGTCAAAATGGTTTATTCTAATGACTTGTAGCATATACAAGGACATCGACTATTAGCATACATAATGCTACTAGTTGCTAGAATTGTGTATGTTACCGACTGGTAGCATTGTTATGATATCGTTATTTAGAATACAAAATTAATACAAAATATTAATGATAGGTAGCATACTAAATACTACCAACTGGTAGTGTAGACAATGCTACTAATCAGTAGAATATACATTATTTTTGAATGGTGACATAGTGTGCACTATCATATGGTAACACTGTTTACTCTGTTAGATGGTAACACAATGCTAAGTTTCAAACACTTATGTTTCACCTGCCATTTACAATTTTTTAATATTTTTCTTAAAAAAATCATCTATTTAAAAATTACACTTAGATAGGTACAATAGACTATGTGAATAATGAAAACAAGCCATTGAAATTCAAATGAAAAAGTCACATATTAAGTTATTTCAACCAATCAAAAAAATTGAGGACACAACTTGCATCCATTAAAAACATTAACACAAGTAAATAACTATCATTAATTTTTTTCAGTCTAGTTTAAATTTTTATGATCTTTGTCATAGTCAAACCTTTCTCGTGTTTGGATATAGAAACCCAAAATGATAATTGTATTCCACATGAAACAATTAACCAAAAAATATCCCCTAAAGAAACAATTAACATTTCAGTAGATGTAGATATAATTAATGATGACATGCCACAGTTGGAAGATAATCCTCACTACCAAATGTATCCAATAGATGAAATTTCTAATGAAAAGATTCAATTAGAAGATGCTATTCACAATACTCTTCAAATAAAGAAATCTGTGTGAAGGAAGAAAATTACATGGACAATTGGAAGGTCTTTTAAGGTAGACTAGACAAAACAATATCCATTCATTGAACCTGTAGAGCCAAAAAATGGTAATGATACTCCAAAATTATGTAGATGTATAATTTTTGGTTGGAAATTAGGAAAATTAGACACAATCGAGTGACATCTATTAGGAAATTTTTAATTGGAGTGACAGATGGTAAAAAAATACTTGAAGATGTTGATACAAGATGGATGTCTATGTATGAGTCTGAAAGAATAATTTTTAATGAATATCCATCATTAGCTGGTTTCATTGTTAAGTAAAGTATGCATGTTGACAAGGAAAAAGATACAATTTACCACTTACAAGATTTTGAAATATTGTTTACACTTTTTGAGATTCTACCCACGTTGAATGAAATCAATTTATTAACAAAACGTGCTCAAGAAAGATCCATCTATACAGTCTCCTTCATTAGAGTGAGAAAAAAGTATGTCAAACATTAGATGTGCTATACAATTATAATAAATGCTTTCAAGGACATGTATTCAGTAGTTGGTAAACTATAAAAAAATTAAAGGGTCTTAAAAGTTGTTTTAGATTCAATATAAGTGGTCATATTTGTATCCTTGTGAATGGGAATGAGATTCAAATGCACACTTTCCAACAAAGAATGGATATTGTTAAAACAAATATTAAAGAAGTATCTATACCATGCAATTCATACAAATTTCTTATAACTCAAACCAGGATAAGATTGAAGAAAATTTCATAATTTTTATCCAGTGAAATTAGAGAAAAATTTAATAGGGATAAGATTCTTGAGGCCATGGGAGTGGTCAATCCTATATTTTGGAATCCTTTAGCAGGTAAGAAAGCTATAATTGATTCATATAAGAGACACGTGGGTATTCTCATTAATCATTTTGGAAAATCAATAGAATATAATGGATTTCAAATTAAGGGTCTTCTTCAAAAGGAATTACTTTCATGTCAATCAACTCATTTTGTCATCAAAATGTTTAAACAATATGAATTACTAAGTTAGCAAAAAGATAATGGTGCAATTACATGGCTATGGAAAAATTTGTATCATAGTAGCATCCTACATGAAAGCATTAATGGATATTTATGATTGTATGAATTGTGTCAAACAATGATATTGGCATCACTGAAAGATGAAAGGGTATTTAGTGTGTTAACATTTGTTATATCAAAATATTGAAACAAAATAGATAAAAATCTTGAGAATTTTTTGAGATTGTATGTTTTATGATATGATGTTGACAAATTTCCTTATGAAAGAGTAATGAAAATATGTAATTATCTTGTAGAAAGGAGAGGGGTGTGTAATTATAATACAGGGGATAACAAAGAATAAATAAACATTAAAATTGGGACTGAAAATGGTAACGAAATATTAGATAGAAGTTTGAGTTTTGAAGAGCTATATGTACTCAAGAATTGTTTGATCTACCTGATATTGACTAAAGATGTATGTATGAACATAGTATTTCCAGTAGTCAAATTTCATATGATATTATAAGTGTTATCCAAAATGGTGCCCCAACTCATTTTTGTGGCTAACTCCTTGTGTTCTTGCCTCTCTTGTGCCTCAGTCTACATTTTTTGATTTTCAGGCACTCAAGGCTTTCTAGAAATGGCACCATCAGATAGAGATCTCTCTCATCTTTTCAGAAAGGTAAAGTTTGCCTCCTAACTCCTTATATTTTTCAAGCTATGGCTTGGCGGAGTTTTTGTGGAAAATTTTCCCATTTGAGGCCCGCAGCCAATAGGAAGCTGCCACGTGGCAGAGGAGTTCGGGGGTCGGAGGAAAATTTGAAAATTTTCCAAGTATTTTGGTCGAAGGTTCAAATGGAAATTTTTTCCTGTGGGGCCCGCGGACAAATCAGGTTGTGGCACGTGTCACAAGGGGGGGCGGAATGAAAAATTTTGCTAAGTGTTTCCATGGACAAATTTCAAAATTTTGGCCCACGGCCAATGGGAAATCGACACGTGTCGAAGGAGGCTCGCAGGCCGTGGGTGGAAAATTGAAATTTTGCTGAAGTTTTTGTGAAGGTTTCAAATGTTGAGATTTACGCGCATAGCCCGCACCCAGTGAGAATGGGCCACGTGTCCTCATCAATCAAATAGGCGGGAGGAAGAATAAAAAACTTTCTAAGTGTTTGGCCGAGTTTCAATGGCGAATTTTTGAGGGGTTGGCCCAAGCCAACCGGAAGATGACAGGTGGCGAAGCGGCAAGGAGTTCGTGGCACGGGGAAGAAATGGAAAATTTGCTAAGTATTTGACAAATTTTCCAAAGTGGAAGAATGGAACGGAGAGCCCGCAGCGAGTAAAATTAGGACACATGTCCTAAGGGGAAGGTAGATTCGGAGCTCGGGGCGGTTTTTGAAAATTTTGCAAAATTTTTCGGCCAAAACTAAAAAGTGAAAGAAGGGCCAGCGCCCCTTGTCAGCCATTCAAAAGCTGACACGTGTCCCGGCCGGCGGGGCATAGGGGAAAAAATGAAATTTTTTCCAAAGTCTAAAAATGTCAAAATTTCAAAGGAAAACCAGTGGGAGGTGAAGGAGAGAGAATTATAGAATGAATCAAAGCTTGCCACATGGCATCTAACCAGCAGAGCGTGGGGAATTTTTGAAAATTTTTCCAAAGACAAAAAAGAGGTAAAATTTGATAATTTTTCCCGCCGATCCGTTTTTGGGCCATTTTTGCCCTAAATCTTCAAACGATCATATCTTTTGATCCAGAGCTCAGATTTTCACGTTCTTTATATCATTGGAAAGATGTTAAAATTATCTACATGATTCCATGGTCAATTTCTAATTTTGGTTCAGGTTGGAGAGATAAAATGCAAAAACAGTTCTGGTACATGTCCATGGCCAGAAATGACATTTCAACAACCAAATTTAATACAAAATGGGTCGCATTCTTCTCCAGCATGGTCAAAAATGATAGGTTATGGGTTTGTAAGGTCCTTCATGCTGTTTTAATGAATTTTCCATCAATGAGGAATGGGCTCCCATGTTTTTTACATTTTCTCTCTCCTGGGCTCGACCCATGCATTGTAAAAGCCAGATTTGGCTCATTTCTTGAAGGTGGAACACTTTTTGGCATTGAACACTTCTTATTTCACCTCCAACAAGTGATAGTTGTAAGAATCAGACCTTTTTCATAGTTTGTAACAGTTTTATACCTCTTTGATGGTGGAATGCAAGAGATTTTTTCATGAAATTGACAGTGCAAACTCTGTGAATGCTTTCAGTCCTCTGTTTGTATTGTTTTACTTCATTTCAAGACCTCTAATTACATCTATCAGCTTGTGTATGTTTTCCCTTGTTGTATTTCATGAATTTGTGTCTATTTATATGGAAAGAAATGTTTCACCACTCCTTTTGGTGCATCACAATCTTTAGTTTAGTTTCATTTTTGCATTTTTATCCCCGTCTCCTTGCAATCTAGGGTAGAATTAGGATTAGAACCTCTGTAGTTGTGAAAAATATAGATATAAATCAGAGGAGTTTGAGGAACCAACCTCTAATATGGAGATTCTTCTCTCATTTTCACAAGTCTCACACTTGGAGAGAGGTTTCTGTATGCCGGAAAAGCGACGGGCGAGCGTGAGAATCAACAAGTGACTCTTCCGCGTACCCGACCTCCCGAGGTCATGCCGAGACAGCCGGTGGGGGTGGAATATGCATGGGATGCAGACAAACTAGTTAGGCAGTCTAATGTCTTCGACACGCACTAGTGGAATTTGTGAATCTAAGGCAAAGAAGGCCCTTCTAACTTGGACTGGTGTGATAGATCGATCGACAAGGATGACTACTCGAAGGCTCCAATCAATATCAAGCTCTAGCATGATTCAATCTATGGGTTGTGGAATACGTGGAAAATGGCCTGGGATAGTTTCGTGTATGTCTCCTGATAAGGTCATATAGTGGATGGTGAATATAATTGACTCTACGGACGATTCTATGGCCTAGTCCAGAATTCTCTAGCTTCGTTAGCCGCTATATCTAGTAAGGACAATTGTTCGATGATGATGGGTGGAAGTGGAGTGGATCTGAATACCAAGGTGCGTAGGCCAGTGTCTATATCTAATTGACTTGTGGACTCGTTGGGCTGTGGGATCTGTGGATCACAACCATAGACTCTTGGTTGTTGCGGTCCTGTTATGGTCATACGTGAAATCAAGTTCTAATCCCTAGTATCCAGTAATCGTATGCTTTCTCAGCTTCTATGTTTAGGACCAATAACTGTGTGATTTTCTCAGAATATCTCACAGGCGTTCACGCAACTTGGATCCTTAAACTGGTGTCTATGTCTGTGAGAGTGTCTCCTGCACCTGGCTGCAGAACCAAAGGATCACAACCAAAGGTTTGTTCTCTTTCGAACCCTTCTACAGTCATGTGAGTGCTTTGCCTAGGGAAATCTGTAGTTTGGTTGGTTTGACCAAAACGTGTGTGCTTGGTCGTCTTCTATGTTTAACCCTCTTAATTGAGAACTGATGAGTTGTAAATTTGTGGTTGTTCGGAATACTTGTATTCTGAGATTTTGGTCTATGTCAACTATTGCTGTGACAAGGTTTGGTTGAGGCACGATTGACTCAAATATATATTCCCTGGGCTCCTGAGGTCCCGTGATTGTCATACAAAATAAATGTAAATCTAACCGTAATGAAGCAAATTCTAACTACGTGGAATAAATCCAAAACATATATAACGTCAATTTCTCTAAGAAACCTTTTAACAATTTTAAGGAAAGCAAACTATTTTAAGCGTATCTAGAAATAATAATTAAACAATAATTTAAAACAGACAAAATAACCGAGTGTAGTTATTAGTCTGTGCAATTTGTAGATTTATTCTAAACAAATAAAATAGCTTGTCTAATCTATCTGAAAGATTCTCGATCCTACCTCAGAAGTGAGGAGTGAATCATAGTTTCTCAGAAACTATCAATCCTCATAGCTTCCCTGGCAATATCGAGAATAGAAGTCACTGAAATGAAGTAATTATCTACTCTATTTGATATGATTCTAACTAGAACTTTGAAATTTAAAACCTGGATTCCGCAGAACAGTGGCGAATCCGATGGCGTGTGCGATCTTGTCCCCTCAGTGTAATCTCCTCATTCTTTCGTGTTCACGTGGATCCAGAAAAGCGTGTAGTGCTAGCATCAACAGGAGTAGATATTGGGACAAGGACATCTCAGAATGCAGACCAAAAATGCGAGTAGGAGAGGGATAGCGCAAGAGTACAGAGCTTGGCTTATGCGATTCCTAGTGGGATTTTACTGCGAGTCATGCAACACAAAGTGACCAGAACTTGAAACTATCCTGTTTGAAGAGAAAAACCTGCAACTTTAATGGCTTCCTAAGCTATTCTACTCCAATGGAATGGATAAAACAATGACACTAGTTGCACAAGCTGGATATGTGGCTTACCAACAGCTGGACAAAGCTAAATGAGCATGCAAAATAACTAAAACAAATACTCTAAGAAAAACAATAGCTAAACTCAATGTAAAGAGAAATTCAGGGTAAGCTTCAGACCGGATTGGATGAAATGACAACACTACCTACACAAGATGGGTATGTGGCTTGCCAATAGCTGAGCAATCTAACCAAAGATGCAAGTGAATTGAAACTATGGCTTCTAAACAAGATAACAAACTAAAATACTAAAAATGAGGAGATGAGAGAAAAGATCAGTCTTTCAAAATCCAGCCCCCTTTTGTTTGAGCACAAGCCATGCATTTATAGGAATCCAATCACCCAAAGATCAAAACCAAACTGAACTCCTAAACAATAAATAAAGGAAAAACACTATTCTAGGGGACCAAAAACATAAATGCATGCTCAAGTCGGCAAGGAAAAGCTGGTGAAACGTGATATTTCACGCGAGTCACGTCAAAAGAATGTACTGGAAAACGCGCATAAGACCGTCGCTCTGAGCAGGGTGGCGGTTACAAGACTGCCGCCCTTATCAGGGCGGTGGTCATGAGACCACCGCCCTGCAGGGTGGCGGTTTCATTACCGAAGGTCAAGAGGCCAAGGAAAGAGAAAAAAGGGGAAAAATAAGGGCGCGGGGGCTAAGCAGGGCATGCAGGATGTTAACGCATACTCCGAGGGATTTTCCGGATCCCGAACACCTTGCGAGGAGACCTGTATCTTCATTGGGGCACTTGTTACACTGTTCTGACAGTACAATACCTTACAATTTTGGGTACATACATATTGCCCCCTCAGAGAAGCGTTTTAGCCATGAAGAGGCGTAAAACGGTGGGTCCGAGTATGGTAGTCTCGAAATGGGGAGTTAGAAGTTATACCTTACACGTCCGTGTGTTGAAATTACACCATCCAAAATTCCCGCTACCTGCAAAATGAAAAGAGTATTCAAGTGCAGATAGATACAATAACTTTGGAAAACAAATGCTAAAAGGACAGGGAATGAGAACGTACCATTTGTGCGGGGATAGGAACTTACCTCCGTCGGTGCTCCCAAACCTGCGAAAAAGTTTTTTTTTTTTTTAAACGAATCAGGGCGCTATATATATGAAAGTGGGTCCATTTTCCTATTCATTTGCGCGAGTTGATTTGATTGGTTTTGAGCTCTGGGACCCACGGTGACAGTTTCTTGCGTGAGTAGAGTCAAAACATCCGTAGTGAGATCCTGATCATGCCTCCACGTGCGGAACACCGTCCTGCTAGATCACAGGTTGGTTTTCTTCAATTTTGTGTTTTTCCCCCTTTAAATTTGAAATGTTAAATTTTTCATAATGGGGGGGTTATTTTTGAAAATGTTAGGTTCAAAAGGTCCATCTAGGGGGGGCGCATACTAGGTAGGCTCCATTTTAAGTTAAATGGCCATTTTTTGCACTTTTTTAGGCTTTTTAAGACTAAAAACCCGCGTGGGTTTTCGGACCACGACCGCTGCCCCGGCCAAGGTGGCGGTTACACGACCGCCACCCCTAAGGTGGCGGTTACAAAACCACCTCCTTGCTCAGGGCGGTGGTTTTACACAGAATGCAAAAGAACTTAAATTTGAAATTACACTTGTATTTTTTTACATTTCTACACATTTTTATGGCTCTCTCGGTGTTGTTCGGATATTAACTTGCTCTGTTTTGTGTGTTTTTGGGTGTATGCAGGTGAGAGCGGAGTACATTAGATGGAACAGGGAGAGAGAGTGTGATTGGCTCTCAGGGGTACTGGATGCCCTTTCACAGGAAGAGGAGGACACACTACAGAGGGCCGGCATACTGGGTATATCGCGCGTGCCCCATGTTGTACCATCGAGTCACATCCTTTGTGATTTATTTTCTTATTGGGATGCAGATCGGAACACTTTCTGACTGCCAAGGGTCCGTGGTGAGTGGACCATTACACTCGAGGATGTCTACCACATTCTGGGAGTCCCAATCATTGGGTGGAGACTTACATTAGAGACAGTAGGCTCATGGGCACAGATTGCACAATGGGCAGCATATATGGGAGATGCAGTTATCTCCACGGGGTCGAAGAAGGGAGTGTGAGTTCGATCCATTCCTTCTTTGCCTATCCCCGTACTTCGACAGGCCATCATGGGGATCCTTGCCTCGAGACTAATCGGGGACAAGGGAGGGGATACATTGTTATATTGTTAGGCCCCCATCATTGCGCAGATAGAGGGGCACAGACGGATATACGCCTGGGGTGTAGATATTCTAGGGACCACCTACCATGATTTATACAGGGTGGTCCATTTACAGGGACAGTCATTAAGCCACCCGACTTTAGTCATGAGATGGGTGTATGAGCGCTTTATCCCTTATGGCGGAGGCGTGGAGGTAGTAGATCCTGGGGCTGTGAGGGAAGCCAGATGGACAGATATGTCGGTGGTCAGAGCACCTCATCAGCCAGTTTCCTCCCTCACTACTGCAGACATGGAGGCGACACCGTACTGGCTTATGGCCGGCATATGGGGTGAGGAGACTCTTACCCTGATCTCCTGCTCCACCATAGGGCAGCTCATTGATCGAGTGGGGCGAGTAGAGGTACATCCTTTCGGTTGGGTTCCTCAGCAGTTCGGTCTACCATATTTGGGCATGCTTCCCCCAGTGGCACCAGTTTACAGATCATTTCGTGAGGCCAGAGGGTGTCCTAGAGGCCGAGGTTAGACAGCGATCACTCCTAGCATTCCTATTGTAGCCAGGGGGATAGTTCGCGCTAGAGGGAGAGCCGGTGCACCTTGGGCACCTTTGCTTCAGATTGCTGTGGGTCCTTCTCATAGTAGCGATGACCCTATAGATATTGACTTCGAATCTGAGGAGCTCACAGAGGGAGGGACAGAGGAGGAGACCGAGGACAGTGATCCTGAGTGGCATGATACTCAGGATATTATGTAGGCAGAGAGGGCTGAGCAAAGCGCAGAGAAGGAAACTCTAGTTTCAGAGGAGCCACTCTCTCAGGGCCATGGCGGAGAGGATGAGTCAGTTGCAGGGCGACATGTTGCCCCTACTACGGGAGCAGCCCCTCAGTCGGCAGTGGCATCTGCGGCAGGTGCCGGCCCCAACAACCCATCTTGGATGCTTGGGGATCCGAGTGAGTTACCCTTCTCCCTTTTAATGCTTATTTAATTTAGGATTTGTCTTAATTGCCATCTCTCCTTGTGTTTTTATCTTGTATCTTTCAGCCTCTTGCTTGGTTTCTAATTTGTTTTTCTCCTTTGTTTACAGAGACTGTTGACGAGTGGTGGGATTTGATCCATAGGGTATGTACCAATTCCCTGATGATCCTTATGGATAGGACCCGCACGGAGCTATCCGTAGATGCCGGGGAGCCCTCAGCAGCTGGTAGACATACTGATGTCTTCGCTCCCGTTTGGCACGTGGCTAGGATGGTATCGACCCTCTGCACAGAGTTAGCGGGCTACAGGATGGCTGAGCACCTCATGAGGAGCCATTCTCGTGGTGAGACCGCGGCTGCCCCTCGGGACCCCGAACCTTCCGTACATTCAGAGCACCGGCGTAGCCGGAGTCCTAGGTGTGGGCGTGCACCTTCGGAGGGGTCGCGTATTGAGAGGCCTCTTGGCCCTTGTGTACCTTGTATTATATATTCTTTGTATATCACGAGCTCTTTGAGCGTTTTGACCATGCTTAGAGCATGATGGCATTATATATAAACATTGATTTTATATATATATGTATTCGTTTTTGGATCAAAAGCTTGTCACTCATGTTTTCCTTTCTATTTCCAGTTTCCTTGTGTATACTATGATGTATGGTTTATATGCTTTCTAGAATGTATGCAATGGAAAACAGATGATGCAAATGTTTGCTTTCTTTTTGTGTTTCATGATGCTGATACATGATATGTAGATATATTGTGATTTTGAATCTTAGCTTCTGTGAGCGATTTGGATAGCTCATGTTTGTTTTGGGAAAGTGATGAAAATAACCAGTATGATGAACAAATTAACTTGCCCCACTCCTAACTCCACGCAACTAGTAAGATGCAAGGGCTCATCACCAAGAGTTAAGAAGGGTGCAAGCTATGAAATGTGGTGAAATGATAGTGATGAAAGACAGACAAAGCTTTGGCGGAACCAAATTGGAAGCTACAAGATTACTCTACCCGAATGACTTCATAGTTTTGGATGCAACTTGCTTTGCGGTTTATCCAGACTTAGACCCGTAGATGGCCACATAGTAGACAAAATCTGGGTTTTTAGGATTTTAACTCTCTTGGGATTTTGAACATCTGATTCATTCATTTTTGACTCAAAGTTTGAATTGTTTGTTTATGACCTTTTAACGTTTGCTGTGTCAAGAGGACCCCCTATACTTTGCCCCATACTACTAGTAAGAAGCGTGGGTTTATCACCGTGGGCAAGGCATAGGTGAGTAAGGGCATTTCCATCCTTTCCCAACCCTACGTCACTAGTAAGAGACGCAAGCTCATCACCGAAGGTTGGTGGGGCAAGGAAATGTGTAAAAATAAAATTTTCAGTTTAATCACTTTTTGACTTGCTTATTTGAGTAAAATGTCAGTATATGCTTATTTCCAAAGAGATGTATATATGGGATAGATGTGACACCATGAAGCTTCTAGAATAGACCATAGGCAAGACACCTATCCTAAGAAGAAATCAAAGTGAGAAAAAACTTGCAGATCTTGGTATGGTTACCATTAGGACTTTGTCATGTCTGATTTTATTTGATAAAAGATTTCGAGATGATTCGATGATACATGAAGACGGAGAGGTATGATTAAAGAGCTTTATGCTAAAAACATCATGAGTTTGTAATGAATTGCTTTGAGAATAGATTCCTTGATCATAATTTATGTAAGAAACAAGCGGAAAAAATGATCTAAATCTATATGAAGATGCAATGTAGATAATTATACAAGTAGTGCTAGTTGCTTATGCGTAGAATCGCTTGAGGTGCAGGGAATTGACTATTTCACCAAATTCCTCACCTTCTAGCGTACATAAGAGGTAAGCACCATTTCTGTAGTCCTTCATGACTTAGTATGGGCCCAACCATTTGGGCCAGAACTTCCTTCCTTCGCCGGTCTTCTTGTCTATCCGGCTGTCTAGTCTTAGAACTAGATCACCTTCGTATATATCGTGTTCATAGACCTTCTTGTTATACTGCCGGCACATTTGGTCAGCATAAGCTCTATGCCACTACTCAACATCTAACCTAGTTTCATCTAGGCTTTCTAGTTGGGAAAGACGTGCTTCTCTGTAAGCGTCTTCATCCAGAATCCCTTGTAGTGAAATGCGGAGACTGGGTATTTCGACCTCAAGCGGGAGAACTGCTTCTGCCCTAAATACTAGCGAGAAAGGATTTGCTCCCGTTGGTGTTCTTATTGAGGTTTGGTGGGCCCACAAGGCCGGATATAACTTCAAATGCCAATCTCGCTTGTTTTCTTTCACCGTTTTAAGGAGAATGGATTTCAGTGTTTTGTTTGTTGCTTCAGCCTGTCCGTTGGCTTGGGGATAATACAAGGAAGCCGTATGATGGCTTATCTTAAATTTACTGGATAGTTCACGAACTTCTTCATTTTTAAAAGAAGTTCCATTATCGGAGATAATTATTTGTGGGATACCGTACCTACAAATGATTTGGTTCAAAATGAACTTGGCGATCACATAACCAGGTACAGTAGTAAGAGGCATGGCCTCCACCCATTTGGTAAAATATTCAGTGGCCGTGATTATAAAATTATGGCCGTCTGTGGATGAGGGAGAGAATTTCCCTATTAAGTCTAGACCCCATGTAGAAAAGGGCCATGGAGTTACGATTGGTTGCAGAGCTTGTGCTGGCATGTGGATCTCGTGGGAGAATTCTTGGAACTTATGACACTTGCATGTAAACTCTATCATGTCATGTTCTAGAGTGGGCTAGAAATAGCCCATTCGATGTATTTTTCGAGTGGTGGCATGGCCACCGAAGTGGCTTCCACATATACCACTGTGGGATTCATGGAGAATCCTCTTGGACTCTTTTGTGTCGACACACCTTAGGAGCATTCCATCGAATGCTTTTCGATAGAGCACCTGCTCTAAAATGACGTATTTAGCTACGATTATGCATAACTACCTTCTTTATTGTGGTGTAACTACCTCCGGGTACGTATGGTCCATGATATAATTAATGATATCAGTGTACCAAGGACACTCAGAGATAGCGGGTCGGGTTTCGATGTAGTATACGCATTCATCTGGAAAGTCTAAATCTACTGAATCGCCTCCGTCTAATGGGTTGTCAGCTAACCAATTTGCGATGATTTGTCCTTTAACCGACTTCTAATTTACAAATGTTAATTCGAACTCTCCCATTAAGGTTATAAAACGTCCAACCTTTTTAGATAATGACCTTTGTGTGAGAAAAGTCCATAAATGGTCCATTTTTACCATGACCTTCGTTTCTTGATTCAGCATATAATGTCTTAGGCGTTTAGTAGCAAAGACTATGGCAAGGCATTCTCGTTCTTCCTGTGTATAGCGTGTTTCATAGTCGAGCAACATTCGGCTAATGAAATATATTGCACGTTCTCTCTTGTTATCATCTTCTTGGGCCAACATACAGGCCAACGAGACATCAGTAGCTCGTGAATATAGAATTAACGGGTGATCTAGCTTAGGTGGCATTAGCGTAGGTGGCGATAAAAGGAAACGCTTAACTACATCAAAGGCTTCATTACAATCTTTGGTCCAATCAAGGCTATAGTCTTTCTTGAGTAAATTGTTGATTGGATGAACAGCGAAGCTTAAGTCTGGGCTAAATCTTCAGATTACACCCAACCTTCTGAGAAATGATCTGATTCCAGATTCACTCGAAGGTGGGACCATTTCGAGGACAACCCAAATTTTGGTTGGATTAACATCAATCCCTCATGACGATATGATATAACCTAGGAGCTTCCCTCCCGTTACACCAAGGACGCATTTCTCTGGGTTTAGTGTGACTCCGTATTCTATTAGACGTGAAAGAATGACGCGGAGTACTTTGGGATGGTCACAACACTTCTTGGCTTTAGCCAATAAGTCATCTACGTAAGATTCCATGATTTTATGAATTAGATCGTGAAATATGTATGTCATGGCCCGCTAGTACGTAGCACCGGCGTTTTTGAGACCGAATGGCATAACAACGTAGCAATAGGTTCACCAAGGAGTTATAAACGTGGTTTTAGCTTGATCTTGCTCAGATATTCTGATTTGATTGTATCCCGAGAATCCATCCATAAGAGACAAAAGTTCAAAACCAGCTGTTGCATCAACAATAATGTCTATGGATGGTAATGGGAAGTTTTCCTTAGGACACGCTTTGTTGATATCTCGAAAATCTATGCAGATGCGTATCTTTCCATTCTTCTTGAGAACGGGAATGATGTTAGATACCCATTGGGAGTAGTCAACTAGCTTGATGAATCCTACCTGGAGGAGTTTTATTACCTCCTCCTTTACCATGAGAGCTACCTTGGGCTTCATGGGTCTCGATTTTTGTTTAATTGGCTTTGCATCTTAGTGACGAGGTTGTGCACCGCAATGTGGGGTGCGACTCCTGTCATCTCCTTATAATTAAATGCAAACACCTTCTGATGTTCTTTGAGAATCTGAGTATGTATTTCCACTTCTTCTGGGGTTAACGAAGAACCTAGTTTCAATATTCTTGGTTCATCTTCTGTCCCGATGTTGACATCGATTGTTTCTTCGATCAAAGAGGCGTTACCCTCTTCGAACTCAGGTGTTGCTGGAGGTAAATCCAAACCCTCCCCATTGTCTACTGCGTATATGCTAGGTTCCATTTGTGAGGGGAAATCCATCATGGGATTCCCGAAATAGGAAGACGAATGTGGAATTAAGGACAAATCTAGCATATGATAGGAGAGATGTAATGCCGCATAGTCATTTAAGTAATCCAAGGTAGCCACATCACTATCAATACGGTCTAATATGGTAGATTTACTCTTGCTTGAAAGGGGATTTGTCGTTAGTTTTATCAATGGTTCATCACGAATGGACACCGTGAACTGGGTATCTTCTAACTCATTACTTGGAGTAAAATGTGATGCTGAAGTTGCTATCGATTCGGTGAGAAGATTTTTCTCTCGAGGAATTGCTTTAATAGATATGAAGTTAAATGCCTTGCTTAAATCTAATATAGCATTTTGTAGAGTTGCAAATGTTTGGCTTTGGTTTCATATACTTCAGAAACTTGGTTTGTCACTAATTGGGAGTGTCCCAAGACTCTGATGTTATCAATGCCAATTCTTTTGGCTAAGGTGAGGCCAAGGAGGAGGGCTTTGTACTCAGCGCCATTGTTTGTGCATTCAAAGTTTAACTTAAAAGCGAATGGGAGGACTTTCTCCTCGAGCGAAGTAAGAATTATACCTACCCCCGCTCCATAATGGCATTTAGCTCCATCGAAATGGAGAGTCCAATACTTAGCCGAGAGTATGGATGTTAGGGCATTTGCTGCGTTTGCACACTCTACTTCTACCATATAGAGGTCCTCTGCTGGAAGGGAACCAACACCTAGGGAAAATCCTATGCCTACTGAATCAAATGGTAAGAACATTGGTGAATCTTGTTCTATCAACTCAACGATTTTCGCAGTAGTCCCTAATGATATTGTTTCTTTAGTTTTATCTTTGGGGGTTGGAATTGTTTTGGTTATGTTGGTAGTTTCAAGATCCGTTGTAGGTACCAACTTTTCCTCTGGTTTTGGGTTAGTGGGTTTATTAAGTTGGTTAGTTGGAAGTTCAAATTCCGAATGCACACCTGGTCTTTTCTTTAAATCAGCTAGGTGCAAATCGAAAGGTTTTGGATCACCTTTGGCTACAAACACCTTTCCTAGATGCAGGAATCTTACTTCTTGAAATAGCGTGGAAGGGATTTCCTTCATGCGGTGTATCCATGGTCAGCTGAGGATCATATTATAGTTAGTTTCCCGATCTATAATATAAAACTTAGTCAAAATGGTTTTGGGGTCTAAGGTGACCGGCAGTATAATAGTTCCTATCGAAGTGGCTTTAAGGCTATCATAGACTCTCAATGTATTTCGAGTAGTGGAACAATTTGTTTCTCCATATCCAAGTTTTTGGAGGAAAGAGAAAGGGACTATGTTAACTGCGGCCCCATCATCAACCATTACCTGTTTTACATAGTTATTATAAACCCATACTTGTAGGTGTAAGGCTGGGTCACCTTGACGTGTGATCTCAGCATCTGTGGGCATTTTACTTATTTCGAATATGAATTCGACATCCTTGTCCGGCTGCCCCGGAGGGTGGATATCAAAATCTACGTGATTTACTTGTGTTTCAGGAGGTGGAGTGATGTTAATTAGATGACTTAGACCTAATGCTTCTAAAAGAGCAGCTCTGTGAGGGGGAGAGTTCTTTAGTAAGTCCAAAAATGAAATGTGTGAGAAGGTCTTTGTTAGGTCACTAATTAAATCATAGGCACCGATGGGTTTTTCAACTATTTGCTGACTCTTATCTATTTCTGGTAGATGACTTGGGCTCGGTTGAGAGAAATACTCTCGTGTTCTTGTTATAGCTTCAATAGGTAGTTCAGCGTCTAATTCTACCAAACTGACTATCTTGGGTCTCAGTTGAGCTCCTAACTGTGGCGCAACTGATGGATTTAATGAAGTCAAGGCTTCATGATCATTATTTCTCGTCATTGCACCTTTGTTTTTTCCAGTTGGATTCAGCCTATTACTATCATGATTTGGGAGTGGATCATTAAAGATCTTGAGGGGAGCATTCTGAGGGGAAACTGCCCCTGTGAGCGTATTTGGTGATGATGAGACGGGATCTGCCAAAAACAAATCTGTGAAGAACTGTCTTTGTTCTTCTGGCAAGCGTTGCATAAATTTATTGTAGTCACGACACGTTCTAGTATCGTGACCCCGAAGTTTGTGGAAACCACAATAAGAATTGGGATTGTAATTCCTATTTTTTTGGTTAGGTGTGTATTGTGGCCTAAAATTCTGATCAAACTGTTGCCTATTAGGATTAAAGTTTTGGAATTGTTGTTTTTGGCTTTGACTTTGGTTTTGATAACCAAATGAGTTTTGGCTTGGCCCTTGTATGGGATTTCACCATTGTTG
Source organism: Taxus chinensis (assembly GCA_019776745.2). Taxonomy (NCBI): domain Eukaryota; kingdom Viridiplantae; phylum Streptophyta; class Pinopsida; order Cupressales; family Taxaceae; genus Taxus; species Taxus chinensis. The sequence goes on along the minus strand of CM034153.1, from coordinate 511,100,608 downwards.
TTGTTGTTGTTGTGGATGGTTAAAATCCACAATATTGATTGTCGGGGTAAATTTGTTGTTTTGTTGGTTGTTTGTTTGTGACGGAGTATTAACAAAATTTACCCTCTTGGGCTGGTCGGTTACCCCATCCATTATTACCCCACGATTTTTGTTAAGGATTTTGGGTCCTTGATTGACATTTGTGATAGCTGTAGTGTTCTGAGTGGAGGTGATTAACCTCCCGTTTGTTCCATATGTCTTACGACTACTATCTATCACTGCTTGATCTATTCGAAGAGCGCTCTGAAGTAATTCATCGTAAGTACTTAGTGGGAACTTCTAGACTTCTTCCTTCACCTCTTTGCTGAGAGAATGAAGGAATAAATCGCATAGTTCCATCTGATCCATGTTTGGAGCACTTGCTGAAGAATAAAGAACTATACGCCACCTCTGGATGAAGTGGGTGACAGATTCGTTGTGTTCTTGTTTGATGTGTAAGAATTCCCTGATTCCTGTTCTCAACAGTTTGTTCATGTCGAAGGCTTTGATGAAATCTGACACGAGTTGTTTAAATGAATGGATGGAGGCTTCAGGTATCCTGTAATACCAGTCGAGAGCAATGCCTTCCAAGGTTTTGGGGAATATTTTAGCAACAACCCCATCCCAAGGGAGTAATTCTCGTATGGCTGTAGCATAATCCTTGATATGGGCATTTGGATCTCCCTCACCCTTGAACTTGGGTAAATCGGGAAGAGGTCTTGGAAGCATGACGCTTCGTATGGTGAAGTCTAAGGGTTCCTTTAGATATTCTGAGTAAGTCCCTATCGCATAGCTTTCGACCATTGATGGTGGTTGTTGAGGGAGTGGTGGTGGGATGGGTTGTTGATATGGTGCAGCATATGCGTTAGCAGGGGCATAAGGAGGTCCCTGCATTTGAGAAAACATGCCGGGAGAGGAGAACATATCTCCTTGTGGTGATTTGGAGTACATGTTTAAGTATGACAGGGTATTGTCAAGGAATGGATTGTTTGATACTAGACCGGGAGGAATAGTGTTAAAGATGATGGGCCTTATTGGCGTTTGTTGTGGATAATGAGGCGATATGCCTAACGTGCCTACTCCCGTGAGGAGATCTACTTGGCCAGAGTGGTATGGAGGATTGGAACTTCCTGCTTGTATGAACGGAGAATTTTGACTTGCTTGAGCAAGCTCTAACCCTCTCACTCTTTCTACTAACGTTGAAATGACTTCATTTGGTGAAGTCACTGTACTTTTCCTGAGTGGCGTTTGTTGTATACCCTGGTGTTGTATAGGTATGTGATATCCTGTCATAAACTAGTCGCTATCTTGCCAAGTTTCTCCGAGAGTATTTCCTATATGCAGTGGCATAGAGGTATTTTCTTGAAAAGAGATCTAGGGCTATATTTGTAAACCTCCTATAGGTGGGTACGTACCCCGAGAATGTTGTTCACTCCTAGGATAACGTATTGACTGTCCATCATCTAAGACCAGGTATGGATCTAATTTTCTACTAATTCATGGTCTAAGTAGAATTTGAGGAGACGAACCAGATTCTCCAGTAAACGTCATATTGTTTGAACCTGAAGGCTCTGTTTGTTGGGTTCGAGGGGGTTGATCTAACTCCTTAGTTTGAAAAGATGAATTATATCTGATTCTTGGGGTTTTTGTTGACAATTGATTAGTTTTATAGTGTTCACCCCATACTGAGAGCGAGGGTGATGATTGCCTATTTTGTTGGGCATAGTATGCCTCAAGACCCAAGAGGGGTCTACCATATGCATCCAATCCCGACATATTGGGGGGGTATATGAATACCCGCAGAATAATGGGAAGGAGCGAAGGTGGTTTGTGAAAGGAAACGTGATATTATGACTCCGAACGAGAAAGTAGGAAGTTTTACGTCAGCTTCACTAATTTCGTTCGTTTCAGGTCGGGTTCACCAATTTTGTACGCTAGAAAAGTGACAGGCAAGCGTGAGAATCAACAAGTGACTCTTCCACGTACCTGACCTCCCGAGGTCATGCCGAGACAGCTGGTGGGGGTGGAATATGCGTGGGATGTAGAAAAACTAGTTAGGCAGTCTAATGTCTTCGACACGCACTAGTGGAATTTGTGAATCTAAGGCAAAGAAGGCCCTTCTAACTTGGACTTGTGTGATAGATCTATCGGAAAGGATGACTACTCGAAGGATCCAATCAATATCGAGCTCTGGCGTGATTCGATCTATGGGTTGTGGAATACATGGAAAATGGCCTGGGATAAATTCGTGTATGTCTCCTGATAAGGTCATATAGTGGATGGTGAATATAATTAACTCTACGGACGATTCTCTGGCCTAGTCCAGAATTCTCTAGCTTCGTTAGCCGCTATATCTAGTAAGGACAATTGTTCGATGATGATGGGTGGAAGTGGAGTGGATCTGAATACCAAGGTGTGTAGGCCAGTGTCTATATCTGATTAACTTGTGGACTCGTTGGGCTGTGTGATCTGTGGATCACAACCATAGAATCTTGGTTGTTGCGGTCCTATTATGGTCATACGTGAAATCAAGTTCTAATCCCTAGTATCCAGTAATCGTATGCTTTCTCAGCTTCTATGTTTAGGACCAATAACTGTGTGATTTTCTCAGAATATCTCACAAGCGTTCACGTAACTTGGATCCTTAAACTGGTGTCTATGTCTATGAGAGTGTCTCCTGCACCCAGCTGCGGGACCAAAGGATCACAACCAAAGGTTTGTTCTCTTTCGAACCCTTCTACAGTCATGTGAGTGCTTTGCCTAGGGCAATCTATAGTTTGGTTGGTTTGACCAAAACGTGTGTGCTTGGTCGTCTTCTATGTTTAACCCTCTTAATTGAGAACTAATCAGTTGTAAATCTGTGGTTGTTCGGAATACTTGTATTCTGAGATTTTGGTCTATGTCAACTATTGCTGTGATGAGGTTTGGTTGAGGCACGATTGGCTCAAATATATATTTCTTGGGCTCCTGAGGTCCCGTGATTGTCATACAAAATAAATGTAAATCTAACCGTAATGAAGCAAATTCTAACTATGTGGAATAAATCTAAAACATATATAACCTCAATTTCTCTAAGAAACCTTTTAACAATTTTAAGGAAAGAAAACTATTTTAAGCGTATCTAGAAATAATAATTAAACAATAATTTAAAATAGACAAAATAACTGAGTGTAGTTATTAGTCTGTGCAATTTGTAGATTTATTCTAAACAAATAAAATAGCTCGTCTAATCTATCTGCAAGATTCTCGATCCTACCTCAGAAGTGAGGAGTGAATCATAGTTTCTCAGAAACTATCAATCCTCACATCTTCCCTGGCAATATCGAGAATAGAAGTCACTGAAATGAAGCAATTATCTACTCTATTTGATATGATTCTAACTAGAACTTTGAAATTTAAAACCTGGATTCCGCAGAACAGTGGCGAATCCGATGGCGTGTGCGATCTTGTCCCCTCAGTGTGATCTCCTCGTTCTTTCATGTTCACGTGGATCCAGAAAAGTGTGTAGTGCTAGCATCAACAGGAGTAGATATTGGGACAAGGACATCTTAGAATGCAGACTGAAAATGCGAGTAGGAGAGGGATAGCGCAAGAGTACAGAGCTTGGCTTATGTGATTCCTAGTGGGATTTTACTGCGAGTCATGCAACACAAAGTGACCAGAACCTGAAACTATCCTGTTTGAAGAGAAAAACCTGCAACTTTAATGGCTTCCTAAGATATTCTACTCCAATGGAATGGATAAAACAACAACACTACTTGCACAAGCTGGATATGTGGCTTACCAACAGCTGGACAAAGCTAAATGAGCATGCAAAATAACTAAAACAAATACTCTAAGCAAAACAATAGCTAAACTCAATGCAAAGAGAAATTCAGGGATAAGCTTCAGACCGAATTAGATGAAATGACAGAACTACCTGCACAAGATGGGTATGTGGCTTACCAACAGCTGAGCAATCTAAGCAAAGATGCAAGTGAATTGAAACTATGGCTTCTAAACAAGATAACAAACTAAAATACTAAAAATGAGGAGATGAGAGAAAAGATCAGTCTTTCAAAATCCAGCCCCCTTTTGTTTGAGCACAAGCCATGCATTTATAGGAATTCAATCACCCAAAGATCAAAACCAAACTGAACTCCTAAACAATAAACAAAGGAAAAACACTATTCCAGGGGACCAAAAACATAAATGCATACTCAAGTCGGCAAGAAAAAGCTGGTGAAACGTGATATTTCACGTGAGTCACGTCAAAAGAACGTTCTGGAAAATGCGCGCAGGACCGCCGCTCTGAGCAGGGCGGCGGTTTCGTTACCGAAGGTCAAGAGGCCAAAGAAAGAGAAAAAAGGGGAAAACAAAGGGTGCGGGGGCTAAGCAGGGCATGTGGGATGTTAACGCATACTCCGAGGCCTTTTCTGGATCCTGAACACCTTGCGAGGAGACCTGTATCATCATTGGGGCACTTGTTACACTGTTCTGGTAGTACAGTACCCTACAATTTTGGGTACGTATAGTGTCCATGTTGTGCAATCACACTAGATGCTCTAGAATCAACTTAGAAACCTGATTTGCATCCAGGGGTGCTACTGATTTGTAAAAACAGTTTTGGCACACCTGGTGGGACCTTAGAGGTATCATTTTTATTGCAGAAAAGTTGATGTGTATTTTCTGTAATTTTCTTGCTTGAAAAGAGCTATAATTTACACATATGGCGACTCCAAGGGGAAGAATCAATTGGTTTCAGTAGTGCAGGCCTGAAAAATCATGAGAAGAATCACTACAAGGTCAAGAGTTGGAGAAGAAGAAGTGCTGTTTGAATACCTGTAGTTATCTCTAAGTAGAAGGCAAAGAGGAAGAAGTATTCAAAGGTCTCCATCTCCACCAAATAGAACTCTCTCAACTCCTCCACCTGGTAGGCCTTTCATTCAGTCAACAAGGGTTTTAAGACCAATTAGCATGGCACAAAACAACCCCTATGTCAACTTCACAGGAAGCAGCCCACTTGCCCTCAATGCACAACATCCAATTCCTATTGTAGCCTTGAAGAACATTCCATACTTCACTAGAGAAAATCAGACTACTCCAGGTGATCATGTTAAAGATATTGCTAACCTTTGTGCAATTCATGAAATCAATGAGATGCAAGTGTCTGTCAAGTTGCTGGCATCTTCATTCAAGGGGAAAGCATTGCAATGGTTTAGAAGCCTTGGAGTTGGTTCAATCACAAATTGGAATCATCTGTGTATAGCACTTCATGAGCAATTTGGAGAGAAGGGAGACAACTTGTCTCTTTTGGAGCAGCTGACAACCATTAAGAGAGCTCCCAATGAGCAGCTGACCAATTTCAACTTCAGATTTCAAAAGACTTGGGAGAGAATTCCAGTGGTAGTCAGGCCAACAGAAGAAGGTGCTTTTTCTACTATCTCAAAGCTCTAAATTCTGATATTTCTATGTTGATTCAGTCCATGGGAGGCATAACTATCCCTATGGCTTATAACATTTCCATTAGGGCTGAAAATTGTTTGATCCAAGCTGGAAAACTTGCCCCTAGACCTCCCATGCCATTGTTTCCAAGTTTAGAGAGTCCAAACACCAATCAAGCACCTAATTTGACTCCTTCTCCCACTCCCAGAAATCAGAGTTCAAATGAAGCTTCTACTTCATCTCCAAGTGCCCCAAATGAGCTTCAAGAAGTCATGAAGCAACTGCAAAACCTAGGCAACGAGATGGTTACTCTCAAGAGGCAACAAGCCCAAGGTTTTAGACCTTCTTACCAGCCCCAAGCTCAGCCTAACAGGCAGCCATACCAACCACAAAGACCACCTAATCCAGCTGCAAATATGAATCAAACAAGGCCTCCTGCCAATAGACCATTTCAGCCCTACAATCCAAATGCCATATCTGCCTCTAAGGCATTGGTGCCAACACAAAACAACATTGCTCAGGAGTATGACTAGTGTTTTCCATGCAATGAACCTCATAACCAATCCATGTGCTTCAATGGTGCTTTGAATCAAGCATTAATGGTGACAACTACTGGTGTGGAGGGTGAGGGAAGTCAAGGAAACAACCAACAACAAGAAACATTCCAACAACAATCAGCCCCAAATGACACCACGTTGGTAAATTGGCAAGCAGAGGATTTTTGTGGCATGAATTAGGTAGTTTCCCAAGGTGTTGCAGCCAACACAAGGTCAAAAAGGAGGAATTTGGGTGAAGAACAACCATTGGCTCCAACCAATCCACGACCTTCTATGGTTCCACAAGTGGTTGGCAAACAAAATCCAGTTGTAAATGCACAAGGGCAGCCAAGAACAGCTCCTAGGCCAACTCAAATACTAGTTGTTGCGACTCACGTGTAAGGAGTGAATGTGCAAACAAAGGGACAACAAAGAGATCCTTCATCACCATTCAATATCATCGATCAGATGAAGAAGACAAATTTCAACATATCAATGTGGGAATCCCTATCTATCCCAGGCCAAAGAGATTTGCTACAAGCTGCCATGAAGGACTGGCCAACTTCGAATCTGCAAGTTCAGATCCAAGAGAAAGTGCTCACAAATGCTGCCCAGCCTGAGGGGAATCATGGAGGACAGCAAGGTAAAATGTTGAAGCCCCCTCCTTTCTATGTTTCATTAATCATTGGAAATCAGCTAGTGCACAATTGCATGATAGACTCCAGGGCAAGTAGCTCAATGATGCCTAAACAAATAGTTGATCAACTAGGGCTTCAGTATGAAACCATATCCAAAGGGGTAGTTCAGCTGGATGGGACAGTAGTAGCAATAGTTGGAGTGATTAAAAACTTGAATCTTACCTTACATGCATTTCCAAATGTGGTTGTTTTACAAGATGTATCAGTCATAGACCTTCCACCACTCTTTTCCCTTTGCTTATCAAGGGACTTCACAGCCAAGATTGGAGGATATTTGTCTACTGATTGGTCACACATGCTGTTCAGAATGAGGTATGGAACCAAAGCTACAATCAGGTCTAAACCTATTGCAAATTTCCATATTGAGCCTTACATACCAAGTCAGATCAATGCCAATTGTTCAGCATTTGATCAAGAAGATCACCCAAGCACTGATGAAGCTGACACCAAGGTTGGAAGCATCCTGGATCTAACTCTTGATGAATGGGAAAACAAGGTACATGCTTTTGATCCTTATCAAGAAGTAGAAGAATCTGAGCTAGGGGTCTATTGTATACATGAAGAAAATCAGCCTATTCCTAACATCACCAAGCCAAACCACAAGGATGACAATGAGGTATGGCAGCTGTTTTTTGATGGATCAAGAAGTAGACAAGGTGTAGGAGGTGGAGCCATGCTTGTTTCACCTCAAGGAGTTAAGTACTATTTAGCTTTTAGATTTCAGTTTGCATGCTCCAATAACACTGCTGAATATGAAGCCTTGGTGCAAGGGATGCATTGGGCAATCAAGAAGAAAATAAAGAACTTGCAAGTCTTTGGTGACAGTGAATTGATTGTAAATCAGGTCAAGGGACAACATGCTGCCAAGAATGATCTACTCAAGTGCTACAAGAACAGGGTATGGGACCTCATGGAAGATTTTGAGGGTTTTGGCATCAAATCCATTCCTAGGAAAGAGAATCAAGCTATGCTGACAGGCTTGCAGCAGTAGGGGCAGCCTTTGACATTGTGGAAAGCATTCAACAAGACAAGGTATAGCCAAACATCCACGTGATTGTGAGGCCTTCAGTTCCAGATAACAATGTCAGTTGGCAAGTGTTTGAGAATGACCAGCAAATCATCCATTTCTTGCAAGAAGAAGCTGAGTTCTCAGCTAAGAATCAAGAAAAATTGGAACAGCAGTATGGTGACCAGGTGGTACAGCTGAGAACTAACAAGCTGCCCAAGGGACTTATCACTTTGGAGTCCATTTTTAATCCCAATGATCAGTTTAGAAAGGAGAAAGCAAACATTCAGGTCAAGAGAGAGGATTCAGTATCCATCTTGGTAGAAGAGAACAAACCATTACAAATTGGAAAGATGACAACTGAGCAAGAAAGGTATGAGTTCATACAGCTGTGTCAAGAGTTCCCTGACGTGTTTGCTTGGAGCTATGAAGATTTGAAAGGTTTCAATCCCAACTTAGCTCAGCATACCATTGAATTGGATCCAAATACTAAGCATGTCAGGTAAAAACAAAGACCAGTCAATCCACACATGGAGCCTCTCATGAGGAAAGAATTGGACAAGCTGATTGAGTCAAGAATCATATTCCCAATCAAGCATTCTAGTTGGGTTGCCAACTTGGTTCCAGTCAGAAAGAAGAGTGGAGAGATCAGATTGTGTGTTGATTTCAGAGACTTAAATAGAGCATCTCTCAAGGACCATTACCCACTCCCTTCCATGGAGCAAATCTTGCAAGTTGTGGCTGGCTCCGAGAGGTTTTCACTACTTGATGGCTACTCCGGCTACAATCAGATTATGGTGAAGGAAGAAGACCAGTTCAAGACAGCCTTCACAACCAAATGGGGGACTTTTGCATACAGGAAGATGCCATTTGGGTTGTCCAACGCTGGTGCTACCTTCCAAAGAGCAATGGACATGGCGTTCAAAGGTTTGATTAACAACGTGGTGCTGATTTACCTTGATGATATCACTGTTTTTTCCAAAAATGTAGCAGACCACCTCTCTCATTTGAGACAAGTTTTCACGAGGTGTAGGAAATTTGGAGTGTCTTTGAATCCTAAGAAGTGTATCTTTCTTACACATGAAGGAAAGCTCCTTGGCCATATTGTCTCCAAAGAAGGATTAGCAATTGATCCAGAGAGAGTTGAAGCCATAAGAGCACTACCATTGCCAAGCCACAAGAAAGCCCTTCAGAGTTTCTTGGGGAGGATAAACTTTGTTTGGAGGTTTGTCCCAGATTTTGCAGCCCTTATCAAGCCCATCACCAAAATGTTAAAGAAGAGCATGGCTTTCAAGTGGATAGACAGAAGGCAAGGAGAGTTTTGAAGCAATCAAAGAAGCCATTTCTCAAGCACCAACTCTCATCAACCCGGACTTCTCCAAGGATTTCATCCTCTATGCATTTGGAGGTAATGACACTATTTCTGCCATTTTGGTACAGCAGAACAAGGATAATGATGAGCAGCCAATTGCCTTCTTCAGCCAGAGCCTAGATGACTATGAGGTGAAGTACTCTTTTATTGAGAAGCATGTGCTAGCAGTAATCAGAAGCTTGAAGAAATTCAAGCATTTAGTCTCAAACAACAAGGTCCAGTTGCTGGTCTCACATGCTGGGGTTAAGGACTTCCTCCTCAACAAAGATTTGAATGAGAAAAGGGTAGGTTGGATCACCCGTGTCATGGAGTATGACATTGAGATCAAGATCACCAAGCTGGTAAGAGGGAAAGGATTGTGTGAGCAGCTGGTTTTGGGGAAGCAAAAAGAAGTATGTAATGAAGAAGAGGTTGTTTTGACAGTCCAGGACAGCCATGAGCCAAGTGGCAATCAAGAAGAAGACAATGTTGTCCCCACTCCTTGCTAGACCCAAGGTATTATACACTTCCTAAGCATAGGCCTATGCCCTCTGGAGATGAACAAGACCCAAAGAAGACACTTCAGATTGCAGGCTGTCCGATATGCCATTGTTGATGGAGTTTTGTTCAAGAAAGATGTGAATGGAGTGCTGCTGAGATGTATTAGCACAAATCAGATTCATAGGGTGTTGGAAGAATTCCATGGTGGACCAGCTGGTGGTCATTTTGCACCAAGAGTGACAGCTCTAAAAATCATGAAGGCTGGTTATTATTGGCCTAAAATTTTCAGTGATTGTTATGCATGGATTAAGAGGTGTAAGAATTGTGCATTCTTCATAGGAAAAGAGAGACTTGCTGCCCTTCCATTGCATCCAATCTCAGTTGACCAGCCATTCATGCAATGGGGTTTGGACTTCATTGGAGTCATTAATCCCAATTCAAGTCAAGGGCACAAATGGATTTTGACAGCCACAGACTACTTCACCAAATGGACTGAAGCAGTAGCACTCAAAGAAGCAAATGAGTCCAGCATCTTAGACTTTTATGAGGGGATAACAACCAGATTTGGTATACCTGCTACAATAATCTCAGATAATGCATTGGCATTCATTGGATCCAAGGTGACTGAGTGGGCTGTCAAGAACGGGATCTACCTAAGCACTTCATCAAACTATTACCCTCAAGGTAATGGCCAGGCCGAGTCTACAAACAAGAACTTGTTGAGGATCATTAGGAGGACTCTTGATGAGAATCAGAGGTCTTGGCATACCAAACTGAAATCAGCCTTATGGGCTGATAGGATAACTCCCAAGAGATCCACAGGTAACTCTCCATTCAAACTTGTCTATGGAAGAGAGGCAATCTTGCCCATGTCACTTGAGTTGCCAACATTGGAACTCATGAAGCAATTAGAGTTGCTAGAGTTTGAGCCCATGGAGGTGAGATATGCAGAGTTGATGGAGCTGCAGGAGGTCAGAAATCAGGCATCCCAAGCAATGGAAAAGGATCAAGCTTTGATCAAAAAGACCTTTGATAAGAAGGCCAAGGATAGATCTTTTCAGGTTGGAGATCTAGTGTTGAAATGGGATGTGGATAGAGCAAAACCGGGAAGGCATTCAAAATTTGATGCCATTTGGAGTGGCCCATACATGGTCATGAAGTGCAAGAACAACAATGCTTTCCAATTGGCCTCATTGGATGGTGAAGAACTGCAGATTCCAGTCAATGGAATCTATCTCAAGCATTGCTTCTAGAGGGAAATTTACCACCTTGTAAATATTAGATTAGATTTTCATTCCTCCAAGTGCTTGTGCACATGTTTTTGCTGTAGGTTAGTTTTGTTTTCCCTAAGTGCTTTGGCACAACTTGCTGTCCATGGAGATGTTTTGCAGTCCTTGCTTCCATCAGGTGATATTCCATCTTCCTCCTTGCACATTCTAAGTCAGTTGAGGTTCTAAACAAAATATTTGATGACTCCATGCCCAATGGAATGCTTCAGGCAACTGGTATTTTTCATCTAGCAGGCAGATGACCCCTCTGAGTCGCCAAAATTGTTATCCAAAATGGTGCCCGAGCTCATTTTTGTGGCTAACTCCTTGTGTTCTTGCCTCTCTTGTGCCTCAGTCTACATTTTTTAATTTTCAGGCACTCAAGGCTTTCTAGAAATGGCACCATTAGATAGAGCTCTCTCTCAGCTTTTCCAGAAAGGTAAAGTTTGCCTCCTAACTCCTTATATTTTTCAAGTTATGGCTCGGTCGGAGTTTTTGTGGAAAATTTTCCCATTTGAGGCCCGCAGCCAATAGGAAGCTGCCACCAGGTGGCAGAGGAGTTCGGGGGTCGGAGGCAAATTTGAAATTTTTTTCCAAGTATTTTGGTCGAAGGTTCAAATGGAAATTTTTTCCTAACGGGGCCTGTGGACCAATCAGGTTGGGACATCTGTCACAAGGGGGGGGACGGAATGAAAAGATTTTGCTAAGTGTTTCCATGGGAAAATTTTGAAATTTTGGCCCGCGGCCAATGGGAAATCGACAAGTGTTGCGAAGGAGGCTCGCGGGCGGCGGGTGGAAAATTGAAATTTTGCCATGTGTCTTCGCCTCAAGGTTTCAAATGTCAAGATCGGCCCCGCATAGCCCGCACCCAGTGAGAATGGGCCACGTGTCCTCATCAATCAAAAGCCGGCGGGAGGAAGAATAAAAAACTTGTCTAAGTGTTTTGCCCGAGTTTCAATGGGGCAATTTTTGAGGGGTTGGCCCGAGCCAACCAGAAGGTGACAGGTGGCAAAAGTGGATCAGGGAGTTTATGGCGGAGGGAAGAAATGGAAAATTTGCTAAGTATTTGCCAAATTTTCCAAAGTGGAAGAATGGAACGGAGAGCCCGCATCGAGTAAAATTAGGACACGTGTCCTAAGGGGAAGGTAGATTCGGAGCTCGGGGCGGTTTTTGAAAATTTTGCAAAAGTTTTTGGCCAAAAAGCTAAAAAGTGAAAGAAGGGCCCGCGCCCCCTGTCAACCATTCAAAAGCCGACACATGTCCCTGCCGGGCGGGGCGCGGGGGAAAAATGAAAATTTTTCCAAAGTCTAAAAATGTCAAAATTTCAAAGGAAAACCCGCGGGAGGCGAAGGAGAGAGAATTCCAGAATGAATCAGAGCTTGCCACGTGGCATCTGACCAGCGGAGTGTGGGGAATTTTTGAAAATTTTTCCAAAGACAAAAAAGAGGTAAAATTTGAAAAAATTTCCCGCCGATCCGTTTTTGGGCCGTTTTTGCCCTAAATCTTCAAACGATCATATCTTTTGATCCAAAGCTCGGATTTTCACGTTCTTTATATCATTGGAAAGTTGTTAAAATTCTCTACATGATTCCATGGTCAATTTTTAATTTTGGTTCAGTTTGGAGAGAGAAAATTTAAAAACGGTTCTGGTACGTGTCCATGGCCAGAAATGACATTTCAACAACCAAATTTAATACAAAATGGGTCGCATTCTTCTCCAGCATGGTCAAAAATGACAGGATATGGGTTTGTAAGGTCCTTCATGCTGTTTTAATGAATTTTCCATCAATGAGGAATGGGCTCCCATGTTTTTTACATTTTCTCTCTCCTGGGCTCGACCCATGCATTTTAAAAGCCAGATTTGGCTCATTTCTTGAAGGTGGAACACTTTTTGGCATTGGACACTTATTCTTTCACCTCCAACAAGTGATAGTTGTAAGAATCAGACCTTTTTAACAGTTTGTAATAGGTTTATACCTCTTTGATGGTGGAATGCAAGAGATTTTTTCATGAAATTGATAGTGCAAACTCTGTGAATGCTTTCAGTCCTCTGTTTGTATTGTTTTACTTCATTTCAAGACCTCTAATCACATCTATCAGCTTGTGTATGTTTTCCCTTGTTGCATTTCATGAATTTGTGTCTATTTATATGGCAAGAAATGTTTCACCACTCCTTTTGGTGCATCACAATCTTTAGTTTAGTTTCATTTTTGCATTTTTATCCCTGTCTCCTTGCAATCTAGGGTCGAATTAGGATTAGAACCTCTGTAGTTGTGAAAAATATAGATATAAATTAGAGGAGTTTGAGGAACCAGCCTCTAATCTAGAGATTCCTCTCTCATTTTCACAAGTCCCACACTTAGAGAGAGGTTTCCATGTTGTGCAATCACACTGGATGCTCTAGAATCAACTTAGAAACCTGATTTGCATCCAGGGGTGCTGCTGATTTGCAACAACAGTTTTGGCATGCCCGGTGGGACCTTAGAGGTCTCATTTTTATTACAGAAAAGTTGATGTGCATCTGCTTCAATTTTATTGCTTGAAAAGAGCTATAATTTTCACATTTGGCGACTCCAAGGGGAAGAATCAATTGATTTCAGCAGTGCAGGCCTGAAAACTCATGAGAAGAATCACTACAAGGTCAAGAGTTGGAGAAGAAGAAGTGCTGTTTGAATACCTACAGTTATCTCCAAGAAGAAGGAAAAGAGGAAGAAGGATTCAAAGGTCTCCATCTCCACCAAATAGAACTCTCTCAACTCCTCCACCTGGTAGGCCTTTCATTCAGTCAACAAGGGTTTTAAGACCAATTAGAATGGCACAAAACAACCGCTATGTCAACTTCATAGGCAACAGCCCACTTTCCCTCAATGCACAACATCCAATTCCTATTACAGGCTTGAAGAACATTCCATACTTCACTAGAGAAAATCAGACTACTCCAGGTGATCATGTTAAGGATATTGCTAACCTTTGTGCAATTCATGAAATCAATGAGATGTAAGTGGATGTCAAGTTGCTGGCATCTTCATTCAAGGTGAAAGCATTGCAATGGTTTAGAAGCCTTGGAGCTGGTTCAATCACAAATTGGAATCAGCTGTGTATAGCACTTCATGAGCAATTTGGAGAGAAGGGAGACAACTTGTCTCTTTTGGAGCAGCTAACAACCATCAAGAGAGCTCCCAATGAGCAGCTGACCGATTTCAACTTCAGATTTCAAAAGACTTGGGAGAGAATTCCGGTGGTAGTCAGGCCAACAGCAGAAGGTGCTTTTCTTTACTATCTTAAAGCTCTAAATTATGATATTTCTATGTTGATTCAGTCCATGGGAGGCATAACTATCTCTATGGCTTATAGCATTTCCATTAGGGCTGAAAATTGTTTGATCCAAGCTGGAAAACTTGCTCCTAGACCTCCCATGCCATTTTTTCCAAGTTTAGAGAGTCCAAACACCAATCAAGCACCTAATTTGACTCCTTCTCCCACTCCCAGAAATTAGAGTTCAAATGAAGCTTCTACTTCATCTCCAAGTGCCCCAAATGAGCTTCAAGAAGTCATGAAGCAACTGCAAAACCTAGGCAATGAGCTAGTTACTCTCAAGAGGAAAAAATCCCAAGGTTTTAGACCTTCTTACCAGCCCCAAGCTCAGCCTAACAGGCAGCCATACCAACCACAAAGACCACCTAATCCAGCCAATCCGTTTTTGGGCCGTTTTTGCCCTAAATCTTCAAACAATCATATCTTTTGATGCAGAGCTCAGATTTTCACGTTCTTTATATCATTGGAAAGCTGTTAAAATTTTCTACATGATTCCATGTTCAATTTTTAATTTTGGTTCAGTTTAGGGAGAGAAAATTCAAAAACAGTTCTGGTACATGTCCATTGGTTAGAAATGACATTTCAACAACCAAATTTAATACAAAATGGGTCGCATTCTTCTCCAGCATTTTCAAAAATGACAGGGTATGGATTTGTAAGGTCCTCCATGTTGTTTTAATGCATTTTCCATGAATGAGGAATGGGCTCCCATGTTTTTTACATTTTCTCTCTCCTGGGCTCGACCCATGCATTGTAAAAGCCAGATTTGGCTCATTTCTTGAAGGTGGAACACTTTTTGGCATTAAACACTTCTTCTTTCACCTCCAGCAAGTGATAGTTGTAAGAATCAGACCTTTTTCATAGTTTGTAACATGTTTATACCTCTTTGATGGTGGAATGCAAGAGATTTTTTCATTAAATTGACAGTGCAAACTCTGTGAATGCTTTCAGTCCTCTGTTTGTATTGTTTTACTTCATTTCAAGACCTCTAATTACATCTATCAGCTTGTGTATGTTTTCCCTTGTTGCATTTCATGAATTTGTGTCTATTTATATGGCAAGAAATGTTTCACCACTCCTTTTGGTGCATCACCATCTTTAGTTTAGTTTCATTTTTACATTTTTATCCCTGTCTCCTTGCAATCTAGGGTAGAATTAGGATTAGAACCTCTGTAGTTGTGCAAAATATAGATATAAATCAGAGGAGTTTGAGGAACCAACCTCTAATCTGGAGATTCCTCTCTCATTTTCACAAGTCCCACACTTGGAGAGAGGTTTCCATGTTGTGTAATCACACTGGATGCTCTAGAATCAACTTAGAAACCTAATTTGCATCCAGGGGTGCTGCTGATTTGCAACAACAATAAGTATATGTAACTCGTTATTTTTTATATACACATGTTATTTATTGAATAATATTTTCAGTTTCATAACTTTTTATTTAGAGTCTTTAATTAAAAAATGTGATACTTATTTTTTCTTTTGTAATTTAAATCAGAATAATATCCTAGAATACTATTGCGTTAAAAAAAAATCTTTATTCAGTTGATAGAAATTGTTTGAAATGGATTATAATGTATTATGTAATATAAAAAATAATTGAATATTCTAATCACAATATGGTTTTATATGGAGAACTTATGCATGAATAAAATACAAGTACAACACACCATAGATTGAAACTCTCAATATTTTATATAATAAATAATATTAAAATTACCATAAAGTATATATGTATTTATAGTTTGAATACCAAACAATTTTACAACCATTTTTTTGAAACCTAGTTCAAAAGTCATATTTTCAAATGTCAAATTTTACAATTTAATATTGCATCTTCATCCTTAAGAAGTAGATTATTTCATTTAAATTACTATCTCTATTGCACCATAACCTTCCTTCAAAACTAATGACTGAACAATATCCTTCGTGGATGCATTGATATTCAAAAGTATTTCATGTTCTAGAATTGTTGCATCACCAAAAGAAAATAACGTTGGATCCTCTTCTATTTTCCTCTTCAACAATATATCAGGATCCATTCCATTCTCCTTTATGATCCTTCTTAGGGTATTATTATGCTTGTTTGAAGTAACAAGATTTTTCTTCAAATCAATAGATGCAATTAAAATTTTCCTTGAACTTTTTAAATACACATCAAACAAAATTGACTCATTCTTCAAATTCTGGTACTTCAACTGTATTTAAAAAATAAAAAATAATTAATAAAATTGTAAATCATATTAGAAAATTTATTAGAACTTACCAATGCCTTATCCCTTTCTGCATTCAAAATAACTACAAGGTCCTTGTATCTTGACCACATATTGTGGTAAGATTTTGCTTCTCTATTTACATTCTCAATTCTATAAGACATTATATCTAACAAATCATCATTATAAGCATTTGAAAAAGACATGGTACCAAATAGATCATGATTTGGCAAAATATCCAGCTTTGTTGGTTCGTTTTGAGCTGAAGAATACCATAAATGTCTCTGGGATTGATTGTTAAATTGGGAATTTATTTATTTTATCAAAACTTCATCCATAAAATCCCATAATTTTAATTATTTAATATCATTTGTTAAAATATCATTAACAATGGCTTGACAATTGTTAGCCAAAATAATTTCAATTGAAAAACTTGTTTTTCCATCATTTGTTAAGGCATTTTCTCTTGGATAAAGTGTGATTGATTTTTGTTCTCATACTTTAGAAAGCCTCTTCAACCATGAATAATATCTTGCATATTCAAATTTCCATGGGATTGAAACCCGCTTTCAATCCCAAGATATTCCTCATCTAAATCAATTTCATTTAATACTGAAACATCCCATGCACTCAGAATATTTCAGAATGAAAATATTGGAAACTTAGTTGCAAAGTCCATGGTACCCCTTCTTGAAGTTGGAGCATGAAATGAAATATGTTTCCCACTATCCTTGTTCCTCACATTTTGTGGCGGCGGTGACATCTTTTTCCTCAAATTAGTGGATGTATTTAGTGTTGGTGTGAGTTATCCTATGTGTCCTCCTCACATATTGGAGGGTCATCTCACATGGGTTAGGTTTAGGCTTAGGTTTAGGGTTACTTAGCACCCTATATTGTCAGATTTATTATATGTCCTTGGGTTGACTAAAAATCTGCGGTCAATTAGCCAACTCATAGATCACAACTTGAAAATTGAATTTGATAGTCATTTCGGCAAGAAAACGTGTTTGATTCGAGACAAATCATAAGGCTAAAAAATAGTTATGAAAGCCTCTAATGTGAGATGCATGTTCCAACTTGATTTTGTTCACAGAGAGGATCAAGCACTTGTGGCTAAAAATTCTACCTCAGCACAGTTGTGGCTTCAGAAACTTGGTCATGTTAGTTTCAAGTATCTCGAGACACTACGCCGATGTAATATGGTACATAGGCTACCATCTCTTCACAAGGATACAGACAAGTGTCCTCATTGCCTAGCAAGAAAACAACAAGAAGCATGGTCAAAGTGGAAACCATTTATTGCACACCTTAGAGTATTCGGGTGCAAAGCAAGTATGCACATACCCAAGAAAAACATAAATAAATTAGACATGAAGTCACAAAAACTCATCTTCATTAGGCACAGTGAAGAGACTCTTGGGTACAAATTGATGGATCCAAAGACTAGAAAAGTGTACACTAACAGACATGTTGAGTTTTTTGAGAAAAATGAAGTAGAGTCTCATCCTCCAGATTCACCAAATGTATATTTTTCACCAGTTGTAAAAATTGAAGCTGATGTTCCCACTTATGATGAAAGTTACGATGGAAATGATGGTGTAGACCAGATAGAATCATGACCCATAGGAACAGTTCATCATATGCCTGAGTGGTGTACTAGCACATTAAGAGATGCAAGAATGGATGCTCCACTAGATACATCCACCCCTGGACCATGGACTCATAGTAGAGAAAGAGAAGAAGTGAAGTTTTCTTTGTTGAGTAGAGTTATTAAGTCTGATGATCCCTCTATAGTTCAGGAAGCTCTATATTCAAAAGCTTGGAAATATGCCATGGACTTTGAATATTAGTTAGTAATGAAAAATAACACTTGGAAGCTAATCGATCTTCCACCAAGAAAGAAACCCATTGGATGTAGATGGATATTCAAAACAAAGTACAAATCATATGGGACAATGGACAAGTATAAAGCAATACTTGTAGTAAAGGGGTATGCACAAAAAGAAGGCATTGACTACGAGGAGACACTTTCTCCCATAGCCAAGATCAAAACAATCAAGATGATCTTTGCTCTAGCTACACAGTTTGGTTGGAAATTCAATCAGATGGACTTAAAAAGTGCCTTTCTAAATGGAGATTTACAAGAAGAAATCTACATGACTTAACCTGAGGGATATTTTGTACCCGGTCAAGAAGAAAAGGTATGCATACTCAGGAGATCTCTCTACGGTCTCAAACAAGCACCCCGAGTATGAAACATCAAAATTTATGAGCATCTCGTACAACATGGATTTTCTAGAAATCCATATGACCCCAATCTATACCTTAAAAATCAAGGGGGGATTGTGATTTTTGTTGTCTATGTCGACGATCTAGTCATCACTGGTAGTTCAGTGAGGATGATCGATGCAATGAAGAAAGATCTTAATCGATCATTCGACATGACTGATCTCATGCTAATGCACTATTGTCTTGGGTTTGAATTATGGAAGAAAGAGAATCACATCTTTGTTTCTCAGATGAAATATACCAAGACAATTCTCGAGAAATTTAGGATGATGGATTGCACACTAATTTCTACACCTATGGAAAACATACTATAGTTATCTCGTTTAGATCCATCTCCTGAGGTAAATAATACTCTCTATCAATAGTTGATTGGGAGTCTCATTTACCTAGCCTACACTAGACCAGATATCAGCTTTGCAGTAAGCTATCTATCTAAGTTCATGCAAGAACCCAAAGTTTTCCATTAGAAGGCATCAAGGCGCATTGTGAGATATCTCAAAGGATTAGTAACTTCTTCTTGACAGGATATTCAAATTTAGATCATGCATGAAACATTGATGACAGAAAATCCACTTCAAGATTTTTGTTCTTTATGGGATCTGAACCAATATCACGGGGAAACAAGAAACAACACTTTGTTTCTCATTCTTCCATAGTTGTATGTGAAGCGATTTGGATACATCGCATACTAAAAGGACTTGGAATACCATAGAAAAAATGACCACCATGTATGTTGACAATGAAGGTGTTCTCAAACTTTTTCGCAATCCAGTGTTTCATGAAATAAAAAAACATATTGAAGTACAAGTTCATTTCATATGCAAACATGTGTTGAAGCACAACATCCAGCTTCAATTTTGTCCAATAGCTGAACAACGGGCATATATCTTCACAAAGTCACTTGCATGTGACAAGTTCGATTTGTTTAGAGAGTTCATCTCCTCATCCCTTGAGGCAATGCAAAATTAAGGGGGGGAATGTTAGGAAATATATATTTCTCTATAGTTAATTTTTCCTTAACTATAATAATTAGTTATTTATTAATAATTGTAATATGGTTATATTTATATAACCATCTATTATGTTTTATCTTGCATCCATGTTTTGTTTTATTGTTTTAACAATACTATTATTTGTTTGTATTTAATATTTTTTATGCTTCCCGGATGTCTTTCTGGAAGCTTGTGTAAATTAGTTTGTTTTTGCACTTGTGCAACATATTTCTTTATATGTATTAAGATATACAATTCCTATAAGAATTACAACAATCCATTTTATTTTTGATTCCATTGATTAATATAATCATACAGGATTCCATCCCTGTTCTACACATGGTTGGCTGAGCAATATGTTGTAAGGGATCTCCAAGGCTAAAACATGGAACTTTAAATCTTGATTGATAGGACCTACTTCTAGTGATAAATTTATCATTCCAGTTGGCTTCCACTCTTCATCTTGATACACCTTGATGGTGATGACCTTTGTTTCTAAATCAGCTTTAGTACACCCTAGTTGTTGAGCTAGTTATATATTACAAATGTTTAAACCTGATCCGCCATCCACAAGAACTCTTTTTACCTTCTTACATTTGATTATAACCTTAATCGTTAAGGGAAAATCATGAGATGGATTTTCTTCTGGGATTTCTATTAGACTAAAGGTTATATGCTCTATAGGAGAAATATTTGCTACCATTTCTCATAAATGTATTGGGTTGATATTAATAGACACTCCTGATCCCTGTAATGTCTTACAAAGGATATACTTATGAACGTTAGAGATTTTAAGAAGTTATAAGATTGAAATCTAATCCATATTTTTCTCTAATTGGTCTAACATGTCATAATGACTGTCTTGAGGAGTAGAGGGAGGAGGTTCTGAAATAACAGGTTGAGTATGTCACGTTACCACTACACACTCCCTTGACTTAATCTTGATTGTGTTGATATGCTCAACAAGTGGATTGACACAACCTATTAGGGCATCAAAATGGTCTGTCTTTGAAATGTAATTAGTGTTCTTAGCTTGGGAAGAACGCCCTTGATCTGGATTTTCCTTTCCTTTATTATGTTTTTTGAAAGGTTCTTTAAAGTTCCCCATGTTTATGTTAGGGGATTTGGTAGGAATCCATTTCCACATCGTCATTGTTGATTAAGTCCTGAATATAGTGCTTCAATTTCAATCATTTATCCATTTTATGACCTTTGACGTGATGAAAACCACAATATTCATTTTCCCTAAAGCATGATGGATTAGGTGCGTCATCCCCATAATGTGTAGTTTCAGGGTATCTAACCAAGTTAACCACCTCTAATTATTTTAATATTGATGACATAGAGTTAGATAGAGGGGTGAGGTCACAATGTTTGTATTTAGTAGGTGGAGTTACCTTTTTAAGTTTCAAGGGAGCATGGTTTTGAACTGATTTCACTTGTTTAGAGTCTGTTATTCCATCACCTATGGTGTTTTTGTTCTTATTAGGAAAAAAAAATTGATTTTTCACTAGGTTTGGAATCATTATGATTATGATCACGAGAGGAGGGTTTTAAATTACGTTTGGCTAACAAAGCTTCTCTATTTGACTACCCTTTTCTATTACCTCTTCAAATGTGTTTCCACAATGCATTTACAAGTGGAATGTAATTTTAGGGTGTAAGTTGGGGGAAAATATATTGATCATCTGTTTCTCTAGTGTAGAGCAAGGGAAGTAGCTAGCTAACCCCCGCCATCATTGTAAGAAACTAGTGAAGTTCTCATTATTCTATTGTTTATCGTTACATAAATCTAACTTGGTGACTTAACTTTATATATTAAATGAGAAGTAGCGTACAAAGTGTTCGGCTAGTTCTGGCTATGTAGAGATAGATCCCTTTGGGATGTGTAAAAACCATTTCAACGTCTGACCTCCTAAACTTTGTGGGAAAAGGTGAATGAGATAGATATCGTTATACGTAACTTCTTGACATGTCATATAAAATTCTTTATTATGGTATTTGGGGTCACTGTTTCCCTTGTATTTTTTGAACTTTGGACAATCAAAATGATGCAGGAAAGGTACCTATGACATAGCCCTATCAAATTGATATGGTCACAATTCCTTGAATTGATAAATTTTTCTATTGCCTATATTGCCTTCTTGTAAATCTATAAGGGCATTTTTCATGGTTGACCACTCTTGATTAAAGAGTTGGTCCTATGTGAGTGGTGTTTCCTTGTACAAATGGCTGAATCTAGTTGTATCCCCAGCTTTATTGTATGCATAAAATTCCTCATAAGACTCTTTACATACCTCATGATGAGGAGTATTTATATCAAGTTTTTGGTATGAAGCTTTTGGTTTAGCTTGTTTTAAAGGTTTCACTTGTTCCTTGTTTATATGCTAAGCTAAACTGACCAATTGGTGAGTGAAATCTTACACTTGTTTATCTAAAGTTACCTCTTGAGTGGGTACCTCTTTACAAATCTCATGAGGAGGAATTTTTTCATGATGATCATGCTCTTCATGGTCCTCAAAATGGACTCTAATAATAGGTATACGATAGTCTTCATCATTTTGGAAAGGTATCTCCTCATCATTTCTTCATCCAGTAGTAGAGGCATGACCTAGGTTTAATATGTCATTAATATTACAACAAGGATGCTTTGTTACTTCTTCTCAAAAAATCATACCAACAACGAGAGAAGGATCAACTATAGAGGGTAACTTAGGTACTAGCTCTATGACACGCATAGACACTTCATGTTTGTTTTGGAACAAGAAATTATTGATTTGTGTGGGATTAAACTCGAAGTTTGCATGAGGATAATTCTCCTCACCACCATTATGACCAACAATTAGGTTTTAGTCAAAAAGAGGCTTATCATTTCTGAAGGTGCTTGATCCTAAGTTTTGATGCCCCATTCTTGTAGTAGGATGCATAATGGGAAATAATTCACTAAGGTTGACTAAAATGGACCCTAAGTAAATTTATGCAATGTAATGACGTCAATTCATCATGAAGAATGTGGAATAACAAATGGTCATGAATCCAAAGGATCAATGTGAACCCAAGGACACCAAATAATAAAGAATGATATACTAATAATGTAATATATATATGACAAGAACTATCTAGGATAAGACAATTAAGCATAAGACTAAAATACAGTCACAAAATAGTTTACTCGCTACGCTTTTCCAAGATAGGTTTAAAGCAAATAGTGATAACACAATATCACCACTTAGGTCAAGTTTGAAAATAAACAAGACCTAAATACTAATAAAGTGTTGACGAGATCTCCCAACAAGGTATACTAAAACCAATTTTAGACATAAACAAAGTCCAAGTCTTTGAAAATGGAAGTTACAAATGTGAGTAGCGTAACAACACTATTTGGACATGTTAATCAAGATTTACAATCAAAGAAATATTTTACTATCAAAATCATGGTATCACAATGTAAACAACGTAACCTCAACACTCTAAAAAAATCAAGGCAATGTTTGGATTAGAAACTAAGCGTAATTATATCAAGAAGTTTCTATGTGTGTGAGAAGTGTAATAATACAATTTAGAGGCTTAAACAAAGTTTCACAATGGAAACAAGACGTAAGTATCAAAATCGTATGGTTATAATATAGGAAACCTAACAACTCAAAGGAATTCAATGATGAGACAACCTAGCTACATTATGAAATCTCAATCATGGGTATCGAGACATTGACTACCAATATACAAAGATGTACTAACACACTTTCAATGCTTGCTATCACAGTCGCAATAAGGAAGGATCTAAGCAGATGAAAAAATGGTGGACATAATATTTGATAGCACTACGTATATATGTTTTATTTTTTCCCAAATGGGAAACAAGAAAATAAAGGAGTAGACCAAGTGGTGATGAAAATTACTTGGTGTAACTTTGGTAAAGTTTTTCCTTGTCTTAGGATAAGTGAAAAACTAGGAAAAAGTAACACTTCGTAAATTTTGTAAAGAAATAAAATGTGGTTTCAAATTTAATGGACTCTCCCCTTGTTTTTCACGTAGTTAGATCTCTTGAGAACACAACGGATAAGTCAAATTGGCTCCAAGCCACAAGCTTCCTATTTGTTCACTCTCTAGGTGTTACAAACTATCTCTCTAAGAGTAGTTTGCCAAGAAAGTCACACTGACTAAATATTAGAGTATCCCAACTTTAATTTACCCCCTTTAATACAATGAGAAATAAATTGCATTCAGTTGTATTTTCACCGGGGTTGCGTGAAGATAATATTGACTCTAATCTCTCCAAGGAGTATTAATCAATTGGGTAGTGGATTGCTTTCCCATTTAATTCACAAGGTTTTTTCTCGTGTGAACTACTTTGGGGTTCCTTGGAGCATCCCTTTTGTGATTTTAAGGCTTATGCCAAGGGAACTTCTCCTATTTCAAAGTGGATGAGCCATAGCTCTTAACCGAAACTTGAAATACAATGTGATGAATAGAGATGGTGTATTTTTTATCTTTCGGATTAGGAAATTTGGTTTAGACCACCATTGGAAACCTACAACACACATGTGATTAGAGTTTTGTTTAGATTCTCTTTTCTTTTGAAATCCTTAGGTTCTACATAAAAATATTTAGTAGTTATCAAAAATATCTACAATATCATAAAAATAGGATTAAGTCTTGCTTTTGGTTCTCAAGATCATCCAAGGACATGAGAGAAGAACATACACAACAAGTAACCCAACTAGGTAACAATGGAAAAATTGTAAATCAAATAATCACAATAATTATTTGTAAATAAAGGTTCATTCCCAATTAATCCAAGTACTTTTTAGTGAAAAAATAAACTTGTTTTTGATTCTCAAGATCACTCAATGGTGCAAGAGAAGAGCATACACAAGCTTTAGTGTTAATTGTTTATCAAATGAAAAACTTTTAAATAAAAGGATCATAAATAATCCTTATGAAAATTTCATTCCCTTATGAGGTTTAACATGTTTATTGTGATGTGTTAGAGGTGTTAATGAGTCTGTAAAAGGTGAATAAGGTCATATCATCAGAGTTAGGAGTTGAGTCCAGTCATTTCAGGTCTTGTTCTTGACCTAGTGCAAGCAGTATGCATGAGTGACATGAGAAATGTAGTAGGGAAGTTTGTTATAAGCATGTTAAGATCATTAAGAGGTTTTAAAACATGTGTAAGAGGTGTATTATGTCATATTTCAATTGGCAAGTGCATGATGAAGGTCCTTCTGGAGAAAGACTACAAGGTAATGTAGGGTTTGCATGGGTAAGTCTTAGTGCATGGATATTTTTAGATAAGTGCAGATAAAAATGAGAGTTAGAAATATTGGATAAGGTTATTATGGTGCTTTGGGAAAAACTTCAGGTCAAGAGGATCAAGACAAAGCAAGAAAATCATTTTTTGGTCATATCAAGTTCTTAAGAAGGAAAAGTCCAGCTCAAATGTGAAATTCATTTACTCACCCACACGTGTGGGATTTTCATGGAACCCTGAAGCATTAAGGGATGTTTTTTCAGGGAGATAAGATCATTTTTCAAAAATAATGAATTACATTGAATGTTAGAGCTTTATGAACAATCTTTAAGAAATAGAGGTGGTCTAAAACACTAGTTCTAAAGTGATGGAGGAAAGATGAAAATATTGGAATCCAAATGGATTGGTCAATTTTTTATGATGACTCGGAGTTGTAGAGGACTCTTCAATCCTCCTAGTGTTGGTGGTTTCATGTTCTAGGTCAGCTAGTAAGGTAGAGAAAAACCCTTTTATAGAGATTTATAGTTTCAGGAATGAGTTGGAGGTTTCATAAAGAAAAATAAAATTTTCCACAAATATTCAGATGTTTTTTAGATGACCAAGGAAATTTTCAGATATGTACAGAGGATAAAATTGAATATACATGTCTCACAAGATTCCCTACCACTTTTGGCCTTAAGGGCTAAAACCTAGTCATGGAAGTTTGAGGCATGCTTTGTAGTGTTACATGTTGTGGCAGGTCTTGATGGTATTGAATATATTATCTACATATCATATGATGTGTTATATCCCTTGTATTATTTGGAGTGATGTTTTTTGGCTTAAGCCCTAATGGCCTAGTCAGGCTTATTATGATTCTCAAGAATGTGAGTTGAAACAGGTGTACTCGGTAGGTTTGCTCCATGTGACATGTTATTATGAATGATTAAACATGTTAGGGTTTCTAATGAATTTTTCCAAGTTTTTAAGTGCTTGGAGTTGGCCTTGGAGGTGTTTGAATTCATATTCCTCAAGATTGGTTCTTGAGTCATATTTGTCAGTTTTGATCAGTTTTAGAGATTAAAGTGGTTAATTTCATTAAGTTTTTATTTGGAGATTCAAGTAAGTTTCTTCAAGTATTATACACTGAGATATTTCCATTGGTATGCTATATGAGCCATGATGAAGAGTTTTGATAGATGAAGTTTCTTGTTTTTTGGGACAATTTTCTAGGTGTTTGATAACTAGTTGAAGGTGCCTGCAAGTTGGTGTATTTCATAATGGAGATAGTATTTTAATATGTTATTGAGATAGTTGATGGTGATGAGAGGCTATCCCTAATTTTTATGAAGATTTGGGAGTCTTGAAAAAAATGTAAGAACCCTTGGAGTTCGTGATTCATTCGTTGGAGATGAAGAACTTGTTTTAGGTTTGTTTGATAAGAATTGAGCTTGTGTGTGTTGTTTGAGCTCAATGCTTACCTATATGGCCTCCTGAGATTATTTATATGAGTTTTTTAGTTTTTTTTATTGTTATCATGACAAAAATTAATGGTCTTGGCTGACCTATGGTTGTTATTATGAACCATGTATATAAAGCATGTTGTATTAGATCATTACAATGTTGTGATGTTGAGGATGTGAGAGAGCTAGAGAAGGAATATGAAGACACTAGAAGGGTCAAGGAAAGAGATAATAAGAGACACAAAGTGTTGATAAGGTTAAAGAATATGGCCTAAAGGCCATTTGACCTAATCATAAAATGAAGGACCAAGTTTAAGCAAAGAAGAAGAAGAGAGGATTGTTTGAGAAGGGTTTGATGTGCATGGAACTGATTTTTTGGACATAATCTATTGTAGGAGTAACAATACTTAAGTGATATTTTTTACAAATGGTTAAGTGGGTACTTTATCATCTTGGTTGGTTGTATCCAATTTGTATAGTAGGGTCTATATTAAATAGGGGTGGGATCTCCTTGTGAAGTGAGCACTTCACTAAATAAATCTTGTGTGGTGTGTAATATTCATGAAAGTATTTATAATTGGGTAATAAATTCAAATGTTTTGTTGGGTTTTCTTCCCCTTGAGGTTTTCTTACTTCATGCCTAGTTTTCATGTGTTCTCTCATTTATTTGATGCACTTGTGAATAGATGTTACACTCCTAATAAGCTCATAGTTGCATATACATGTTGAATGGTTATTTTGGATGATGTTGTAAGTTATGGAAAATGAAATCAATGTTTTGTAAAACCGATTCTCCCCCCCACTCAGTCTTTGTTATTCTAATAGCATAATGGTAGCTTTCCACCTGATATTTCCTGCTCACAATAACAAATCCTTCTTTAATTAATAACATGTTATACCCTCCTTAAGGAAACTCTCTATCATCAATGATGCAAAGGGAATTTGTTACTTTTTCTTAATTCTGAGTAGGCTATCCAAGAAAAAAAATAGGTGCACAAAGAAATATGTGGTACTCACACTAGTGGCATTGTTGTAGAAAAGAAAATTTTATGTATTACTATGGAAATAGATTAGTCTCTGTATGTAAAGAAATATTTCTTGAGTCAAAACACAGGAATTTTATCCATGCCCTATCTCAATCATTGCAACCCATCACTACACCTTGATTATTTAACAAATGGGGGATCGACCTTATAAGTAATCTCACACCTACTTCATTTGATATCCATAAACATATAATTAGAGCCACTTAACACTTTACAAAATGGGTGGAGGATGTTCCTCTCACCTATGTTATTGGTGCTCAGATATCCAAGTTTATCATGAATCACATCATTTTTTGTAATGGCATCACTTCTCCTATTTTCTCTAATAATGATAAATACTTTAAGAAAAAAAAAATTGAATACCCTTTTTCAATGTTTTAAGATCCATAAATAATTTCCTACCCCTTATTATCCTCAAGGTAATGGGAAAGCTGCTAGTAACAAAAAAACTTGTGCATTATGGAAAAGTTGGTCAGTAAATATGATATAACTAGAAACTTAGAATCCATCCTTCCATATGGGATTACCGTACTTACATCTGCACACCTACATGTGTTACTCTATATTCCCTTTATTTTTTCCATTAAAACTATCATTCCCTTAGAGATCCATATTCCCTCTTTGTGTATATCCCTGAAATATTATTTGGACAATGAAGAGGATTATAGAGTGGATAGATTGACATAACTCAAGTTTCTTGATGAAAAATTCCTCCATGCCTTGGATAACTTCAAAGTGTATCACAATAAAATCCAAACTGGCTACAAAAAAATTATTATTTATCTTGAATTTGAGGTCAGAGATCTTGTTCTTAAAGAAATCCAGTTCAATACCCCTAAGGAACCAAAAAAAGGAAAATTTGAGCCTAAATAGTTAGGTTCATACATTGTGGTAGATAAATTTGGTTCAAGAGCTTATAAGCTTTCCTATGCTAATGGTTTAGGGATTCAAGATCCCATTAATTTAATTCACCTAATATCAGGGATATTTAAAAAAATCAAAAAACCAAAAAATCAAAAATTCAAAAAATCAAAAAATCAAAAAATCAAAAAATCAAAAAATTCATAAAAATTAGTAAAGACAAATAAATTCATAAAAATGTGAAAACCAAAAAATTATGGTAGTTTGGGCAGGTCCTTTGGTGAAAAATAGTTTCCAACACCATAGGAGGATTCTATTGTTCACACCTCACACTCAGGGGCATGATCACTCCCTCCTAGCTTTTCATTAGCTTGCATTTGTAATCTTGTTTAACCTATCCCTCTTGGACTTGATCTAGCTTGTCCTGTTTTTGTATATATACATGGTATTTTTCCCTTGTATATTCTCATCTCTCATTGGGGGAATCTCAGGATTTTTTTATATTGTACATAAGTTTTTGAAAACCTAGAAAATCCTAAACATTAAAAAATATAAAAAATCCATAAACATTCACAAAATCTAAAAACCAAAAAATGATGTCTAATGAAAAAACCCTAAATATTAGAAAATTTACCATAAAAACATCCTACTTTAACACTTACTAGTTCTAGTGCACAACACGTGGATCATCTTGTGATCAGATTCTTTCATAAATAAGCTTTCTTGATTACTATGTTTGTCTTCCCAGTTTATATCGTTTCTCATGATAGTTTCATAGTGCATTTTATATTTTATCAGGACTTATATATCGTCCATTTGTTCCCTTGCATGTATCCTCACTTGGGGCATCATATTAACCCTTGTCATATAACTTGAACATTTGAGTACTGAAGCTAGATGATAAAAACATTAGTACAAATTGTCTTGAACATTACTTTTTTGAGTGTATTTTCTTGTACCTATTTTCTTGTTTGATTGCTTGTTTGTTTGTTTACTTTATTTTATTGCATTTATTATGTATTTTTCTTTGTGTTAATCCCTTAACATTGCACAAATATTGGTACTATGTATTTTCATGTCATTTTTTTACCTTTTTGTTGTATGCTTACATAAAAAATAAGGTATTTCCAAGATGTGATGGTGCACAATCTATGCTACGATATTTCCATCTCTCACCACATCCCATCATCTAATCAACATCTAACTAACTCTCTGTTCTCAATAAAATTTCCTCTAACTAACCCATTCCTTTCCTCTACTTTACCCTGCATGAAAAGTAGGTGATGTAATCATAAATGACAATGGATAATATATCTATCGGAAACACACACAAAAATGTAGATGGACCATATCTAGGAAGTGAAAAAATAATATATAGCATCATCATGTATTCATCACATATA
The DNA here is from genome assembly GCA_019776745.2 of Taxus chinensis. Taxonomy (NCBI): domain Eukaryota; kingdom Viridiplantae; phylum Streptophyta; class Pinopsida; order Cupressales; family Taxaceae; genus Taxus; species Taxus chinensis. Next base: position 511,070,994 of record CM034153.1, on the reverse strand, counting down.
ATCTATTCAGACATCCATTTACAATCATCTAGCCAAACATCATAATAAATTATGTTATACATCTATCATGAGCTAAAATCAAAACATCATAATCCAATATGGTGCATACACATATACAAAATCCAAAAATAGTCTATATATATGGGGATGCCAAATGACCCTCGAGTTTACAAAAATGGTATCAAAACTGTATAATCCATCTCATCATATAACAGTAAAAAATAATCCTAACAATAACAAGGTCAAATCTTGGCATGAATCTACCTTAGATATGGAACATGATATGCCCCTAGAGATAGTGAGTGTTTCCTTAATCCTCCTAGATCTTGTACTGATGACCTTAGTGGTATCATGACTAAAGGCGTACCTACTGAGGCTTGTGATCTCACTTAAATTGATGGTCATGATTACCCAATCGATGTTTTCCTATGTGAGTAACTCATATCCCTATGGTCTAATGGAATGGATAACTCATATAAGGTCCTATGGTAGGTAGCCTATCCTTAGAGCTGTGTAATGTGATCTAACATATTAGTAATACCTTGGCCCTTGCCTAGTGCTCAAGATTTATCTCTCTCCCTACGTAGTGTTTCTCCACTACTCAGGTAACATCCCTCTCATTCCATGTTGTATCATGCTCTGATCAGATGCTTTCCCTCTCATTATGCACCACTTCTAACTCTAACATAGTAGTATCCTACTCTACATTTATTTGTGTCAACATTATTTTCAGTTTGGAAACCTCCACTATTAACCATGTTATCTCTGCATCTCTATCCATTTTAGGTGCCTCAACAACTAATCTAGTTATCTTGGCCTCTTATATTGATGTCTTGCTAACCACTACTTGGGCTGCATGCGACGGACCCTGTACTATACCTAAGGTCCATGTCCATGTACTGGGAGTTGTTGGTGCTACTATAGACACCTAAATTCCACTTACATAGTTTTATTTCCTAAAGCACACTATTTACCTTCATTCTTACCATTTTTTTAAATTAACGACAATTTGTTGATTAACTAACCTCTATCACATTTTGGATGCTAAATGAGGACACATCATTAGTTATAATCCTCTTCCAAACAAAAAATTAGCAATTATTAGCTAATTAGGCCTATTTTCCCTTGTTTTGATCAATAATCCCTATTATTGGCTCATACCCCTCTTCCAACCATTCAAAATGACCCCTTTTCCCTTCAAGGCATCACAAGAGGCTTCAAAATCTTATCATAGCCTCTAAATTTACCCTAAGTGGTTAATTAAGGCTCTTCACATACTAATCATGATTAACAAGCCTTAATATACTTTATCCTTTTTATTCCCACATGCACCAAGATGCAAGTTTTCCTCAAATAGAAAACTATAAAAAGGACCAAGCTCCAACCTTAAAACTTTACACCATAGTTTTATTAGTATATCATATATCAAATATGACTAAGATCCTTACTTCCTTCTTGGATTAGCTTGCTCAATATTTGCATCCAATTTTCATATTGGTTCATAGAGGGATATCTAATATGGCCTTATAGCCATTTTTAGAGAGATCCTCTCACCATTTGTGGAGTAAAAACAACCATAATTTGATTTCTCTTAGATCTAATTAGGTCTATGTTAATTAGTAATCATCTCACATACTAAGGATGCTTATAGATTAGATGTTTGGTTTCATCTAATTTCCATTAATGCATGTTTTTAAATTTTGATCAGGATGTTTCATTCTTAAACTTAAGCTTGGCTCTAGGATAGTATGGTGTTAGTTTTTATTATGTAGTCATATTACAAAAGTTTGGGGTGGTCACATTTGGCACGCCTGGTGGGACAACCCCATTGCATTCATTTTTAAGTTTTTTAGCTTACTGTAAAAAATTTAGTTTCAAGCTTTCTAGATTAGTTTTTCAAAAAAATTAGATTATTTTCAAGTTTTGATTTTATTAACCCTCTTTTGCATTAGTTTTGATAATTATGAGGTTTCTTAGCTAGATTATTTGCACTTGTTTTGTACTTATGTTCCTTGCAGGATCAAGAGAGGTAAAGTGCTTCAAAAATTATATCAGATTGCTAAAGTTTTGAGCTTTTTGGGATTTTTCTTGTTAAAATCCTTTTTTTATCACCTACAGAAAGGGACGCACTGGTGTTACAAAGGGGTGCATTGTCATCTCTCTAGACATACTGGCATTAAGTTGTCTGTCTTTTTTTATAGGGGTGTATTGGTGTTAAAAGGGGTGTGCTAGTGTTAAAATGGGCATGTTGATGTTAAAAGGGGTGCAATGGTGTTAACAAGGGCACGCTAGTTTTACACCATGTGCATAACCTATCTTCCAGAGGCCATAAATTTTTATCTCTACCTCGAAATGACTCCATTTGTTTTGCGTTAGAAAGTTATTGAAGAAAAATAAAAAATGTGATAACATAAATTCAAGATTTATAGTTACAAAAAAATTAGGTTTTTCATTTTTTAGAAAACTATTCATTTTCTAACATGTCTAATGCTTTAATGAGTGTTTGTGTTTCCATGCTTTGTATGAGTTTGGGATAAAGATTGTGTATGCTCTTGTCTTGCACCTTATGTGATCTTGAGGATAAAAATCAGCTTCAAACCTTCTTTTTCTAACATTAGAGTAAGTGGGAAATTTCATTATTCATTTTTATGCTTAAGGTAATGAAATTTTCATATGGCATTTGTATGATCCTTTGATTTAAGATATTTTCATTTGATTAATATTTAAGGCTAAAGCTTGTGTATGTTCTTCTCTTGCACCATTGTGTGATATTGATAATCAAAAACAACTTTAGTTTTTCACTAAAAGGAACTTGGATTTATGGGCAATGAACCTTGATTTACAAAGGATTATGGTGGTTATTTGCTTTACAAGTTTTTTATTGTTATCTAGTTTGGTTGCTTGTTTTGTATGCTCTTCTATCACATCCTTGGATGATATTGAGAACCAAAAAATACATTTAATCCTATTTTTATAATATTGTTGATCTTTTTGGATAACTACTAACTATTTGTGTGTAGGTACTAATGATTAACAAAGAAAATAGAATATAAAAAAACTCTAACTACACGTGTGTTGTAGGTTGCCAATGGTAGTCTACACCAAATTTCTTAATCCAAAAGATAAGAAAACACACCACACCTTTGTTCATCATAATGTATTGCAGGTTTCAGTTAAGAGCTACAACTCATTTGATTTGAACTAGAGAACTTCCTTTGGCATAATCCTTAAGATAACAAGAGGGATGCTCCTAGGAACCCCAAATTATTTTACACAAGAAGTAACCTTGTGAGTGAAATGGGAAAATGATCCACTACCCAATTGATTAGTATTCCTTAGAGAGATTAGAGTCAAAATTATCTTCACGTGACCCCAGTGGTATACAATTGAATGTAATTTATTGCTCATTGTATTAAAGGGGATACATTATTGTTGGGAGACTCAAAGATTTAGTTAGTGTGGATTTCTTGGAAAACCAAGCTTGTGGAGATAATTTGTGACACCTAGAGACCGAAAAAATAGGAAGATCGTGGCTTGGATCCAATTTGACTTGATTTATCATGTACTAAAGATATCTCACAATGTGAATTTTTTTTTGGATTCAAAACCTTGTTATTCGAAGAAGGGGAAACTCCATTAAATTTGAAAGTGTTTGTTATTTCATCACGAAACCTGCGACGTGTTACTTGGTCCTAGTTTTTCAATTTCCCTAATGCAAAGAGAATCATTGTCAAAGTTACACTTAGAGAATCTACTCCTTTTTCTCTTTTTTCCCATTTTGGGACAAAATAAAATAACATACATGGATACCACTAGAAATAATCATGTCCACCACTTTTTTATTCTACTTACATGACTAGGTTCCAATGCTAGAACACAAGTGTTGAAAGTTTGAATGCTATGTCTTCATGTTCTAGTAGGCCCTTTATCTCACACCCATATTGAGACTCATTATAATTGTAGTTAGGTGATTTCATCATTGAATTCCTTTGATTTGTTACGTTGCCCGCATTATAGCCATACAATTGTGATACTTATGTCTTGTTTCCATTGTGAAACTCAATCTAATATCTATATTGTATTGTTACGTTGCTTGCATAAGTAATAACTTATTGATATAATTAGGCTTGGTTTTTAATCCTAACATTTCCTTGAGTTTTTTAGAGTGTTGATCTTACATTTTTTGTATCGCAATAACATAATTTTGATACTAAAAACTTACTTTCATCGCAAAGCATGATTCACATTCCCAAATTGTGTTGTTACACTACTCGCATTTCTTAATTCTATTTTCAAATACTTAGACTTTGTTTATGTCCAAAAATGGTTCTAGTACACCTTGTTGGGGGATCACATCAACTATTTCTTATTATTTAGGTATTATTTAGTTTAAACTTGACCTAAGTGGTGATATTGTATTGTCACTATTTACACTACACATATCTTGGAAAACAAAGGGAGTATACTATTTTTTTGATTATATTATAGTCTTGTACATAGTTTTCTTGTCCTAGATACTTCTTTTTATATAATACTATGATTAGCGTGTCATTCGTTATTCTTTGGTTTCCTTGGTTTATATTAATCCTTTGGATTCATTACCATTCTTTGATTTACATTATTTGTGGTGATTCGACATCATTATGCTATTTGGTTTTTCCTAGGGCTCATATTTACATAATTTCTAATTGGTTTCCATTATGCTATTTGAATTGACATAGAACTTTCTTCTTTGTGAAGGAGTTCAACCACCATACAAGTCTAGGTATTTGTACTCAACAATACCAACAATGATTTATTATCGCATGGTTCCTCATACTTACAAAAATAGGGAGCCTACATTTTGGCATTCCCATCAAAGGATGCCCTTCATGAATAAACCTCATTTGGTTCTTCACCCTAGAGAATCCATTCAGGTACCTCTTTCCCAACCTTTATATCATAGTCGGTGGTGTGATTATAAGGCTTCTAATCAAAATTATTCTTCTGATTCCTCTCAATCTCCTGATTATTCTTATCCAAACTATCTTTTAGATTCTTCTTAACCTCCTAAGCTTCATTCAATCCAATTTATTACAAGGAATAATCGGTCACCTAAATGACATTCTTCTCCTCTTAGGATTTATGTATCGACAAATGCTCCCCATCATTCATCTAATTCAAATCCTAAGTCATTTTTCTCCCTTTCTTCACACAAACCCATCTCTTAGTTGCCTCAATGATGTCTTCCTCCTTTAAAGATATGTGTAATTCAAAGTTCCTCCAATTAAACATCTAATTCAACTTTGGAGTCATGGTCCTTCCTTTCTTCGTAGGACCCTATTTATCAGTCACCTCAATGGCATCTTTGATTCTTGGTCCATTTCCTAGTAGCCCATCATCTTCTATATATGGGACACCTTTAGGAAGTCCCTAATCTTCAATATTATGGCCACATCTTGGTATTCCATTATCTTTATTCTATGGGAAACCTCCTCGTAGCCCATCCTCTTCTATACTTGGACCACATCCTAGTAGTCCCTCATATTTTATACTAAGGGCATGTCCTATAGACCCCTCATATTTGATTCTTGGGCCATGTCCTTGTATCCCATCATCTTCCATATATGGGACAACTCTAGGTAGCCCTTCATCTTCAGTCTATGGGACACCTCCTGGTAGCCTATCCTCTTCTATAGTTGGGGCAGGTCCTAAAACCACATCATCTTCGATTCTTGGGCCACATCCTAGTAGCCCATCATCTTTTATATATGGGAAACCTCTAGGTAGTCCCTCATCTTGAATCTTAGGGTGACATCTTGGTAGTCATTTATCTTCATTCTATGTGTAGACACCAAAATTGGGTCACACTCCCCTTGGCCCCCTTTCAAATAACCAACTTAAACATATTCACCTAACCATGAACCTTATACCCCACATTAATATTAATTTAATTATTTATAATTAAATTAATACCCATCCTCACCCCTTTTATTAATTTAATTTAGTTACTTTAATTAAATGGATGCACACCTCACCTAGACACCTCACACTGAACCTATTCATAGAATTTCTCAATAAATGAATAAGACTTAGTTCAACCCTAAAAACCAAAGCCTATTATTCCTCTAACCACCTTCCCACTCATAAAAATAATTTCCATTTTGATTTGTTAATAAAAGGACAAACCTAACCCAAATGATGGGATATCTATCATTTTTAGTAAACCTCATTAATCCCACCTTAACCGATGTTGGTCATTTTGAAACTGATGCCAGTAAACTAGGAACCATCATCAGTTACCATTTATTCACTTTAGTAACCTTGTTTGTGGGTTGGAACATTCTAGAATTGAGGAGTAGAGAAGAGATGCGCATGCAAGTAGAACCAGACCCTTTTTGTATCTACAGACATCCATAGCTAGCACCGGGACAGATCTAAAGGTATTGCACTCACAGTAACATTCTGGGAAGCACTTCCGTGGTACTCAACATCACTCCTCTGATAAACCACCATCACCATCCAGCCATTTTAACCTGCATCATAATAAGTATACTTTTAACCAACGTCATCTATTTCTACTTTAGTTTATTGAGTTCTTCTATTTTTGTTATCAGTTTCTACTTGCAATCTCATTCCCCTACCATTTACCTTCCTGTAAACTCAACCATTCCTCCACCCACACCATTAAATCACCTATATCCAGCTATAACACATCTTTGAGTATAACTAACATTCCCACAGATCTCTCCATCCCCCCATTTTGTATTTGTTTAACCTCAAATCAACCTCTACAACTAGATCCTTTTGAGTTTTATCATCTCACCTCTACTGGCATCGCTTACCCATGACCATCATTCGTTCTTCCTAACTATGATCAGTCATACCCTACTGATGCGAGTCTCTATGTTTGCCAAAATTGTGTAAACAAATAACCACCTACCTACCAAAACAACCTAAAAACCTTACCCAACCCTGTTAAGACCATGTTTGTGACATGCAGACCACTTGAACAACCTGTAACCTGACCTGAAGACCTTGACCCACACAATTTTTAGTATTTAATTGGATCGACGCTAATAGTGATCTAAGGTACCCAAATCAGAATACTAGCACTAGATTCGTATATGTATGTATTTCAGATATTTCATATTTGTTTTATAAAACTAGTCTGTTAGTGCAAATCTACAACACCCTAAAATGACCTTCAGATCTATATTCCAAAATTGGGTCATTTAGTGTGATTACACAACATTGAGTTTTCTCCAAGGTGTGAGACCTTGCAAGGTAAAAAAAATCTCTAGATTGAAGCTGGTTCTGACTCCTCTGTTCAGGTGTATGCATGAATTTGCATAGGTTCAATACTAATTCCTACTCTAAATTCCAAGGAGAAAGAGTTGAATATGCAAGAAAGGGGAAAAAAAACTAAGCTAAAATGGTGATACACCAAAGGAGTGATGAACTTCTATTTTGCAAATAAACACAGATCATAAGAATGTAGCACAAAACATGCACAAATTTTGAGAATATAATGAAAGATTAGAAGACAATGATAAACACATGAGAGGATTGGAAAATCAATCACATAACATACATTATCATTCCCAAGTTTAATGCAATGCATTACAATGGAAAAGAGGAAAAAATATGTGCTTCAGCTTGTATGAGAGGTCTGAAAATCTACAAATCTACCTACTAAGGAAGTAAAGAGAGATTACAAGAAAAAAATCTCCAAAATTACAATAGATTACATCCTTTACATTTATAGCTGAAGAAAAGAGAGGGAAAAAAGAGGAGGAAGCAAATCTGATCCTTTTTCTCAACCACCTCACATTAACCCTTTCTAATTGGCCTACAATCCATCAAATCGAGCTCCTCTACTTCTATTTTACGTGTTGGAGAGAAAAAATGATGAATTTGGTGAAACACAGATCTCAAATTTCTTGGAGTTCCATCAATTCTGCATATCTAATCTCCATGGGCTCAAAGTCAAACAATTCCAATTGCTTCATGAGTTCCAATGTTAGTAACTCAAGTGACATAGGCAAGATTTCCTCTCTCCCATAAGCAATTCTGAATGGAGAGTTACCTATGGATCTCTTGGGAGTTATCCTATCAGCCCATAGAGCTGATTTGAGCTTAGTGTGCCAAGTTATCTGATTTTCATCAAGAGTCCTCTTGATGATCCTTAATAGATTCTTGTTTGTGGACTCAACTTTGCCATTACCTTGAGGGTAATAATTTGATGAAGTGCTCAAATATATCTCATTTCTAACAACCCATTCAGTGACCTTTGATCCTATGAATGCCAATACATTATCTGATATTATAGTGGCAGGTATACCAAATCTGGTTGTTATCCCCTCATAGAAGTCTAGAATGCTGGATTCATTTGCCTCTTTGAGTGCCACTGCCTCAGTCCATTTTGTGAAGTAGTCTATTGTTGTTAGAATCCATTTGTGCCCTTGGTTTGTGTTTGGATTAATGACTCCAATGAAGTCCAAACCCCATTGCATGAATGGTTTTTCAACTGAGATTGGGTGCAATGGAAGTGCTGCTAACCTCTCTTTTCCTGTGAAGAATACACAATTCTTGCACCTCTTAATCCATGCATAACAATCACTAAACACTTTGGGACAATAATAACCAACCTTCATGATCTTGAGAGCTATCACTCTTGGAGCAAACTGACCCCCAGCTGATCCATTATGGAACTCTTTTAACATTTTATCAATATGATTTGTCCCAATGCACCTCAGCAACACTTCATTGATATCTTTTTTAAATAGGACACCATCAATAAGTGCATATGGAATAACATGCAATATGAAGTGTCTTGTTTTGGATTTGTTCATCTATGGAGGGCATAGGCCTGTTTGCAAGAAGTGCATTATGTCTTGGGTCCAGGAAGGAGTGGGCACACCACCATTTTCTTCTTGAACATCTCTTTGTTCTTGGTTGTCCTACAACATCAAAACAACATTCTTCTCTTTACTTGCTTCAATTGGTTGAATCAAGTCCAATTGCTCACACAATCCCTTTCATTGGACCAGCTTGGTGACTTTGATCTCAATGTCATACTCCATGACATGAGTAATCCACCCTGCACGTTTTTCATTTATATCTTTGTTGAGGAGGAAGTCTTTAACTCCCACATGAGAAACCAACAGTTGAACCTTGTTGTTTGAAACTAGATGCTTAAATTTCTTCAAGCTCCTAATCATTGCAATAAAATTCTTCTCAATTAAGGAATACATCACTTCATAGTCCTTCAAGCTTTGGCTAAAGAAGGCAATTGGCTACTCTGCATTTTCTTCGTTTTGTTGTACTAAAATTGAAGAAATTGTATCACCATTGCAAAATGCATAAAGGATGAAGTCTTTGGAGAAATTTGGGTTAATGAGAGTTGGATCCTGTGAGATAGCTTCTTTGATTACCTCAAAACTTTCCTTACCCTCAGCTGTCCATTTAAAATCCATAATTTTCTTCAACATCATAGTTATTGGCTTGACAAGGGATGAAAAGTTTGGAACAAACCTTCGAACAAAATTGATTCTTCCCAAGAAAATTTAAAGAGCCTTCTTATGACTTGGCAATGGCAGTGCTCTTATTAGTTCAACCCTCACTAGATCAATTGCTAACCCTTATTTGGAAAAAATGTGGCCTAGAAACTTGCCTTTATGAGTTAGGAATATGCATTTTGCTGAGATTCAAGGATACCCCAAATCTTCTACATCTTTGGAACACTTGTATCAAATGAAAGAGATGGTCTGTTGTACTTTTATAAAATACAGTAATATCATCTAGGTATATCAACACTATTTTATTGATCAATCCCTTGAATGCCATATCCATTGCCCTTTGGAAAGTAGCTCTGGCATTAGATAGCCCAAATGACATTTTTATATATGCATAGGTTACCCATTTGGTGGTGAAGGCTGTTTTGAACTGATCATATTCCTTTACCATGATCTGATTGTACCTTGAATAACAATTTAGCAATGAAAACCTCTCAGAGCCAGCAATAACTTGTAAAATCTGATCCATAGAAGGAAGTGGGTAGTGATCCTTAATGGATGCTCTGTTCAAATCTTTAAAGTCTACACACAACCTAATTTCCCCAATCTTATTTCTAATTGGAACCAAGTTTGCAACCCATCTTGAATGCTTGATGGGGAATATGATACTTGCTTATATTAACTTATTCAATTCCTTCTTCGTGAGAGGCTCATGTGTGGATAGACCGGTCTTTGTGTTTACCTTATGAGCTTAGCACTTGGATCTAATTCAATTGTGTGTTGAGATAGCTTAGGATTGAAACCTCTCAAGTCTTCATAGCTCCTAACAAATACATCCAGGAACTCTTGGCAAAGTTGCATGAATTCATACCTTTCTTGCTCGGTTGCCATTTTACCAATTTGAAGTGACTTGCCTTCTCCAACTGAGATGAGCTATGAATAATCTCCCTTAACTTGGATTTTTGCTTTCTCCTTCCTAAATTGATCATTAGGATTTAATATAGACTCTAAAGTAACAAGTCCTTTTGGTAGTTTTTTGGTTCTTAGTTGTACCACTTGATCACCATACTGTTGTCCTAATTTTTCCTAATTTTTGGCTGAGAACTCAACTTCCTCTTGCAAGAAATTGATGATTTGTTGGTCACTCTCAAACACTTGCAAACTTACATTATTTTCTGGTACTGATGGCCTCACAATCACATGGATGTTTGGCTGCATTTTATCTCTTTTGATACTCTCCACAACATCAAAAGGTTCTCCAACTGCTGCAAGCCTATCAACAGCTTGGTTATCTTTCTTAGGGATGGAGTTGATGGAAAAACCCTCAAAATCCTCAATGAGATCCCACACCCTATTCCTATAAATTTTGAGCAATTCATTCTTGGTAGCATGTTGTCCCTTAACTTGATTAACAATCAGCTCACTATCACCAAAGACTTGTAAGTTATTTATGCCTCTCTTCCTTGACCAATGCAATCCATGTATCAAAGCTTCATATTCAGTAGTGTTGTTAGAACATGCAAACTGAAATCTAAAAGTTGAATAACACTTAATGCTTCAAGTTGAAACAAGCATAGCTCCTCCTCCTAAACATTGTCTACTTCTTGATCCATCAAAGAATAACTATCATACCTCATTGTCATCTCTATGGTCTGGCTTGGTGATGTCAGGAAGAGGTTAATTTTCTTCATGCATGTAATAGACTCCTAGTTTAGATTCCTCCATTTCCTTGTAGGGATCAAAAGGATGTACCTTACTTTCCCATTCATTAAGAGTCAAATCTAGAATGTTTCCAACTTTGGTGTCAGCTTCATGTGTGCTCAGATAATCCTCTTGATCAAATGTTGAATAGTTGGCATTGATTGGGCTTGGAGTATGAGGCTCTATGTGGAAGTTAGCAATAGGTTCAGACCTGATTGTGGCCTTGGCTCCATACCTTGTCCTAAACAACATGTGTGACCAATCAATGGATAGGTAGCCTCCAATTCTAGCTGTGAAATCCCTTGACAAACATAAGGCAAAGAGTGGTGGAAAATCTATTACTGACACATCTTGCAAAACAGTGACGTTGGGGCATGCATGCAAAGTAAGGCTCATATCTTTAATTACCCCGATGGTTGTTACTTTTGTCCCATATAATTGTACCAACCCCTTGGATATGAATTCATATTGAAGGCCCAGATGATCAGCTATTTGCTTGGACATCATGGAACTACTTGCCCTAGAATCAATCATATAATTATGTACTAGTTTATCCCCAATGATTAATGAAACATAGAATGGAGGGGTCTTGAATTTTTTACCTTGTTGTCCTCCATGATTTCCCTCAAGTTGAGTGGCATTTTTGAGTACCTTCTATGGCATATGAGCTAGCTGATTTGAGGTTGACCAATTCTTCATGGTAGCTTGTAATAGATCCCTTTCTCCTGGGATGGATAGTGACTCCCACATAGATATGTTCACATTGGTCTTCTTCATTTGTTCAATGATGTTAAATGGGGATGAACCATATTTTTTCTTCCCTTTAGTGTGCACATTCTTTTCTTGTACATGGGCTATAACAGCTGGCATTGGAGCTGGTCTAGAAGGTGGCTTGGGCTGTTCTTGCACATTTAGAACTACATTTTGATTGCCAATACCTTATGGAGTGATGGAAGGTTGTGAATCACTTGGACCTAATGACTGCCCTTCACCAATATTCCTCTTCTTTGACCATGTGTTGGCTGCTACACTCAGAGAAGGTGTTTGATTCACACCATAAAAATCTTCATCCTGCCAATTCACAAGTGTAGTCTCATTTGGAGTTGTATCTTGTTGAGATGTCCCTTGTTGTTGGTTTGTTTATCCACTTGCTTCACTCTCCACACTAGTTGTTGTCACCATCAAATCTTGGTTCAAAGTGTCATTGAAGCACATAGATAGGCTATGAGGTTCATTACATGGGAAACACCAGTCATACTCTTGAGCTATATTATTTTACAATGGAACTAAGGCTTTAGAGGTAGATGCAACATGGGGGTTATAGGGCTGAAATGGTCTATTGGTAAGAGGCCTTACTTGATTTTGATTTGCAGCTGGGTTGGGTGGCCTATTAGGATGATATGGTTGTCTATTAGGCTGATTTTGAGGCTCATAAGAAGGCCTAAAACTTTGAGCTTGTTGTCTCTTGAGTGTAACCAGCCCATTGCCCATATTTTGCAATTGTTTAATAACTTCTTAGAGCTCATTTGAGGCTCTATAGGATGAAATAGAAGTTTCATTTGAACTCTAGTTTCTAGGAGTGGGAATAGGAGCTCAAGTAGGTGTTTGACTAGTACTTGGGCTTCCCAACTCTGGATATAAGGGCATAGGAGGCCTAGGTGCAAGTTTACCAACTTGGATCAAAAAATTCTCATCCCTAATGGCAATGTTGTAAGCTACATCTAGAGTTACACCTCCCATGGATTGGATCAACATAGAAATGTCAGAATTTAAAGCTTTGAGAAAGTATAAGAAAACACCTTGAGATGTTGGCCTCACTGCCAATGGGATTCTATCCCATGTTCTTTGAAATCTGAAATTGAAGTCTGTTAACTTCTCATTGGGATCTCTCTTGATAGTTGTCATTTTCTCCAATAGAGACAAGTTGTCCCCTTTCTCTCCAAATTGGTTGTGGAGAGCTGTGCATAATTGGCTGCAATTGTGGATAGAGCTTGCCTCAAGGCTTTTGAACCATTGCAAGGATTTCCCTTTGAATGAAGATGCCAACAATTTGATAGCAATATCCATCTCAATAATCTCATGGATTGCACAAACATTAGCAATGTCTTGGACATGATCACCAGCAGTGGTCTAATTTTCTCCAATAAAGTATTGAATGTTCTTCAATGCCACAATTGGAAATAGGTTTTGTGGATTAAGAGAAAGTAGGCTGCTGCCAATAAAGTTGACATAAGGATTGGGTTGTGCCATTATAACTATCCTGAGAACTCTTGTTGATTGGATGAATGGTCTACTAGGTGGAGGAGTTGATAGAGTTCTTTTTGGTGGAGATGGAGACCTTTGAATCCTTCTTCCCCTTTCTCTTCTTTCTAGGGATAATTGTAGATACTCAAACAATCCTTCTTCTCTGGTCCTTGACCTTGTTTGGATCCTTCTCATGAATATTCAAGCTTGAATTGCTGAAACCAATTGATTCTATCCTTTTGGAGTCACCAGATGTGCAAATCAGGGCTTTTTCAAGCAATAAACTTACAAAAATTGCACATCAACTTTTTTTTAATGAATATGAAGACCTCTAAGATCCCACTAGGCATGCAAAAACTATTAGTGAAAATATACATCACCCCAAAATGACCTTTAGATCTATAGTCTAGAATTAGGTCATGTAGTGTGATTGCACAACATTGAGTTTTCTCCAAGGTGTGAGACCTTGCAAGGTGATAAAAATATCCAGATTGAAGCTGGTTCTTACTCCTTTGTTTAGGTGTATCCATGAATTTACAGAGGTTCAATACTAATTCCTACTCTAAATTCCAAGGATACAGAGTTGAATATGCAAGAAAGGGAAAAAAAACTAAGCTAAAATGGTGATACACCAAAAGAGTGATGAACTTCTATTTTGTAAATAAACACAGATCATAAGAATGTAGCACAAAACATGCACAGATTTTGAGAATATAATGAAATATTAGAAGATAATGATAAACACATGAGAGGATTGGAAAATCAATCACATAACATACATTATCATTCCCAAGTTTAATGCAATGCATTACAATGAAAAAGAGGAAAAAATATGTGCTGCAGCTTGTATGAGAGGTCTAAAAATCTACAAATCTACCTGCTAAGGAAGAAAAGAGAGCTTGCAAGAGCAAAATGTCCAAAATTACAATAGATTACATCCTTTGCATTTATAGCTGAAGAAAAGAGAGGGAAAAAAGAGGAGGAAGCAAATTTGATCCTTCTTCTCAACCACCCAACATTAACCCTTTCTAATCAGCCTGCAATCCATCAAATCAAGATCCTTTTCTTCTATTTTACGTGTTGGAGAGAAAAAATGATGAATTTGGTGAAACACAGATCTCAAAGAAATCTGATCTCACATTTATGGAATGAGAAGATATTTTTAGGGTTTTTCTCCATCAAAACGATTTGATTCTTCATCCTTGGCATGTGGGAGAAAGAAATCATGGCAGTTTTGAGAAAAAAACAACTCATTTGAAGCAATTTGTTTAGCATTAAAGGAATGAAAGATGTTTTTAGAATTTTCTCCTTCAAAACCTGTAAAAAAAAATGATGTTTTTATTCCTCCAATGCATAGAGCGGCTCGAGACCTTTCCAAAAAGTGTAATTTTGTTCAACTCTGATCTCTGGTTCAAAAGATATGCCTATCTTAAGATTTAGGGAAAAATAGGGTGAAATTTTGGGCACAAATTTTGAGGCATCAATTAGGGCACACTTGGTGGCAAAATCAGATTTTGAAAATGGGTTCACAGGGTCAAAATTTACTTTTTGCACTTTTGGAAAATTTTCCAAAAAATCCCCACGCCTCCGTCACTCCGAGACACGTGGCACCTCTTTGTTTGCCAATGGAATCATGAGCTCAAACCTATCCTTTTCCTTTTTAAATTTTCATTGGGAAAATTTCCCAAAATTTCCCCATGCTCCGCTCTCTTGGTGACACATGTCAGCTCTTGGTTGCTTGGCGGGGGTGCACTTCTATTTTTTCCTTTGTGCCTCTATCACTTTGGCAAAAAACCAAAAATTCCTCTACGCCTCTAATCCACTACAAATAGGTACACGTGGCGGCTTCAAAATGATCCATGAGCCTTTGGGCCAATATTTGACTTTGGGCATTTAACCCCCAATGGGCTAAATGCCAAGTTTTCCTCCGCGGGCCTGCACCAGTCCATTTCGTTCCTTTGTTGGGTTGGCGGGCAAAAATTTTCCTTTGCACCCTTTGACTAAAGTGCTAGAACTTAAAATTCCCCCCAACATCCACCGCTCTGCCCTTCCACGTGACACCTTCTCATTGGCCGTGGGCCTGTCTAGGGAAAATTTCCCCAAAAAACTTCATCGAGCCATAACTCAAAAATTACAAGGAGTTAGGAGGAAAATTTTACCTTTCTAGAAAGGTAAGGAAATTATGTACCTGATGGAATCATACTCAAAAAAATTTGAGTTCCTAAAGTGTGAAAAATTTTCATTTTAAGTACCAGAAAAGGAGGAGGAGGAGGAGTAAGCCAAAAATAAGCATGGGCTTATTTTGGATAACACGGTGGATTGACAGCCTTCTAGGAAGTATCCCACTTCCCAGATCTAGCATACGCTAGGTAGTACACTATCATATATCATTTAACTCTTCTTTGGTAGTATTGTTTTCTATTTTAGGTAGTCCCTCCTAGACAAAAGGAAGCTCTCACAATCAACGTCATATTGAGAAGTCAGAATGCATGCAACAACCTCCAACAAACATAATAGGTATTCCTCCTCATCCCATAACATTATCTGTTTTGTCACATTCAAAGTGTGAAGAAAACGGTGAAACATTTTGGCACGCCCAATGGGACACTCATTTGTGGGTTTTCTTTCTTTTCATATAGGTTACATCTTTAGTGTTTCCTTTCTAAATCATCATTCAATAAATCTTCTTCTTTAATAATCCTCTTTTTCTTTCTAATTGCTCTAAATGAGACATTTATTTTGGTGCTTTAAAAAGAGCACATTATTCTTTCTTTCTGCATTGCATTAGTGAAAGAGAAATCCTCTTCCTGTTCATCATTTTACTTCATTGAATATCATATTTTCATTTGGGCTTAAAACACTTGCATTGTATTTTGATTTGTTGCATTTTTTTAGTGCACATTAAAATGAGGGCAGCCTATGTGCTAGAAGTCATGCCTAGCTAATGGTTGACACAATTGAACCGTAGAAAGAATTTATTTCTTCTTCTACCAAATTGCACAAATCTAGATATACAAACTTTCTTAAATGATACCTTACCTGGGAATTCCTGTCAACGATCACACGATCAAAGGATTAGTAGGTACTCCCTAGCTTATTATCTATGTCTAGTACCCCATCAGAGAGTACCCCCCACCATAACATAACCTAAAACCTCACCTTTTAAATATCCTTCTTCGTAGGATGACTTCCCAACCCAAAATTCCATTTTGAATTCACATGGTGAGTTTTAAATAACATAAGCTAACAAAGAATAAGAAAATCACTTTTAGGGTTTTATTTTTTTCTTAGCGTTACTCTTAACTTGTGTTTTGAGGTGTGAGACTACGAATCTGCATTTTTTTTCTTCCTTGCACACTCCACCATTGTAGTTGGAGTATTATGATTTTGTCTGAGTGTGCCAGGACCCCATCTTATCACTCTTAGATTTATGAGGTTTATTCTTTACCAAATTTAATTCACAAAGCCCAATTTCTTCATTTCTCTTTCATTTCACAGTAACCGATGTTGGTCTGACGACCGTCATTGGTTAAACCTAACTGGTGTCGGCTTCTAGCTTTCTTGTGATTTTTGCTGGAATAGACTTCACCACTCCTTTTCTATTTTTTTCCCTCAGGGTACCATCCTATTCCCCTCTATTGATATTTCTTTCAAACACATTTTCTCTATTACACATTCATCAGTCTTGTTTCATTTCCTAAAACTGGGGTTTTTCCACAGTAACCAGCATCGGTTTCTGTGACCGACTTCGGTTTCCCACTAACCATCACTGGTCATCCTAAATGTTGTTGGTGTCTATGTTAGGTTTTCAAAATTCAAACCTTGACTAAATCCACCCTCTTAGCCTCATTTTTTTGTTTTTGTTGTTTTCTATGTCATTTACAGAATACAATCTTTCTAGGTCAAAACTTACTCATAAGGTGTTGACTCTCAGCCAAACTAAATATCTTATATTTCATACCATCCGTTAACCACTCCCACCTAGCCCTTCACCACCTTCTATCCCATCACCCCTGGATTCAACCCCACCTATCACCATTGCTACAAGTGATGAGGAGTTCACACAAATCCTCGATCAAAATCCCCCAGCCTTACAATTATACCTTTCCCACTCTTCCACTCTGAATTCCTCAAGTCAATAGATATATGGAATGCCTGTATCCTTCTCTCCTGCCCTTATCCCCACTTGTACATCAACCCCTACTAGTTTAGCGTTACCTTCACTTGTTTTTCCCCCAATGGTTTTGTAGCTGGGCCCCATACCGGTTATGACCACTGCATCTGCAACATCAGTCACACCAGTAGCATCTGTTAGTCTTTCATTAACCACCCATAGCATAACCCCATCCGCACCCATTATCTCACATATACCACTTGTAACAAAACCACCCATGGTTTCGATGACCCCTACCCCATTCCAAAATCTTGTCCTCTCCATCTCGCTATCTTTGTCCCTAATCGCTACTAGAGTCACTGTGAGTGCCCCACCTATATATGCATATTATCAATAACCCCTTATCTCATCTATCATTCATTTTGGATATATTCTCTCCATGTCAGTCCCCTATTCTCAACCTTCCTATTTGATATCACCATACACTGGAATTCCACCAACATCACATGTTCAAAACCAACCCTCTTATGCTACAGTAGGTGCCCTTCTATCACAACCTACTAATGACCTCATCAAATTAATGATGGAAAGGATGCAGACACTAGAAGTATTGGTTTTCTGCTTAGAAAATTATCTCACCTATGATGAAATTTGTAATGAGCCGATTCATCCATCCATTCCTATTCTCCCATACCATGTACATTGAGAAATTCCAAAATTCAACCTCTTCAATAGTAAAGAAGATCCGCAACAACATTTGCGGTCTTTCAAACATGGGTGTTACCTGATTGCCCATGATGACGCTTTACTCCTACGGAACTTCCTGATGTCCCTCACAGAACCTGCATTAGACTGGTATAGTGGGCTACCCAGACACTCCATCTACTCATTTTATCAAGTATCCCTAGCCTTCTTAGACCAATTCTCAATCAATATTGTCAATAAAGTCACCATGACTAATCTTTACTCCACACGATAGTACGACGACGAGTCTATCACTGAATTTGTAGCTCATTGGCGTAGCCTAATTAACCATCTCATATTTTAATTACCTCAAATTGAGCTCATAGAGTTATTTACTCAGGCCTGTGCTAAACACATTACAAAAACCATGCAAGTATAGACCTTCTGTACTTTTGATGAGGCATTCACCATGGCATCAAAATTGGAGATTCATGTTATCGAAGAGAATAAAATTCAGCTAAGTAACAAGAACACGTTCAAATTGAATGGTGCTTCTTCATCTTTGAAACCCCAGAACAACTATTTGAAACCCAAAGGGTATGCCAATGTTGTGGCTCTCAAGGGTAGACTCTCTCACCCATAAAACCAAGACAAACCTTTTGCTAATCTCTCATCCGTCTAAAATTTTCAGTTCAGACGAGAACAATGAAAGTACACCCCAATAGGGGAAGTGTATTCTTCTATTTTGGAAAAGATTATTAAGGCTGGTGTCATTACCCTTCCACCTATAAAACCACACATTGGTTTTTACCCCGATCTCCCCATGCCTGCGTGGTATAAAGAACATGAATTTTTTAACTATCATCGTATCGAAGGTCACAATGATGGTAACTACATCACCTTCAAGAATATCATTCGAGAAATGTTAGACAACAGAGATATAGTCTTGGATAACCCAAATGCATCCACCAACCAAAACCTACATATCTTCAAAAAACCATTCCCTTATCATGCCCCATCTTCCAACCAGACTGGTGATACTTTAACCAATGATAGCAATGTCCGGGAGGTCCATGCTATTTTCAATGACATACCAATTTCTTCCCAATTACCCCCATTTCCATCCATAGATGAAATCCCATCCTGAGATCCCCTACCTACACAATAACCTATTTCATCTACTCCTCCACCCACAAAGGAACCCCCTTCATTTTCTCCTTCACCTGCGAAAGATCCCATAATTAGCACTCTGCCTCTGGCCCCTCAAATTAATGAGTAATTGTTAGTAGCACCTCTCCTACTCATGGGGGACACATATACACTCCTTACACCATCACAAGGAGATTTCACCTCATCTGGCCCATCATCTCCTCTACCCATATAGGATACTGTAGAAACACCATTACCTTTAGATGACCATTCCCTATCGGACTTCCAAGATCCTACTAATCCGCTTTCGACTCTCTTACCCACAAATTCTGAAGCTAGCCATTTCCTTGTTTCTCAAACACATTTTACGTGGATTGCTACTTGATCCACATCAGCCCCACTTACAACAGTACCATTTTTCATGCTTGGCCGATCACCTGGATTATGTTGATAAAGTCTTACTTTCGGGACGTCTTCTACTTCCCGCTTCAACCCAAATGCAATTGTCACTCACCAATACCTCCACAATATATCCAAAAGTGTTTCAAGTGACCAAACACAATAAAACCATGACTATTGGAGCACCTTCAATATCATCACCCACAACCCAGCACACACCTATACCCAAACACCTACCAATGCCTATATCATCTCCCTTACCTATACCCATCACTACCTTTGGGGTCATTCCGAAATCAAACCTTACTCACCCACCCATCAAATTATATTTAGTCACATCTTCCCAGACCAACACTAAAATTATTCCTAGCCCTAAAAGGAATCCCCAACCTTCTAGGCCTCATACACCAACCTCACCTACCACATTGTTTTCACCTTCACCTCTTCCCTCCATCCTAGGACCTCACCCCTCAACCCTGGCTAGGAAACCTTCATCCAATGGTAAACCAAGAATGCAATAGCTCACCTCCTCATCATGGCCCTCTAATATACCCAAGTGATTCACACAACCCTCGCCATCACCTGTGACCTTCTTACCACCCATAGCACCACTACCTTCCATAAATTCTTCATTGCCATTACACTCTCCTCTCTTCCACTCACACCTTCTACCTAACCTCTACCCAACCTATACCACCTCCACCGTAACTCGATTTCCCCCATGGATAACCTATCCTCTTCTACCATCTTATTTTCCCTCTACATCCTGTACTCCCATGTCACCTTTACCCAATAAGGTGTAACCCAAAGCTAAGAATACACTACCCTCCAATAAGGTAGTCAAACCAACCAAACCTTCCATCACCAGCTCTTCTACCCCACCTTCACTCAAACAGATGCCCGCATGACCTAAGACCACTCCACATACCAAAATTGTGTACCGGACCATTCCCCCTCCAGTAAAGCATCTTCCTCCATAATCAAACACACTTGTACCCAAAACCACACTTACCTCTTATTCCAATCCGCTAGCGGGGTCCTACGCTAAGATTTTAACCAATCTCTTAGAGACTTTCGTCATCACATGACCACCGCTTTGACCTTACGATCCACTCAAACCAAAACTGAAAGATTTTTATGAGACCAAGATTTGTGCCTATCATCGTGTACCAGGACATAATGTTGAAAATTGTAAGGCCTTGAAAACCATTCTTATCCAAATTTTTCCTCCTGAGCACAATTTCAATGATGACGACCTTCTAGATGAGGACCATGCTCCACCTTCACTTGTTACCATACATCATCATAATTTAACAATTCAGCAACCAATATCTTCACCCCCACAACCCTTTTATCCACCCCTAAAATTTGAGATCAACATGGTCCATATAAGAGAGGTGGCCAAACCACAACCAAAATGTCAATGCGCCCTACTCATTTCACAAGGCTCTTATCCACCGCTAAGATTTTTACCTTCATGTCATTATACCTTCCATGGCACACCCTCTTCATTTACCTCCCCTCAGATTAACATGATTCATGTTACCACATGCACTCAGGAAGACAAAGGAAAGGAAAAGGCAACTATCCCATCAACCAACCCTGTACCCAACATACCATCTACACCCACTCCCAAAGTCACCATTCGAGGTCTCGTTTATCCTATTTTCGATGGGGTCACACATCGCACAATGCTAAGACAATTGTACCAATCCTCCCTCATAATGTCTTTATATGACCTACTCCAAACCTCTGAGTCACATTGTCAAGCCCTCATGGAGGTCCTTGAATCTATCGAGGTTTTACCAAATGAATCCATGCTCATGGCCTCTGTCATTACCCCTCATCATGTAGCATCTCTCACTAAGTTATCGCCTTCCTCTACAACTCCATCTACTCGCTAAGTAGTCACCCTCAACTTTTCAGAAAAAGAGATTGCTCCCTTCTAGTCTGATGACCCCGACCCCACTCTTTTCATATCCATCCATATCGATAATATGCATATACGACATGTTATGATTGATGGTAGTGCTAGTATTAACATCATCTCCTCCCATGTGTATAACCAAATGCACATACCTGCTAATTACATGCATGGTAATATAGTTATGCTACTCTCCTTCAATGACACCATGACCTCTACCCTAGGTACTATCATTCTCCATGTTTGCGTAGGTCCCCACACTATCCCAAAACTATTATATGCCCTCAAAGGGGAGTTCTAGTATAATCTTCTACTTGGACAACCTTGGAACCACACCAAGGGTTGTGTCCCTTCGAATGTACACCAATGCCTCAAATTTAAACAAAAAGGACATAGCTACACCATGTCAGCCTACCCATCACCTTTCACGAACTGCAACATGCTATACCAGCCCAATGATGTGCTTATACTAGTCAAGGCATCTGCCACTATCCCCACTTCACCTTCACCCATAAGCCCATCCTCCAAGGCTTCCTTCGCCTCTCCCACATCTAACCCTACTATTCCTACTACTGTTGCAGCCTCTACAGCTGACTCACCTACTTTGTAATCATTTCACGAGTTGTCTATCCCTGCTACCCACATATTTACTATTGATCCTTTAGAAGGTGTCTTTCAATGCCTCACTTTGGGGGAGTGCCACCTATACAATATTGACACCTTACTCACTCTACAAGAGTATGGGAGCCTGTGTTAGAACCCTAGTTATGACTACCGCATAAGTGAGGTTTTTCATTATGGCCCTCCCCACCTTCGCACTTATCAAATGTATGGGGGAATTGATATTGCCACTTATTCACCCAAACCTCCATCCAAAACAAAACCATTTTCACTTGACTTAAACTCCCTTACTAACCACCACTTCGCTCATACTTTCCTTCACCATTGTGAATGGAAAGGCTTTGGCTTTAGTTTTTACAAATAGGGCTACCATACTATCATCTCTTGTACCACCCATGAACACAATGACCATAGTGACATTGGCTTTGAAACACCACCTCCCAAGAAGGCTTGTGTTAACCTCATTAAGGAAGAAAAACCTTCTCCACCTCATTCACCCACATCACCATCTTCACCCACGGAGTCCATAGATCTCGAATCTATTCCTCCTAACTTTTTTTTTTGTAAACACAATTTCTTTGGGACTTCTAACCTATAAAAATGATGGCGAGGCTCCCTCTTCTCTCCCATTCCTATATCTTGGCATGATCGATGAAGATACACCTTCTATTAATGTTTTTCAAAGTTAGGAAGATGATTCCATCCTCACCTTCCTTGGTGTGAAAGACTCTTACATTCACTGGTCGTTACCTTCTGAGACACAAACCATGTTGAACAAATCAACCATTGAAATAAACATTAACACTTAGGATGACCCGCACATCCCAAAGATAGGTCAGTATTTAAATGTTGCTGAATAAGAAGATTTTACTTCTTTCCTTCGGGACCATAGTAACACTTTTCCTGGTCCTATGCCGATATGCCCAGCATTGACCC
Organism: Taxus chinensis; assembly: GCA_019776745.2. Classification (NCBI taxonomy): domain Eukaryota; kingdom Viridiplantae; phylum Streptophyta; class Pinopsida; order Cupressales; family Taxaceae; genus Taxus; species Taxus chinensis. Next base: position 511,047,725 of record CM034153.1, on the reverse strand, counting down.
AAAAATTGTGGTCCACAATATTATAACCATTCCTGATGTAAAACCCATCAAAAAAAGTTGTAGAAAATGGATCCTCACATTTCTCTTCTTGTCAAAGAAGAGCTTTAGCACCTTCTCTCAGTTTCCTTCATCCTACCCATTGACTATCCCCAATGGATTTCTAACATTGTTCCTATCACAAAGGCAACAAGGGGACTCTGAATTTGTACAGACTTCTGTGACCTCAACCTATCTTGTCCCAAAGATGATTTTCCATCAAGCCATCAGTGGTTCTTAACCCATTGTCAAAAAAGAGAGCTGAAATAATTTTTCAAAAATAAAAAGAATCAATCAAATAAAAAAGGACAAAGCTAAAAGCAAAAACAAATTGATATATAACTCTCTTGGGGTATTTCTAATAATCTCTACTGGGTCTATGGAAGCCTAACTGGAAGTAGAGAAATGTTTTGATTAGAATCAAATACATATCCATCGGCGCTATGGACACCTGACTAGCAACAGAGTAATGTACGGCTCTCCTTCCACAATCCATTCACAAATCAACCTTGAAAATAAATCATTCCTACACATTGGCTAGGGTGTCTTCACTTATTGTCTGTCAAATCTTCCCTCCAAAAGGTAATAAATTTCCACATGCACACACTAGATATCAATGAGAAAAAATGATTATTATGTTACCAAGTTTATTTTTGGACCTTGTTCAAACTCTTTCTTTAGTCCATATCTTGTCTCAAGATTGATGCCTTTAGCTAATCACTTTTTCCTCACTAATCTTCTAGCAGCATTTTCCACATCCTTTCATACCATTCGTTGTTCTTATAATTTGTTCAGAACATCCATGTGTGTAATATTTCCTTTTTTCCATGTTTGAGTGAAACTATTTCACTTCTTTTCTATCATGTGTTTCCAGGAAAACTTACGATGGGGGAATGTTTGCCCCTTCCTAGCACTTGATTGAATTGTGCTCATCATCATATTGAACCTATATTTTTTGGACCTGATCTAGCTTCTATGTGTGAAGATATTGCCTTTGTATATTCCCATCTAACATTGGGTGAAAATTTGCATGTTCACCTTCTTACACATGTGTGGCATTCTACCCTTGTACATCCCATATGTCGTTGGGGGAGTCCAAGTTTCTTCATGTTTTCTTGTACATAGCTTTGTAAAAATTCTACAAAATCACAAAAACATTCAAATATGTTTTAAAATCCCAAAAACATTCAAATATATTAGTCATAAAAACCAAAAAATCCAAAAAATCCAAACAATTGGTAAAATCATTAAAAATCCAAAAAATTGGTAATATCATTAAAAATCCAACAAATTGTAAACTTAAAAAAAATTCAAAAATTAGTAAACAACATGTACACAGTTGAAACCTATATCAAGTTCATTTTCCTCAAACATCGAAAGTTTTCCTAAAAAACATCTTTTTTATGTTCTTGCTTATTCTTGTCTCAAATGACTCGTGGATCATTTTGATCTACCTCCATAAACAAAGTTGGCTTGCTTACTATGTTGGTACTCCCATGTAACAATGAGTTTCTAGAGTCTGTGTTGTAGCACACAAATGTTGTTCATGGGACTACTTGTGTTCTCCTTTATTCTCCTCGCATGTATCCTTTTTTGGGGCACCATTTTTAACCCTTGTCATTAAAACATGAACATTCGGGAACTAAAGCTTGATAACAAAAACATTGGTGCAATTATCTTGAACATTGTTTCTTTAAGTATGTGTGATTGTACTTGTTTCTCTGTTAGGTTAGTTGGTTTATTTTATCATAATGCATTGCATTATGTAGGTTGCATGGAGTTATGCATTTTTAGCAATGAACAAATGTTAGTAATATAAATTTTCATGTTATTTTACACTTTTGTTTATTTTAATAAGGGTGGATGATTTAGATCATAGGCGTAACATTATGAAATTAATTTTCTTATTAAAATATTGGACACAAAATATATTCCTATATTCTTTACTATCATGTCTTATCTCTATTAATTTTTCTTCCAAAATGCTTGAGGAAATGAAAGAATCATTTTTATCCTTGCCTTGTTTCTTCTATTCATTTTGATCGTCGATTGACTTCTTCTATCAACCCATCAAAACTTGAGGGGACATCCTTCATTATACTAATTTTTCTTCAAAATTTTACTTGTTTATGTTTGTCTACTATGTTTGAAGTGATGATGTTTGAAATGACGTCACTTACTTCACCTCAAACAGGGGAAAATGTAGACACCTAAATTCTGCTTACGTAATTTTATTTCCAAAAGCACACTAATTACCCCCATTCTTACCTTTTTTTAATTAATGATGCTTTTTTGATTAACTAACCTATATCGCATTCTGGATGCCAATTGATCAAACATAGTTAGTTATGATCCTCTTCCGAACAAAAAATTAGCAATTATTATCTAATTAGGCCTATTTTCCCTTGTTTTGATGTATAAACCCTATTATTGGCTCATACCCCTCTTTGAACCATTCAAAAGCACCCCTTTCCCCTCCAAGGCATATCAATAGACTTCAATATCTTATCATAGCCTATTAATTAACCCTAAGTGGTTAATTAAGGCTCCTCACATACTAATCACTTGTTAATTCACTAATCATGATTAACAAGCCTTAATATACTTTATCCTTTTTAGTCCCACATGCACCAAGATGCAAGTCTTCCTCAAATAGAAATATATAAAAAGAACCAAGCTCTAACCTTAAAACTTTACACCATACTTTTAGTATTATATCATATAACAAATATGACTAAGAGCCTTACTTTCTTCTTGGATTATCTTTCTCAATCTTTACATCCAATTTTCATATCTGTTAGTAGAGGGATATCGAATATGTCCTTATAGTAATTTTTAGAGAGATCCTCCCACCATTTTTCGAGTAACAAAAACCATAATTTGTTTTCCATTAGATCTAATTAGGTCTATGTTAATTTGTAATCATCTCAACTAGTAAGAATGCTTGAAGATTAGATGTTTGATTTCATTTAGTTTCCATTAATGCATGCTTTTAAGATTTTCTCATGATGTTTCATTCTTACACTTAATCTTGGCTTTAGGCTACTATCGTGTTAGTCTTACTGATTTTTTTTTGGGTAATCACAACTACTATTGTACTCGAAGCTAGTTGTGTTATGGTCACTCCAGTTGTCCTCTATCTACCTCAATAACCATCATATCCTCCTATTTTATCCCCCATCATCCCATCCATGTATAGGTTTTTCATTCATTACAACTATCACCCCACTCCTACTCCCTCCAACTCCACTCCCGAAAACTCCACTCATAACAATACTACTCTCTTCACCTACCCTGCTTCTTGTGACATTGGATGGTAAAACCCCACTATCTGTAGTATCTCTATGTTAGTTCTCACCCTATGCTACTCCTCTTCTTAGTACTCTAACCACTCACACTATTGGCTAGCACTAGCCTATGCCCTAGGCCACATACAAATTTCGGTGTCAGCGTACTATCACCATTTCCTCATTCACACTGATCGGTCCTCATCATAGTATAGTCAGTATAACTAAATGAAACTACTACTACAACACAAAATAATCACTTGTAGTCCTGAGATCCATGACATATCTCCTCATATCCCAAACTTTCTAGGCCAGATTGGACCAATTTTCTATGGTTTTGGATACATCTATAGTAGGGCCCCATGATTGTATATCTTTGGTCACATGTGTAAATGTGTGTAGCAATGTAATAACTCCATGTGTATAGATAAACTACCTCATAACTCTATTAGGAATGTATATCTCTATAATTAAATCTTTGTAACCCATGAGGTAACACTTTATCTTGACATAGGATAGCTTTACATAGGTATTAGGCCTTTCTTACATGGCTAATAGGACCTCCATGTAATGTCTATGGGGATGATCTCATAGATCACCCATATTTATACTAGTAACTCCCTATATATTTGTTTTCCATTTCCTGAAATAATCCATCCAAATTCCCATGGGTTGTCATCCTCTCATGCCTTGAAAGGACCAATTGGTCTACCCACTATTATATGCTCTCAGGCCCATATTTGTAATAGTGTAGTATGCCCAATACTCTGGAACTATTTGTGCACTACTAGGTAGATATATTTGTAAAGATAACCCAACACATGATAACTCCATGTGAACAATTGGTGTAACCCTAGTATACAAGTTATAACCCCCATGTATCCAACTATTAATTATTTTTCACACTTTCAAGGAAGTAGAATGTCGCTAACAAGAGCCATCAAAACTAGAGGTAGGTCATCGATAATATCTTAGTCAAAAATATCTCTAAGAACTATTTTGACCCTCCAATAACCTATCACATCAGACCATAATGTGCCTCATATCATATTAGATCAAATCTCCAGTGATAGGTAGCCACAATATCATATGTATATCCTCCAACGTAACAGTCATCTCCCCTATTGAGAGATGGGATGTGCCAATATCGAAGTTCCACCTCTCGGCCAAGGTAGTCAATAATGGCCTATCTTCTTATAGTATTATCATTAAAGCTATGTTGTATAAACCCAAATTTTCTAGGATCAACGAATCATGTGGTTAGAGTGTCTATAATACCTGAAGAATGTGGGATCAACACTCGCAAAATTAGATCACACCCGATTTCTCCTGTAAAGAAAAACAAATAGAAAATCAAGTTTAGACTTAGCCCATTTTGTGAAATATTATGAGAAACATCACAAAAATTTAACTATGGCTAAAATTTGGCAAGGTTATTTCTAATTGAGGCAGGGCCACCATTTTAGAGGAAGGCCACTACTACTCTAGGTAAGGCCACCATTTTAAAGTAAGATCATTAATGAATGGTGCAAGGATGCTAAAATAGATTAACGTCATTGTGGATTATAGTAAGGCCACTACATGTTGTGGCAGGGTTGTTCTTCCCAGGGAGGTTGTTATAACATGTAGTGACACCACCAATACATCAACAGGGCTGTTGAAATTTCTACAAATCCACTACCTCTTAATGCAACATCACTAAAATTGACCTAGGTTAATTTAAGTGGTTGTGTGTGCCCTCATCAACACTCAAGGGGGAATCTTCCATCCTACTAATTTTTCTTCTACCCATACAAAATAAAATTGTCTACTAATATTTGAAATGGTGTTGCTTGTGGTACACCACATTAAAGAGGGGGAAATGTAGACACTTAATTTTGACTGTGTAATTTTAATACTAATATTGTACTAATTGTCTTATTCCCTTTATCATGTTATAATTAGTGATTTTTTGCTAATTAGCTAATATTCACCATATTCTTGATTAATTAACAATCTAGCGTTAGTTAATTAGTCTTTTCCCCATCATGGATTCCAAGTAACATTTCTTAGTTAGTTAATATCCCCTTATAATTTATTAATTACTAATTATTAATTAATTATCCATTTAGAATATTGTATTTAATTAATAAAATATATCATTAATTAAATCTCATTTCCAAGCCCTTCAACTTTAACTAATTTCCATCCAAATCATCTTAAAATAGATTTGTTTTCATGTAGAATGTCTAGCATGAAAAATTGAATTTCTTTGCCATGACAACTAAGCCCACACTAAAAAATCCTTGAACCGGGTAATGTTAACCTACCCTCCAACCAATTGTTGACCATGTAAACCCTGTCATGGCCGAGAGGGATATAATAACTAGATTTTCAAAGTTTGTTTGATTTTTAATTAAGTTGGTGGGAAGTAATTCACTATTTAGAAGACAGAGTATGACACTAAGGAAAGGGCACACAGAATATTCACGTGCATGAATAAAGCACATTTGAAGGCGTTGAAGGATAGAAAATGAAACGGGTGCCAGTATAAGCTGATTTGGGACTTAGCCATTTTTCTTGGTTATAGGCTATTTTTGGAGATAGCATGCAAATCACACAACAGGATGGAGACTTACGTGACACGTAAATGTTATTTTGAGGATTAGCATCTAGTAAGTGTCATGCATGAGATTGGGATAATAATAGGATTACTACTGCCAATTAACTATAGGAGATCTATTATTAGTGCACTCGTATTTGTTCATATTATTGTAAAGGTGCATGGCTATTTTCATCATGTGACCTATTTTGGGAAGTGCGTAAGCAATGAAGGGAAATTCCCCACCCCTATAAGTATGTATTAGTATATGTAGTTAGAGAAATACACTGTGTATGAGCTATTGTGGAGTTATGTTGTCCAATATGATACACACATAAACTTATGATACTATTTATTGTAGAAGATTATGTATTTACTGTGTTTAATATAATGGAGTGCATTGGATGGATAAAGGTGTTAAACATGACTATAACTAGTTCTTGCATGGTTGATTTCATTATGTTTATCATTTAATTCATGATTCTTTAAGATCTAGATCTGGAATATGATATGTGGAATTTTTATGGTTAGTTAGGGTTTTGGATGTATGTTTTATCTTCAACATGTTGACTTCCTACACCAACAACTCTAAAGAGGGGTTTGGTACCTTTGCGTGCTTCAGGTGAGTTCTTAGCTCAGGCTGAGTGATGTGCCAGCATGCGTGGGTTGTTCATGGTGAATTATAGGTTGCATCATTGGTTTTTTTTCTAGGACCTCTTTTTTAGTGTTTTTCAGGATGGTTCTATATATATCTAGCAAGTGTTAAGGAGTGGATAAAAGATCTAGAAGAAGAGTACGCATGGAGATTCAATGTTGGATCTGATTTTGACACATGTGTGTGGGTGGAAAAGAATATATATGACTATTTTTATGAGAGATTATTTTTTATTTTCCCAATAGAAATTTACGAGTGGCTGATTGCTTATGCATATAAATAGAATTAGAGATATCACACACTTGTTTGTATGTAAGAATAATTTCAGGTCTTGTATAATGTTTATCTGATTTGCACACACGTTGTGGATACTTACTTCCATAGTGTTTTGAATAGATATATTCTGGAGTACTCAATTTCCACTTTTTCTTGCCCATAGGTATTTGAGTTCCAATTTTTATGGTATCCAAGGGGAACTTACTTGCAAGGAATTCCATTGGTGATCAAGATCTTGATGGTGACCCCAAACTTAGAAGAAAAATCTATGGCCAGCGAAACCCCACCACATGCAGGGTTAGGAGAAGGTTTAGTGAAAGATGGCAGACCTAGTGGTATAAAGGAAAAGAGAAGAAAGGAGGCTTAAGTACAATGAGGCACATGAAAGAGAGATAGAAAACGATGGAATATTATAGAGTAGATGGCATTAAGGAGAGAGATGGCTCATGAGGGATTTAGATCTCACACAGAAGGCATGGATCTAGAGCATATAGAACTCCCCCGTTTGGGAAAGCATGAAATGGAACCCTCCTTGTTCTCACACAGGAGCGTGCCAGAAAAGACGACCTAGGCCGTAGGTGTGCATCTGAATCTACCTAGAAACCTAGCTCTTGTGTTTGGTTTTCTAATATCTAGTACATACAATAGTAAGCAAGATAATTTGGGCAGTAGGGAAGTAGGAGTAAGTCACATAGAGAGTACATCTATGGCAGGGAAGACATCTTCATTTTTATTTGGAGGTACCTTTTAAGGCACATAATCAATACAAAAATTGAGTGTGTAGAATTTTGGAATCGCTTCTAGGAGTAGTACCACCACACAGACTTTAGGAGTTCTGTTCAATAATATTTTTGGGACACAGGGAAGTACATATTTTTCTCCTCTTCCAGCTATAGGTAGAGGATTAGGGGGTATAGGTGGTTCTAATTATGGTGGATCTGGTGGTTCTAAAGTTATAGGTAACACAAGAGGTTCTGGATCAAGGGGAAGGGTCTACACTAACCCCAGAATATTCATATGGAGATGTCTCTCCATCTTCCAGAGTATAGGGGAATAGAATATGTTGTTGAACAAGTGTACATGTGTGAGATAATGTGGCACATAAAAGGTATGAAAGCTTCTAAGCACAAGGAAATTCAATTTGTAACTACATTATAGGGATACACACATAATTGGTACAGGAAGTTTGACCCAGATCAAACTTGTGTAAATTATGCAACATTAAAAGATCATTTCCTTAAAGATTTTTATATCCCTGAATTTGAGTAGAAGAGTATAATAATGTTCAAGGATATTAAGCAGGGCACTACTGAGAGTGTCTAAGAGTATAATTCCCATTTCAAAATGCTTTTATCTAAGATTTATTATGATATTATGTAAGCCAGCATGCACAATGGTTTTTTGGAGAACTGATCACACCTTTTAGAAGGGCATTGTCACATAAGACATACAATGATCTGCACAAAACACTTAAAGAAACTTTGCACACTAAGGTAGTTGGAAGTATAAACACTAGAGTCATCCCATTCTTGGAAGCATAGATTGCAGCTATGGAAAATCAGTTGGATAAACTATGGGTGAATTCGGCACATGAGAAGCACACTTGGATTTGGTGTATAAAGTATAGAGTGGAAGGGCACACAAAGGATATTTTTCCCCATAGGTCAGTGTGTTAATTATTGCTAGACTGTGAGATATGTCATCTGAACCATGATGCCATCCGCTGCCCATTACTACAATGCTTGATAAGGAAGAATGTATCTTGCTATTGTAAAATTTTTTGATCCATGACTCACAATACAAAAGACTACAGGTTGATTGGTCAAATACATGATGCTATAGATATTGGTGTGTGATAGACAGGAGTATCAGATAACTCTAATGGTAAAGGTGAGCATATGGATTGGGATCACAATCAAACATGTTATGATAAGAATGAGGGGCGTTATGAAGGAGGATGTGGCAAAGGTCAAGGATATCATGGTAGATTTAGGGGTCAAGACCATGGTGTAGACGAGGTGAGTTTCCTCACGAAATGTGATTTACATGCATATCTCTTGACCACTACAGGCATGAATGTCCTCAGAGTGTTACTTTTTATTTTTGTGGGAAGAGTCATAGCTATGAGGAATGCCTGGATCTATATGAGCATCTTAGTAAGAAACATAAACATGAGAACAAAGACACAAGGATGGTTAGGATACAACACTATATAGAGAATCAGTGGATGCCAAAGTTGGCACCAAGAACCTGAGGTATTACCTGTGAAGATTACTACATGTGCTGAAATTGTGCATGCTAGAGAGTGTTATAGTAGAATCCTACCATCACTAGGGAGGATGTTTTTCATGCAATTTATCTAGATCCTGTGCACTAGAAGGATGTTTATTAGGAGCTCGTGGAGGTACTCAGATACCTTCAAGGGGAAACACAGTGTTTATAGGATAAATCATGAAATATGGAACAAAAGAAGGAAGAAGAGACGGCCCAGTCAGATATAGATGACTTGAAGGAGGTATGCAAAATTATGCACTAGGAAAATATCATTCCATTACTAGGGAGTTAGCTAAAGGGAAACACTCTGCATGTGAATATTAAGAATGGATGGCAGATCCTACATGAAAATATTCCCCCTCATATCTTGGATCACAAAAAGGAAATCACTATGAATTTTGTAGTGGATGGATGGCTCTTGAGTAATATATTGATTAACACAGGCGTGAAGGTAAATGTGCTTACTTTAGATCCATGGGTACAGATGGGGAGACCTCCATTGTAGCCATCTTCTAATGTATTATTTATGGTTAATCAAACTAAGGCCACTCCTATTAGAGTTTTAAAAGATGCATCCATTACTATACAAGGGCCCAAGTTCACTAGGGATTTTGAGGTTTTAGCACTTTTAGAAGAAGACACTTTCCCATTTCTAATTTTGTGCCCTTGGTGTTATACAAATAATGGTGATATTCAATTCAACAAATGATATATAAGTTTTGAGAACAAGGAGGAAAGAGTTCTTATCCATTTAATGGATGGGAAATATGTGCCCTATGTTGAGCCTTTGAGTGAAGAAGATCTTAATAGGATTTATGTACGTGCCATTCAGAACCTAGAAGTACTCAATCCATCTAAGGAATCCTCTGGTGGGAAGATTCACAGTCTATTAGTGATACCACAAGTATTGCTTGTGATAATTGGGCACAAATTAAGGAGCACATTTTGGTGGAAAATCAAACCTCGTTGCATTAGGAGATAGGTAATAGCTCTGTACCTCAGTACATTGGAGAAGGAGACCCTACGATATTCCTACATGCCATGGAGGAATAGTGGACAAACCAATGTGAAAGAAGAAATATGTTAGCATATACCCTACCCAGGACAGTAGCGCACTGGTGGGTGGTTTACAGAGATAATCTTGTAGAATGGAATGAATTTAGGATTTCTCTAACATCTCGATTTTCTAGGAGTAAAGCACCTACTCAAATCTGCACATATTATGGTAATCAACCTATTCAGAACCATGTTAAATAGTGTGATAGGCTCTGGACAGAGGGGTAGGAAACTTTACCACCTTCTTTATGGGTGCACAAACTTTATTCCACTTTACAAGTCTGCACATGTGCTTGGTATGTATATGCAGAGCTACATAGAGAGACTAGAAATTGGTAGGATTTTATTACAAAGAATGGTCTAGAATTTTGACTACTTCTCTACTAACCCTCTAGTGGAAAAGGCATTAAGGGTTATAAAGTGCTTAACTATGGGAGATAGTGCAAAGGTGGATGAGCTCATTTAGGATTTATTTGGTGAGACAGACTTAAGGGTGCACTTTGATAAAGAATTAGAAACATATGTCATGTTACTTAAGCATTCTTGCTTGGAGAAATAAAAAGGAAAGATGGTCTACATAGTGGATGATGAGGAACTAGAAGATCTAGATATAGATCATTCAGCCGATATGGGTGAGGTGTTAGAAAGTGTGGATAAAAACATGCACACCTATCATGAACCCATGAAGACACACAAAGTGAATATTGGTATGAATGTTGAACCTAAGAAGGTAATAATTGGGGATTATTGGAATGAATTTGAAGTGGAAAAAATCATTGAGTTACTAAGTGATTTTCAAGAATTATTTCTTAGGGGCTACCATGAATAAAATGAGTGCATGAATCATTAGGAGAGATGAAGATTAAGCTTAAGGAAGGTGCACACCCGGTCAAGAAAATACCTTACAGAATGAACCCTAACTTGTATGTAAAGTTTAACGAAGAAATTGACAAGATGTTGAAATCTTGCATCATCAAGCCCCTAGAAGAATCAGAGTGGGTTAGTCCCATGGTCATAAGTATAAAGAAAGAGGGTTGGATTAGGATTTGTGTGGATTATAGAGAACTAAATGCTACATGTGTGATTGATCCCTTTCCTACAACTTTCACAGAGGAGATATTAGAAGGTGTTGCAGGGTGTGAAATCTATTCTTTTATATATGGATTCTCTAGGTATCATCAATTCAGGATTGCTCTAGAGGATCAAGAGAAAACAACTTTCACCACCGAATGGGGAATTTTTGCATATAATGTGATGCCCTTTGGTCTGAAAAATGCACCTGTTGTATTTCTACGCATAGTTGTTCAAGCATTCTAGGATTTTATTCACATTTTCTTACATGTTTACTTAGATGATTGGATGGTGTATGGACTTGTTAAGGATCAATGTGAAAATTTGTGCTTAATGTTTGAAATATGTAGAAAATTAAGTATCTCTTTAAACATCAAGAAGTGTGTGTCTGCTATAACTTTTGGCACTTTGTTAGGGCACATCATCTACAAGGAAGGTTGTTAGTGGATCTAGCTAAGGTTGCATTTTTTGTAGGCCTAGAAGAGCCTACCAGTTAGAGTGAGGTGTGCGGATTCTTGGGTCACACTGGATATTATAGAAAATTTATCAAAGGATATGCTAAGATTGTTGCACCCTTGGAAGAGTTATAAAAGGGAAAAGGGACATTTTATTGGGGAGAACTGTAGTAGTTCACATTTGAGGAATTGAAGGAAAGACTTACTACAACACCTATTCTACGTTTTCCCTCATTGAACCAACTATTTCATGTACATGTGGATGCCTCTGGGATGACCATTGGTGTGGTGTTATCTCAATATGGAGAAGGTATTATAGATCATCCTATATGTTTTGCTACTATAAATTTTACTCTTGTAGAGAAGAATTATACAACTATTGAGCAAGAAGCCTTGTCAATGATGTATGCACTACATAAATTCAGATAATACTTGCTAGAAACACCATTTTTATTTTACACTGATCACATGACATTGAAATAATTGGTAAAAAATCTTGTTTTACAGGGGCACATATGTTGATGGGTGTTCTTGTTCCAAGAATTTGATTTCACAGTTGTGGTAAAACTAGGGAAAATTAATTTTGGCCCAAACCACTTATCAAGAATTTAGTCAAGGGAGGATGCACAGATAATTGAAGATACAATGCTAGATGCATAGTTGTACATGTTACAACATGTGCCTTTAGAATTGGAGGATATTTCTATCTTTCTACATACATGTCTAACGACAGAAGGAATGAAATATTTAGAGAAGAAACAACTTGCAATTCACATGACACCTTTTATGTTGATCAGTTGTAACCTATACAAGTTAGGATGAGATGAAGTATTGTGTTGTTGTATACTAGATCATGATTACATAGATATCATGGAAGAGGCTCATGGTGGTATTGCAGGTGGGCACTATGCAAGTGATGCCACTGTGCGTAAGATTCTACTCGTTGGATTATGGTAAGAGACCCTCTACAAAGATTGTAAAGCATATTGTAAGGCGTGTGATCACTGTCAACGCGTTGGTAAATCTAGGAAAAGAGATGAAATTCCTGTAAAACCTATTCCTAGTGCAGATCCATTTGAGAAATGGGCTATAGAATTTCTAGGTCCTATTTTGCTAGTTGTGTATAGAACTAGATCATGCTACATCATCACTTGCATAAATTATCTTACAAGGTGGGCAGAAGCAGCACCTACCAATGATTGTTCAACAACTACAACATCTAGGTTCTTATGGGAAAATGTTCTTACAAGGTATGGATGCCCTCTAAGCTTGACAAGTGATAGAGGTACACATTTTTTGAATGAGACAATCAGGATACTATTGGATGAATTTATGATTGCACACCATAGGACTACACCCTAACATCCTCAGGAAAATGGGTGTATTGAGGCCTTTAACAATATTTTGAGCCAGACATTGACAAAAAATTAGGTTGTTGGAAGGAAATATTGGTATGATAAATTTTCAGTTGTGCTTTACGCATATAGAACAACATACAAGAGGTTAAACAAGATCACATCCTTTTAGTTGGTGGTTAGCATAGAATCAATTCTTCCTATGGAATCCATGTTACCTTCTTTACATATTACGCACACTGGAGGTCTAGTTGATGAGAAAGCTTTGGAAGAAAGAAATGATAAATGTATACAGTTGGATGAGAGGTGTGTCATAGCATGTTGGAGTCAGAAGCAGGAAAAGTCCAGGAAGAAGGACAGGCACATCAAGGACAAAAATATTTAGATAGGACAAATGGCACTTCTTTATGATTCTAAGTTTTTGTGCCATCCAGGAAAGCTTAAAGTGAATTGGTTGAGACCGTATATTATTACTCATATACTTTAATCATGTGCTTTCTAGTTAGAGACGCTTGATGGAATACTTTTACTCAGTTAATTCAATGGGAGTAGGCTAAAGCCCTACTATAAATAATTATTCTTCATGTTTGTAATAAGGAAGTGTTGTCATTTAGAATAGGATTTCATTTTTGTATCTCCTTAATGTATTTCCCTCTTCATCGCTATGCTTTGTCAATTTTAGTTTGGTGTTTTGTGTAATAAGCACATTTGCACATTGGAAGATAATTACCATTTGAATAATTTTTATGTGTAGAGGAATACACATACCATTGGTGTGGGGTGGTTAATCACAACTAGGTATACGTGAAAACAAAACTATTACATGTTCTAGTTAAGTGTGGAAAGGAGTTGTTAGAAAGGAGATTGCTCTAAAAATATGATCATAGATGGAGATGAATGAGGAAACAGTATAACACGAGGTAAGAAAAGGCTGTGGAGACTACCAAGGAAGGTGTGGTGGTGAGGTACTCAAGCACATGGAAATGTACTAAAGAGAATTCTATAGCCAGAAGGTAGGAAGTCATGCTAGAAGGTTATAGTTGGAGCGTGAAGATGTACCATGCATATATTATGAAAATGGTTAATTAATGAGATGATTGTTGGTAAGTGAAGGAGAAATAAATGCACTAAATTTTTGAAAATCTATATAAGGCATGAAACAGGTTCATATTTACCTTTGCAATCAAAAGTATTTGAGCAAGCTAAGTGTGATCGAGTTGAGTGAATTGTGATGAGGTGCAAAGTATTGTGAAACCAGACGTGGAGAGAAAAATATTGTGCGGAAGAGGCTTGCGTCCCCATTGGTGAAGGGTTTGAGCAAAGAAAAAGAATTGATAAGGAACTAGGGCATGAATTTTCAAGCTAGGTCATGTAGATTCAAGATAGGGTTTGAGTTTTCTCATTACAGACAACAAAAATGTGGGATTTCTACGATGGCACCAAAGAAATCACTTGCAACAGGAACAAAAGGAAAGAAGAAGGTAGAATATGAAGTTGAAATTACTCCCAAGAGTAATTTTTCAAATATGCAATACCCAAAAGGAGTAATAGTCAGAAAAGAGTAGGATTCCCACATCCGCAAATGTAAGATAAGTGACTACAACCATCGTACCTCTAAAAATAAGGGAGAGTTAGACTCATTGTTGAATAAGAAGACCAAAAAGCACATGGTGGAGGATATGCCATTGTATGATGATGGTGGGGAGAAATTACTGAAGTAGGTAGGATTTTATCAGTTGTATGAGCTACCATATTTTAGAAAATATGAACCCTTATACAAATTTTTGATGAGTAAAGTCTGTGAGGACCTCTTTTATTTCACTAGACGAAGGGTTAGGATCATAATAGCCCTGATTTCGACACTAAGAGGATTAAAGGGCATAGGGGTAGACCTTGTTAGTGATTTTACTTATAAAGGAACACTCATAGAAATAAGAAAGGAGTTGGGGTATACTAAGGGTCTACATGGAATGTACATTTATAAACTAAAGAAGTTTCCTATGGTGTAAATAGCCACACATCTACTAACCAAGTATAATGACCAAGAGAGATGGTCGTAGGTAAACACCATGTGGCTTCACATTGTAAATAAAATGTCTAAGGGAGTACTATATAACCTAGTAGGCTATATTTCAGACACCATTGTTGAGGAAATGCACACAGGAGAGAAGATACGTTTTGGTGCTATCCTCCTTTCTCTTGTGTTTGACCAAAGAACATAGAAATTGGAGTGCCTAATGGGCCAAAGAACAAGATATGGGAGTACCCCTTGAAACAAAAGTCCCCCCTAAAAAGGTTTGAAAATTATTTATGTGAAGGATCAATGAGTGGGCCATTTAAGTAGAGGGTGGAGATGTGGTTTGACCAACTTCACATGACATTTGAGTAGGAGTGACACATTCCCAATGAGCTAACCTCAGTGGTGGGAAATGCAGTATAGTTTGCGGTGTACCAACAATTTTGCATCACATAGTTTGCTAAGAGGTATGGGATGTGAAGCCCATGGTGTAAACTACCCTATGCCTTCACAACGCACTACTTCCAGGTCTTAATTCACATATTTACTTATGTGTGCTGACTGAACTTCAACGTAGACAAGGTAGACTGTGACTACCACACTCTTAGGAAGACATATGTGTATCCAGGCTGGACTACCTACATTGAGAGGTTCATACTAGACATAATAAGTATGAAGCTAGTAAGATTGGATATTGGGGATAGTGTAGCCATGCTCATATACCGTCAACTTAATACTAAGCTAGAGAATAACAGGTATGTGGAGAATGAGTTCTTGCTCCAAGGGCCTAAGGGAAATAATACAATGGAGAACGTGCTAGCTCTGAATCATGCAATGAATATAGAGGTATATGAGGAGAGATAAAAACACGAGGATAGTGGCAGCTTATATCATTAGAGTGGAGACAGAGCACACAGATACTCCACCTCAAGCGCAAGAAGGAGATGAGGACTTGGATGTGGAAACATTCCATGAAAAACATCATTTTAATAGGGTATTCAAAAGAAAAATAACCCAAGGTGCAGGAACTCCATATCCTATAAGAATATCATCACGACTCTCACCTCATAAAGAGGTAACTAAGAAGAAAAGGATAAAGCTAAAGCTAAATGAGGAGGTGAAGGAGTCTACAGAGAGTGTGCCTAGAACCCCAAAGTAGCCAGAGGATATGGAGGAGCCCAGAGATGAGGACATGAAGGATGAAGAGGAAGGTGCTAAGGAGGAAAAAGAATCAGAGCATGAGAAACATCACATGCATGACAATATACAAGATGTCGAAGGACCAACTCCAAACCTTGGTTCTCATATTGCTAAGGGACCAAGAACAAGGAGAACAAGTGAAGAATATGTTGTGTCAAGTATGGGATATGTTGAGGAAATAAGAAAAATTGTCCACGCCTTTTTTCAAAGTATAGTGGACCTGAGGGAGTTATATGGGTGGGAGATGATGGACCCAGACATGACCACTATGTGTGTAAGGAAACAACTATCCTGGTCCATGCAGACTCACATGGATGAACCAGATTTTGATGTATGTGAGGAGTCTTGTGTGTCAAGAAGAGTGAAGAAGGAAACTCAGAGTAATAACATGACTATAAAGCCCACTCTCATGTCTGATGAGGAGGTGAGAAACTCCTTAGTTAAGGTATCTACAGAGGTGGCGCTAAGGAACATCAATAAGGTTGCCACTATTAGAGTGCTACTTGAAAATAATAAGGAAAAAACTACAAAAATAACACATTTAAAAGGAGAGAAGGATCTAGAGAAGAAAAATAATGAGGCCTTCATCACCATGGAAGAAGAAATTTTTGACTATGTCCTAAAAGCAAGACCGCATCTAGATTCTAAGGTACTTGAAAATTTTCCTCTGACTATGCATTATGTATGCACATTAGTCAATTTAGTGCTTGAGGATGGACCAAATCGAATTCCAACGTCGAAGGATCTTGAATAATACATAGAGAGCTCCAAGACCTTCGTGATTAGAAATATTTCATCTTATGAGGCATTAATCCAAACTTTACAAGATGAGATGAAGAAAGTAGATCAAGATTTGAACATATGTACGGCTCCAGAAGAAGTGATCAGGATTAGGACTATAATAGAAGATAATGAAGTTCTAAAGGCAATGAAGGATGAGATGTTAGGGAGCATAGAGAGATTGGCATTAGTAACGAAAAAGTGCAAATCCCTTGCACTAGCACAAAACTTGCATAAGTAGAGGCTAGATGAGATTGGGAAACTCATAATGTAAAATATGGATCTTCTGGAAGGAAGGATGTCTTATATGGCCAAGGTTGTCCTAGTATTGCATAATGAAAAGGGAGGGATAACCCAGGATGAGTTGGAAGTTATTGCCACAAAAGTTCCAGATAAAATGAGAAACGCACTGGATGAATGGAAAAAATTAGAGGTTAAGATTAAAATAGAATATCCAAAGTTGATCCTCCCAGTTGAAGTAGAGGGTGCTGCAGAATAGGAGTCCATTCTTTGTACAATAATTCTTTACATTCTTATTCTTTATTATTTGGGATCGTCAGAAGGAAACCCCATTACTGGGATGACAATGTAGTATAGTGTGGGGTAATGTTGAGCAGGCAGAGTATGACACTAAGGAGAGGGCACACAGAAGATTCACATGCAGGAATAAGGCACATTTGAAGGTGCAGAAGGATAGAAAAGGAAACTCGCACTAGGACAAGCTGATTTTGGACTTATCCATTTTTCATGGTTACAGGCTATTTTTGGAGATAGTGTGTAGAGCACACAACGGGATGGATACTTGCACAACACATAAATGTTATTTTGAGGATTAACATCTACTAAGTGTCATGCATGAGTTTGGGAAAATAATAGGATTACTACTTCCAGTTAACTATAGAAGATCTATTATTAGTGTAGTTGCATGTGTGCATATTATCGTAAAGGTGCATGGCTATTTTCAGCATGTGACCTATTTTGAGAGGTGCAAAAAAGTGGTGAAGGGAAATTTCCCACCCCTATAACTATGTATTAGTCTTTGTAGTTAAAGAGAGACATTATGTATGAGATATTGTGGAGTTATGCTACTAGATCTGATACGCACATAAATAATACTATTTATTGAAAGAAGCTTTTGTATTTACAGTGTTTAATATAATGGAGTGTATTGGCTAGATAAAGGTGTTACACATGACTATAACTAGTTCTTGCATGGTTGATTTCATTATGTTTATCATTTAATTCATGATTCTTTAATATCTAGATCTGGAATATGATCTGTGGAATGTTTATGGCTAGTTAGGGCTTTGGATGTATGTTTTATCTTGAACACATTGACTTCCTACACAAGCAACTCTAAAGAGGGGCCTAATACCTTTGTGCACTTTGGGTGAGCACTCAGCTCACGCTGAGTGATGTGCCAGTGCTCTTGGGTTATTTGTGGTGGATTCTAGGCTGCAACATTCATGGTTTCATTTTGATCCACTTTGAAGGAATTGCTCCTAGAGGCCTAAAGAGGCATATTTTCAAGACTTTTGCACCTAATGAACATCCTATGGAGAGGAACCAAGAATTGATAATGACTCCAAATTGTGTGTTATTGAGCTATGATATCATCAGATGAAGTTTAGATAATTTTTGCAAAGAGAAAAAAGTTTAAAAAAAATCTCTACAACACTAGACTCTTATAGTATGGTGTGAGGAAATGAAAGTAGCTAAAAAGCTAGTGAGCTTGTTTTGAAATCTGCAGGAGCCTCGGGTATTTTTTTGATGTTAGAGATCACAAGCATTGAGAAGGGGGGTGAATTAGTGAAGATTAAAAACTATTTACACTAATTTTGATCAATCCATAATTCTTTAGCGGAGTTCAGAAATGTATCATAAACATTTAATCAGCAGATGCCAAGCAAGATAACACAAAACAAAAAAATGATATTCGGAAACCCTTTTGGTAGAAAAGTCCACTTGAAACCAAGGATTTATTATGAACACCAATTCCAAATCTTACAATAGTTTCGGTTGAGAACCCACTCAACTCTTGAAGCACCAACTTTAGATTCTTCAAGCACCCACTCGAAGATAAACTGAGCACCTACACAAGAAATTTTTGCAAGCACCCACTTTCAAGGAACACCACCCCTATAATCTAAACACCCACTTAGAAATACAATTTTATTACACATAAATTGATCACTTAGAATAAATATTTATTACACAATGGATTATGATCACTTTTTTATCTATCTTTGTTTTCTCTATCAGTCTCTTCTACTCATCTTAGTCGAACTCTCTTCCTTAGTCAATTCATTGTATTAATGCTCTTCTCATTTGATATCTCTTTAATACTTCATTTTTTATCTCCTCTTGTATATATCTATTATTTTATAGTTCCTTTATCTTGAATGCATCATTTTATCCCTTAAGAAACAATAACTATGTTTACATGGATTTATACTTATATACAATCAATATTCTCCATAACTTCCTTTGGCATGTCGTGCACACTTCTTCCATATTTTTGGCTGAAAATATGGTTGATTAAATGCATGCAGCAAACTCTAGATCTATTCTCTCCATAGTTGGTCTGACTTCACCGTTTTCTGTACATTTTTCAGGAGCTATTTATGAGCCAATACCTAAAATAGATTTCTCATCTTTTTAGGATTTCCAACTTGATCAAGATGAGTGAAACACTTTCTTCTCTGATATTTAATTTCACCTTGAAATCAGGAATCTTCATAGAGAATGTAACTGCATTTCCAAAAATTCAAAGAACATTAAATGTTGATAGTTAGAATTGGAGATTTCCCATATTGGACCTGATTTTTCATGGAATACAAGAAATAATCAGATTATCGATTTTAGAGATTTAAGTTTCACTTGTTCATGTTAAAAGTATTATAATTTCTCTCTAACCTTGTCCAATCCATATTTGTTCAATCTACGACTTTCATTAGCTTTCCTGACTTTTTCTTTTCATCATGGCTCTATCCTTTGACCTACGGTATTTCTTATTTGATGGCAGATTTTTTAGTTATCTGTGGCTTTCCTTTACTTCACATCTTTTACAACAATTTATGGCTTTCCTCTTTTTCTGCTGCCTTCTTTAGTATTCTACGAATTTTTTCCATGTTTGCGGCTATTTTCTTTTATCTGCAGATTTTATAGTTCTATGTAGCTATCTCTAGTCCTTCGTGGCTTTTATCTTTACATACAAGTCCCTCCAGACTTTCCTTAACCCCACATCTTTTCCCTCACATCTGTGACTTAACCTTTCTCACCCACAACTTCATATTTTTTCTATGCAGCTTCTTCCCTTTACCTGCAACTTTCACTAAACATTTGTGGATTCCTCTGAACTCCAGCAGTTATCTCTTCATTTATGTGGCATGCCGAAAAGATGATTAAGTCCCTTTGAACATATCCTTAATTATCTTGAAGCCTCTAAGAGCTAAAACTACCAATCAACCTTCACAATTCTCTTACTAAGTATTTCCTAAGCTGATTGATCTTGAGACACCTGTACAGTAATTGCACTATACTTTTTTCCATTTTTATCAGTATTTGCAGTATAAAATTTACCACTTTTGTCATCAATATTACTTGACATCAATGAAAACACACATGAAAATGATGAAGGTTCAACAAAATCCCCATTTTCATTAATGAAAACACCCTCAGAAACCTACAAACCTTGATGGAAAAATACTTGCATACCTGACTTCTAATAATTCAGCTTCTCTCCCCCTTTGAAAATAATGACAAAGGGCCATCTATGCCACATAAGGATGAAAATTCATATAAGCTTGATAATGCATGTTCTTACCTCAAGAAGCTCCCCCTACGATTATTATTTTCACTCAGTTGATCATCTTGTTACACACCAAGTGTTCAATGACCACAAAGATTGTTCCATGTGACCTGTGACATTGCTCCCCTTGAGATGATGATATCAATTGTTATGATGATCTAGAAGACTGGGTTTCCCTTGCATGAATACTATTTCACACTGATTAGAAATTGATATTACATGAGAATGATCCCTAGCTTATCTGCACACTTTCTAGTTACTAGTGGGATTAAGAACGTCCCCTAATTCATTCCTTTAGTGCTCAAATGTAGCTTTTGGAAGAGGTTTTTCCATGATATATGTAATTTCTTCTTTAATGCTCACATATTCTAAGTTGTTTTTCTTATCATTCACTTGTTCTCTCAAGAAGTGATACCTAATTGGAATATGTTAGGTCTTTGAGTTGAACATGAGTTTCTTAGAGACATTTATTACACTTGTGTTATCACAAAATAAGGTTATTGGGCTATCAGATTTTATGTTTTAATCTTCAAATGTCTACTTCATCTAGAGAATCTTAGTGTAACACATTGCGACAACTATATATTCTAATTCACATGTTAAAAGTGTCAGTGATGATTACTTCTTGCTCAACCAGGATACTAGGTAATTTCCAACAAAAAAATGCTCTGCCACTTGTACTTTTTCTGTCATTAACACTTCCTTCCCAATTAGCATTTTTATATGCTTTTATTCTAAAGTCATTGTTTTTGGGGTACCACATTCCATATTCAAGAGTTCCTATAAGATATCTTAGTATCCTTTTGAATGCCTTGAACTTTGTTTCCCTTGGATTTTCTTGAAATCTTCCAATAAGGCCCACCATTTACATGATATTAGGTCTTAATTCCATGGAGTAGAGTAGACTACTTATCATGAATTTGTATAATGTTTTCTCTACTTTTAGTGAGCTATCCTCTTCGCTTATCTTGCATCCTACTTCCATTGGTGTTCTTATTGGTTTGCAATCTTCCATCCTAAACCTTTTCAACATTTCTTTGATAAACTTGGTTTGGGATATGAAGATACCTTGGTCTAATTGATTGATTTGTAAGCTTAGATAGAATGAGAGGTTGACAATCATAGACATTTCAAACTCTTCTTTCATCATATCAGAAAATTCATAAGTAAGTTGATCATAATCTCCTCCAAAAATAATATCATCCACATACACAATGACAATGAGTAGATGATCTCCTTCTTCCTTTATGTAGAGATTAATATTAGAAATAAATTTTTTGAAACCCTACTCAATGAGGTATGAATCCAATCGGTTGTACTAATCTCTAGGAGCTTGTTTAAATCCATACAAGGAATTTTTCAATCTACACACTTGATAGTTATCTTCAACTAGAGAAAATCCATCAGGTTGTTCAATATATACCTATTCATTTATAAAACCATTCAGGGAAGTTGATTTCACATCCATCTAGAACACTCTAATCTTCTTGTAGGCCACATAAGATAAAAACAATCTCATTGCTTCCATCCTTACTACTGGTGCAAATGTTTCATCAAAGTCGATTCCTTCCATTTGTGCATAGCCTTTGCACAAAAATATTTCCTTCTTTCTAGTCACTTATCCTTTTTCATTCATTGTTTTTCTAGATACCCATTTAGTTCCTATCACATTCTTTTCCTTAGGTCTAGATTGTGCAATATTATTTGGTTCTATCATGGATAGGAGTGCTATGTCTTCATTATTTTTTTGATATCTTAGTCTTCTTCTTGTGATAATGTTGTCTTCTTTGTTTCAAATGGTTTGATTTTCTAGATGATCCCTCTTAACTTGTCTTGAGGGTGTCTTAGTGTCTAGTTTTTCTTCCATTTCATCTGCTTCTTCACACAGACTATCCATTTCTTCATCATATTCATATTCTTCATGGCTTTCATTGTGTTGAGTGTTGGATTTTATAGATTGATACTCATCCAACTTAACATTTTTTCTCTCAATAACTTTCTTCTTGACCTTTTATTTTAGCACCTGTAAGCCAGGCTGACTGCTGAATAACTAGGAAATTTTCCTTCATCACACCTAGAATCAAATTTTCCAAAGTTATCTTCATCTCTTTTGATGTAACATTTATTTCTAAAGACTCTTATGTTATTTAAATTAGTTGGTCTATTTTTCCACAGTTCATAGGGTGTCTTGTCACTATTTATTCTCAATTGGGATCTGTTCAAAATGTACACCACTGTGTAGACTGCTTCACTCCAATATCTATTTGGAAGTTTAGATTCATTTAGCATGGTTCTTTCAATTTCATACAGAGTCTTATTTTTCCTCTTAAAAACCTCATTTTGTTGAGGTGTTCTAGTGGCTGAGAATTTTCTTCTAATTATATGTTCTTCACAGAATTCATCAAACTCATTGGACCGAAATTTTCCACCTTTGTCTGATCTCAAGAATTTTATTTTTTTGTTTTTTTGATTCTCCATAAGTTCCTTGAAGGTCTTAAATATTTCTAGATATTTTGATTTTTTCTTCAAGAAATCCACCCATGTCATCTTGGTATAATCATCTATTAATAATATGAAATACACATCTCTTTATATACTTTCAATTCTTTTAGGTCTGAAAAGATCTATATCAATGAGTTTTAAGGGTCTAGTCATAGAATACTCTTTGGACTTGAAAGATCTCCTTGTTTGTTTACCATGGAGGCAAGCCTTACATAGTGTGTCTGTTGGTTTTAAAATTTTTGGCATGTGTCTTACACCACCCTTAGCACATAGCTTTACCATATTTCAAAACTCATGTGTCTTAATCTCATGTGCCACATCCAACTATATTAAATTTTACTTGAGAGACAATTTTCTTTATTTCTTTCATTTAGAACATACATATTATTCTTGGTCTGCTTGGCTTTCACAACTTTCTTTTCTGTTCTGTCGTTTATAATATCATAACCTTTTTCATGGAATATCACATTATAACCTATCTTGCACATTTGAATTAGAATTAAAAGATTGTGTTTGAGGCCTTCAACATATAAGACATTTTCTGTGATTGTTTTTCCATTATCTAGACTTAAGGTTCCTTTTCTAACTATATTTGCTGAATTATTATCCCAAAATCTAACAGCTCCTGATGCATTGTTTGACAGAGAAATAAATTTACTTTTATCACATGTCATATGATGGAGCATCCATTATCCAGATACTAGATTTTGTCTTCATTTGTCACATGAAATGTGGTTTGCACTATTGAGAAAGACTCGTTTCTCTTATTGGCATATTTATTAAGAACATACACCCATTTATTTTGTTTGGGTGGTTCTTGTTTCTTTTTTGAGGCTATATGACTCTTATTTGATGTTTTTAGTGAACAACATTATATTTCAGTCCAATGTATGATGAGTTATATTTTCTTATATATCCTTTAATATATATTTTACATTTTGTGGCTTTGTGTCCAAACTGATTACATGAAAAATAGTAACCATAGAATGAATGTGTGTACCTCATGGAATAGGTGATTCTGGGAGTAGTAGTCATAATTTTGGTGGATTTGATGAAATATTTATTTACAATAAAAGAGGTGCTTAGAATTGATATAGCCCTTTTTCCTCCATGCTTTACACGTTCATTTTCTTTGCTTTCTTCCTTGAAATTTATTCCTGATTTGTCACCTATATCTCATTGAATACTTAGTATATCAATTAGACCATTTGATATCTTCTCTAGATTTTCATAAATTCTTAGCTTGCTGGTCATTTGTTCTAGCTCAGTGTTCAATTGTTCCTATTCTGAGTTCAGTTTTGTCCATTCATCCTCCTTTGACTTGTACGACTTAGAGATATTTTCTAACTGTATTTCAAGTTCTTTGAGATCATTGGTTTCTTCTTCTTCCTCTAGAATTTTTATTTTCTCAAAGACGTGAATTTGTTCTTCATAATCTTTTAATGTGCATCTCAACTTTTGATTTTTCCTCCTGCATAGTTTCAATTCTTCAAGGGCGCAAAAATTTCTACTTCCATATTTACACTTGTTTATTCTTCATCAGAGTCTTCATAGTTAGTTTTATTCTTTCCTTTTGAGGTGCATCCTTTAGATTCATCCATAGCCATAAAAAAACATTCAGATTGAGTTTCATCATGCTTGATTTCAAAATTACATGGCTTGTTTGAATCAAATTCGTTTTGTTTTTATTTTGAATATAAATTCCTTTTGTTCTTAAAGAATTTCTACTTGCCATCTTTCTTCTTGAAGTTTATCTTTTACGTGTTTTGTTTGTGACTTTCTTCATCATAATCAATTTGAGTTTCTTTATTTATATTTGGGCATTTAGTAGAAAAATGGCCTATTTTTCCACACTCAAAACATTTGAAATGAGGTTTGCCTTTGTACTTACCTGAACCTCTTTTTAATCTTCTCACAAACATTGTTTAAATATTTTCATTATCTGCTTCATCCTCTAAATCCAATTCTTTTGTTTCTTGGTTGGATTGAGTTTCCTTCTTAAATTTAAATGCTACTTCTTTCTTGGTAGACTTGGATCCAATAGTCCTCATTTCGTATGATGAAATAATTCTCTGTAATTCATCCTTTGTGAGAGTCTTCATATCTTTGGATTTTTCTACAACTGAAACCTTTGTAACATATTTTATTTTAAGAGATCTGATAATCTTTTGGACTATGATAGATTCTTCTAATTTCTCACCTAGGCCTTTAATCATATTGATAACTTCATCTATCCTCTGCATGTAGGTTACTATAATCTCATCATATTTCATCTCCAGATTCACAAAATGAGCTCAGTATGTCTGCAATTTTTCTAACTTAACTTTAATATATGCTTAATAAATGCTTTGAAGTTTGGTCCAACTCTCCTTTGCGTTTTTGTATTGCATCACTTTTTAAAATTATGTTTTACTCAAGCCACATATGATGGCATTCATTGCTATTGAGTTGCACTCATACTTTACCTTATCTGCTGAAGAAGTGATTTGAATGGCTAGAGGATTATATCCTTTCCCAAAAAATTCCTAGATATCAAAACCAAGTGACATAAGATAGGTTTTCATTCTAATTCTCTAGAATGCATGATTTGTTCCAGTGAAGAGAGATGATCTTGACAGTGACAAATAACCTTGTGCCTGATTTACTACCATGCTTGTGAAGAGAGGATCTCCTTGAAGATGTTAATATTATTTCAAAGGAACCTCACTCTGATGCCAATTGTTAGATATCACAATCACTGAAAGTGGGGAGTGAATCATTATACATTAAAAACTCTTTACACTAATGTTAATCAATCCACAATTATTTAGTAGACTTTAGCAATATATCATAATCATTTATTCAATATATGCCAAGAAAGATAACACATAATACAAAAATTATAGTGGGAACACCTTTGGGGAGAAAAACTCACTTAGAACCAAGGATTTATTAGGAACACCAGTTCCAAATCTTACCATGGTTTCAGTTGAGCACCCACTCAAATTTTGAAGCACCCGCTTCATAATCTTCAAGCACCCACTTGAAGATAAATTGAGCACATACTCAACAAATTTTAGCAAGCACCAACTTGCAAGGAACACCCACCCCTATAATCTTAGCATCCACTTAGAAATACAATTTTGTTACACATACATTGATCACTTAGAATCAAGATTGCTTATAAAATAGATTATGATCACTTTTCTATATCTTTTTATTTTTTCTCTATCACTCTCTTTTTATCATCTGAGTCAAACTCTCTTAATCAATTTGCTGCACTGATGCTCTTCTCATCTATTATCTCTTTAATAGTTTACATGTTTTCTCTCTTCTTGTCCCTCTC
Source organism: Taxus chinensis (assembly GCA_019776745.2). Classification (NCBI taxonomy): domain Eukaryota; kingdom Viridiplantae; phylum Streptophyta; class Pinopsida; order Cupressales; family Taxaceae; genus Taxus; species Taxus chinensis. Next base: position 511,021,044 of record CM034153.1, on the reverse strand, counting down.
TATTCTTCTATAGTTCTTATTGGTGTGTGTATTTTCCACATCATTAGGTAAGTCATCTCACTTAGGTGAGATTGTAGGTCCATGTGTCATTTAGGGGTCATTATGAGATTATCTTACGTGTCAGTGCGCCAGCACATCAGTGCATTAATGCATTAGTGAGTCATATGCATCATTGGGAGTTACACTTATATTTTGGTAATGTAATTCCCCCTCTTTACTTGAGTTGTCATGATTGCAGCACTGGGGGTTACTCAGTACCTCTTATATGTACACCCCATTTGATCTATGAGATAGAGGAGAGTTTTATGGCATAACCAGGTTCTACCCATGTTTCAAATATTTGTATGCACATTCAGTTGATGCTCGCTCCTCCCAAGATCTCTTCACACTTTCGTTCACATGTCTGTTGATGTGCACGTCATCCCTTGTGATCCTTGCTTGGGGGTTTTAAACCCTCTTTCATGGTATCAGAGTGGATCTTGTGGATCCGTGCACTCCTTGAAAATTTTCATGTTTTTTTTAGCTTCTGGAGTGATATTCAGATCTCTTTCAGTGTGTTTCATAATGGATATTACTATCATTCTCTTATTACATTGATTTGGGTGTTTATACCTCCTTCGGGTTGTTTGTAGTATCGTGTTTGTGTGTTTTTAGGCATTCTGGTCTTACATGCAGTTTTGGAGGGGTTGTTTTGCTCAGTTGGTATTTACATGGGATGTTAAAGCTGTCTTTGACCGATCAATTCATGTGCCAACCCTGCCCAACCTACATGGTTTGATTTGTGCCTACATGTCTTTGTCCACTGGTGATCTGTTTCTGTGCTAGAACTTAGCCTCTACATGCATTGTTTACATGGATTCACCCTTGCTCACCTTCTCAGCTCACTGGTTAGACAACCAAATCATTTTTTCTTCTGCATGGATCTATTTGCATTGGTTTTCTCTCTCTTCAGGTGCTCGGCTTAGCTTTTCCACATTTGGGCTTCCCTTTGCATTTTTTGCATGCTCTCTCATGGAGCTCCTAAGACACCTTGACCCATTCCTTCTCTCTGGTTCACATTACTTTGAACCTGGATCTGGGTCGCATTGCATTTCTCCTTGTAGCCATGCAGCGGATGTTCCACCAACACCTCTAGCTCCTCCACATGGCATTTTTTCTGTAACCTACATTGGAAAACATTTTTGGCTCCAACCTGCACATTCAGACGTTACAACCTGCATCTTCAAACCTGCCTTGCACATTTCCCACAGTCTCTACTCAGCTCATGGGCGTGGCTTCAAATCAACCTAGCAATTGGCGTTTTTCTGTTACATGTTGGATGTTAAACTTAGCACGTTCAATGCTACTCCAAAACATAGCAGCACATTACATGGTTTGACACCTCCACTTCAACATGGGCCCACCTCCTTCTATCCTTTTTAATGTTTTAAGATTAAAAAAAACATTCATGGCATGTAATTAATTTTTTAGGCTATTTTTGCTTGTAAATTAATCCCTTCCTACGAGCATCAAAGATGGAGGGCGAGGTCCGGGGTCGACGGGAGGCTAATCCCAACTCGTAGTCAAAACCAACCCTACTAAATTCCATGCCATTTCTAATGAGTAACCACACAATACCCTTTGCACCCATCTCGTGTACTTTTTTAATGCATTTGCAGCATTTATTACATTTTTCTCATCAGTTGCAAGAATTGTTTTGTGCTATAACTTTTGACTCGTTGCTTAGATCTGAGCACTTCTGTAGTCAAAGTTGTATGTTTTTTGCATTCTACATGATGACATTGTCAGTTTTATAAACACACTACTTTATAAAGTGCTGCATTTTGGGGGGTTGACTGTACTCTTGGGCTTTCACACGCAGACGCATTATCGGCCAAGTCTGACGTCTTGCTTTTTTGCATCTTGCATTTTTCATCATGGAGAGTGCTCCTTCTAGAATTGAGCATTGTAGGATCGCTTTATAGCATCCACCACTTCTCACTAGGAGAGGGAACTATTCATCTTAGCATGCTTCCATGGAACATTACTTCGCCCATGAGGGTCTTCTACCCTTCTTGCTTGGGCCAGTTGCTGCACCTACTGATCATCGTCATCTAGAGGACTTTCTTGACACTTGTGACCATGTCTTTGGTCACATGATGATGCATGTATCTCGATCTCTCTGGTTTCACATGGAAAACTCAGATCCACCTCATCGTGTCTGGAGCATTCTTTAGTCCCTCTATGGAGACCCTTCACATACTGCCACCATTATTGCTACTACTGATTTAGTTGTCTCCTCTTCTTTGTGTGATGGTAGTTCCGCTGACATAGACTCATTTGGTTCTACTTCTGATGACGAGCATTGTGCACCCAGTTCTAATGTCGAGATCATTACAGAGGACTTCTCTCCTCTTTCTCTCACTATTCTAGATAGTTTTGTCACATCCCACATCTCATCAGATATCGAGTAGTCTCCTAATCAGTCTCACACAATCATTAGACCCACCTCCTTTCCATTTCCAGTGTGTGAGGACCCTTTCACTCATCTACCTTCATTAGATGACTCATACCTATCTGACATCACTCTTCTATTTTTTGAGCCCCCTCATTAGGATGAGTATCTGCTTGACATTTTTCATCTTTTTGCAGAGTCCACTTGTGATGCTCTACAAGTCCCTCATCCATCTACAGGTGTTTCAGAGGAGTTCATCATCTCCATTGTTGGGAGTGCCCCTTATGGGATTCTTACCAATTCCACTTTTATGGAGACCTTCATTGATCCACCCTCAGATGTGGATCCCTTTTATATTATGGAGGATGTTTTGTTCCCTTCACATCACTTGGACATCCTTTCTGCGGGTGTTCCTCTTTTTCACTCTGACAGTTCTATGCATGTGGCATTAGCTTTAGTTCCTTGGCACTCACTCACTAGACCTATGTCATGCTTTTGTGCACCAGACTCAGAGTTCTTTGTACTACTGCCTTTAGTTTCCTTTGCAGAGTGGGCAGACTTCCAACATGCATTTCTATCCTTCCTAAGGGTAGGCACATTGTTTGGTGTGGGTGGCTATTCTTTGGTACAGAGGCAGAGGATCTCGTCATCGACATTCTTTTGGGAGACCTCCTAGAGCTAAAGAGTTCAGATCCATCCATGGCATCTTTTGCATTCCTCTCATCTCCCTCTTCTTCTCTCTTCTTCTTCTTTCCAAGAGATTGCCTCTTTGTACATGGGTACCTTTTCAGGATCGTCTAGAGTTGGGACCCATATTTGGCATCTTTCTTAGATTAGAGAGTGTTTTGTTCACTTATGGTGGATGTTTTTCCCACTGGTTTTTCCTTCACTACTTGGGACTTCTTCTTGTACATGGGTACCTCATCAGGATTTGTGTAGGAACCCATTTCTCATTTCTAACTTACCGCCTCATCCTAAGTTACGATGAAGGGGGGGTGTTGGTGTGTGTATTTTCCACATCATTAGGTGAGTCATCTCACTTAGATGAGATCATAGGTCCATGTGTCATTTAGGGGTCATTATGAGATTCTCTTACGCATCAGTACATCAGTGTGTCAGTGCATCATATGTTTCATTGGGAGTTACACTTTATTCTGGGAATGTAACTTCCCCCCTCTACTTGAGTTGTCATGATTGCAGCACTGGGGTTACTCAGCACCTTCTATATGTACACCCCATTTGATCTATGAGATAGAGGAGAGTTTTATGACTTAACCAGGTTCTGCCCATGTTTCAAATCTTTGCATGCACATTTGGTTGATGCTTTCTCCTCTCGAGATATCTTCACATTGTCGTTCACATGTCTGTTGATGTGCACATTGTCCCTCGTGATCCTCACTTGCGGGTTTTAAACCCTCTTTCAATTCCTTTAGCTTGAATGCATAATTTTCTCCCTTAAGACACTAAAACTATATTTGTATGGAGTTATATTTATATATAATCAATATTCTCCACTATTTCCTTTTGCATGTCATGCACACTTCTTCCACCTTGTTGATTATAAATCCAATCAATTAAATGCATGCAACAAACTTTAGATTTATTCTCTCCATATTTGGTCTAATTTTACCATTTTATCTATATTTTCCAGTAGCTATTTATGAGCCAATACCTAAAATAGATTTATTATCTTTTTAGGATTTCCAAATTAATCAAGATGGGCAAGCCAATTTCATCTCTAATATGTAATTTCATCTTGAAATTAGGAATATTTATAGAGAATGTAACTGCATTTCCAAAAATTCAAAGAGTATTAAATGTTGATAGATGGAACTAGAGATTTCCCATATTGGGTCTGATTTTTCATAGAATAAAAGTTATTTACATAGCCATAATAATCAAAATATTGATTTCAGAGATTTTAGTTTCACTTGTTCATGTTCAAAGTATTGTAATTTCTCTCAATCCTTTTCTAATCCATATTTTTCCACTCTGCAGATTTCATTAGATTTTCCAACTTTTTCTTTACATCACATCTCTATCCTTAGACTTGTGATTTTTTTTAATGGTATATTTTTCAGCTATTCATGGATTTCCTTTACTTCGTGGAATTTACAATGTTTTGTGGCTTTCCTCCTTTGTCTGCTACCTTGTTTAGTATTCCGTGGATTTGTTACATGTTCACAGCTATTTTCTTTTATGTGAGGATATAGTTATCCACAGCTATCTCTAGTCCTTCGCGACTTTTCTCTTTATTTATAGCTCCCTCTAGACTTTCTTTGCTCTCGTGGCTTTTCCTCCACATATGTGGCTTCACATTTCGCACCCGTGGCTTCATGATTTTTCTTTGTGGCTTCTCCCCTTTACCTTTGGATTTCACTAAACCTCTGCACCTTCCTCTAGACTTCAGTGGTTGTTTCCTCATTTGTGCGGTATGTAAAAAAATTGATTAAGTCCCTTTGAACTTATCCTTAATCATCCTGAAGCCTCTGAGAGATGACACTACCAATCAACCTTCACAATTCTCTTACTAAGTCTTTCTTGAGCTGATTAATCTTGAGACACTTGGATAATAATTGTACTATACCTTTTTCCATTTTGGCTAGTAATTGTAATATAACATTTGCCATTTTTTCCATCAATGTTACTTGACATCAATGAAAACAAACATGACAATGTTAAGAGGTCCAACATGTGAAATGAAAAAATACTCATTTTAGAAAAAAAATAAGTCATAATTCACATTTAAAAAGGTTTTGGCATATTATATCATCCATATTTTGATTTATCAGCCTAACTTTATAGATGAAGATCCTCGATCCTCGATCCCTATGGAGATTCAAATGAGAATTCCAGGAGTTCTATAGAGAGTTGAAGCCTGATACGAATCTAAATATTTCTTATTCAATATCCTCTTCACTCAATACTTCTTGGTTTCCCTCTTCATCATCATTATTTTTGGTGGTAATCACTTTCGTTGGTGCACAAGTTTGATTAGAATCATAAAAGGGGGTAAATTTCAAAGTTCAGGAAGAATTGGCTCTTGAAACTTGTGGGAATGATCTTGGAAGACCTTTTTGATTCAAAATGATATAATTTTTTCCTAAGTAACTCTCAAGGAATATCTCGTGGCAAAGACTCATTCATCTATGTCTAATTTTGGCAGTTGTTGGTGAAGGTGGTCTTTCTAAAAGCATCCAAATCATATTTTTGCACCTTAGATGAAAATTTTCACCTTTTCGCATGGTGAAAAGGTGGAATGGGTTCAAAAAAGTGTGACCCCAAGGAAGGAGGATGATGGTTTTAAGCTTTCATCACTTAAGTGTTATATGAGTGTTAACAACTCACAAGTCAAAATGGCTCCCTTTTCATGATGGGTATGACCCATGGCACACTTAGGAGGGTCTAATGCACCTTTGTACCTGGTTCAAAATTTCAATGGGTGTAAAAAATTATTACCCCAATGGGGATGATCCTTTTTCGTCACTTAAGTGACAACATCGGGTGTTAGGCTAAAGTTATGCACTCCCCAAGTCAAATGGCCCCCTTCCCATAAAATCCTAACCCATGGCACATTTTACAAGGCCTATTGCAATTTTACACTATTTCACCTCATGCTAAATGTGGTAAGGTGAAATGGAGGCTCCCGGACCCATTTAGTAAGTCTCCTCTCTCTCTTAACCTAGGTTAGTATAAGGGTGTGCAAATGAGTGAAAAGGTGGGTTTGCGTAACTTGGGTTAAGGGATGAGTATTTGAATTTCACTAAGATATTTTTGGAACTAATTTTTAACTTTATTTTCCCTCCATTTATGCTTTAACCAAACCATGCCAAATTTGGAAACCCCATGCTCAGAACACACTTTTGCTCATATTTAACAAACCCTTGCTCTGTTTTCCATGAAACTTGAACAAAAGCTTCCTTACATGAATGCCATTAGAATGAGGGTTTTTGTGACCTAATTTATGTCATCATCCAATTTTTTATGGCCATCTAAAACTTTAATTCATTAAAAATTTTATTCCTCGTATATCTGGAGTTGCAGCCAGCCAAATGAGCTAAAAATCAAAGTATGATATAATCAAAAATTCATCTCCTCATGAAAATGAGTAGAATTAAAGTTATGAAAGACTATTATTTTTCATAATTATGCAATTTAATATGAACAAAAATTAATACCTCAAATTTTCCTTTTCATATTCGTGAAGATATGAATGAGAAAAACCACTGAAAATTGGAGCAAAGCATCCTGACGAGAATTAGAATTTTTGGAGACCTTTTTCGGTTTGATCTGACACCCCATGGAAAATGTATATTTTTAGTAATTCCTCATTTAATAAAATTACTAAGGGTGGTAGGTATGGATTAATAACTAATTCATGACACCCATTTCATTCCATAAGTGGATGAGTTCTCAAAAGTGACAATTTGGTGAAATTGCCAAAACTAGGCACCCAAGAAGAACTTACTAAAACTAGTAAGTGTCCCAAAAAGATTCATAATGGTCATGGTTATTCATCCTCCATTCCTCAATAATTTTAACCTTCACTAAGGACTAACTCATGCTTTCAAAAGGGTGAAAAGTGGAATTGTGTCTCAAACAGAAGGAGATCCTTCTATATTCCCAATGTTGCTCACAGTGGAGTATCCTGGTCTTGGTGTGTTTCTCACTTCACTGGATGGATTGATCATAAGTTGTAAACATTTTCATCCATTTTATCACCTTCATTATTCACATTTTGAGGTTCTCATCACCTCATCTCATAGGTGACTCCATTTTCTTGAGGCTCCAGATCATCAAGTTGAATTATGCAAGCTATAGTCTCAAGTTACATCAAGGACATGAAATATTGGAGGAATTGCAATGTTTCAAAGGTTGAATGAATTTCCAAGTGACATAATGATTCTCTCATCATATTCAATGGTATTAACCTCTCATTTCAATGGCCAACCTGTCAAGGCATAAGCTCATAATGTGTAATGTTGTAGAATTGGGGAAGTACTCATCACTTTCCTTCTCAATGTGTTAAAAAAGTGTCGCAGAGGTTCATAATTTAAAGAGTGTTAAAAGGTATTAATCTTATCTCTTCATCATTGCATCATAGTGGAGGGTCATCAGGGGTAAATTTTTTAGCTTCAACACCTTCAGAGCTAATATCCATAGAGGATGGAGGAATATTCATCCTTTCTTTGGAGCATTTCTTCCTCTCCTCTCTCATTCGTCCTCCTCTTCCCTCCCTTCTTTATAATTTTTCACTATATTAAATTAGTGTAATCTATCGTATTCACTTAAGGGACTCTAATGGTGAAATGTAAATTTCCTTCTTGATTTATAAAAAGGGTACTTATTTTTTCACATCCTAGGAATACAAAGAGTCACAAGTTGAATAAGGACATGAAGAGATGTGAGGGGTAGACAAAGAGATGAATTTTAAAGCTCTAAATTGGGAGAGAATCTTCATTTCAAGGGATGGTTATTCTTATTTAATATCTCCCATAATCTCTCTAGGAACAAGTGATCAAATTTCCTCTATTTCCTTTGCTTATTTTTCCTCTCCATCTCAACTCTACTCCATGAGTAATGTACTTGTTGAATTTTATGCATTAAAACTTTATGCTTTGTATTTTTGTTCCTTGTTGATTCTCATGTTGTCTTCTCATTGATGCAAGTGAAATGTTATTACTTTGAAACAATAAAATCTGTTATATTATTTATTGTGTAAAACCCCCTCTTTTCTATTCTCTTCACACCTCTCTCTAAGTAAACTTCCTCCCTTATAGTTCTTACAAGCACATTGCCACAGGTGTAGGGAATTGCCTCTATGTGATCCCTGTTTGAAAAACCACCCATGGTTGATATAATAGTACACATAATTTTCCTTTCTTTCAATAAATGGAGCTTTCCCATTCAAATAAAGGGACCTAGTCCAAGAGCATTGGTGAAATCCCACAATTTTCCCACACAACAAATTATTTCACCAACAATTTTTGGCACCCACCATGGGGCATATTTTATATATTCTGCACCCAATTTATGAACCAAAAAATTCAAAAAAATATTAAATATTCCAAACAAATAAAAAAATCAGAAATTTGAAAGTTTAAATCCCCACAAAAAGAGTAAGTAAAAATTTTCCTTGAGTTAAATCCAAGATTTCCCAAAATTGGTTAACAAAAGATATACCCAATTGGATAGACTAAGAGGAATTGTCCATCCTTCTTTTGAATCTTTGCCAAATCAAAAAGAACAATTCAGAGATAATCGATATTTCTTTTCTCAAGATTCATCTTCATCAAATTCATCAAGTGGTACTCTTGAAAATCCTGTCCAAACTCCTACTGATACTCCTCCTATAAATCCTCTTGATTCTCCCATCTTTCAACCACCATTGAACATTGAATTATCAAGTGAATAAGGATAAGAAAAACAAGTAGAAGAATTTAGAGAAGAATTTTTAGAAGTAAGAATGGTGGATGAAAGAGTGATACCTCCACAAATTGTTCCATGGGGTGGAAACAAAGGTCCACTTACTCTTACACCTCCTATTCATGATCTACCGACAAGTTCCTACAAGAAATTTCTGAATTTCGAAGGTGACGACACAAAAACTCCCGAATAACACATCTCTACCTTCATCACATCATTTGAAATTCTTGGAATCAAACACGAAGATGTTACTATGAGATTTTTCTTGGAATCACTTCAAGAAAAATAAGTTGAGTGGTTTTATCTCTTTCCCTCCCTCTCCATAACATGTTGGGGAGACATTCAAGAAAATTTCATAGGAATATTCAAAACAACTAAATATTTCTAAGACCTCCTAGTTCAATTGGTTGTAAATGAGGAAAGAATCAAATGAAACTATGAGAGACTTCGTGGCTCATTTTAATAGGTTACTCCACATAATACCATTAAAGGCCTCAACATCAGTAGAAAAAGCTAAGAGGTTATTCATAAATGTAAAACCTCATGAAATTGGATTCATCTTACAAATAATTCAACATCATACTATTGATCTTGCCCAAGAGGATGCAATTTATATTGAAGATGACCTAATCTTTTCTAGAAAAATGAAGAATCCAATTGGAAAGAAAAGGGATCAAAATTACAAGGAAGGTACCACTAAATCTCTTGTTGAAAAATTGAAAAATGAATTAAATGTAATAAAGAATTAAGTGGTCCAAAATATTCCTCTTCAAAATTAAAATAGGAATTGGATTACTGGAGCACCCCGAAATATTAACTTGGGATCTCCATCTACCCAAGCATCTTGTACAAATTGGGATAATGAAGAATATGACATAGAAAATAAGGTGAGATGTCCAAACATCAGGTACTTTGAATATTCATCTGATGAAGAAGACTCAATGACTAGCTACAACTATGCATTGTTTACCCCTTCTAAATATAAAGTGAAATATGAGCTATCTAGTAATGAGAAAGAAACATCAAATAACCCTCCATCTATAACCCTACAAAATAAAACATATAAAGGAGGATCATTGTTGTCCTCTCCCATGTGATCAAAAAATAAGAAGCCTGAAGTCACCTCATCCAATGCTAAATCTCCTCTTCCAAATAAGTCTCCATCTTATTCTCATAGACAATCAATTCCTAATTTTGTTTCTACCATTTATAATAATGTGAGTAAAAGTGCCAATAATGCTCTTCCTAAGAGTATTCAACCTCATGTTTCTACTACCTCATGATTAGTTCTTTAATATCATTGACCATATCAAAAAAGCTACAATCCAAATATGTGAATATGAATATCATCTTAATAAATTTGGAAAGCCTATTCAATTTGTCAAAGAAAAAAGTTCTAAATACCTTTTGTGATTACCAATCCTAGCAACACCATATCCCACAACTATCTTTCCTCCATATCTTCCACCTCTGAGAAGATAGAACCATTTTATCTTGCATTATTGATCAATGAGTATAGACTGAACAACCGCATCACTTATTTTGAAGCATCAGATAATTTCATGCCCTTAAAATTTCAAAAATCACTTGGACTCACTCTTGCACCTATCAATGGCCAGTGTTATTATATGGAGACCAAGGAAGTTCCCCTTGTTGGTCAAGTTAAAAATGTTTAGGTGGCCCTCATAGTCTTTTTACATGAGAAATTCAGCACAAAAATACTTGTGGTAGACATTCTAGATGCATATGGAATCTTTCTCAATAGGATATTTTGTTGGGATATAGGTGCAGTAATGAAGTTGTATTGGTTATATGCTACAATACTAGTCAAAGGTGTGATGAAAAATCTTCTTCCTATCAGAAATATGAAATACATTGTTTAGAGAAAAGGCATTCCATAAATAGAAAGTGTATGTTAAGAATCAAAATACAAGAATTACTTTGTATCCTTGGAGGAAGATGTGTAATTTCCCTTTTTTATTGGTCCAAGTATACCCCTTCCATTGGGTTTATACTTTAACATTCAATTTGATGATGAAGAAGATCATAAACAACAGGTGCATCCAAAATGGAAAGAAAGTAGTCCTCAAATGAAAATTTGTGCAGAAAAGGAGGATGTTACTGATTAATCTAGGCATGAAAAATCAGAAAATAAATTTTATTATGAAGAATAAGTTTTCTCCTTCCCATTCGAAGAAGATTCCCTTGATGAAGAATGTACATATAGTAATTTTTTCGAGCCTCTCAAAGAGGATGTTTATCATGAAGGAGTAAGATTAGTTCTCAATGAGTCCTTAAAAGAGAAAAAGTAAAGGTCATAAAATATCTTGTAGATGTAACAGAGGACCCTTAGCTATGTCTTGAACTCTTAATTCAATCCATGAATATACAGGATATGTATGAAGCCAATTCTAGTTTTTCAGTTGATATGAAAATGTTTCATGATGAGATAGATCAAAAGGATGAACTCAATAAGCCTTTTGAAACATACATTGATGCACATTACTGTGGAGTTCAAATTTTCTCCTTTCCTTTTGGAGAGGAAGAGTATATACAATATGACTTAAAATAAAATAATGTTTTTAAATCTCCCATAAATAGTGTCATGTATGAAGATAGTGTCTCTATCATGGAGGAGCTCATCGCACCCTATGAAATCCTTAATGAGATAATGTATGAGAAAGGATAATGTATCAATCAATGAAGAAGTCAACAAGATGCCATTAATGATATGGAAAAATTCAAAATGTCTTTCAATAATCATCCCATAGGGGTAATGACCATGGAGCACTAGACAGGTAAAGATCAAATGCCCAAGAATGAGACTAATAATAAATATGTTGAGGTTGATATAATTGAGAACCATATGTATGATAATCATGAGATGAAAGATAAAAAAATATCAACATGGATAAACAAAGGAAAGGATTTCACAACACTAACAATTCTAAAAAATTAAGGAGGGGTCCCTATTTCATCAAACTAGGGAATGGTTTTCCTGAACATCATCATTTTAAGTCTCCCATGTCTGAGTAACACATTCCAAGAAGAAGCACTACATATAAAGTGGGTTGTCTCCCTTATGTACTATAGGTGATTTAGGTATGTTTTATTTTTTCTTATTGTGTGGTGTGTTTCCCTTCCACTTTGTGTGTTTCCCTTTATGTCATGTGTTTGTTGTCTTCCTTTCCCATGTGAGTTAAATGGTGACTCTTTTTACTCAATGAATAAGGGCGTGTGTAAAGCATGAGTCTATATTCTCTCCTGAGGTTCCTAATTACTTTTTTCTCACTTGGTTCAATCCAAATAAAGTACCCAAGATAGATCTATTTATCGTCATGCGAAAATTCTAGCATGAAAAAATGATTTTTTTGCCATGACAACTAAGCTCACACACAAAAATTATTGAACCAGGTAATGTAAACCTACCCTCCAACCAATTTATGACTATTTAAACCCCATCATCACTGAGAGGGATGTTCTAAATATATTTTTAAAGTGTGGTTCATGTGCAGGTAAGCTGGTGGGAAGCAATTCATAGATTCATTTTGATCCATTATGAAGGAACTTCTCCCGGAGGCCTAATGAGGCCTATTTTAAAGAATTTGACAACTAATGAACACCCTATAGAGAGGGAAAAATAAGATATAATGCCTCAAATAAGTGTGTGACTGAGATATGATATCATTAGAGGAATTTTATGGAATTTCTACAAAGAGAAACAATTTTAGGAACAGGTTGTGCAACACTGGACTAATTATAGCATAGTGAAGGGAAATAAAAGTAGCTTAAAGGATACCAAGCTTGTTCTTAATGTTGCAAGAGCCCGAGATAATTTTTTGAAGTGTAAAATAATCATCGGAAACATAAGAATTCCAAATTTTCATTGAAAAAGGTTTCAGGAGATTATATAGTCCATATTTTGAGATATTGTCCCAATAATGCGAATGAAGATCCCCAATCCCAGTGGATATTTGTTGGTTTGAAAATATATTAGCTAGGTAAATCATGGGGAAATAGGTCAATAGTGTGCAAGGCATAGCCCCTCTTTGAGAAAAAAAAGTTATATTGGTTTATTGTTATTCTATCAAGTAGGAATCTGTGCAAATCTACACTATTCTAACTTCAGGGGTTTGGGATCTCATCCCAGTAGAGGTAGTTTCGAATGATGAACAAAAATGTAAGAGGGAAGGAATGAAGGAAGGATAGATCTGAATGAAGAAAAGAAATGAATTCTAAAGATGGAAAGGTCATAGGGTTTATACTTTGGGCTGGTAGTAAACAAAGCCAAACTTACTCGCATAAAAAAACAAAGAAATATTGACGAACATATGACAATAAAAAGAATGAATCCAACATAATAGAAACACAAATCTGACTTAAGAACAGATCTAATGTAAATAACACATATATTGAGCATAAAGTCTTAACATATATATTAGAATCTCTTTTATTACAAGAAGGCACAAAGTCTTTCTTTCTTCACCTCTTTTTCATATAAAAATGTCCACCCCGAATACAACAAGTATTCTAGTATTTATAGAAGAAGAGTAGAGAAGAAGACGAAAGAAAAGCAATAACTACAAAATATCTTACAAGATATTTACAAAATACTAAAAATTCAATCTTTGCTTTGGGGAAAGTTTTAGGATGACAACATCTCATGGTGCACATGGATGATGCTATTGTGTGTACCAACATGTTTTTTAAACATTCTACAAAAATGGAACATTTATCTTGGAGGAAGAAGCTACTCCTCATCATCTCTCGGCTTGAACTTAGTATCTGGCTGTGGTTCAAGGGAGTCAATATGACACTGTGCCTGATACTCTGCAAACTTGCTGATTATTTTTTGAAGTTGATACTAATCAAGACCTTTGAAATGGTCGTGAATTACTTCGTAAGTTTCTTTCTCATTTTTGAGCTTGTAGGGCAACTCAGCGAACTCTTCGTTTGCATCGATCAAAGAGCTGATAAAGTTACGGCAAGCTAAGAGGTTGTTAATGGACTCTCGATCAAAAGTGACCTCTTACACCAGATCTTGAGAGATAATAGCCTTGAAGCGCTGGAATGTATCATTTGCTTCTCTTAATTCATAGGATGCACTGAGCAGTCTATGAGTCATCTTCAAAACTATTTTGTCCATGTTGTGCAGTGCTTCCAAGGCTTCTTCCTTGATTTTGTTGATTCTTTCCAGGATGAATTCCATTTGATTGAGCAAGTAATCTAAAGTAGTGAGAGCTTTATAATGTGCCTGCGGGTGATCAATAATGCTGACCTTTAACAGGTTGTCAGCCAAATAATTGACCATTTTCTGGAATGTTCCTTGCTGTAACTTAGTGTTATCTAATTCCTCAGAAAGGGAGTATACTACTACTTGTAGCTCTTTATTTTCTTGAGTTATATATTGATGGAGCAATGTGAACCTACCAATTATCACTTGACCATCCTGTAGGATCTTCTCAATTTAGGATGACATAGCCATACCCTATTTAGCAATCTTTATATTCTCATTTATTTTCTCTTAGCTGGGAGCCTAAACAGGTTCTACAGTAGTTGTTGAATGAGATTTTACCTTTTCCTACAAAGCTTGGAGGAGATGTCTGTTCTATTCTTTGAGCACTCTTTTCTCCTCCATTGCCTCTTGCAGAGGGCATATACAGCTAACAAGGCTTCACCTTGCAGGCTTTCAGATGATGTCCCCATTGTGACTTGGGTCACTATGAAATCTATGGGAGATAGATCTTCTTTCTTCTTAGTGGGATTTGGGTAAGCTATTTCCATGACCCTTTCTCTTGAGGATCTCTTAGAGAAGTGATTTATCACTATTTGTTTCTTAGGTCCTTTCACTAGAAGGAATGAGAAGTCCATAGCCATAATGGGAACCTTTCTCTTGTGTTCCCTTAGTTGGTTGGAGATCTAACTGAGACTTATGGGATCAGGATTAGAAGAAGAAGAGGAAACAGGCGTGAAAGGGGGAGCAACTGTAGCGGACTCGGGGAAGAAAGTTGAAACACTTGGTGCTGGCATGGATAGAGAGTCTAATGCACTAGTGCTTACGGGACTCGGAGTCACTACAGGGGAAGAGAAGGACATGGAGATGAAATGGATCTACAACAGGATGGAGGAAACATTGGAGGACAGATCCGTGAGAGAGGAGAAGATGGAAGAGGTGGGAGATGGAAGGTAGGAAGACGGAGGAGAAGACACAACCATAGGAGTGGTTGCTTGAGTGATAGCAAGAGGAGGAGGAGTAGAAGAGGGAATGGTGGGCACTCCACAGTTGTAGCTATGACAACATCTTGAGTGGATGTTTCTATTGGAACACCAACCACTTCTTCTTTTCTTGGGGACACTAAGTCTAGTATTTGTTCTGAAGTAGAAGGAGGGCTATCAGGAGTTTTCTCCTGTTTGCTTGGCTCTCCAAATTTATCCTTTCCTTTTCCCTTTGGCAAGTGATCTAGCCTTAGTGGTGCACTCCCTAAGGGGGAAGTAGTGAAATCCACTCCCAGATAGTTGAGACCATTTCATTTGCATTAATGCTCGGTGCATTGCAATGTGGGATGGACCTTTTCTTCTATGGTCTTGGGTGCCTTGGTCCTATCGATACTTGCAAATGGCCAATAATCTCCATTTGTGTCGAGGTAGACCTGATCATTTTCCTCATTAGTTTCTTGGAAATATTTTGGGATGATGGAAAATCCATAGTGGATGATCTCTGGCAGAGCCAGTCGAGAGTGATCCTTTCGTCTGATTTCAACTTCGTGATTCACGTCTATCCATATGTCCTCAATCTCTGGGACATGGATGGGATCGATCTTTGCCTTGGGGAGGAAACTCTGGTAGTCGAAGGTTGGCCTTGCTAGGAAATCATGCTTCAAGTTGAGTAATTCCAGCTCTGCATACATTTCTCGGGATTTACCCAATGAGGTTTAGGTGTATCTACCAACCATGAGAGGGAATGGAGTTCCTCCCTTCTTCCTTTTCATACACTTCTCATGATATGTAATCAGCTTCCTTGAGAGCTACAGGAGGATCATCTTGGGCACTATGTACCTTGGTAACCTTGTTGGTTCTCCCAGAAAGTTGGCAGCCCTGAGATACGGGAAGGTGGGGAATTGTGTAAAAAAATCCCCCTATTTCTTGGTGGCAGCAATTGCACTCATGTTGGTTCGACCGTGTCTCATGTTCGGCCTCAATAGGCATATAACCTCATAGAAGAAGGCGTCATTGATCTTATTGAACTAGGCGATACTGACCTCAAGCCTTAGCTCTTGGTAGTAATCATATATTTTGACCTGGGGCCATGTTCCACTCTAAATTAGTCCTGAGAACTCTCTCTCTCTAATGCGGCAGCATATACCACATAGGAGTTCATGTAGAACTTCCTAGTTTTCAAAACCTATTGGAGCTACTACGAGATAGTATCAATTATAATCTCCTCCCAGCCGAAACATTGATTGGGAGCATTCTTGCTCATATTTTATAGATATCTGAGCATCCATTTGTGAAAGTAGTGGGCATCAGGAAGCCCAAATACTCTGCTAAGGAAGGTGATGGTATCACTCAGCTCCTTGTTGAAGTCACTATGATGGATGGTCTGGGGCCATCTGCTCACCACCTTCTTGTTTTTCAGGTAGACTTCATTCATCATCTACATACACTTGTATTCATTTTCGGTCGATGTCTTTAAGCATTATTCAATGTTTATTGCCACATACTAGCTATGATTAGGAATGCCCAACATGATTTTAAAGCGGCAGGAAATGAGGTTAATGATCAACTTTCCCTCCTTATCTTGGACACATCTTGTGTCTTTGTTGTAACAACAGTCCACCAACATGATGAACTCATTATTCATTGCACTTACTGGGAGTCCTAGTACAAAGTGTAGCCTAATGCCTGCTAGTTTGTCCATTCATGGGCCATTGGTAACCTTTTTGGTTCTCTCCTAGAATTCATCCATATCTATGTGTCCTAGCTCGGAGTCTCTGATGTCGAGACTAACTCTGCAAGTGAGTCAGGCATCCTGACTCTCTGATATTTGTATTTCATTTCCTGCTCTGTCAACTTAGACTTGGCTTTACCTTTAGTTGGCTTCTTGCTCGATGAAGACATGGGTGAGCTCAAGGATGGTTGTTTCTCTATAAGAAGAATCAAAGAGGTCTAACATAGGAGAGCCATGTCAACCATCATATTATCCTTAGTAAAAGTTTGCAGAATGAAAAATGAGCAACTTGTAAACCTTGGGGTGCAAGGTGTAGATTCACTGTAGGTTGTAGGGGTTTCAAAAATTAAGGCACACTTGGGAAGGTGTCAACATGTAAATATTGGCACCAAATGGGGCATGGGGCATGGATTAGCAACACACAACATGCAATGTTGGTGTTGAGGAAGTTGTGCCAGTGCTTAGAATTTTTTTTTTACAGGGCGCATAAATTTTTTGTGTTACATGCCTTCAAGGTGCGCCTAGGCACAGGTGTGGAAGATGTTGCAAGGTGGTTTGGTACACCAAAGGGTTTGCTTGTGCAGCGTAGTTTTGGATTACATAACAATTAATGTTGGTGTTGTGGTATTTGTACTAGTGCCTGCGCCTTTTAGGAATTTGCTAAGTGTTATTTTCACTGCGCAGGAAGGGTTTATGCTACATGGGTTTGTAGTATTCTATGACATGAATGTGTTGGATGCAACATGAATGCAAACAATGCCAAAGGAAAATAGTACTTCTTTTAGCCGATTTCTTGATTTTGATTTCTCTCCTTTTTAGGCATTGGATTTGATGGTAAGGAGGAAAATTTAGGCAAGGTAGTAAGCAAAGGATAAATGGGCTTTGGTTCTTTTAGGGGAAAAGCATTCTAGATTTACAGATCTGGAAGGAGAGGGAAGAGGGGTTTTCCAGTTGGCTGTTTGGTTGATTATGTTAAGCTTCTCTTTTAGATTTAATCATTTTAACCTGCAAACCTTAATCACCTAACACAAAAACCACAAAAACACCAACGAGGATGATAGAAACCACTTACCAGGATATATATAACGACGAAGGAACGACATGGGATCCACAAGCATGAGAAATGGAACGTGATGATGACAAAGATAGCTGATAGGCATAGAGGAAAGACTTTTCTTGATTTTCAATTCGTGAAAATGATAGGTTTCGTGTGCCTATATATAGAAAAATTTCCATTTATTACGCCACTAACCTCCTTTGGCACAGTTGGTGAACTGTTGACATGGGAGAAATCACGCCTTGGTGTGGATAGGAGGGTGTTGACACCATGTTTTCAGCACCTATGGTGCACTTAAGGAAGTGTCAACATGATTGTGGGTGTGCCGAGGTGCACTTTTAACGGGTGCAACATTTAGAGTGTTGACACTCAAGAGTCTGTGCCAAAGGTAAAAAGGGGTGCAATTTTGGTAGTGTTGACACAATATTTTCTACGCTAAAGGATAAGGGCTCTTCATCTAAGTTTTGTAATAACTTGATTTTTTGGAAGGGGGTTTGAGGCCATTTTGGATGTTGTCAAACATCCCTAGGGGTTAAAACAAAATTTTTGTTATGGTAACTTGCAAAATTGTTCTTGTCAAATTTGCAGGACAATTGTTGGCTCTTTCTAGGGACTATCTTTGAATGGAATTTTAAGGGTAGAGAATCCCAAATTTTCATGTGCCTATCCATTGGGTTATAGAGTCAAAAACAAGGGTGAAGGGAAAAGGAAGGGAAAAAACAACTTAACAAAATCAAACACACAATAGAAAATAAACACACAACAAAAAGACAATTGTACAAGGAGGAGAGCAAGCTTTACTTCCTGAAGATCTTGAGATGCTACCAAATATAAGGAAGTGGGAGCTCAGTTCCATCCAAATACGAGAGATAGAAACTATTCTCTCTGTTGAGCTGCTTAATCTTGTATGACCGTCTCCAAAGAGAGTCAAATTTCCCATGCATGCCTTTTAGTTCTCTTCATTTGTCCCACAGAAGGACAAGATCCCCTACCTGGAAATATCTCTGCTTGGCTTTCTTGTCGAACAACCTCTTAACTTGATTTTGATGCTTGGTGATCTTGTCGACCACTTTCACTCACTTTTCTTCAAGTTCTATTAGATACATAATCCTCTTTTCAAGAGAATTCTGAAAAGTTTCATCTTTTATAGCTCGTGCCAAGTGTAGAGTAGGAAGTTCCATGGAGATAGGGACTTTAGCATTAGTCCCATATAATACCTAAAAAGGTGACATGTCGAGAGATATCTTTGGAGTGATATGATCCACCCACAAAGCATCATACAATGACTTGTGCCAGGACCACTGGTTTTCATCAACTAGCTTCCGTATGATAGTTACTAGGTTCTTGTTGCTAGATTCTGCCTAACCATTTCCCTGAGGATAGTAATCAGAGGCATGAGCCAAAGTTATTCTATATCCATAGCAAAAACCAATGAATTCCTGTGAAGAGAAGTTGGAAGTGTTTTCAGCAACTATTTTATGTGGAATGCCAAATTTTACGATGATATTTTCCTTGACGAAGTTGCAAACAACTTTAGAAGTGGCATGTTTGACAGGTATGGCCTCCACCCATTTGGTGAAGTAATCTGTTACTGTCAGGACATAACTATGTCCAGCACTCGATTGAGGATTGAGTGCTCCAATTAAGTCAATTCCCCATTTCCTAAATGGTTCATCGATAATGACGAGCCTGAGAGGAAATGTAGCTAGCTTTGGTTTGCCAACGAATTGTTGGTAAAGATCACATTTCGCTACCCAAGTGGCTACATCCTGAAACAGCTTTGGCTAGTAGTACCTAGCCCGAATGATCTTATGTGTTATCAATGATGAGGAGAAGTGACAACCATAGGATGAATCATGAAATATTTCTAGCAATCTTATCTATTGCGGCTTATCAACACATCGTAGGAAAATGTCATCAATTCCGCGCTTGTACAACTAGTCATCCCACATGACATACCGTGTGGCTATGAGCTTTATTTCTCATTTTTATTTTATGGTTAGATGAGTTGGGCACTCTATATAGGTGAGAAATAAAGCGATGTCAGAATACCATTCATCGTTGGTTATAACAAATAGGAGCATAGGAAGAGAATCCACTTTCTCCATCTCACCTTACTCTCCATTAATGCGATCAACTTTCTCTTCAGGTGCCTTTGAATATTTATTTTCAGCCATTAGCTGACACAGTCCCTTTCCCCTTACCAACTTGGTTGGTTTTATGTCCAGGTCGTATTCTTAGATGTTTGTGATCTAATTCCCTCGTAACCTTCCTAACTCCTATTGATTCAAGATAGACTTGATTGTCATGTCTGGAACCAGCACTACTCTATGAGAATTCAATATGTAGTAGTGAAAACTTTTGACTACTTTGACCATGGAAAAGGCATGTTTTTCCAATTGGGACATCTTTAGTTCATGAGGCTTTAAAGGAGATCTCATGAAAGCAATTGGGGATTCAACATCCTCATATTTCTTCTGCATATATGTGTGGATGCATAACTGTACATGATGAAATCCTTAGAGAAGTCGAGACATACCAGGATAGGTGCATGAGCAACGGAGGTTTTTATATCCTCAAATGACATCTTTCCTTCTTTACTCTAGTAGAATGTTTGTGACCCTTTCATCATATTGGATATATGATGAGTTTTCTTAGCAAAATTGGGAACAAAACGTCTGGGAATATTTACCTTTCCGAAGAAAGAGTGAATGTCAGTCTTTCTTGCGAGCAAGGTAAGGATTTGAATAGCCTTGACTCTTTCGATGTCTATCTTTGTCCCTTCTTTACTGATGATGTGTCCCATCAATTTTCCTTCAGTGACCCCGAAAAATTACTTCTTCGGGTTTAGAAAAATTTCGTGTTCTTGGCATCTAATCAAGACTTGCTTCAAATGATCATAGTGATCACTTCTTTTTTTAGAAAACACGGTTAAGTCATCTAGGTAAAATACGATGACCTTTCCCATCATACCTTTGAACGTAAAGTCCCCCACTCGTTAGAAGGTGGCACCGGCATTGGTTAAACTGAATGACATCCTGCTGTAGGTGAAGGTGCCCCAAGGAGTGGTGAATGTTGTTTTGAATTGGTCTTCAGGTGTGACCTCAATCTGATTGTATCCCGAAAAACCATCTAGCATGGACAACATTTCTAAACTGGTCACTACCTATAGAACTTGATCCATTATGGGAAGTGGATAGTTGTCCTTTAAGGATGCCCGGTTCAGGTTGCAAAATTCTACGCATATGCATATTTCACCGTTCTTCTTCCACATAGGTACAATATTAGCAACCCATGTACTATGATGAATTGGAAAAATGATTCTTACATCCAACATTTTTTGAATTTCAACCTGGATGGTACCTGAGATTTTGGGGTTGTAGTGCCTTTTCTTTTGACAGAAAGGTTTGACTTCATCTTTTAGCGGGATGTCATGCTGAATGTCCTTAGGCTTAAATGACTTCAGATCAGCATAAGACCATGCCACTACATCCATATATCTTTTCAGAAATTTGACAAATTTCCACTTTTCCTCCGGTGTACAACACTTCCCAATGTTCACAGACCAAGGATGTTCTGTAGTACCCAAATTGATAGATTTAGTTTCTAGAGAAGATCCCGGGTTATCCTGTCACTTTTTCTTGAAAAAATGGTTATGCTTATCAAATAATCGTTCTAGGGAAACTAAACCTTTCGAAATCTTATTTTCCTTGAGCTGACATATGCCCTGACTTTCTACTAATTCTTGTGCTTGGCTCATGAGATACTCACGACACGTAGAAGTCGATCCATCAAAATGGAGCTCTTTGAAATTTTTAGCTTTCTCTAGAAAAAGTGATAAGTTGATTATCATCATTGAATACCTACCAGTGTTGTAAATTATCTGGCACACTTGGGCGGAAAACTACCTCAATGGTATATGTGTTCATCTTTAACCTTGGGTGAGGGAGCATGAGAGAGGCTGAGATAGCTAAAGAATAAGCCATGTCATTTTGAGCTCGTGAAACTGCTTTGATTGAAAAAACATCAAATTCTTTGATGTTGTCCCACATGGCATTACTGTAGTGTCTGAGCCTGTCGTTCTTTACTTGGTATACCGCTTTCACTTGATTGACAATTAACTCAGCATCACCCTGTACTTTTAGATTCTTGATTCCCCTTTCCTTTGCAGCTTGCATGCCAAGTAGCAAAGATTCATACTCAGTAGTGTTGTTTGTATTGAAAAACTACAATTTGAAAGAAAGATGGAAAATATCCTCTTCAGGAGATATCATAACAGCCCCAACACCGCATCCACTTATTGCACAACTACCATTGAAATGTAATGTTCATATCGTGTTGATGTCTTCCTCTTAGACGAGAACCTCCATCTTGTCAGAGTCAGTGGGCAAGAAGTAATTCCCCATCCCTGATGATTCTAAGAGAATCTAGGCCTTGGGATCATCGAAGTTGGTGACCAGATATTTCTTTGGTGATTCAGGATCCAACATCTGCATCACCCCTTTGACAAGGATTCTAGCTTTAGACCAGTCCATATGGATTTCTCCTCCAACTTCTCTACAAAAACTCCTCCCTAGTAATATTTTGTATGCTGCTGGAATATCAGCTATGAGAATAGTCATTTTTACTCTTTTCTCAGGGAATACTGTGAATGCGAACTGCACATCCTTGATCTGACCTATTAATGGTACCTACTTGGTTTCCATGGAGTAACATCTACTGAAAGGTTTAGTGAGTGTGAGGCCCAAAGCATGGGTGACCTTTATTAGCATGACATTGTCAGATGCTCTAGAAACAATTATATAGTTGCTTAACTTGTGACCATTAATCAGAAGAGATAGGTAAAAAGGTTTAATTTTACCTGATGCGGATGTCAAGGCAATGTTTATGCGGGATGCAGGAGGAGTGGAAAGAATTCCTTTTAGAGAAATGGGGTGAGAGATGACAACTTGAATTTAAATATACTTGGTTAATCTAATAAGCTGCTTGGGGTTAGATTGAAGGTACTCAGCTTCAGACATTTAGATCTTGGTCCTTTTGGCATAATCGACTATATCAAATGTGACCAAGGGTTGCACTGACAAAAGAATGAGTCCTTAGTTTTGTGATGGTAGCGGAGTGGTACTAGTCTTTATGGAAATGGAGGGAGGTTGATTCAGAGGAGAAATAGGGGGAAAAGATTTCTTTATGAAAGGTTTGATAGGAGGTTGAGCAGGAAGGGGATTACCTCTTTTAGTGATGGTTGGAGGCGTATTTAATACAGCCTTTTCCTTTTGTATTTTAGATGAAAATTCTACTTCTTTTCCTTGTGAGTAGGTGAAAATAGCGTATGAATGTACAGTTACATATCCTTGGGTACCTTCCTCTTCATCAGATTCCTCATCCTCAAATTTCATATACCCGATTGTAGAATCGCTAGTCGGTTCACCATCATCTTGATCATCTTCACCTTACGACGAAGGTTGTTCATAAATTTTCTCATCTTATTCGATCTTGACCAAGGCATTAATTGGAGGGGCCTTAAGTGCTAACCTTAGAGCAGTAGTAGGCAAACACGACCTTTGTGGGGCATTGTTGGAAGTGAAGTTCCTCCGTGGGATATCCCGATATAGAGTGGTAGACGAAGCTTGAGCTAATTGCTTCTTTAATGCGAGAAAGTCATTTGCCATCTTCTGGAATGTTGGATCTGATGAGGTGGCCTGAGAAGAAGTTGAAGCCTTTGATTTTGATGGCTCCCATCTTAACTCACCAGATATAAGTAGGTTTTCCTCTATCTGAATGGCCGCAGCTTGAGTGATGACCAAGGTGGTGATTTGTTCTTACAAAAGTAAGAAACTTACTCTTGAACTCATGGCATTCACAAAGAAACACTTTTGATTCTCTGGTGTTGGCAACATGGAAGGCGACACATGGTTGATCAATGAATTGAAATGGGTGATAAAATCACGCATGGTTTCATTGGCCTCCTTCTTCAAGTGAGTGATCTTTGATAATAACACAAATACGTCTTCTGAAGGCTTATACCTGTCTTCAAATGAAATCCGTAATGTGGCCCAACTGGTGATGGATCCGGCTGGTAAATGCTAGAACCACACTGATGCAGGCCCTTAAAAAGTCTTGAGAAAGAGACGTATAGACACATCCGCATGAGTCATGTCTAGAATACTACGTCACATAATAAATGCAGCAATGTGTGCATCTGTACTTTGATTTCTACTCCCATTAAATTTTAAGAAATTCTTACAATTTCCATGAGGGATGGCGTGAACTGGATGTGGCAGTGCTAGAGGGCCCATGACATTTCCCCTTGGTACTGCCATTTGAAACGTGGGGAAAAGAACATGAGTAGGGAGTCTGGTTCCACTTAGCAAAAGAGCACTGCAAATAAATATCGAAGCACCCTGTGAAATCTAGCTTCTTCATGGAGGCAAGGCACTTCTTATTGATCGATCCACTGAATTTAGTGATTCAAATTGTGTCAGAGTAATACTGAAATTGTGCCTTTGAAGTAGATTGAAGATTGGATCAAATTCTCCACAAGCTCTTCTTCCGCGAGTAAATTGTTCACCCGCCAACGTACGCATTTAGATATGTAATAGTCAAGAGCAGATCTATAACAATATTTATGTTTGTACTTGCTGATTTTCTATTTTTTCTGGAAAAAATCAGCAGCATGTACTTTTCTAATATTTAAATTTATCCTCTTTGATAACAACTAATTGTGGTTTTCTGATAGAGATTAGCAAGGATAAAAAGGTGGATTAATTTAGAAAGCTGATTTTCAGATCTTTGAACTGAATTTTGTAAGGCTTTGAAAATATCAGAAAATGTCAGATTCTCAAATCTACGGAAATATACAAATTTTTGTAAAAACTCAACAAACTAAAAGCTTCTATCTGGTCTAGATCTATGGATTTTCCCAAGGAAATTTTTAGTTTTGATCACTTCTGCAAATATTTTAATTTTTAACAAAAGGTTAAAATTTACAAACTGGTAGTGATTTTTATAGTTTTTAATTTACTTCCTTAGTTCAATCCCCAACGGAGTCACCAAAAAATGTTGGTTTGAAAATCTGTCAGCTAGGAAAATCATGGGAAAATAGGCCAACAGTGTGCAAGGCATAGCCCCTCTTTGAGATAGCAAAGCGAAACTAGTTTATTTCTATTCTATTAAGCAGGAACCTGTGCAAATCTACACTATTCTAACTTCAGGGGTTTGGGATCTCATCCAAGTAGAGGTAGTTCCGAATGACGAATAGAAATGTAAGAGGGAAGGAACGGAGGAAGGATAGATCTGAAGGAAGAAAAGAAATGAATTCCAAAGACCGAAAGGTCAGAGGGTTTATACTTTGGGCTGGTAGTAAACAGAGCCAAACTTACTTGCATAAACAAACAAAGCAATACTGATGAACTTATGTCAATAAAAAGAATGAATTCAACATAATAGAAACACAGATCTAACTTAAGAAATATCTGATGTAAATAACACATATATTGAGCACCAAGTCTTAACATATATATTAAAATCTCTTTTGTTACAAGAAGGCAAGTCTTTATTTCGTCACCTCTTTTTCATAAAAAAATTTCCACCCCAAATACAACAAGTATTCCAATATTTATAGAAGAAGAGTAGAGAATAAGATGAAAGTAAAGCAATAACTACAAAATATCTTACAAGATATTTACAAAATACTAAAAAGTCAATCTTTGACTTTGGGGCAAGTTTTAGGATGACAACATCTCATGGTGCACATGGATGATGTCATCACATGTGCCAACATGTTTTTTAAACATTTTACAAAAATGGAACATTTATCCTGGAGGAAGAAGCTACTCCTCATCATCTCTCAGCTCAAACTTAGTATCCGATTGTGGTTTAGGGGAGTCGATATGACACTGCACCCGATACTCTGCAAACTTGCTGATTATTTTTTGAAGTTGATACTGATTAGGACCTTTGAAATGGTCATGAATTACTTCACAAGTTTCTTTCTCATTTTTGAGCTTGTCAAGCAACTCAATGAACTCTTCATTTGCATTGATCAAAGAGCTGATAAAGTCACAACATGCTAAGAGGTTGTTGATGGAATCTTGATCGAAAGTGACCTCTTGCACCAGAAATTGAGAGATAATAGCCTTGAAGCACTGGAATGTATCAACTACTTCTCTTAATTCATAAGATGCACTGAGTAGTCTAGGAGTCATCTTTGAAACTGTTTTCTCCATGTTGTGCAGTGCTTACAAGGCTTCTTCCTTGATTTTGTCGATTCTTTCCAGGATGAATTCCATTTGATCGACCCAGTAATATAAAGTAGTGAGAGCTTTATAATGTGCCCACGAGTGATCGATAACCCTGACCTTTAACAGTTCGTCAGCTGAATTGTTGACCATTGTCTAGAATGTTCCTTGTTGTAACTTAGTGTTATCCAAGTCCTTAGAAAGGGAGCCTACTACTACTTGTACCTCTTTATTTTCTTGAGTTATATCTTGATGGAGAAATGTGAACCTACCAATTATCACCTGATCATCCTGGAGGATCTTCTCAATCCAGGATGACATATCCATACCCTATTGAACAATCTTTATGTACTCATTTATTTTCTCTTGGTTGGGAACCTGAACAAGTTCTGCAGTAGTTGCTGAAGAAGCTTTTCCCATTTTCTGCAAAGCTTGGAGGAGATGTCTATTATGTTCTTTGAGCAATCTTTTCTCCTCCTTCGCCTCTTGTAGCTTCTTACAGATGGCATCTATAGCTGATAAGGCTTCACCTTGCAGGCTTATAGATGATGTCCCCATTATGACTTGGGTCACTGTGAAGTCTATGTAGGAGACAGATCTTCTTTCTTCTTTATGGGATCTGGGTAGGCTATCTCCATGACCCTTTCTCCTAAGGAACTTTTTGAGAAGTGAGTTATTGCTTTTCTGTACTTCTTGGGTCCCTTTTTCAAAATGACGGAGAAGTCCATAGCTGTAATGGGGGACCTTCCTCTTATGTTGACTTAGGTGGTCGGAGATCCAACTAGGACTTATGGGATCGGGATTGGAAGAAGAAGAGGAAACAGGGGTGAAAGGGGGAGAAACTGTAGTGGACTCGGGGAAGAAAGTGGAAACACTTGGTGGTGGCATGGATAGAGAGTCCAATGCACTAGTGCTTATGGGGCTCAAAGTCACTACAGGGGAAGAGAAGGACATGGAGATGGAAGGGATCTGTGACAGGATGGAGGAAATGCTGGAGGATAGATCCGTGAGAGAGGAGAAGATGGAAGAGGTGGGAGATGGAAGGGAGGAAGACAAAGGAGAAGACACAACCATAGGAGTGGTTACTTGAGTGATGGGAGGAGGAGGAGTAGAAGAGGGAATGGTGGGCACCTCCATAGTTGTAGCTGTGACAACATCCTGAGTGGATGTGTCTGTTGGAACACCTACCACTTCTTCTTTTCCTGGGGACACTAAGTCCACTATTTTCTCTGAAGCAGAAGGAGGGCTATCAAGAGATTTCTCTTGTTTGCTTGGCTCTCTAACTTTATCCTTTCCTTTGCCCTTTGGCAAGTGATCTGGCCTTGGAGGTGCACTTCCTAAGGGGGAAGTAGTGAAATCCACTCCAAGGTAGATGAGACCATTTCATTTGCACCAATGCTCGGTGCATTGCAACGTGGGCTGGACCCTTTCATCTATGGTCTTGGGTGCCTTGGTCCTATCAATACTTGCAAATGTCATCCACATCCGTGTCAAGGTAAACCTGATCAATTTCCTGATCAGTTTCTTGGAAATCTTTTGGGATGATGGCAACTCCATAGTGGATGATCTCTGCCAGAGCCAACCAGGAGTGATCCTTTCTCCTGATTTTAACTTTGTGATTCACATCTATCCATATGTCCTCGATCTCTGGGACATGGATGGGATCGATCTTTGCCTTGGGGAGGCAACTCCAACATTCAAAGGTTGTCCTTTCTAGGAAATCATGCTTCAAGTTGAGAAATTCCAACTATGCATACATTTCCCATGCTTTACCCAATGAGGTGCAGGTGTATCTACCAACCATGAGGGGGAATGGAGTTCCTCCTTCTTCCTTTTCATACACTTCTCATGATATGTAATCATCTACCTTGACAGATCTAGGAGGATCAGCTTGGGCCCTGTAGTACCTTGGTAACCTTGTTGGTTCTCCCAGAAAGTTGGCAGTCCTGAGATACGTGAAGGTGGGGAATTGTGTAAAAAAATCCCCCCATTTCTTAGTGGCAGCGATCACACTCGTGTTGTCTAACCATGTCTCATGTTCATGGCCTTAATAGGTAGATCACCTCATAGAATAAGGCATCGTTGATCTTGTTGAACTGGGCGATACTGGCCTCGAGCCTTAGCTCTAGGTAGTACTCATATATTTTGACCTTGGGACCATGTTCCACTCTGAATTAGTCCTGGGAAAGGTCTCTCTGATGCAGCTACATATACCACATAGGAGTTCATGTAGAACTTCCCAGTTGTGGAAACCTGGTAGAGCTACTGTGAGATAGTATCACTTATGATCTCTCCCCAGCCGAAGTGTTGATTGGGAGCATTCTTACTCATATTTTCTAGATATTTGAGCATCCATTTGTGAAAGTAGTGGGAATCAGGAAGCACAAATACTCTACTGAGGAAGGTGATGGTATCACTTAGCTCCTCATTGAAGTCATTGCAATGGATGGTCTGCGGCCATCTGTTCACCACCTTCTTATTTTTTAGGTAGACTTCCTTCATCATGTGTATACACTTTTCTTCATTGTTGGTCCATGTCTTTAAGAATTCTTCAATGCTTACTGCCACATACTAGCTATGGTGAGAAATGCCCAACATGATTTCAAAGCGGTGGGCAGTGAGGTTGATGATCGCCTTCCTCTCCTTATCTTCGACACATCTTGTGTCTTTGTTGTAATAACAGGCCACCAACATGATGAACTCATTGTTCATTGCACTTATTGGGAGTCCTGCTGTAAAGTGTGCCCCCCTGCCTACTAGTCTGTCCATCCATGGGCCACCGGTAACCTTTTTGGTTCTCTCCCAGAAGTCATCCATATCTATGTGTCTTAACTCAGAGTCTCTGATGTCAAGACTGCACTCTACAAGTGAGTCAGGCATCCTGACTCTCTAATATTTGTATTTCATTTCCTGCTCTATCAACTTAGACTTGGCTTTACCTTTAGTTGGCTTCTTGCTCGATGAAGACATGGGTGAGCTCAAGGATGGCTGTGTTCTTATGCAAGAAGAACCAAAGAGGTCCAACACATGAGATCCATGTCAACCTATCATATTATCCATAGTAAAAGCTTGCAGAATGAAAAATGAGCTACTTGTAAGCCTTGTGGCGCAAGGCGTAGGTTCACTGTAGGCTGCAGGGGTTTCAAAAAGTAAGGTGCACTTAGGAAGGTTTCAACATGCAGATATTAGTGCCAAATGGGGTGTGGGGCGTGGATTAGCAACACACAACATGTAATGTTGGTGTTGAGGAAGTTGCGCCAGTGCTTAGAAAAAATGTTTTGGTGGGGTGTAGAAAATTTTTGTGTTACATGCCTTCGAGGTGTGCCTAGGCACAGGTGTGGAAGATGCTGCAAAGTGGTTTGGCATGCCAAAGGGTTTTCTTGCACAACTTATTTTTGGATTACACAATAGTTAATGTTGGTGTTGTGGTATTTTCCCCAGTGCCTACACCTTTTAGGAATTTGCTAAGTGTTATTTTCGCTGCGCAGGAAGGGTTTATGCTACATGGGTTTGTATTACGGTATGGCGTGACTGTGTTGGATGCAACACGAATGTAAACAATGCCAAAGGAAAACAATTGACTTCTTTTAGCTAATTTCTTGATTTTTATTTCTCTCCTTTTTAGGCATTGGATTTGATGGTAAGGAGGAAAATTTAGGCAAGGCAGCAAGCAAAGGATAAATGGGCTTTGGTTCTTTCAGGGGAAAAGCCTTCTAGATTTGTAGATCTAGAAGGAGAGGGAAGAGGGGTTTTCCAGCTGGCTATTTGGTTGATTAAGTTAAGCTTCTCTTTTAAATTTAATCACTTTAACCTACAAACACTAATCACCTAATACAAAAACCACAAAAACAACAACAAGGATGACATAAACCACTTACCATGATATATATAACAATGAAGGAATGACGTGGGATCCAAAAACATGAGAAACAAAACATGAGGCTGACAAAGATAGCTGATAGGCATAGAGGAAATACTTTTCACAATTTTCAATTCATGAAAATGACAGGTTTCGTGTGCCTATATATAGAAAAACTGGCATTTATTGCGTCACCAACCTCCTTTGGCATAGTTGGTGAAGTGTCGACATGGGAGAAATCATGCCTTGGTGTAGATAAGAGGGTGTTGACACCATGTTTTCAGAACCTATGGTGCACTTAAGGAAGTGTTAACATGATTATGGGTACGCTGAGGTGCACTTTTAATGGGTGAAACATTTAGAGTGTTGACACTCTAAAGTCTACGCCAAAGGCAAAAAGGGGCGCAGTTTCAACAGTGTTGACACAATATTTTCTACGCTAAAGGATAAGGGCTCTTTAGCTAAGTTTTCAAATAACTTGATTTTCTGGAAGGGGGTTTTAGCCTGCTTCGGACATTGTTAAACATCCCTAGGGGTCGAAACAAAAGTTTTGGTATGGTTACCTGCAAAATTTCCCTTGTCAATTTTGTAGGATAACAATATTCAAATGAGAATTCCAAGAGTTATATAGATATTTGAATCATGATTAAAATCCCGATATTACCTATTCGATATCCTATTTACTCATAATTTTTTGGTTTCCCTTTTCATCATCATGTTTTTTCATGGTAGTCACTTTCACTGGCGCACAGGTTTGAGTGGAATCATATAAAAGGGGATAAAGTTAAAATTTCATGCATAATTGTTGCCTAAAACCTATGGGATTGATCTCAACATAAATTTTGTAGTCAAAATGGTATACATTTTTCCTAAGTAACTCTCAAAGAAGCTCCCAAGGCAACGAATCGGTCTCATATGTCTATTTTTGGTAGTTGTTGATGAAGACATGCTTTCTAAAAGCATTCAGGTCGAGTTTTCACACATTAGATGAAAGTTTTCACCTAGTGAAAAGTTGCATTGGGTACAAAAAATTGTGAACCCAAGGAAGGAGGATGATGGTTTTAATATTTCATCACTTAAGTGACCAACTTAAGTGTTAGGTGAGTGTTTAACAACTCACAAGTCAAAATGGCCCCCTTTTCATGATGGGTATGACCCATGGCACACCTCAGAGGGTTTGATGCACATTTAAACTTAGTAAAAAATTGTAATGGGTTCAAAAAAAGTGTGACTCTAAGGGGGATGAGCCTTTTTCGTCACTTAAGTGACAACATATGGTGTTAGACTCAAGCTACGCACTCACTAAGTCAAATGGCCCCTTTCCCATGAAAATCATGACCCATGGAACATTTTTCAAGGCATATTGTACCTTTTCACCACTTGACCTCAGGTAATGTGGTAAGGTTCAATGGAGGCTCATGGACCCATTTAGCAAGTCTCCTCTCTCTTAACTAGGGTTAGTGTAAGGGTGTGCAAGTGAGTCAAAATATAGGTTAAGGGGTGAGTATTTGAATTGAAATTATTCATTTTCGGAACTTAATTTTGAATTTATTTTTTCTCTATTGATTTTGTAACCATACCATGCCAAATTTGGAAACCCCATGCTCTAAACACACTTTTTCTCATATCTCACAAACCCTTTCTTCATTTTCCATGAAACTTGAACTGAAGCTTCCCTACATGAATTCCATTCGAATAAATTTTGACATGAACTCATTTATGTCCTCCTCCACCTTTAATGGTCATCTAAAACTTTCAGCCATAGTAAAATTATTTTTCAGATATCTAGAGTTGTAGCGAGCAAAATGAACTAAAAAACAGAGCATAATATCCTCAAAAAATTAGCTTTCCAAGGATCCCTTACTTACCTTGTGAAAATGAGTAGAACTATAGTTATGAAGGACTTTTATTTTCTATTATTCTACCCTGTTAGATGAAGAACATGAAGACGAAAAAAATTTCCTTCTCGAATTCATGAAGATCTGAATGAAAATAACCCCTGAAAATTAGGGTAAAACATCGTGGTGAGAAGTAGAATTTTTTGAGACCTTTATAGGTTCGATCTAACACCCCATGGGAAATTTATATTTGAAGTAATTCCTCATTCAAGACACTTACTAGGGTTTTTAGGTATGAAATATGAATGAATTCACAAAACTCAATTCATTCCCTAGGAGTGCTCAAAAGTGACAATTTGGTGAAACTACCAAAACTAGTCACCCGGGAAGAACTTACTAAAAATAGTAAGTGTCCAGAAAAAGGATAAAAATGGCCATGGTTTTTCACCCTCCATTTCTCGCTAACTTCAACCTTCATAGAGTAATAAATAATCCTTTTAAAAGGGTGAAAAGTGGTATTGTTTCTCAAACAGAGGATAATCCTTCTCAATTCCCAATTTTTGTCACAGTGGAGGATTCTAATCTCAGTGTGTTTCTCACTTCATTGGATGGGTTGATCATAAGCTGCAAACATGTTTCATCCATTTCATCACCTTCATTATTTACATGGTTGTGGTTCTCATCACCTCAAATCATGGATGACTCCATTTCCCTAAGGCTAGGGATCATCAAGTTGAATTATACAAGCTATGGTCTCAAGTTACTGTTAACCATTTAACTTACCCAGAAGAAGGATTTATGTCAGACTAATGTTTTTTAAAGAAATCTGCACACAATGAATTTTGTGAAGGCCAAGAATTTGACAAAATTGCAATTTTTCGACTTCAGAGTATTTTCTCTTTTAGAAATTTTAAGCTCAACTTCGGAGTTTCATTTGAAAATTTTCAAAGTCCGAATTTCCAAAAGTTCAAATTTTCAAACTTTCGGGTTTTCAGGTTTCAGGAATTTTTGGCTCAATTTTTCTAAATCTCTCTCAGACTTCTAAAGTCAAAATTTCTAGACTTTCAGGTTTTTGGGATTCAGACTTTTTAATCGCCAATTCATCTTTTTGCTTCCCATTTTTCTGAAGTCCGAAATCCTGAATTTTCAGAATTTCAGGCTTTTGGGTTACGAACTTTGGAGATTTTGTGCGTAATTAATTTTCACCTACCTCCATACAAATTATATTTTTACCATTAATATCAGGATTTCTATTTAAAATCATTTTTATGCTTGTCATTTTTACATGACACATTCAATCTGACATTTTATTCTTGTACTTTGCGACGTCTTTTTCAAGGTATGTTTTTTTGTTTAATTTTCTTTTGGTTTTAGGTATTTTTCCTCCACTTCCTCCTCATTTGGGTTTTTCTTTTGGTTTCCCTCTACATTTTTTTGTGATGTTTTTCTTTTGGTTCACCATGTTTCATTTTTTGAGTTTCCTCCAGGTTTTCAAGGTTGTTCAAAGGATAGTTTAGGTCTCTCGTACTTCTCCTTTCATTTCTCAATTTCCAGCTTGGCGATTTAATTTTTTTTTTTGCAGTTTCCTCTAGATTTATTTTAGAAAGACTCATTTAGAAAATTCATTTTGGAAGGTAGGAAAATCATTCAGAAAATCTTTGGAGTTTTTCAGTTTTGGAACTTTTTCATTTCAGAATTTTGGAGTTTTCTTGTTTTCAAGATTTCAGAGAATTGTTGCTTTTAGGTTTTTGGGACCTTCAGCTTCAGGAAACTCTTTCAGAAAAGTTATTTTTGGAAAATTCATTTCGGTGATTTCTTTCAGAGTTTTTGATTTCAGAAATTTCAGTTCAAGGAACTCTTTCGGGGATTTCGATTCGGTGATTCCTTTCATAATTTTTCGGTTCATAATTTTAGAGTTTTCTTGTTTTCAAGTTTTTGGAATTTTTGCGACATTCAGCTTCCGAAACACAGATTTTGATGTCTGCCTCCACTTCAAAGGGAAAAGAGAAGATGAAGTACATATTTCTTGGAGTTGTTCCCCAATCCTACCTGACCTCCAACTTAGGAAATATTGGGGACACTGATCTAGGAAAAATTGATCTTCTCAAGTTTTGGGAGAGCTTAAAGGCCCCAAACAAGAAGCCATAGATGCAGGCCATTTACGATCATGGTATTTCTCTTGCCACTAGTTTTCCTGCATTTGTGTAATTCCTAGAGTTCATCTTAGCTGCAACAACACACTACAACAAGCACTCCATATCAGTTAGGGATAGTGATGATAAGGTGGTGATATTTTCAGAACTAGATTTCTTCGAGGAATTTTTAAAACTTCCAAACGTTCAAGATTATGCCATAATTTCACCTGAAATAGTAGTGTAACATTGGGATAAAAAATAAGAAGTATGCTCAAAGGTTATGATGAAATCCTATATGACTAAGAATTTCACCAAGTTACCCAAAATTATACATCGATCAGATTTTATTCAAGAAGTCAACGATCTCATTGTGATTTTAAGCAAAGTTTCAAGTCTTCCTTCTACAAAGGAATTCCAGGAATGGATGTTTTTTTACATAGTAACTATCAAGAAGAATGATGAGTTTATTCAATGGGGGAGCGTATTAGTAGTAACATTCACTATCAGTTGGGAAAAGTGTCATAAACGAAGACTTTCTATATGAAATATTTCTTGGTATATGCGGTTGGTGCTATGGGAGATATTACGGGATTGAATACCATGGGTGTTTGTAGTACCTCCCAAATATATGAGTTTTATCCACAACTCTTTCTGGACGAGGGAGAAATCATTTCCAAAGATTCAACGACGCTTTCTTCGTTGTCTTCCTCTATCATTTTGACAAAGAACTATACAATTGGAGGGTTTATGATGAGGCTTTCCAAGAGGTTTGAGAATGGTGAGAAATCTACTTTCAGTTTCCTACATTTACCTACATTCAGATCCCAGGTTTCATAGGTGCCCAAAGTAAGTTTCCAAGGTTCCCCACTGATAAATGGATTCTTTTGGAGTTAGTTTAACAGTTGTTGGATTACCATCGAATCCAAAATAAGTGTCACAAGGTGGGAATGCATTTCCTTATTTCGATTGGTAGGTTTTCTTGCCCAAATATTCACAAGGAAAAAAATGTGGATGTAAAAATGGCTGAGGTAACCTTGCAGACCTTTCATCCGTGAACTAATTTTAACTATTGGGGTAATTTTGGGGAGACAGGTCAGTCCAATGCTCACATACCCCAATTAGAAGATATATGGATCCATTTTTGGGATGAATACATCGTGCGGAAAAGGGATTATGAAAGGTTAACCCTTGATGAAGTTCAAAAATTTGGATTGGCTGATGTGACAAAGGACATGCAAGACAATGATGAGGTTGTAGATTCATCATACAAGAGTGATAATATTTCCAATCAACCACATTCATGGGTTTATTGGTATGTGGAAGAATGTAGCAATACTAAGGACAGGGCAGGACCCATTCTAAAGAGGACTTTCAGTTAGTTGGCCACCCTGGGAATCTCACCCAAAGGGGAAAATCAACCTACAAATATAGGTTCTACACTAGAAATAAACCAACCAACACCCAAAAAAGGCAAGAGGTCAACTCAAAGGGTTCCTACCGTTCCAAAGAAGATCTCATTTATGGTTGGTGGCTCATCTCTCTCTAGGTATGTTGCTCCCAAGATTACATCATCTATAGTGCCAATAACAAAAGTAGTTGAAGTGAATGAATCACCTAGTGTCATTCAGGGTCCATCACATCTTCCCCTTCCTCCATTATTACTTCCAGTATCAGTTCTTTCCACTTCCACCACAATTTCTTCTTTCCCATCCCCTTTTATGGCCTAAGTATTCTCGTCACTTCTAGTTCTATTAGCTGGGGAAAATATTGGGTCACCCATTTCCTCTTCACTTCCTTTGACACTTCCATTTTCTTCAATTACAACCCCAAAATTGCTTTGAAAATTCCTATGGTTGTCCTTACATCCACACCTTCCATCATTGCTACCTCTGCTCAGATATCAACTGGTATTTCTAGTGATCT
Organism: Taxus chinensis; assembly: GCA_019776745.2. Lineage (NCBI taxonomy): Eukaryota > Viridiplantae > Streptophyta > Pinopsida > Cupressales > Taxaceae > Taxus > Taxus chinensis. The sequence goes on along the minus strand of CM034153.1, from coordinate 510,985,187 downwards.
TGCTCTACCTGATGCTTCAAATATCGGATCTGCCACTCCATCTTCATCAGCTCTAGCCATACCAGAATGGTTGTTTAGACAGACTCCCAATCAAAAGAAAAAGGTTCCTCTTGGAGATGTTAAAGATCTCAGTATATTGGATTCCATGCCCAAAACAGGCCAATAGACCAATAATCATATCAAGTCTAACGGTTAATCCATCTAGAGAGTGTGTGATAGAAGTAGCTACCCCTGTTGAGGGAAAAATTAAAGAAACAATCACATCAATAGATTACCATATATCAAAGTTCTCATTGGGGAAGGATACTCATGAAGGATCCAAGCAAGATGTACACACTGCTCTTGGGGCCCTTTTGGAGAAATATGACAAAGACAAGGCCACTAAGGATGATCTCAAGGCCAAGGTCAAGTAGCTCACTGTACTGCTACATAGAGTAACCCAACCCACTCCATCCATTGATATCTCAACTACTACTGCTATGAAAATTTCATCTACAATTGATGATATTTCTTATCATGAGATCGAGAAGCTAGGAAAGAAAGGGAGATCAATGAGTGGATGGATGGAGAGAATCCTGTAGGAAGCCAATCCTTTAATTAAGGAAGTCATTGAGATTTATAATGATTTACAGGTTGTAAAAATCACCATTGATAAGATGGATGAATCCTTCTATGAGGATAATAATAATTTAAATTTAACTTTGGCAACATGGAGTGACATTAGAGAGGAAGATTATGACTTGCTTCTTTAGGAAGAGGTGATTGATGATGCTTCTAAGTTGTTTGAATATCAAAAGGCTATGGAATTTCGGTGTCAGGTATTACAAGATTTGATTTGGAAATTGGAGGAGAAATGAAGGGAGATTACAGATGCCCTGAATGATATCTCAGAGGAATTTGACAACGTCCACTGTAATTTTTTCAATGAAAATATCGATGCTCTTCATGAGGACCAGATTAAGGAAAATTTCAAAGATTTGGTGAAGCAGGATGATGACATCACGAATAATTTCAATAGTGACTCCATTGACCAATTGTTCTTATGTAAAAATTTCATAGGGAGACTAAAGAAAGTCACAAATAAATTTCAAAGATTGCCAGCCAGGATCAAAAAAGAGATCGAGACAACAAACGTAGTGAATCACTATGCATGAGGACCTAGAGATGAAGAAACTCAGGGTGTTATCAAGCACTTCTTCAAGTACAGACACTGAATGGCTATATGGGAAGAAGGACAATAGAAGCTTGCAAAGAAAGGAGATGCAGATGAATCAGGCCAGAGCTGAGTGCCCATGAAAGGACAAGTTCAAGCTATGGAATCATTCAAAGTTGCAGGGTTGAATTGGTCAAATTTTGCAACAAATTTGCTATTTTTATGGGATCATGTTCCCTTATATTAATGACATTACTATTTTTAGTTAAATTTTAGTTAAAGGCCGAGTTATAATGGCTCAACCTAGGAACTTATAAATAGTGGAATGCTTCAATTATTTGAGAGATATATTTTTTATAAATTTTTGGTGAAGATACTCTTCAAGCTTGGAAGAGTGCTTTCAGAGATTTGTTGAAACCTTTTAATTATATTCAGAATTTCCTTGCACTTGAAGATCTTTTTTATTGTGTTGAATGATTAGTCATTGTATGCTTTGTGAATATGATTCCTTGGCATTATTGATTAATTTACCTTTATTTCATATTATGTGTTTCATACTGTGAAAAGAATAGTGTGGTTACCTTTCATCAGTTGTGAGAAGCTATTTTCCTTCTGTTGATTAATATTTGCATTATTATTATCACTTAAGTGGATACTTGACATGTGCTTGTGATTATCCTCTGGATAAATTATCTCTATATCGAATTAAAGCTAATATTTCTATTGTGTATGTTTAAATTTTAACAAAGGAACGTGTGCTTCTAGTATATGGTATCTTGTACCCTTTCCAAGTTGCAATAGGTGAAGGTGGACAATGATGCAAGCATCCTACCCAAATTAACCCTTCCAAAAGTTGAACATCCCTTTTCTTAGTGCATCACCACTTCTAGCATAGATTTTATTTCCTTGTTTCCTAATCCCATGAAATATTAGTATAGGTCTAGTTAGCCATCTTTCTTACATCAGAAGTAGTGTTGTGTTTATTTTAGGAAGAGGAATCTGGCCTTCTCTAGAGTTTCACCTCAAGTGAAAGTCCCATAGTTTGAGAGGTGATCCCATGTGTCCCAATCACACTGAATGTTGTGATTAATTCCCAGGCCATTCAGGGGGTGCAGTGATTTGGAGACAATAGTTACATCAAGGCCCTGAAGTTTTGGAGGAATTGTAGTATTTCAAAGATTTAAGGCATGTCCAAGTGAAGGAAATATTCTCTCAACATATTATATGGTCTTCACCTCCCCTTTCATTGGCCATTTATTCAAGGAATGAGCTCATAATGTGCAATGTTGTAGAATTGGGGCAATACTCATCACTCACCTTCTCAAAGTGTTCAAGCAATGTCACAAAGGCTCATCATTTTAAGAGTGTTCAAAAATATTCATCGGATCTCTTCATCAATGTATCACATTGGAGGGTCATCAGGGGTCAAATTATCATCTTCAACACCTTCAGAGATGATCTACATTGAGGATGAAGGCATCTTCATCTATGATTTGGATCATTTCTTCCTCTCCACTCTCATTCTTCATCCTTTTATCTCCTCCTTTATAATTCTTCATTGTAAACAATCATTGTAATATTCCTTATTCACTTAAGTGACTCTAATTGTTAAATATAAAATTCCTTTTTGATTTATAAAAATGGGACTTATTTTTTCACATCCTAGGAAGACAAAGAGTCACAAGTTGAATATGGACATGAAGAGACATTTGGGGGGTAGATGAAGAGATGCATTGTAAAGATATAAATTAGGATAGCCTCCTCATTTAAAGGGATGTTTATTCTTTTTTACTAGCTCCTATTCTCTCTCTAGGAACAAGTGATCAAATTTCCTCTATTTCCTTTGCTTATGTTTCCTCTCCATCTCAACTCTACTCCATGAGCAATGTACTTTTTGAATGTTATGCATTAAGAATTTGTGCATTGTGTTTTTTTTTCCTTGTTGATTCTAATGGTGTCTTCTCATTGATGCAACTAATTTTTTTTGGTTTTAAAATAATAAACTTTTTTATACTATTTATTGTGCAAAACCCCCTCTTTTCTATTCTCTTCACACCTCTCTCTAAGTAATTTCCTCCCTTATAGTTCTTATAAGCACATTTCCACAGGTGTAGGGAATTTCCCCTCTGTGATCCCCATTTGAAAAACCACCCATGGTTGATATAATAGTGCACATAATTTTCCTTTATTTTAATAAATGGAGCTCCCCATTCAAGAAGAGGGACCTAGTCCTCGAGCATTGGTGAAATCCTACAATTTTCCTACCCAACAATTTATTTCAACAAAAAGTTTCTATAAGCTAAATATGGCATTTTAATTAATCCCAATTTATTAATTAATCCTTCCATAACTCCCATGGGTTGATAATTCCTTATTTATCTCATGTAAACATTTTTACCCACTATTAATTATACATCTTTTTTGTCCTAAATTCACTAGGATGTATGTTTCTCTGAAATTGGAAAACTATATAAACAACAGAGTACCTTTCTCCCAATATACAACTTTACAATATTTTACATCTTATACCCATAATCAAAAGATAATTTATATTATAGGGAGGCTTTCCAAATTGATAAACCCCTTTACTTTCTAAAAGTAGTAACATAAGATTCAAACATGGTGTTTGTGTCATTTTGAGGAGACCTCTTTCTTTTATCAATAATCCTTGATCATGTGTGGCTTGTGTTCAACGTGATTAACTAAAAATATGGAAATAAGGATAGTTAATATTATTTAGAACAAAATGTAAATACTATAAATAAATGCAATGTGTAACTATGGAAATTAAGCCAAGCAACTATGAAAATGGAATTGCAAAACCCTAAAGTGCTAAGAAAGTTAGAATGAACTCATATGATTGTAGGATCTCATTGAACTATGTCACAAAAGTGAGTGGAGAAACATGAAGCAAGAACGATTACGTAGAGGCCCCGAAAAGGATGGATCCGAGCTACCTAGCTGAACTGGAGCACCTGGAGATGGATTAGGGTGCTTGGTGCTTATGGGTGCTCTAGTCTGCAAAATGGGCACCCTAGTGTGTAAAAGAGTTGGAACTGAATTTTACAGGTTTGGTAGGTGCTCTGAAACCCTCATTTTCTATCACATCGGATTCATTACACTACATAGGGTGTTGCTGTTAATCCAATATAAATAAAAGACCTGCAAAATAACTATAAGAAGTATAAAAAAAATGTAAATGAATGGGTCAGATAGACTTCAGCTGCCAAAATAGTGGGATTACTAACTGAGTGTTGCACTATATTTTAGACCCAAATGTAGTTTTGGTGAGTGTGTGCATCATATATGCCTTAGGTGCTCTTGTTCCAGTCGCACTTTATGAAGTAGCAAGCAATAACTAGATGTAAAAAACTATAATAGAATGGTGGATGGAATAGAATAGAATCCCCTCCTATGCTTGTGTGATGCATATGAACCATCCTTGTCCTTTGTGATGGAGCTAAGTGAATGTAAATTATCTCCAAATGCCTTTGATGAATGCAACCCTAGGTGGATGATAGTAGTGATTAGTGCTTGGTCCCTCATTATGGTTTCATAACTTTATATTTATAGGGTTATCTAGATTTAATTTCATAATTAACCCTAAAATGGCCGGCCACCAAAAAGATAAGAAGCTAAAATGCCTATAAAGTGCCCATAAAGTTATGGTAAAGTTGAAAAAGGATCGAGGTGCCCCTGGTGGGTGGTGGGACCAAGGCGCCCCAGTTAAAGATAAAATGACAAAAAGTTATAAAAACTGACTGGGCATGTGTGTGGAGGAGGCTTGGAAAAAGGACATAAATCAAATAAAAATGACTAAGAGATGGGGTTTTATTAGTAATTTCTTTACTCAAAAACCTTCTAAATAGTAATATGACACCAGAACTAAATAATGTCTAAAGCGCATGATTTTATGTCTACATTTTCCCCCACTTTATGTTGGTGAGCAAAAATCTTGGTAATATTAAGTAGATATAGAGATGCATACTTGATGCTAATGTAGAGTGATGTAGAAAATTGTTGAAGGACTAGAAAAAATGTGGAATAAAAAAAATATGATGGAACATGGAAAATAAAGATGTAAAAGTGCAAAAAGTGATGAGAGTGAACCTAGGGTGGAAAATCATATCTAGTCGTTGATGTGATGTACTTGTATGGTTAGTATGGTGTTCCTTGCCACAAGATGTTGTTGATGACATTGTTGTTATTGTTTCCCCCATTTGACTGTTTGTTTAACATATGGTCAGACCTGTAAGGATAAAATGATCAAGTAGTCAAATATATATGTATGTAGTGTAAAAATGTAATGTAAAACACACATTTATATATGTGTATAAAGCATGTGAATGTAACATTTGCAAATGAAAAATTATATTTGAAACATGTGCACCTGATCCATGTCGAGAAAGAGAGTGTAGAAGGATATTGTGTACTGTCGGGGTTTTTTGGGTAAACCAACATTATAGGCCGAAGAAGTGTAGGGAGGAATTCCGCTGTATCCTCCAACCTGTAATTGCTTCCCTGAATGTGTGTGAAGAGATCTTTCTACATCCTAGTTTTTTAGGCGATCTGATGCCACTAGCCGAAGAAGTGTAGAGAGGAATTTTGTTGTATCCTCTAACCTGTAACTACTCCCTAAAATGTTAAAGACTACCATGTCCTGTAAAATTTGTTGTGTACCAAGTTCGTAGACTGGTATGAACCCACTCATTGTATGTAACCCACAATGCCAAGGGAAGAAAGTGCATTGAATTAAACCAGTGTAGTATTTAAAACCCCAAATAATTCCCCCCTCTTTGGGTGCACATGCAATGTCGTTGATAGGAGAATGTGGCCCCAAAAGAGGACCAACCACATAAACTCTGTAACTCTTCCCTGCGTGGGGACGGGAATGCTCTTGTTAGAAACCAAGTCGCTCATAATTAAGAAGGATATCCAAAGACAAGTGTTAGTAAAAATATCATGCATATAGATAATATTTTATAAGTTACGGAAACAATGTATAAGATACCAAGCAAAGTAGTAATGTAAACACGCAAGAATAAAAAGTAAGCCACACAAAACGGGCTAAAAACATGAGACATCACTCACGATGTCACAAGACAAGCAAGGCCATCATGGTCGCATATAACAAAAAAGTGTGTATACCAAATAAAGGGCAATTCCTATAGACGAGAAAATATTAGAAACACAATATAACAAACAAGTATGAAAACAAAGATCCCTGCATAACAAATGTTTTACATGAAGTACCCGTTAGCATGTTATAAAGATAACTAGTATTGAAAAAGTGTTTATAACCAAGGAATGTAAAGTTCTAAGGAAAAAAAATGAAACAATAGCACCTATGAGAGATGAATGTGGATGCCCTCAATGACCGGTGTAGGAAGGGTAGAAGGAAAACATCAATTTTACGTGTAAGAAACTTGTATCTGTGATCATATCTATAAAATGACATGAATGCACATGTGTGGATGATATAGATAAATGACATACATGTAAATCTAACTAGCATGTGTAATAAAGTGACCATGAACAAGAAAAAGTAAGCAAGAGTAAGAGCAACTATAATATGCAGTATGTTTTGGATGGATGGAATGGAATGAAAAACGGATTGATAGGGGAAAAGTTCCTCCCAAGTGAATGGAAATGTATGAAATGAGGTTCATTTAGTTTCCCCCCTCAGTGTGTTGTGTCTAACGTGTTCTGATGAATGTGTATATGTATTGACGAAATGTGACCTAGAAAATGTGTGTGTGTGTGTGTGACCATTATATCCGAAGCTTATATCACAATAAAATGAATGTAGGGGTAATGATGTATCTTAAAGCATATATCACTGTAGGATGGATAATAAGGAGTGGTGATGTAGCCAAAAGCATATACCACTACAAGATGATAGAGTAGGTGACCATTTTTCCTATAGTGTATGTCACTAACCTAGGAATGTCACATGATGGAAGTTCAAAATGAGACACATGTGATAATGACAAGGTCCATTTTATTTATAAAACCCTCGATAGTCAAGCATGGACCAAGGAAATAAAGTGCATCACATGGTAGTGAGTGTAGCGCGTAAAAGATAATGCAATATATATGACCATGTGATGTGTAGGATGTTTGATATGCAATGTATAGGATGTAATGTAAAAATGAATAGATAGATGAATAGTGTTAAATTTGCATTATGTTATGTGCATGTTGAGTATTATGTAATGATAGATGTAAGTGTGACACAAGTATAATGAATATGAGTACAATGTATGGTGCATGGATATGTAAATATTGAAATGGTATGGACTAAATGTAGAATGTATGACACAAGATGTAAAATGCTATGTGTGGTGTCTATAGTGTAGTGTGTGGGGTTCATGTGTAGTAATCCCTCAATAGTCAAGTGTGAACCGAAGCATGAGAGTGTTTCATCAGGAAATAACGATGCTAAAACGTGTGATGAATTTGCCTATGCAATGATATTAATGTATAACTATGCAAAAATGAAATATTAGTTGATGCTAATATGAAGGGAGGGATGTATGAATGCTATGACCCCTAAGTGCATGATGGTGCATATATTGTTTGTTAAATGATGTATGAAGGTTGTGAAGTATCATAAAATTTTTAATATTGATTCAGTAATAGGATAAATAATGATAAAGTTTATAATATGTGTGACAAGTGATAGATTATTATAGATGTAATTATGTATGAGTGGTTATGTAATAGATATATATGTGAATGTAAGATGAAACATGGTTCTTAATCATAGAAAACCCCTCAGCAGTCATATATAATAACCATAATAATATGAGTGTATCAAGAGGGTGGAGTAACAAGAGTCACCTATCAAAAACCAAGTTTTCGTTTAGCGGTAGAAGTATGGTTGGAAAAAGTAACAGTATGTGATTGTGGTGGAATTTGCAATGTGTCATGACCACTAGTAGGAGGATTAGTTTCTTTGATGAAAGTAATTGATTGGAGCTTATAATTGAGAGGAGGCCAAGTTACACTAAGATTTAAAGGAGGTTGTGTAGGTTGACTTGGTAATACAATAGACAACTTTGTAGGAGGAAGTGGTGAACTACTTTTGATAGGTGGTTGATTATGTTGATTTGATGATGCCATAGGTGGTTGCTTAGGTAGCTCATGAAAAGCTGAAGAAGTAGAAAATTTAGGAGCCCATGTGGGTGTAGAATTTATAGATGGGGACACAATAGAATGTTGTGTAGCAAATGAAATAAATCCTTTATGCTCAAGATATTTGATTCTTTGTTGCAAAGTGTGGAAATTGCTGTCATTATTTCCATTGATTCAATGATAATTTCAATATGGATGACCTTTATATTTTGTTAATAGAGAAGGAGGATAGTACTCAGTAGGCATTAGCATGATCAAATGATGACTAAAGAGCTGAATGAGAATGTCTTGTTTCTTAGTATTACATTCAAATATGAGAGGCTCAGGAAATGGCATGACCTAAGGTTAAGCTATATGACATGTAGTGGACATGGATTAAAGATGAAATGTCGAGAGAGAATAAACAGGAGCTTGAGAAGCACCCTTAAGATGTTGGATTTCAGATTTGAGAGATGTGATTCTAGATTCCATATCCATAAATGTGTCTTGAAACAAATAATCTAAAGCTTTAATTGAGTCTTATAAGGTTTTATTAGATGGAGGATCATGAGGTTCAGTAAATAGACAAGTGAGCATAGGACTTAGTTCGTGTGGCGGCGTATTATCATCAAGATACTTGGTGTCTAAGTATTTTTACAAAACAACCCGTCAATTAGGATATCTCTTAAGTAAATCAGATAAATTAACTTGACCCATGATAGAGGAAAAATGAGGATCCTAAGTGTAAAAGATGTGGGTTTCACCAAAATGACTAACTAAAAATATGGAAATAAGGGTAGTTAATCTAATCTAGAATAACATGTAAATACAATAAATAAATGCAACAAGTAACTATGGAAAGTAACCCAAGAAACTATGAAAATGGAAATGCAAAACCTTGGAGTGCTAAGAGAGTTAAAATGAACTTAGCTGATTGTAGGAGATCTCTGGATTGTGTCGCATAAGTGACTGGAGAAACAGGAAGTAGGAGCACCTAAGAAAGGGCCCCAAAAGAGATGGATTCAAGCTATTTAGCTGGACTGGAGCACCTGGAGAGGGAATGGGCCACCTACGGGAACTCTGGTCTGTATAATGAGTGCCCTAATCTATGCAGAATCTCCAAAATTGAATTTTACAAGTTTGGTAGGTGGTCTAAAACCCTCACTATCTATCGCATCGAATTTGCTGCACTTTTTTAGGTATCGTTGCTAATCCAAGATGAATACAAGACCTGTAAAAGGACCACAAGAATTATCAAAACCTTTAAAAAAATAATGTAAATGAATGGATCGTACTGGCCTCAGTTACCACAACACTGGGCTTACTAATTGAGTGCTGCACTACATTTCATACGTAAATTTGGTTCTGATGAGTGTGTGCATCATATGCCCTAGGTGTTCTTGTGCCATTCACACTTTGTGAAGTAGCCAAAAATAACTAGATGTAAAAAATGTAGTGGAATGGTAGATGGAATAGAATAAAATCCCCTCCTATGCTTATATGATGCAGATGAACCAACCTTGTCCTTTGTGATGGATATAAGTGAATTTAAATGACCTCCAAATGCCTTAGATGAATGCAACCCTAGGTGGATGATAGTAGTGACTTGTGCTAGGTCTCTCATTATGGTCTCGTAAATTTATATTTATAGGGTTCTCTTGATCTAATTTCGTAAATAACCCAGAAACCAAAATTATTAACTAAAATAAGAAATTTGTGTTTATCTATCTAAGTTAATCCAATCAAGTACAACAAATATAATAACTAATATGAACTGATATATGAATGCTCAATAATTTTTATATATTTAAATGGAATAAAATAATTGAAATAGGAGGGATAAGGTACTAACCTGAAAATGACTTACCTCACTAGGATTCGGGACTAAGTAGGATGATGTGTGGATGAAGTAGAGTATGATGGTACAACCCAAGAAATTGCAGAAGATGAAGATTTGACTAGACTGGGGTGCCTAGAAGAAGATCAAGGTGCATGTGGGTGCCCTAGTCTGCAGTATGGACACTCTGGTCTATGGAACAACTTAGGACCTGAATATGAAAATGTTACTAGATCTTTGCAATGTCGTGATATTTGTCACATGATTGTCATGGTAACTTTGTTGATGACGCCATAAAACTGCAATGAATATTCACCTACAAAACCCCATATAAAGTATCAAACTCCTAAAAAACAAAGATGCATATGAAAGGGTTGGACCATTCTTAGCAGCTACAAAGGTGGAATTAAAACTAAGTGGTGTACTACATTTTGGATCTAAATGTAATTCTAGTGTGTGTGTGTGTGTGTGTGTGTGTGTGTGTGTGTGTGTGTGTGTGTGTGTGTGTGTGTGTGTGCGTGTGTGTGTGTGTGTGTGTGTGTGCGTGCGTGCGTGCATCAGGTGCCCTAGGTGCTCTTTTGTAAGTCACACTTTATGAAATAGCGAGCAATAACTAGATGTAAAAAATGTAGTAGAATGGTAGATGGAATAGAATAGAATAGAATCCCCTCCTATGCTTGTGTGATGTAGATGAACCAACCTTGTCCTTTGTGATGGAGATAAGTAAATGCAAATGATCTCCAAATGTCTTAGATGAATGCAACCCTAGGTGGATGATAGTAGTGACTAGTGCTTGGTCCCTCATTATGGTCTCACAACTTTATGTTTATAGGGTTCTCTTGATCTAATATTGTAATTAACCCTGAAATGGCCGACCACTAAAAGATAAGAAGCTAAAATGGCTAAAAAGTGCCCAAAAAGTGGTAGGAAAATTCAAAAAGGATAAGGGTGCCCCTGGTTGCACCAATGCACCCATGGGTGCCCTAGTACTATCCTGGGCACCCCAGCCAAAGCTAAAATGACAAAAACTAATTAAAATTAACCGGGCATGTGTGTGGTGGAGGTCGGGAATAATGACAGAAATCAAATAAAAATGACCAAGAGATGGGGGTTAATTAGTACTTTCTTCGCTGAAAAACCTTTTAAATAGCAGTATGAGATCAGGACTAAATAATGTCTAAATTTTATGATTTTTTGTCTACACGGTGTATAAGGAAATATCTACATATCAAAAGTGCATCCAATTTTGAAAGAAGGTTTGCATTCTTTATTTTTAATATTTTAGTTCAAGTTTATTAACTTCTTTTCATGATTTATCTTGATATAATTACTTGATCGAATAAATATAAGATCTACTTGGTGTTACGTCCTTAGTTATATTTTTATCTAATCTATTTCATATGCATACACTCGATAAAGAATTTTTTTTTGCAAAAATAGTTTACTAACAAAACTAGGATTGAACATTTTAAAATCTAGAATTAGCCTTTTATTTCTCTACTCAAATTGAAAATACAAAATTCTGAAAGCATGTTAGGGGTATAAATATATACATTGCAACCTCCCGCAACCACACATTGGGAGTGGTTGGGGGAGGTTGCAATGTATATCTTTATACCTACTAAAGAATAAAATCTCCAGGTCTGCTAATACATCCTTCCCTTTCTACTAATGCACTTGACACATACCTACTCTAAAATATGTTTTGATGGATATCAAAATCTCTATACGAAGCCCAAATAATATTTTATAAAAAATTAAATAATTCCTTTAGATCCCATTATTTTGGGCTGTCCAGTAAGAGACACCACATGCTTTTTTAGATCCCATGATTTTTTGCATTCCAATAAATCATAGCAGGCCTATAATTGGTATTTGTTTTTGTAAGGAATCCATTCATGATAAAAGGAGAGAGAGGGAGAGAGATAAAACAATTTCTTCACACAAATTTTGATGTTCAAACATATTTTAGAGTTTGGGAGAGTTTTTTAATTTTAACACATAGTCCTTGTTTTCAATCCCACTAAGGAGGTTTAAGAGGAAGTGGGGAATTTTATACCAATTTAGGTTTTTTTGTCACCATTTTTTTTATAGTATTTCAATATAATCATTATGGTTAAAATACATGTTTCCAAACATTAAATTTCAGGAATCATAATAGAGGTTCCTCCTTTGTTACTCACATAACAAGAAAAACTACTTAAAAGACCCCAAAACATAGACCAAAGTGAACATGTTTCATCCTCACGCAAATAATATTAGGAAGGTAGTTATAAAGGGTGCAAAATAGAGGAGAACCAGCCCAAAATCCAACCATACACTCTTGTAGTATTCATTGTGACCGTCAGAAGACTCCAAAATGAGAGTCCAAAAACAAAATCTAAAATCATCAAGGAAAACCTAAACCCATGGCCAAAATTCTACCTCATTAATATTATTGTTAACCTTTCCCCTATTTTTAATGGGCATATGGATAGATATTGGCATTATTATTTTTAATAATTTCCCAAAACTCATGATATCCTCTCTCTTAAACCTTTTTTTTATTATTTATTATTTATTTCATTTTATCATTAACTTTTAATTCTTTATCATTTTTTAATCTTTTAAATTTTTACTATTATAATAATTAGTTGTTATGTCATGTTTACGAATTAAATGACTATCAATGCTATGCTTCAAATGGGATCAACATGATGGTAAATTATAGTGCACAATACAAGAGAAGTATAATAAACTTGATAAACATTCGATAAAAACTTCGAAATGCATTCAGACACCAAATTATTGCCGAGTTGTTTGGCAAGGTGTTTGAAATTTATTCTCCTCTCTCTTATACAAGGAAATGGGTTTAAATTACATAACCATGGTTGTTCCCAAAACAAAACACCCTACTTTATTTTTGAGTTTGGAAAGACACATTTCTTTGTAAAGAGGGGCCCACACCCTTACCGACCAATTGTAATGGAGTGAGGCACTACAAATTGTTTCCTTAAATCATCCATTTTAAGTGGTGGATAACATTCCCTTTGGTGAGGTGGATGAATAAAGGATCCTCCTTTACATTGATGGCATGAACCATAAGGAGCATCAATGTTATGAATGGTTCTATTAAAATCATTTCCATTATTATGAATGTATGTGACCCATCATTAGAGGCATTTTGGCTCCAATGTCTTATTAGGACTTGAAGAATTTTTTGTTATTATTTAGCTTGAGGTTTTTTGAACTCATACATGAGGGAATTTTGTATTTTATATTTCTTGAAGTGTTTCATTAAAGTAGATGGAGGGAAGTACCAAACCATGTATTAAAAGAGAGGGTTTAAATATGTTAAGAATATCTTAACAAATGTTGTCAATAGGAATGTTGTTCTCAATTTTATTTACTAGTTATTTTCATCGTTTGATAAAGGATTGAGATGTTTCAATATTAAATTTTTAGAATTAAAAATGTATTAATTCTATTTTTAGGTAAGTCATTAAAATAAAATTCTTCAACTAAATAATTTACTAAATATTCAAGTTCAACAATAGAAATAGCTGAAAAGGAAAGGTATCAATCTAAATTGTCTCCTACAAGGGTATTAGTGAAGAGTTTAGTAGCCACATAAGAATTTTTTAATCCAATATTTATCGACAATGCAAAAGTATGAAGGTAAAGAGAGGGATCAATCATTTTCATAGGTGATGAATTGGCTCCTCTAATGTGCATTGTAGCAATACAGGGAGATAAATTTTCTCATTGATTTGATTGAAGAACCTTGCTAGCTATGTGTGGTTACAGGATTGGGTTCCTATTAAGATTAAGAAGGGAAATTGGGAAGGAAATTTATTTGGCACTCCCCACTAAATATGTTATGGTCTATTAATCATTTTAATTAATTTGGATTACACAAGTGGGAATTGGTTGTCACTACAAATTTATTGTTGGAACACTTTGTATATTATTTGTAAAAAATATTAGTTATATCCATTTAAGAGGGGCATTCTTATTCAATTTTTTGTGTTGATGAAGTGGATTGTTAATAATTTAACCTAACATGTTTGAATAATGATGATAATTCGATGTGAAGAGAGGGAAAAACATGTTTTGGCTTTCCCCAATAGTTGAGAATTTGTTATTAATAGGATTTTTTTAATGGAGGATATCATCCATGTATTTTATAATGGACTCATGATGGTAAGCTTTGGATGAATTTTTGCATGGTGGTTATGTATTTTGGATATATTCTATCCTCATCTTCACCATCCTAATCCAATTATTCCTCAAGTATATGTTTTTTTATCTGAGATATAGTGAAACCCCAACTAGTAGATATATAACACAAGATATTTTTAGAGTTAGTATCATCCATATTGTAATCTATGTATAAGGGATACAACTGAGAAAAAAATACCTAATTAGTATTTTGAGGAAAAGAAGATAGTCCATGGTAGGAGGCTTAAAAAAATAAAATAATTTTGTCAAGAAAGGTTTACTTAGAAAAAATAGTGAGAATCCTAAAGGCTAGGATAAATAATAAGATATATAAATATGGTAGGATAGTTAAGACAATATGATAGGAGATATAAATAAATGTGACTATGACTCACAAAATTGGAGTAAGATTCATGGTAGGTTCTGATCCAAGAGGATCTGGGACTTTTAATATTTTATGGCACCTCAATTTTACTTCACATCATGATATAGTGTCATCGGTAGATTCGATCTCAATCTACACTCCTATGCATGACATAGAGTCTTGAATCCTCCCTAGTATTTTGTGGCCTTCCATTGACTCACTGCACCATAAATTTAATCTACGTCATGATCTAAAATCACCAATGGATTCAACATCATATCATAGAAATGGTTCCGTATATAAGACCTTAGATCATCTTTGCGATAATCCCCAGTTCCCCAATTCTAAAACATAAGTACTTTACACATAGTTGCGCAATAGTGCTAGTGAAAGGTAATGATTAGTTATGAAGTGGTTATAATTCGCTAAGAAATGATTAATTTTTGTGATTGTTTATTAACTAATATATCCATTCTTGTAAGATAGTTGATTAAATACTAAGGATTACATAGAAATTATACATTTACCTCTAGGATCCTATATAGGAATTTGGATGATAAATATTTTAATTACAATTTTACATCTAGTATCTTATGGTTCCTTATCTTTATTATTTTTTGCATAACCACTTTGATTTATCTTTTAAAAATATTTTCATAATACATTTCCACATATATTACAAACCTATATTCACATTTAGAGTGTTTTCCATTGGGTCTCCTCTTGAACACTAGATTAGTGGTATCATAGTACAAATGTACTTCATCATATCCTAGTGGGATTGAAGTTTAATTTGAAATTTATCTCCTTTTTTATACTCCCACTCACATGAGGTCTGAATATAGGAAGTTATGAATTAAAACAAGTTCTCCATCTTGATACCTTCATTTAGATTCTAAAAAGGCAAACCAAATAAATTTATAGACTCCAACTTCATAAATTTTTAAGTAAATAATAGAGGAGGATTGGAAAATAAAATGAGAGGAATTGGAAGAATATCATGTATGAAAAAGAGAAATGATTATTTATCACTTCTCTCAACTTCTCAAACATGTGTAAGTTACTCCTAATCCTCCACCACCATATTGACCTTTTTGTGGTCACATCCCATACAAGGTATAAGTCAATCTATACATTTGTATGTTCAAAGTAAAAATTTATGGATTTTTCTAAATAATTGGAGTAACCTTATATATCTGGACTACGTAATATATCAATTTTCTAGTGGGGAAAATATTACATTTTCCCTTTTGAAACTTTATTTGTATGTAAATAAATGGTGGGATAGCTATTACACTATGAGCCAAGATGATGTGGAGTTGGAATTTTCTATAGACATGTGGAATGGTTTTATTTAATAATTCAAACACACCTATTATATAGTCAGAAATTATGATATCTAGTATATCATTTTTTTCTAGTTACATTGAGGTCGCAATTTATTCAAGAATACATAAGCATCTTTCACTCCCTTTTCAAAAAGCCTAAATATTCAAAATTTGAGAAAAATATGCTCTTGAAGTATAGGTCAAACATGGAAAAATATATTCAATATTACACATGGACTTCATTCATATCTTTTCTTAATATGAACCCTATATTTATTCTTGAAAATTCGAAGCAAAAACCAATTTGAATATTAAGCTAGTGGAATCTAAGTCTTCGGATAAGTCCTAGTCAGAACAAAGTAAAATCATAACCAAGGGAATGACCCTCTATTCCAAATGTAGAAGAAGGTGAAAATATAAAATTATCATAATAAACAATCCAAGACTAATAAATGGTACAATATATAAATGTGTTTTACACTCCATATACGAGTGATGTGCTAATAATAATCCACTTACGTAACTTAAAATAGTTGGTACCACCTATTAGAACTAGAAAATGGTAAATAAGTCATGAATATGAGCTCAAATCCATGGTTAGTGATGATCCATCAAAATGGGCCATCATATAAAAAACATGGCATTCTTTTTCCTTGCATAAATTACATACAAGTGGATCTAAGTGTAATTTCTGAAATTATGATTTATTTATACTAAAATCATATATATATATCATGGCTATTTGTTTAGAACTCATTTTTATCTCTTTATTAACTATTTATATTGGTTTTTGTAACAAAAATATTTTTTGCATATGCAATCCATAATAAGCTATAATTGCTGAATAAAGGATTTTGAGAACTAAATACTAGCTACAAACAGCCCTAGATGATCTCCATCACCTCTCACATCAGCTCCATATATTATTATTTTAACAATGTAGTAGCTCTAGAGATTTCATAATCAAATCTAGATATTCCTTGATCCACTTCATAGAATCCATGATCAGTTCTAGAGGTGCTTTGATCAGCTTCGGAGATGGATACCAAAACTATAAAGATGAGCATAATAGTTTTAGAAGTATTTCCTCCAACTCCAATGGTGGTTTGATATGCATTACTATATATTGTTATAAATCATTCTAAAAATTGATATTTCCATAATAATTTTAATATTTTGGACACTTGTGTAAAATAAGGACCAATCAATATTCATTTTTATTCTCAACAATAAAATAAGAGAGTAAAATCATTAGTTAGATTTAGTTTCGATAAGCTCTTCATATTTTATGGAGATTGATGTTATTTATTGATAGATCGAAATATTATTTGATAAGATTGTAATAATTCTAAGATTGATATGTATTCCCTCAAATAAGGATTTTTTGGAAGCATGGAATTATAAATGCAACCTCCCAAACCATTGGATAGAAACTCTCCATTATTTTGAAAAATTCATTCTGAAATTTTTGGAATCAAACTTGTGAATAAGTGTTCATTAAAATAATCTTATGATGAATGATTTGACAACTCATTCCAAGGAATACGGGTCAATGTTTTTGTGTTTATCTATTTCATTATGTGAATCTTTTTTTGTTTTGATAATTGTTATCTTTTTCTTTGTATCATGTAAAAATTACGTTGTTGTATAGTTGTTTGTGAACCTGAAAGTGTTTTCTGTGTTTATCATTTATTTTCAATTCAAAAATTTACTTTAATACAAGTTTGTTGTAATTTATTTCATGTGTGGTTAGTAGTAAGTGTGATATTTAATTTCTACAAGAGTTCTTTTCAATTCTTGCACATGTGAGTGTGCTTTTACATTCCTACAAGTGTGGATTTTGATAGAAGGGACAATTTTACATAGATGTCTTTCCCATATTACAGATTACCGTAGACACCACCTTTGGATTAACATTATTTAAATGAATAGGATTGGAAACCCTCGTCATTTTTTCACAATTTATAGGGAACATGATTTTATTAGGAGATTTAGAATTTTCTAAGAGAATTGTCTAGTTAAAGTATATAAAAAAAGTTCCTAGTGAGAGGGAATGTCTATTAGAATTTTTTTTATAAGAGATAGCTTCTTTAGATTTATTTTCATACAAAATATATTAGAATTTATTTTTCTATAATTAGGAATTTAAATCAGATTCAAGGAAAAACCCCACATCTCTTACTAACACTACTATGTAGAAAAATATATTTTCTAACATCATGAAGGAAGATTTAATTTTTAGTGCAGATTGGATACGAAATTCTAATATGGATGAATTTATCAAGATATTTCATACCTCAACAAAATTATTAGAAATCTACAACTACTTATTTTTCAAAACAAAAGATAGGAAATAAAATTACATTGTTGATCTCTACTAAAATAAATAAAAAAGAAGAATAATATTGAGAAAAATAGTCTGCAATAGAGTTCATGTAGCTATTAAATTAAGACACCTAAGTCCAAAGCAATAGTGGGTATTCAATCTTCTAGGTAAGAACATTTCATTTTCAGCAATTACTAATGTAGATCTAATGCATGAAGTAATGGTTGATCAAGACAACACATTTTTTATACTGGTATAATAGAAAACGATAAGGAATATGTATATTATCACTTGTAGTTGTTAAAAAGGTACAATCTGAAGCCTCAATAATTGTTGATGCAAATAATGAGATTTTCACATTTGAGAAAATTATAAGCTACAAAATTGTAGACACAAAATCACGCACTTTGGGTAATTATCTAGTCTTGATTACATACTACTATTTACATGATTCCTAAGTAAAAAAGTAATGATTAACCCATGTATTTGGCCACCTTTATTTGTTTTATGTTGATGTTGTCATTATTGCGCTCTTACTTACTTATTCTATATTTTCACCTTTCTGTATGTATCATTCTAGACACCAACGCCCAACCAGGCTGTCAGCGTTAAGTGCCCTAGTCCCCTTTGGGTGCCCTTGTTCTCTTTGTACTATGGTCACACTTTTTGGGTCCTTTCAAGACATTTGAGCATCTTATCTTTTTGGTAGTTAGTTTTCATGGTTAATTATGAAATTCAAATGAAGGAATCATATAAATATATATTTATGTTATCATAATAAGAGACCAAGAACTAAGCACTACTTATCACCACCTAAGGTTACATCCATTACAGGAATCTAGAGCTCCATTTTCATCCATCTAGCTCCATCACAAGGGACAAAGGTTAGTTATTTTGAATCACACTTTATATGAGGGGAGTATATTGTTTCCATGCACACATTATTTACATTCTAAATCTAGTTACTTGCTCATTACCGAAAAAGTGTGACACACACAAGAGTAACCTAGGGAATAATCACGTAAATACACACAGAGAACTACATTGGGTCTGAGATGTAGTGCAGTGCTCAGTAGTAAGTCCATCATTGTGGTAGTTGAGGAAAGTCTTACCCCTCATTTTGCATCTTTAGTTTTTAGTATTTGATGTTTATTTGAGGGTTTTGTAGGTTCTTTCTTCACTGTAGGTTTACAATGAACTCAACAATCTCACAGAAACCTTAAGGTGATCAAAGGTGAATAAGTGTGAACCTCTTGAGACACCTTAGGGGAGGTTTTCTGAGCATCTGCGCAAACCAAGGAGACTATAATCAAGATCAAAGCACCTCGGGAACCTCCTTCCTTTCTCCAGGTTCCCCAGTCCATCCAAATCACTCATATCTAGACTTTTATAGGATCATGTGCGATGGTATTCCATTCCTATTCAGTCCATCTCCACTGTGACATAGTCTAGCTAACTCTATGAATTAACTAAGAATCTTCTAACCCTCTTTGCAATTAAGGTTTCATTTATTCATTTCTTAGTTTCTTGGGTATTATTTTAGTATTTCATTGCTTCTTTATTTACTACAAACTTGCATTTAGATTAGGCTTAAATTTTATATTTTAGCTTAATTATTTTGTTGAGCTCCACTTGTGATCGATCTTTCAGATCCTTCTTTAAAACATCATATTTTCTATCATGGATCCTAAATATGGTCAAATTTCTTTGTAGGATTTAATTCAATGCATCCTAATTGTCAATTTATTATGAAGAAATCCTTAGACACCATGTATCTCCCTTGTGATACGCCACTGCATCAAGTTATCATTATTTTAGATTAGCTATCTGATGATCCTAGTCTTAGTGATCCTCCATCTAATCAATCCATGTTGGACTCAATTAAATGTTTACATTTTTTATTTGAAGACAAATATCAGGCTATGGAATCCATGATTACATATGTCAAATCTGAAATCCAACAACTTAAGGACGCTTCTCAGGCTCATGTTTTTTCTCCTTCTACATCCCATCTTCATTCTATATCTTCTACATGTGCTTATATTAGTAAGCCTCAAGTATTTACTTTACCCTATCCTCTCACCTTTGATTGTAATACTAAGCAACTTAAGACTCTCACTGAGCTCCTTATTCATCAATTGATCAGTTTACCATATACTCATGGATATCCTCCTTAACGGATTTTAAAATATAAAGGTCACCCATATTGAAATTATCATTGAATCAATGGACATAATGATAATGAATGTTATGCTTTATGATGAAGAATCAAACATCTTGAGTGTCAAATCTTTATCTCATTTACTGTCCAACATTCTACTACATATCCATCTACATTTTTTACATCCTAATGGGTTCTTAAATCTGATTTGTTTATGTCTAATAAGCATCAAGCCAACACTTATAATGGTTGTTCTATGGACAATAAAGCACCACCTAAGAAATAATATCTCAAATAAATATAACACCTCCTCCTCTCAATTCATTTGCGGCATCACCAAGTCAAACTATGTGAAAAAATCTCAAAATCAGTCTTATCCTATTAAGCCTTCTGCAGTTTCATCAATACCACCAAAGCTACCGCCATTCAAGATTCCTCCCCATCCTACTCCACTTTATTTTCCAATTCATTTTTTCAAAGCAGCCACTCCTTCATCTAATATCTAGGACACATTTCAAATTCCACTAGCATCGCATGGTCCTAATGTTTCTTCCACCACTACACAAACACTTAATCCCTGGTAGGTGACTTTTCTCACCTCATTACCCAATGATGCACTCTTGTGATTTGGTTCACACTTGATTGTTGAGGGCATCATCTACACATGAACCTCACACATTACACACTATACACTGCACATTCCACATCTTACAACATATTTCACTCTTGTACATACACACCATCTTACATCTTACATCTTACATATTACATCTATCATGTATCATTCACACTTTTTTCTTCATATATAATACAAATACTACATTGCACATTACACATTTTATGCATTACATACAATTTCCTCATCACCACATATATTTACACTCATCTCCTTTTATGCTCTGCAATCACTACCTTATGATGCACTTTAGTCTCATGGTCCACACTAGACTGTCGAGGGTATAAATAAAAAATGGACCACATCACGCTCACACATTCAACCATTCAATCTTTTTTCTCATGTGACATTCCTAGATTAGTGATATATGTTATAGGCTACCTCATCACTTCTTACAACATCCTTTAGTGATATGCACTTTAAGTTAAATCAACAATTCCTCTAGCATCCTTTAATGATATAAGCTTTAGGTTAAATCATCAATTCTTCTATCATTTTTTCATGATATACGCTTTAGGCTGAATCATCACACATTCTCATACCCCATATCTATGTTTCATATCATCAATACACATTCACCACACTACAATACATACACCATATAGTTTGACCATTTCCTGATGAAACACTCTCATTTACGGTTCATTCTTGACTATTGATGGGACATAAACAAATAAACCACACTGCATATAATTCAATTCACTTGGGGGGCACATGGCTCCTATCATTCACTCTACATTCTATTCCATCCATCCATAACATACTGCATATCTTGGTTGCATTTACTTTTTCTTACATTTACTTGTAAATGTTCTTCTTATTACACATGCTAGATAAATATCTTGTATTTCATTATCTTTCCATAGACACATGCACGTTCACTTTCCTTTCTATTTGTGATCGTATACTATAAAGATCTATTACATGCAGTATGAATGCTTGGCGCAATACCTATTACAAGTCCCATAGCGGCTCCTGGGGGCATCCACTTTCATACACTATAGGTATTATTGTTTCATAGCACACTACTTTTTCAAATTATACACACTTTTACATTATTTTTATCTTTCTAACATACTAACAGTTACTTCATGTTCAACTTTTGTTTTGCAGGACTATTTTCCACCATGGTTATCTGGTATATTGCTTGTACTTGTTTTTCATTGTATGCCATTATTTGTGAGATTTTCCCTTTTTCTTGTGTGCACACCAGGGTTCATTTTAAGAGACCTCTTAGAAATCAGAGGTGGAAAATACCTAGAAAATATCCTTGGAACCAATTTTTCGGGAAGGTGAATTTTTTGGGGGTCTGGCAACAAAATTTTCACATGATTTTTAAGAGGTGTGATAGAAGGCTACAGACGTATAATAGGACATTTGTTGTCATGCATCAACAAGGTGGTTGATGTGTGTCAACAAACCTCACTGATGTGTCTCAACAACCTTGTTGATGTGCATCAATGAGGTTCGTTGACGTGTGCTAACCACCTTGTTGATGCACGACAGCAAATATTCTATCTCGTGTCTGCACCCTCTTCCCTCTGGTCACGTCATAACAAAATCTTAGTGTCACATGTCAACAAACTCTCTTTCACACGTCTACTTCCTCCACCCTCCTATCACATGCCAACAAACTCTCCATGTCGCACGTCAACAAACTCTCCATGTCGCGTGTCAACAAACTCTATGTCCCTCGTCTACAACCTCTACCCTCCTGTCACACATTTGTAGCGTCTTCCCTCCTGTCGTGCATTTACTGTACTTGATAATACATATGCCCCCAGGTGGTATGAGTGATCTAGTATTGTTCTACCTGGCAAATAATCTAGGATTATATAGGGGATAGTTTCAAGGTAGGTGAAGCCGACCCCTAAAAAAATTAAACTATAATTTTTAGGCGAACATGTCACTGACCCGCACCAGAAAATTCACATTTTCAAATTTTTCAAAAATGGAATATTCACCATATTACAAATATTCACCACTAAAATTATCCCTAGTGCACACTTATTTGTTTCTGGTCACTACGTCCTTGACTATCTTGTGACATCGTGAGTGGTGTCTCATGTTTGCAACCCACTTTTCATGGTCTACATTATCTTCTTCTTGCGTATTATCTTACACATTTTCATTTAGATTACACTTTGTCTTATACATGCATGATTACATTTTCTTGTACTAATACTTGTCTTCCAGCCACTTATTTTCATGTGTCTTGGTTTCTACCAAGCTCATCCCCTTCCCCTTATAGGGAAAATTTTCAACGGTCGGTCCTCCTTTGGGCTACATACTCCTTCAACAATGTTGCATGCACCCAAAACGAGGGGGGTCATCATTTGGGTGAATTAGTCACCCCATAAAAGTATACATAATAAATCATACTACCGATATAGTACAGTTTTCATATTTTGGGGCTCAGAATCAGACTTGGGTCCATGACACAATGACCTTTCCTAGATTTCCTGAAACTAGGGGGCATATCACACAACATCCTTTCTTGGATTACCTAAGACTAGGGGGCATATCACATAGTAATTGGTAGTTCAACATAGTCTATAGAAATCGATACATTGTGAATTTTATAGGTTAGACAATCCTTGGCACTTGTACACACCATTTGCAATGGTTTTTTATATAGCGAGAAGGAGTTAAATATTGGAGGATGACACCAAATAGTTTCTCCCTACACTTCTTCCATGACATTTGCGTGAGATCACTTGAAAAAATCTCTCGCATTGACATCATATACATTATCCTTTCTACACTCTTTTCTCATTAGGGATCAGGTGCACATGTTCCTTTTTCACATTTTTCAGCATTTTCTTTTTACATACTTCCTTACATGTTTTTTATACATATACATGTGTATTTGACTACTTGATCGTCTTATTTTTTCCAGGTCCATCTGTATGGGAAGCAATCAACTAACACCACTCAACATCACACACATCAACATTAACAACAGGTACATCACACACATTGGTATCTACACATACCTTTTCCACCCTAGGTTCACTTTCATCACCTTTTTACACTTTTACATCTTTAGTCTATGCTCTCCATATTTTTATCACTCCACACTTTGTCTAGTCCATCGGCATTATTTCCACATCAATCTACATGGATATCAGTTACGCATCTCTATCTACTTTATGTTACCGATAATTCTACTCACCAACATAAAGTGGGGGAAAATGTAGAAAAAAATAACTCACTTTGGGTCATTATCTAGTTTTAATTACATACTACTATTTACATGATTCCTAAGTATGAAAAGTAATGATTAACCCATGTATTTTTCCACCTTTCTTTGTTTTATGTTGATGCTGTCAGTATTGCACTTTTACATGCTCAATCTGTCTTTTCACCTTTCGGTATTTATCATTCTAGACACCAACACCTAGCCAGGATGTAGTCCTAGGTGCCCCAGTCCCTTCTGGGTGCCCTTGTCCTCTTTGTACTATGGTCACATTTTTTGGGTCCTTTCTAGTCATTTAAGAATCTTAGCTTTTTGGTAGTCGTTATTTTTGGGGTTGATTATGAAATTCAAGTGAAGGAATCATATATATAAATTTATGTGATCATAATAAGAGACCAAGAACTAAGCACTACTTATCACCACCTAAGGTTGCATCCATCAAACGCATCTAGAGCTCTATTTACATCCATCTAGATCCATCACAATGGACAAAGGTTGGTTCTTATAAGTCACATTTCATAGGAGGGGAGTCTATTTTTTTCACACACACATTATTTACATTCTAAATCTAACTACCTTTTTGTTACTCATAAAGTGTGACATGCACAAGATTAACCTAGCGCACAATTCTGCACACACACAAAACAAGATTGGGTCAGAGATGTAATGTAGCTCTCAATAGTAATTCCATCATTACGGTAACTAAGGATAGTCTGACCCCTCATTTTAAATCTTTCTTTTTTAGGATTTGATGTCTATTTGAGGGTTTTGTAGGTGCTTTCTTCATTATAGGTTTATAGTGACCTCGGCGATCTCACAATGACCTTGAGATGATCAAAGGTGAATAACTGTCAAACTCTTGCAATAACTTAGGGGAGGTTTTCTTAGAATGTGCATAGACCAAGGTGGTCAGTATCAAGACCAGAGTGCCGTAAGTGCCCCCATCCTTTCTCCAAGTGCCCTAGTTCAACCAAATCACTCAGATCTACACTTTTACAGGCCCCTATGTGAGGGTATTCAATTCTTGTTCAGTCGGTATCCACTGCAACATAGTCTAACAACCTTTGTGAATCAGCTAAGAATGTTCTAACTCTCTTTTCAATTAGGGTTTCATTTATTCATAGTTTAATTTCTTGGGTATTATTTTAGTATTTAAGTCTCTTTTTATTTACTACAAACTTGCATTTTGATCAGGCTTAAATTTTTAATTTTAGCTTAATCAAAACTTATGTATGAATTTTTTTAAAAAGGAAATGATTGCTCCAACTAAAACACATGTAATTTTATAAATAGTGTCAAGTTGGTTCTACCTATAGAAATTGACTCCATTCTGAATCAAGGTATGGATGCTACAAATATTGTTGTGTGTGATGATGTAGAAACATCTTTTAATGAATTATCTACTATATTTACTCCTATCATGACTCACGTAGTTGTTGGAGACATGCATGAAAATATTGAAAAGAATGCACAAATCATGCCTCTAAAAATATTGCATGCAAACATCTCACCATGCATAAATTTATTTATGTTGAATAATTTTATTTGGAACATGCACAAAACACACTTTATATAGAAGCATTGTATTACATAACAAATTCCAAGTGAATTTTAAGTGGATTTCAAATGAATTGTATTTCATAAAAAATATTAGTAGATAAAAATTCTCAAAATAGGAGTGTCATTACATGTAGCAAATCAGGAGGGAATCATTGCTCCAAATCAGTCATAATATTTAGAGATATTACATGGAACATAAATATCTTACATATTTTTTATGGTTACACAAATCATGCCATAAACATTGCTGGTAAGTCCTATGTATCAGTCCATAATCGCTTATTTTATTTTTATGAAAAGGTGAAACCATATGAAAAATAAATTGCATCTATTTTTGTGAGAAACCACTCATTTTAGCACCTATGATTGTTGAGGTAGTTGTTCCTACATTGGTGGATCTAAAATTATAAATTGTTGGTTTTCTCTAGATATTTGTTAATTTTTTGCAGAGTTTTGAGATTATTTCTAAACTTTAGCAATGACACATGATAGAAAATAGAAGCATTTAATTTCTTTCATACAAAACACCATTTTTTTAGAATATCTTACAACTGAAACTCAAAATACTCAAGAATTTTAAATGATATGGTGTTAATGCTAGTCACTAAATTTTCAAAAAATAAAATCTATATGTATTTTTTTTCATGAGACGTTGAAGTTTGTGGTAAAAAATGATGAAATTCTTGAAATAATTAGACTTACACCCCGAGAAAGACTGGCATGCAAACCAGAGAAAAAAATCATTATTGAGTGATGTAAATGTTATTAATTGGCAGGAATTGACAATTTTCATCAAGTTGAGTGATGGCATAAAATCAAAGAAACATCTTCAAGGATAAGCAATTTTGTGGTTACAAATGTGGTAATTTGGGATTGGCTTCAAGGGCCTCTACCCCTCAATCCCATAATATATCATGATAGGGAGTATACAAGGGGTTTTTCCCCTTTACCTCACTTGGGTTTTCCTCCCCTATACCCTCAATTTTTTATTTTCCCACCAAAGAAGAATACAGTGGAGAGCTTGCAGAAAAAAAAAAGTTTTTTCTTAACTCCTACTAAAATATTCTCATGTATCACTCTTTTATTATTTATTGGGAAATATAATGTCAAAAATTTTATCAGGAGATGAGGTTCTATAGGAAGAATGGGAAAAATATCAAACTAATTTTCTATTGTTGTAAGAAACTTGACAAATTTCTATGCCAAATTGTTGATAAAGAACTAAAATTTTATCAACATTTTACCCAATATTTTCCACTTTTTTAGAAATAAGAGGAAATGAGGATTGAAGTTATGCCAAGGTATTTTACTTTTGAATTTACTTATAAGTTTCATTATTACATAAGGATCCACTTTTACATTGCATGCACGAGATAAAAGATGAAAAAGAAGGCAAAAGAATTGGGCTTGTTAAATTGCAATTGTTGAAACCATATTTTGGTGTATGACTTTAATAATGAAAATTATTCCTTCAAGCCCATTTTGGAAAAATTAAAAAAAACAAAAAAATTTATGAGTATTTTTTATGGATTCATTCTCTATGGAAAAAAAGGTACAATTAAATATTATTTTACAATAAAAATAAGATTGTTAAAGGAAACCAAGTAGGAAACTCTCCACATAAGAACATACACCCTTAAAAGCAAGGAAGGGTGGAAAAATAAATGCCACACAAGAACCTAATCCCATAAAATCAAGGAACATTAGAAGGATAAATTATACACAATAACCTACTCCCACTAAAGCAAAGAAGAGTAGCAAGAGAAATTCCACACAAGAACCTATGCTAAAATATATTAAAGAGAAAAGAAGGAAGCATGCTAATGAAAAATCATGAATTTTATATAAGGATAATGATATGCATGAGGACATGCATGAGATTAGGCATGGGGGAGATGATGAGCCCCAAAAATGGCCCATCATATACAAAATATGACACTCTTTTTCCTTGCATGAATTACATACAAGTGGATCTAAGTGTAATTTTTGAACTTATGGTTTATTCAAAATAAAATACAGAGTGTGTATATCATGGTTATTTCTTTAGAATTTATTGTTATCTATTTGATAACCATTTCTATTGGCTTACCGAAAAGACGTTAATTTGTGCATATGTAGTCCATACTAAGTTATAATTGTCAAATAAAATATTTTGAGCACTAAGCACCAACTACAACCAGCCATAGAGGATCTCCAGAACCTCTTACATTATCACCATATATGTTATTTTAGCAATATAATAGCTTCAGAGATGCCCTATTCAACTTTGGAGATACCCTCATCAGCTTTGGGGATGCCTTGATCAAGTCTGAAGATGGATACCAAAACTACAAAGATGAATATAAACATTTTAGAAGTATTTCCTCTAACTCGAAGGGTGGTTTGAGATACATTATTATCTATTTTTGGAAATCATTCTAAAAAAAGATATTTCTGGTAACACTTTATTATTATGGACACTTGTGTAAATAAGGAGGAATAAATATTCATTGTGAATCTCAAAAATAAAATGAGAGAGTTAGATCATTTGATAGATTTATTTTTGATAAAATCTCTCCATATTTTGTGGAAACTGATGTTATTTATTGATAGAATAATTATAAGATTGAGATGTATGCCCCAAAATAAGGATTTATTTCCAAGCATGGAATTATAAATACAACCTCCCAAACCACTAGATGGAATCTCTCATGGCATCAAGCTTGTTGATAAGTGTTGGTTAATATCCTCTTCTAAGGAATGAGTTGGTGACTCATTCCAAGGAATATGGATCAATTTGTTTTTTATCTCTTTCATTATGTGATTCTCCTTTTGTTTTGATAATAATTTTTTTTTTTTTGTATTATGTGAAAATTCCTTTGTTATATAGTTTTTTATGAACTTGTAGGTGTTTTCTATGTTTGTCATTTCTTTTCAATTCAGAAATTTACTTTCTTGTTGGTTTTTTTAATTTCCTACATGTGTGATTTATATTATGCATGTTATTAAATTTCTGCAAGAGTTCTTTTCAATTCCTACAAGTGTGGAGTTTGGTAGAAGGGACCGTTTTCGACGTATCTCTTTCCCCTATAGCTGATTTCTATAGACACCAACCCTAGATTGACATTATTTAAATGAAGAGGATTAATATCACTCATCAGTTAGCACCACAAACATTATATCTTCATCCAATCTAGATTTTGAGGAATCATAATATTTATTCCATTCTCAAATGTGGCTAAATTTATAAGAAATAAATTTCATAGTTGATAACAAAATTCATAATAACGTAATTTTTCCTGATGAAATTCATAAATTGAACTTTCCATTAACTCCTCAACCACAACCATACTCAATTAAATTTTTTAGCTTGTACTATGAGTAATGTGTTACTCATCAACATCACCTAGTGTACAAATAAAGAATTTTCAAAATGTAGTCCTTTCTGATGTTGTGATGTTAGAGGTATGTGATGTTTTACTTGATCAACAATATCCTTACAATTAAGGATCAATCTCCTTAACCTAGATTCCATCCCCTCCTCGCCCCATATATATATATATATAGGTTCGAGTACCAACTAGATTCGATATAGACACCCCTATATCTACTCTAAGAATAAAATATGAATATCCATCCCCTATGGGAATTGAACCCGTGTCTTCGACATGAAAATATGATGTCTTAACCGTATTAGATGAAAGGGACCCCCCTAAGGAAATTGAATGATGGAATTTCCGAAGAGAGAAGAATCGTGTATGCCAAAGAGAGGAGAGAAGAATCACCATATGTGAGGTCCCTTATCCATATATGGGGGTACTCGATGACTAGTAGGTGTAGGTTTTTTCCATCATAGAAAAAATCAAGCTTTAGAGGTTGTGTTTCCAACCCTGAACTATATTATCTATATGGCCACCGCATCGACAAATAGATTAGAGAGCGGCCCTCAAGATCTCTATGCAGGGTCAGCCATATATCGCCTCTCCCATTCCTTTATAGAGTGGAGTATAGTAGATTGTCACCCCCGATAGGGATGTATATGGGACCATAGAGAGTGATAGGAATAGGGATTGAGGGGAGAGAAGCCTACGTATATGTTGGTGACCAACTCTATCATACATGGAATGTATGAGAAAAATCCTAGGAAATTTTTCATATAATATGGTGATATAAGATAATTCATACCTGAATTAGCCCCTAAATTTTCATTCATTGATACAAGAAGTGTAATAAAATAGCCAGAAAAATATGATTTTAATGGTCAAACTTTAATAGAAATATATCCGAGAGGATCCTATTCATACCATTGTTCCTTTCGAAAATGTGTGGAAATTTCCTAATTTATTGGAAGAATACGAGCATACTTTGTAGTCAGCTAAGAAAGTTCTTATGCATTGTTAGATAAATCTCACGATTGATTTTATTTGAAGACTACCTCTTCATAATGCACCTTTATACTACATATCTTTTCTATAAAATGAAGAGATCAAGTAGAAAATTTAAGAACTCATAGATAAAGGAAAAATTAAGACCATCTCATCACCTTGTATAATTCCAATTGTGTTTGCACTAAATAAATTTTCCACCTGGGTTTATGTATTGATTATTTAGTTCTCATAAATATCACAATAAATA
Source organism: Taxus chinensis (assembly GCA_019776745.2). Lineage (NCBI taxonomy): Eukaryota > Viridiplantae > Streptophyta > Pinopsida > Cupressales > Taxaceae > Taxus > Taxus chinensis. The sequence continues at coordinate 510,954,653 of CM034153.1, read as the reverse complement.
ACTATTATCCTTTTCCCATGGTCAAGGATCTAGTGGACTATCTCCATGGTGCCAATTTCTTCACCAAAATAGATCTTTAGTCTAGGTATCATCAAAATTATATTAAACCTATAGACATAAAACATAACCTTCAAATAAAAGGAAGGTTTTTTTTAGTGGTAGGTTATTTCCTTCCATTTGGCCAACTCACCTAAAACATTCATAAAAATCATGAGTGACATTATATAGGTTTTCACATGTTCATTTTTTGTAGTCTACCTTTACGACATCATAATCCTCAGAAAAACATGGGATGAACACTTGTGTCATATTAAATGAGAGCTTCATATTTTTTTAGAAATATAAGCTATACACTAATATGGAGAAATGTACATATACCAAGTTTTAGATCTTATATCTAGGATACATAGTATATGCATAAGGAGTTCATGTGAAACTGACCAAGATCTATGTAAACCAATAATGACCTGCACCAAAAATATCTCACTAAGCTTGATATATTCTTGGGATTATCATATTTATAACATAGGTTTGTACTTGGTGTTTCTCACATCACTTAGCTATCAAATCAAGTTACCAAAGGTGGTGCTAAAGTTTCTTTCCTTTTTCCATCCATAAATTGTTTTTTAAAGAATTAAAGATTTAACCATATTTCATGTTAGTACTCAAATTACCTAATATTGATAAAATATATATATATATATATATGTATGTATAATTACTCATCTATCATGCACTCAATTCTATCCTAACTCAACACATTTACCTAGTTTCTTACCACCATGAAACATTAACCATTTTGATAACAAACTACCCAATATATGATTGTGAATTTTAATTTATTGTCTAAGTATTAGAATAATTAATCCAAGGAAAGGATGTTTTGATCCACACCAATCACAAAATGCATCATTTATTTTAGACATAGAACATGTTTCATCTATAGTAACATTAAAATGATATCTTTATCTTCAAAGGTCCACCTTAACATGAATCATAGGAAGAAAAGCATCAATCTAGTAGTTGATTGTTTGAGAAGACTTCCAAATCAATCTCTCTTCATAGTTCATGGCACTTGTGTACATGACGTAAAAAATAAAAATTGCCTCTTTCAAATCCAAAATTTTATATAAATATACCATAAATTTCTCAGTAATAAGTCACTTTTAATTTTATACTTGCGGGATGGACTTTTATATCACCTTGGTCATTTAGGTGTTCCATATGAGGGAGAGAGGAAGAAAATAATATGAGAATATAATTTTTTTGGTTGTAAGAAACTTTATAGTTGAAAAGTCCCTTAAGGTTCTACAAAAGTATTTTTTTCCACATTTTAAGTCATATGTCACCAAATATATCAGCTCTTATATTGCATGCAAAATCACCTAACTAGTAAAAAAACTCAATGTAAATATACACCTCTTCTAGTTCCAAAGAGATCATGGGAATATTTTTCCATGGATTACCTATTTATATACCCTTCTACCAAACATTGCAATGATTATTTTTGTGTATTGATAGATTTTATAAGGTGGAAATTCTAGTACCTTGTAAGAAATCTATTTATAGAATGGAAATTTCCAAATTATACTTTCAAAAGGTTTGGGTCCACATTGGATTAGATAGAATATCACATTTGATAAAGATATAATATTTTGGATAATTTTTGGAAAGAACTTTAGTCTATGATGGATACAAAGTAGAGTAATTCTACTATATTACATTTGTAAATTAATGGAAAAATGAAAGTGGTTAACAAGATAACCGTGCCTTTTCTCATAATGCACTTTGAAAAATAAAATCACATGGGATGAAATCCTTCCTTTCATTAATATAACTACAGTATAAATATACATATATCTTCCATACAAAACCCTTTGCAATGGCACCAATTAGTGTAACTTATCTTATACCATAATAAAAAATAGAAACTCCTTTAACTCAAAAGGTAGATGAAAAAGTTATTAAATTCATTAAGAAAATTCAATATCATGTGTAAACCATTCTATAGAAATTAAATTCTAAATACAATTATCTCCATGATGAACACCACACATTACACACCTTCCAAGTTGATGATTGGATATGGATGTAGAAAGAGATACTATTATGACCTTACTAAAAGATTGACCCTCTTTGGTAAAGGACCTATAATGTCACCAAAATATTATGAGATAATGATTTTGAGATTAATATTTTCACCTACCTTGGTTTGTATCCAATATTAATGTAGAACTCTTTCCCCATTACTTACAACATTTTTGACGCCTTAGACATTGTATGGAATCTTCAATAATTAAAAATCAATATTTCTTGAAATGTGCCAATAGAAATAAATAAAACTATCAATGTTAGATTAAAAATTATAAGACAACAATATTTCCCTCTCTTTTAAATCTTAAAATTACGTCAAGTACCTTCCTAGGGAAAGCGGTTCAATGAATCTCAAGTTGAAAACAACTTTTCATATTTCCTTATCCAAATTCTTACAACGATTACCATTTCTCTTCAAGGTGTGGTGAATGATCTAGGAGGATCTAGGAATTCTAATATTTCACAGCATATATTATTATTTAATTTTATCATGATCTAACATCAACAATATATTTATGATCATACAACACATTTTTGCACATGCCACAATGACATGAATCCTCTTGGTTATTTTGATACCTTTAATTATCCCACGACACCGCAACATTTTTCTACATCATGATATGACTTTACCCATGGATTCAATGTCATATTTCACAAATGTGTGTCTTTCACAAGATCATAAATACTCTTTCAAGCATTGATTGATTCATTATATCTAGAGTTCATTATTATACAATGTTGTTTTGCAATCATGTAAACAAAAGAGAACGATTAGTTATGGAGTGGGTGTAACTATCTAAGAAAAACTTCTTCTTCCTTGATCATTTATGAATACATTTATCCATTCTTTTAATACATGTAGTTTTTTATAAAATAAGGATTACATAGACATTCTACATCGACCTACTAGATGATCATGTATAAGGATTTTCTTAACATATCTTTGCATTCTAGTTCTATATGAAGTGTGTTTTGTTCCTTTGTTTTGTTCTATGTTGCATAATAACTTTGATATGTATTTCACCCTTTATCATTAATACATTTATGAATATAACACATCTAAATTAATATTTAGTGTGTTTTCCACTTGGTCTCCTTTTGGGACCTGAATTAAGTTTTAAAAAATGCAATGATAGTGAATATGTTATAGGAGGACAAAAAAATGTGTAGATAATTAACTCAATGGTGGATTGATATTCATTTTGGGTTCAACATAATTGATGTTAGTTAAGATGGTTAGTATTATTTTCCTCTTTCTCTTCTCAATAATATAGATTAATATGTAAGTAATAAGGGCCAACACACATGTCGAAGCTATAATTCCAAGAGGTGTAAGAATTTTGGATCTTGAAGATAGTGATACATAGTCAATCGAAGGCATAGGGTTCAAAATATTATGTCTACGATAGGGGATGGGATCCTACCATAATCCCAAGGTTGAAATAATAAAGGTATTAAGTAAGTATCATAAGCATAGATACTTAAATTTAGACAAGTGACATTTGTAAATTAATCTTTGACATTTTTCTTAGCACAATAATCATTGTACACCTAACTGAATAATTAATACATGTACTATTATCAATTAATGCTCCTAGACACTATGTCATACTTTTTATCATTTAACAAGCAATAAAAACATACTTTTAGACTATAAAACATGTATTTGGACATATAGCCACTATCTTCAACTGAAAATTGCATTATTTTCTTTATTAATATGAATTCATCCATAAGAAAAAAATCCATTCGAGTTATTGAATATGTCCTCAAAATTTTTAAGGGTCGCATTTTTAAATTCATAAGTTACCCCTGCTAACTTACTTTCAATTGAGTAGGAAAAATTTTCACAATATTCACCTATTATATCACATTCACACAACCTATTTCAAGGTCCTCTCATATGACATATTTGGGGACTTCCTAGGAGATAAAAACAAATCTATTTAATCATCATGATGATGGATCATGCAATTTGATATAAAATGTTGATGAAAAAAAACATACACACTTTTTTCCAAAAATAATCTTCTCGAAGAACTCAATTGTTAAATCATTCTCTCAAGAATATCATCCATCCTTAATTCTACACACATACTACATGGTTTCCCTATGTCATTTTGCAAATCTACAGTTGACACACCAAATATCATTAATGAGTATCAAAGTTCATATTAGGGTATTTATATTCAAAACACATTGCAATTTACATCTTGTACACTTAAATATAGTGTGGAACTATCAGGGTTAATTTTAAGGGCCCTTAAAAAAACCTTAGAAACTATTTGGAGAATTTTGAAAAGCAATTTTGAAAGGATGGAGAAACACATGAAAACTTATTTCTCAGAGTTGGTGAATGTTTTTCAATATTAAGGGAACTTAAAAGAGGCCAATATATGATAAGGAATGCTACCGGACGGTAGCATGGTGGATGCTACAAACTGGTAGCATGTTAAATGCTATTAGATGGTAATATGTTGGATGCTACCATTCGGTAGAAAGATGAATGAAACCACTCTGTAGCACCTAAAATACTATCGGCTGGTTTCACCCACCATGCTACTAACCATTATTATGTACCATACTATTGGTCGGTGGCATGTACCATGCTATCAGTTAGTGGCATGTAATATGCTACTAACTGGTAGTATTCTCATGTTTTCAGCAAGTGGCATATACCATGCTACCATCTGGTGGCATGTTGGATGTCACCAATCGGTACCATGAAACATACTACCGGCTAGTTACACATGCTACCAATTATTTGTTGTCACATATCTAAATATTGTTATGTATAGAAAACAAAGGTTGTTATTTTAAATTTACACAATCACTTAACAAGACTACCAAAGCCTATAACAAATGAGAAAAATCGTATTCCTTTAACCAACAACCATCCAACTGTCAGATGATCCATCAGTTCTAGACTCCAGAGTAGACATCATCGATTAATTCCATCTATTGAAACAAATATAAGAAGGAAGATCATCTCGAAACCACTCACGTCCGTAGTTGTTCAATGCCATAAGTTTACATACAAGAGACTTGTCTTTATGTAACTCTATAGCCTTCTATGATATCCCAATTCATTTTCAAAATGGATTGAATCCATAAGTTTCACAAGGATAGTTTATATGGCCCAATTTAAAATAGACACAAAAATATTCAACTAGCTTTTCATCAACTATAACAGTTCCACTTGTACTTTTTTCCATTCAACTCCCATCAGACACACTATCCTTTGGAATGTCCCCTGAAGACATTAAGCACTTGACAAGACTACTACACAAATATTTTTATCATATCATAGTGAAGGCCATTTTAATTGATGAATACATTGAGTATTTGGAGTCTCACTACCAATTATCTATTGATGTAACTACCAGTAAGTTTTTAAGGATCGTATTATTATTTTCAACATTTTTTGTTTTAAGAATTTTAATTTTTTGTTTTATTAAATATTTATCAAAATTATGTTTCCTTACACTTATAGCTTCCCCAAATCTTTCACAAATGCCTCAAGGATTTCAGTCACCCATTTTTGCACGTTATGGTTCAAATTTTCTAAGTAAGAATTATTTTACAAGGTTGATATACATATATTCCATTTTGGGCCTTGGCTTATATCATGTGTACCCTAAGTGGACAGAAATATGATTGGTGCACTTTTTTATCCTCCAAGGTAATAAATGACCCAAGTAATGTTCTTATGAATGGAATTTATTCTATTAGTTACACAAATTTAATTCTTCCATTAGTTTATGAATCTCTTTACAATTTACATAGCACCCCTTCTCCTAATGCACTAAATGTAAAGCTAACATATATGTCCTTAACAATTCAAGAGTGAGGTGAGTCTAAAATTATGATTATTTGTTCAATAATAATTATCATGAATTTGCTTCATATCTTATATAGTATATTAGATATTAATAGTTTATTCAATTATAACAAGCCATAGCTACTTTGCAAAGATATTTTTCTATAAGAGGACATTTCCCACCATATTCCGGAGGAGCCCACAGAAACCACACCACAATTAATAACTTCTCAAGTGAAATGGATGAGTTCCTTAACTCCTCATCTGATTGACATGAAGACCATGGCGTTGATCACAAACATTTATTATTTATATATTTTAATATTTTTAAAGTATATATAATTTCATAGAAATATACGTTAAACATGTGTAACATATACATTTTTTTACAAAACTTTTTTGCAGCAAACTCCAGTAGTGTAATTCTATATCCTCGTGCTAGTCTGACAAAAAATGTATGAATTTGATGAAACTCAGTATCAAGAAATATCTTCATCACCTAAAGGTATGCATCCCATTTAAGTTGTAATTTTAATTTATTTTTAGTTTTTTATACTTTTTTAGATGAATAAAGTGATACATATAAAATTTTAATGGTTAATTAGGTTTAGATCATAACTACTAGTACCGCTCCTAGTCTCTTCACTCTACTCCTCAATAGCAACCAAAATAAGTACAATAGGATCCATCAACATCTCAACTATAAACTACGCATATAGGTAATGTATTTATTATAAATTATTTATAATTTTTTATTATTCCATTATTATTGTGTTTTTCATTTCAATTTTCTCATAATTTACAGTTGATTGTTACAGTGTATCCTCTACCTTAAAATGAAAGAGTTGATGGATCGTATCGGAAACTATGCATCATGATGAAGTTGCACTCTGGTTCAATCATAATGGCTCCAACATAATCACAAGGAAGAATCAATCAATAAATGAATAACTTGCATAACAAAACAAATCTTGCACATGTAGAGAAAAGACAACAGAGTGTCTTGGCATGCTCATAAATGAATAGTGAAAGGGTACATATAGGGTGCTGAGTAACCCTAGTGCATGAATCAATAGAAAACCCTAAACCTAACCCTAAAATAACCCATGTGAGATGACCCTCCAATATGTGAGGAGGACACATAGGATAACTCACACCAACACCCCCCCTTCATTGAAGCTAGGGTACTGGCTATGATGAGTCAGACTGAAAGATTAGACACTCCTAAACAACTAAGAAAGATGTGTCAATGGGGCCCGAAAACTAAAGCCCTGATAAGGTGCCCATATCCCATATACAAACACAATCTTCCTAGAAGAATAAGAAGAAAATAATGACTACTTAGCCTAAAGAATATGAGCAGCTGCAAAATACCTCACCCCAAGAAGAGACCGTAAGTGAAGAAACTTCATCTCAGTGAGGGGCTTGGTAAATAAATCTACAATCTAATCAGCTATCTGAATGTACTGAATGTCAATGATGTCATCATGAATAAGCTCTCGTATGAATTTCATATGGATCTCAATGTGCTTTGTCTATTGATGCTGAGTTGGATTTCTACAAATAGAGATAATGCTCATGTTATCATAGTAGATAATGGTAGGCCACTAAAAGTGGATGCCAAACTCTATCATAATACCTTGTAGCCAAATAACATTTGTGACAAAGTTAACTAATCCTCTGTATTCTTCCTCTGTAGATGATATCACAATTACATTCTACTTCTTACTAGACCAACTAACAGGACCTGAACCAAGAGAGAAACTATATCTAGAAGTAGATTTCAGATGATCTAAGTCATCGGAACAATCAGAATCTATGAACCCAGTTAAGTCGATATCTACCCCTCCATGATAGTGAATTCCATCAGTATAAGTGCCAAAAACATAATGAAGAATCTATTTAGCTACCTTCCAATGCATTTCATGTGGATTCTACATGAATCTAGACATGATCCCAACAACATATGATAAATCTAGTTGAGTGTGATTCAAGTAAATCAAGATCCCCACCAAATGTTGATAAAGAGTACCATCAACTAAGGGAGTAGAGAAATATGAAACCAACTTAACCCCGAAAAGAAAATGAGTAGGAGAAGACTTGTAATTGGAAATCTAAAAATGAACTAGAAAATCAAAAGCATACTTAGGTTGTGAAATCTGGATCCCAAGAAAGTAATGAAGTATACCTAAGTAAGTCATGGAAAACTTGTTAGCCAAGGCAATCTTCATAGAATCAATAATAGAGGAAGAACTACCTGTGATCAATAAGTCATCAACATAGAGAGCAAGAATGAGTATGGAGTCATCTTGCCATAGAATATAAACATATGGATTAGAGTGACACCGTAAAAAGGAGTCCATCTTGGCATACCAATCCCGAGGGGCTTGTTTGATGCCATAAAGAGACTTCTTTAACTTACAAATGAGGGAGGGATCTTGGACATAACCTAGGGGTTATTACATATAGATCTCTTCCTCTAGGTCACCATGAAGGAAGGCCCTCTTAACGTCCATTTGATGGACTTTTGATCTGATTGCTGCCACAATGGCTAGGGTTAGTCAAATAGAATTCATATTTACAACCGAAGGAAAGGTTTCAGTATAATCAACCCCAGCTATCTGGGAGAAACCCTTAGCTACTAATCATGCTTTAAACTTTTTGACATCTCCATCCACTCCATACTTTGTTTGAAACACCCACTTACACCGAATGATTTTTCTTCCTTTCAAAAGAGGGGTGAGATCCCAAGTATCGTTCTTCATGAGAGAGGAATACTCCTCATCCATGGTAGAATCCCACTTAGGAATACCAGAATCCTCCCGAAAATATTGTGGATCATAAGTAGAGGAGAAGAAGGAGTGGGGTCCAATGAAATCTGAGTGACTACATCTCATATTCGAAGTATCTCCAACTATATCTCCAGCACTTTACAAAGTTTTCCTAGCCCAAAGAGGACTAGGAAAATCAGGCTCAGAGTTAGAAGATTCTTCACTTGAGTGAGAAGGGACATATTTCTCATCATCACTACTATCAGAATCAGAAGACTCTGAGGTCTGATGGTCAGGAGGATTAGGAAGAGGAACACACTTAACAGTATCATCATCTGATGAGTAAAAATTTGAATCAGCAAGTTGAATAACCTCAATAGGTGGAGAAGTAGAAGCCAAAGAATACTCATCAAACTTAACACTTCTCTCAATATACAACTCATGAGAAGTAGGATTCATCAATCGATATCCCTTAATGCCGTCAGGATACCCTACAAAGATACAAGGTTTGGATTTTTGTTCCAAGGCCTTGCGTTTCTTCTTGGGAATCCGAGCCATAGCCTTGGATCTGAAGACTTGAAAATGCTCAACATCAGGCTTGCATCCAAACCAGGCTTCAAAGGGTGTCATCCCTCTTACTACCTTGTGTGGAACATGGTTCTAAATGTAATTTACACAATTCACTGCTTCGGCCCAATACTGCGGAGGAAGAGACTTCGAGTGAATCATATAAGTGGCCATCTCCTTAAGAGTATGGTTCTTTCTTTCTGCGACTCCATTCTACGAAGGGCTATAAGAAATGGTATGATGTAAAGAGATCCCTTCAAAAGTACATAAATCCATGAACCTATTGTTTACATATTCACCTCCATTATCGGTTCAAAGAACCTTGATAGACCGTTCTCCCTATGTCTCAGCAAGAGCCTTAAATTCTTGAAAATGTTCAAAGGCTTCACACTTAAGCTTAAGAAAATATACCCAAGTATATCGCAAAAATTCATCAATGAAGGTTAGCACATAAAGAGCTCTAGTAAACGGAGGAGAAGGAAATGGACCAGAAATATCACTGTGAACAAGATCCAAGGGATGAGTAGCTCTCTAATATTTTCCCGTGTTAAAGTTCTTTTCAGGATGCTTTCCAAGGGTACAACCCTCACAAAGACCCTTAGAAAACTTGACATAGGGTAACCCATTGACCATTTCATTTTGGCTCAATTTTTCAAGGTAGCGATAATTTAGATGTCCAAAATGCTAATGTCATAGGTTAGTAACCACATTTACATGAGTGAGAAAGGTAGTGGGCATAGAATCAGAAGTAAAGTGGGAAAAGGTATATAACCGTGAACGGTGATCCACCTTTCCCTCAGCCACTGTAGTTTCATCGTTAAGCTCTTGAATAATCACCAAGTTAGGACCAAATTCCACTCACATTCCTTCACCAAGGTGAGTAATTTGGTAAACCGATAGGAGATTGGTAGAGATATCAGGAACACTCAACACTTGGTTGAATTTTCCCCATCCATCTCTACCAATCCACTACCGGAAATCGACATTGTATTGTCATTACCCATCGTGATTTGGGACATTCCACAAGGCTCGATGTTGGAGAACTTAACATGCAAAGAACCCATGTGGTGTGAGGCACCGAAATCTATAATCCACCTTGATGAAGGAGAAACTTTTGCTACGTTGGCCTTTCCTTTCTTCTTATCATATATAGAACCTTTTACAGTAGAAGACTCGGCCTTCAGAGCATTTTTTTTTATGGATTCGGGAACACTTATTTTATTCTTCTCAAGTAAATGAGATAAGTTATCAATCTATTTCCAAAAATAGTGGTGCTCAACGTGACCAGATTTCTTCTAATAGGAACACAAAAACTTACTTTTCTATGCCTTAGGCTCAGAAGTCAAAGTGTTTGTGTCATTTTTAGGTTTGGTCTTGGTTTCTTTCTTAGGTTGATCCTTTGTTTATTTCTTCTTTTTAGTCTTCTTTCCCTTGCTAGTACTTACTACAAAGGCATGTGACTTGGACTTGAGAGACCCCATTTGAATGATTTTTCCTGTTCTCGAATGAGTTGGGATGAAAAACAGTCAAAGGAAGGCATAGTCCAAACATCACCCAAAGAATCTTTTATAGCATAGAAATTTGACACAAAGACATAATATTCAAAACCTAGCTTAAAGAGAATCGACAAGATCAGTTGAGAATCTTTCTTATCTACTTGACATCCCTTTAACAACAATCTAATGTGGATAAATTTCGAGAAGAAATCTTGTAGGTTTTTTAATTCACTTGGATTTAACCCTAGTAGTTTGTTTTCCAACTCATGCGCTCTCATGTCATCTTGTTGTCCAAACATCACATCTATCATTTTTCATGCAGATTTAGGTGTTTCAGATGCCTCAATGTGGAAGAACAAGTCAGAAGAAATAAACATGCAAAGAAGACCTAAAGCTTCATCACTACAATTTAACGACTTAGATTTTTCAGGATCATCATCTGGTTCAGTCTTAGTTCCCATGGTGATGCGTTATAACCCTTACCCCTTAGTTTCATAATCATTTTCGATCTCCATTCGAAGAATTTGAATAGTGTAAGAAAAGGAATTGAAAGTGCATCCATAGTGAAGAGAGAGAGAGAAAGAAATGTAGAAAAGAAACACAACCACCCAGGACAATATAACAACCCCCTGCTTTTGGAACTTTATAGTTTAATGCGTTAATTACAATCAGGTCTGTGCGTGTGGTTAGAAACACTTGGTAAATCGAATTGCAATCAGCATAATAACACATAAGAGAGGAGACCACAACAATGTTTCGTGAAGCATAGAAAAAATAATAGAACACCGTAAACAAGCACAAAGTAAAAAATAAGGAAGGAGGTGAAAGCAAATCCTGGTTGTGAGAAAAAAATGTCTCACGTCGCAAAGAGTACCCACTTACTACAAACTGTGGTGGATGTGCTCACTAGTCACAAGTAATAATAAGGGTAAAATACAATTTTTTGACAAACTCAAGAGGAGTCCAGATGATCTTCAGAATGCCGTAAAGGCACATAGAAGACAAAGAGTGCTCAAAGTGTCACTGCACACTTGAGCACATGATTAGTAAAAATAATCGACAATAACACCTAAATAATTACCATTTTGAAACATCCAATCTAACTAATTTTAGAGCTAGTGGAGTAAAAAAAATGATAAAAAAATGTTAATGTAAAAGACGATTTTTAAATTTTTTACTAACCGTAAGATGGAGAAATTATAATTAATACAAATAGATTTAATTAAATCTAATTAATTACAAAAAACTAATTAAGATCTTTAAAAAAAATAATTAAGATCTAATAATAAAATTAAATCCTATTTAAAAAATAAATATACTCCCATCTTTTTTATAAAACAAAATTCCACTTAAAAGTTTAAAAAACTTACCATTTTTAAAAAAAAATTAAATAAAACAAGATAAATTTTAAAACTTACGATTAGCTAAAAAGGAATCTTGCCTTAAGTAATATTTTTTTTAAAACTTACTAAAAAAGCCACGGCAAATTTGAAACTTTTTAAAAAAAAAATTAGAAACTTTACCAAAAAAACTAGTGGAAAATAAAGTAAGAAAATCTTACCATTGTAAAAGGCACACAAAAAGAATTTTGATAAAGTTTTGTTTTTGCGTGGAGTCCAAAAAACATGGCTTTTTTTTTTTTTCTTTCTTTGTGCACAGAGGGGGAGGATTATGCGGTGGCAGAAACGTGTTGTTTTGTTTTTGCTTTGTGAAGAGTAAAAACTTTGTAACATGTTGTATTGTTTTTTAATTATTTGTAGAGTTTGTTGTTTGAGCAGGCAACCAGGAGAAAAACACACCCACGCAGTAGCAGGATGAGTGAAAAGGGAGAATGGGTTGAGCGAACAAACACACGGGAAAAGAAAAATAAAAAAACAACAGGTTCCAAATGCAGGCAGGAGGGGATGTCCACACAGCAGCAGTCTGAGCCACCAAAATTCCAAACTAAATGGTATAATGCTACAATGCACGTGTGGGTAAATACAATCCACGCACACAAAAAAAACATGAAGCTCTAATGGCGCACAACACAGGAAAAAACACATAGCAAAGGGAATCCACTTAACCATGCAATGTAAAAACTACACAGGCCAAAGCATACAAAATTCAAGAGAGGCTGAAAGATAGGCCAAAAAAAACACAGATTTTCAAAAAAAAATTATATTTTTGTAAAAAAATTCTGAATAAGACCGTAAAAGGATCCAACCTCAAAGTAGCGTTTTCCCACTAAATACGACTGTAACCAGTGAAATCCAGCAGTAAAAAGAAAATGTAAATCTGCACACATGCACAAAGAACACAGCAAAACCAAAAAACTTTCCAAAAGAAAGAATGTTAGATACGTTAGCAAGGAAAAACTAAAAAATAATGATCAAAAACTTACACGAGGAGTTAAAAAAATGAAAAAACAAGAGTAATCACAACTCAAAAAAACAAGTGCATGTTTACCTGATCGCAACTCTGATACCATGAAAGAGTTGAAGGATCATATCATAAACTATACACCATGATGAAGTTTCACTCTGGTTGAATTGTAATGGATCCAACATAATCGCAAGGAAGAAACGATCAATAACTGAATAACTTTCATAACAGAAAAAATCTTGCACATGTAGAGAAAAGACAGCAAAGTGTTCCCAATCCTTTGAACTGTGTATGAAGAATCATCACCCAACGAAACATTATTTTTCGAAGACATGTCTCTCATTGAAGTAAACCAGTCTCTATGGATGATCATGTGTCGAGTGTCTCCCAAATCAATATACCAGAAATCACTAGATGACGTGGAAGATTCACTTAATCGAGCAGTGTACAAGAAGTCTTCAATATCTGAATGTTCTTCTTACTTAGCAATATTTCCTTGCTGATGGGGTCTTCTTTTCCAGTTACCCTTTTTCTTCCCTTGATTTTAATTTGTATGTCCCTTGTGAGATTGTTGGTGTTGAGGTCTAAAATTGCATGATGAACCTTTCTTGTAAGTATTATACCAATAATATTTTAAGTCCTGTCCTCTTTTACAAATTTGAAATTGCTTCTTCTGTTGTATGTCCCCTTGATAATGATTTTTATTTTGGGAATTTTAATAGGAATTAGGTTTTCCTTTACCTTCACCTTTCCATTTATGATGTGAAGAAAGTTCCTACTCCTCTTCATTATCTTTATTATGAATATATTCCTCTTGTTGCATTAGGTTTACCCACTTGTCAAAACAAACTGTCATATCTGACACGTTTAGTGTTGTGAAAAAAATGCGGTAAGAAGAGGGGAGTGATATCAGAACAATGGGAATGAGAACATAATTTGTGACCACTTCTCCCAGGGCTAGAACTGAAGCCCTTAACTCTGCAACTCTTCTTAAGAAAGATTTAATTTTCTCATTCTTCTTGAACTTTAGTGTGTGTAACTGACTCTACAAATTTAGTATGACATTCTTGTTTTTGGCCTCATATACTATGCTCAACTTATCCCATGCTTCTTTTTCTATCATGGCATCTCAAATGTGGGGTTACACATCGTCAGACACTCCAAACAAGATGATGAGTTTGGCCTTCTAGAATGCTCTATCAAACTGTCATTGTTGTGTTGTATCAATAGTTGATTTAGTTAGAGTTCCAGCCACAACAAACCAGATATCCTCAAACTCAAGTTGTGTCTTGATTTTAGTCTTCCATGCAACATAGTTGCTTCCTTTGAGTAGTTGTGAATCTGGAAGAAAAAATTTGGGGGCATTAGTTCCCATTTTGCAGAAATCACTGGCAGGGTTTGGATCTTATCACTCAAGGTATAAGGTCTCCCAGTCTATATATGTCAATCTGATATACTGAACCTTTCTATATATGTGCCCTTCCGATATACCCAGTGGTACGTGGAATAATATTTCCCTTTCTATATACCTGACGGTACGTGAAAGAGGTGTTAATGTATGTGAAATAATTTGATACGTGGTACCAAGACAATACTGAAAGGGATATGTGTGATTATTGACACTGGATCAAAGAAATATCCTCATATGCATGCGTAACTTTGCTATATACTCGGATAATTTATCATTCTGGATTAATTTCATGCAATCATTCACAAATGGATGGGATGGCTCATAGTGTGTGAACTATGATCTTATTACTCCCTATCGATTTAAAGGGTTGATGCCCAGATGACGTTGTTGCATCTATATTAGGCATTAAGTGCAGTACTAATCATAATGACTTTACCCGTAAGTGCTTCCTAGAGGCACCGTATATACCGAATGCTGCTAATGAGATCTAGGATCTTGTGAGTGTTTCAAAACTAATTTTTATTACTATTTTTTATTACAACTTTTTGCCAGTTTATGAGCAGTTACAATATTTAAGGTTAACTATGGAAACCTACAAATTAGTACAATATATTAAAGCATTCAATTACATTCAAAAATTTAGAAAAAAATTTGAATGATAGGATTTTTTTTTTGCAAGCCGTGGTGGCCTCCGGAGCCCAATACGACCCTTTATGCCAAAAACCGTTAAAAAGTGGCCCAAAATGAAGTTTTTAGACAGTCTTCCTTTGGACAATGTTGTCCGGAATTAAAAAATTAGGCCTATTAGGAGAAATTGTTTTTTCCCTAAATTAGTGTTTTTCTCACTAAAAAATTTAGAAACCTGTTTAGTTGTTACTAGTTGTTTAGAGGTTGGGGAGATATTTGAACCCTGAACCTCATACTCCCAAATATTTCTCTCTAACTACCTTGGCTTTTATGGGCACTTAGCTATAAAATGAAGCATATTGAATATGAAGGAGATGAAAAACAACTAACCTTTGAAAAAAGTGACTTGGCTTAGTTGGAGTTCTACATGGACTAGCTGAAAGAAGATAGTTTAGGGTTGTTGTATGCTCAAAAAATGGATATACAATCTCCTTGTTCTATTTCTTTATTTTATTTTCATTTTCACAATGAAATCCATCGTTTTGATTCACCATCTATTTCTATTTTTACCGCCACTTGAAAGTTTCTTGGCTTTGTATGTGCAGGGGTCGATGGAGCTCAAATTTTGTGTGTGGTCTACATTCGGAAGGAGGTTGGTTCCTTTACAAAAATCAGCACACCTCGATCACTTCTTTCTTGAAACGTGGTTCAATTTGAGGCAGAGGAGTTCATTGTGTGTGATGCCAAGTCTGTCGCTTGGATCTTGTATGTAGGGGTTGAAATGGAGATTGAAACCATGTTTTTTTGCCAATACAACTCATCACCATATTGTTTGGATACGCCTCTATAATTTATGACTGCCATGTAGGTTCACAAATGAAAATCCAACATGGAGCAAGTTGTAGGTTCTATATCTGCTTTACATGCTTGGTATGGACTCGACATGGGCGAGGAGACAACATAGTTCAGCTCTCTCTTCTTTTTTTATTATATTTGTTGATGTAATTGCATAGTGGCTCGAAAATATAGGTCTCCTAAAGTAAATGTGGGCTCGGTCTAATGTTCACAACTCGTTCCTCAAGCAAATGTAACTCACTATGAAGAGTGTGTAGGTCCTACGATGAATTGATACAAAGGCTTGGGCTTTGTATTTTAATGGATCGGTCAGTCAAAGAAAGCAACCAACATATTGTAACCCAAATGTAACTCAATACAACTAGGAAAGAGCTTGGTCACAGTGGGGTCTCGGTGAGAAGAATACTGCATCAACACCATCCTCAAAATTTGATGGTACAAATAAAATTATCTGTAACTAGACAATTTAAAGACAAAACCCCTGATGGGGAATTTTTTTTTTTTTAAATAGCATCTAGGGAGAAAAAATTTCTTGGTGCAGGAGGCACCAAGGCAAAAAAAAAAATTGTATTATGTTTACTTGGAAATAACATAGGAGGTTGTAGGTCTACAGAGAGGTCTAGGAAGCTGCTGGAGGTAGCACTGGATCTTCGTTGTTGCAGATTTCTTCTCCATGAATTCTCCTTCTTCTGCAACCTTCTCCAACCTTTCTAAGAGCTTCAACCAGATCTAGTACCAAATGTAGAATAGGGACGGAAACCTATATGATTATATTAATCAATGGAATCAAAAATACAATGGAGTGCTGCAATTCTTATATAAATTGTACAGTTGAATACATACAAGGAAATATGTTGCACATGTGCAACAACAAACTAATTTACACAAGCTTCCAAAATACATCCAGGAATCATAACAAATATTAAATACAAATAAATAATGGTATTGTTAAAACAATATAACAACACACAGATGCAGGATAAAAAAAAATAGATGGTTATATAAATATAGCCATGTTAGAATTATTAATAAATACCTGATAATTATAGTTAAGGAAAAATTAACTATAGAGAAATATATATTTCCTAACACCATGGATTCACATCATGCAGGTTGTACCTTCCATGTATCATTAGTGCTTGAAGTTACATCATGAAGGGTAGACCCTCACTATGCAAGGAGATCCCTTACCTTTTTATCATTGTAGAGCATTGTTGGGATATTTCCCCACCATTTATGAATGCCCTTCTACAGAGATGGTTGTTCCAATTCAATCAGAGGCACTTGCTTCACGAGTAGATCTAGATACCTTATCTCCTAATGATAAGGGTGCATCTACATTAGACTCTCCCTTTGCTACATGAGATATGAAGGTTAGAACAAATGATTGTGGAGAATATGATTTGCAACATTCCCTATTAGTTTCTAACCTCCCCTTATCTCCCAAAGCGTAGGGTAGGTCGTGTTACAAGTATCAATGCTTCAGGGAAAACTACAACTTCAGTGATTTTTCTCCTGGTGGATTGTTATAAGATGAAAATATTCTTAAAAATGTTGTATCTCATCCTTTGGATGATGAAATGGATCTATGTTACCAATCACCTAAGTATGTTATCCCCAATAAAATTATGTATACTATGGGATACAAAGGATGTGGTTGCAGCATCAATGAATAAGGTACATTAGAAGCTCTTCCAATGTCTCATCGCAAGGTATGTAAGTATGGTATTAGAATTTGACCATATGGGTATCATCCCCTGGAGGTCAAGACTACCTCTTCTGAGCATGAAGATAGATCCTCTGAATGTGAAAGAGAAACAGATTCCGAGTGTTGTCTTTACAAAGACCTTGCCTCCAAAAGCCTATTTTTTGACATAGATATATTAATTATAACCACTACCATATCCCATACCACTCTAACACTAGAATTGGGACCAAAAACAACAATTGCCAATTTATTTTTTTTCAAAATGATGAAGCTATTGGGGATTTCCTAAGTATTCGTGATAATATTCTAGTAAATGATCATAAGAAAGGATTCTCTGTAAAGCTTAAAGCATGCACATACTTTAGGGTTGAGGCTGAGTTATGCAGTCATCTAAGAAGAAAATAAACAAGGGAAAAATTTACACAAAAAATCCTTGCAAAGAGAATAAGTCCAAGTCCTATAGTGAAAACTTCTTTGAGGCACTTATGGACAAACAAACAGAAACATCAACAAACAAAAAAGTTGACCATCTTGAAGGTGAAAATATAATGGAGATTCCTTTAGAAGATTAAATTAATCTCCCCCTGATCCTACGCACATGGAATATGACTCCATGGAGGAGACCATATATGTCAATATTGGTACAGAGGAATTTCCTAGAATAGTCAAGTTCGGAGATTCACTCTTGGCTCAAGAACAAAAAACCTTTATGTTACTTTTGAGAGAATTTGCAGATATCTTCACTTGGTATTACATGGACATGCCAAGGTTAGATCTGAAATTAGTGGTGCATAACCTTATTGTGGACACATATGCAAAGCCCATAAAACAAAATCTCTTAAAGATGCATCCTCGCATTGCCTTGTTGGTCAAAGAAGGGCTAGAAAAATTATTGCCAGTAGGCATCATCAAGCCTATTGACTATTCAGAGTGGATTTAAAGTGTAGTCCTAGTGTAGAATTTTTTTTTCAATATTACAGTTAGTACATATTCTATAGACATCAATAAAGCTTGTCCAAAGGATGACCTCCCTCTTCCCAACATCGACATGATTGTTGATTCGACAACTAGTTACAAGATGTTATCACTCATGGATGGATTTTTCAAGATATAAATAAATAAAAATTATTAAGGAGGATCAACATACAACAAATTGTACAACCCCATGGGGGACATTCTACTATCAAATCATGCCCTTCAGCCTCAAGAATGTAGGTGCAACCTATCAATGGGAAATGACTATAATATTTCACAATATGATCTGTGTCATCATGGAAGATTATGTGGATGATATATTAGAAAAATTCAAGACTTGGGAAGATCACCCATATATCTTGCGGCACATCTTTCAGTGTCTTAGGGACTAAAAGGTATGACTCAACCTGAATAATTTTTTCTTCGATGTGCTATACATAAAACTATTAGGATTCATTGTGTTATGGAGAGGAATAGAAGTATATCCTACAAAGGTTACTGCTATAACAGAAACTCCTCTTCTGAAAAATATTAAACAACTGTAAAGCTTGCAAGGAAATATCCAATAATTTAGAAGATTCATTTCTCAACTTGAAAACAAGTGTCATACATTCACACATCTTCTAAAGATAGATGTCATTTTTCACTAGGGTTTATAAACAACAACAAGCATTTTCTTTTCTCAAGAAATATTTGGCCAAACCTCATTTTAATGCCACCCATGACAGGTGAACCATTTTTACTCTACATTTATTTAACATGATTTAAAATTGGGGTACTCTTGGCCCAATATGATAATGATAAGAAAGGAAAATCTTTGTATTACCTAAGTTGTACGTTGGTTGCTTACGATATCAACTACCCACAGATAGAGAAGGCTTGCTTGGCTGTAGTTTTTTCCTTTTAGAAATTGTGTCATTATTTTCTAAATAATAAGGTTAAGAGAATATTGATAGTTGATCCATTAGAGTACTTGTTAAAGCCCACACTTATAGGAGAGATGGCCAATTGGATCATCTTACTCAACATGTTTTACATCGAGTATGTTCACCAGAAATCAATAAAAGGAAAGTTTTTGGCAGATCAACTAGCTAAAGCCACTTTTACAGTTACTGAACCTTTGAGTCTAGAATTTTCAGATGCATCTACATTTTACCTTGAGGAATTTTTTATATGGCAGCTATACTTTGATGGCTCCTTTACCTTTTATGGTTCAGGTGTCAAAGTTGTGTTGATCACTCCTTCCAAAGACCTAATACCTCAGGCATTTTGACTCGGGTTTCCATGTAAAAAAAATATAATAGAATATGAAGCCCTTATTGTAGGAATGACATTGGCTATCAAGTGGAACATCAGAAAATTGAATGTGATTGGTGATTCCATGCTAATTATCAAACAAGTAACAAATGAGTATAAAGTTAAGGTTGAGAAAATTCTTCCTTATAAGAAAATGGTATATTCTTTGAAGGAATACTTTAAATAAATGATATTTGAATAGATCCCAAAAGGATAGGACTGAGCAGTGGATGTTATGGCCATATTGGGGTCTATGTTGCACATCCCACCTAGGAAAAATGATTTGTTGTTCTTTGTAGAACATCTGTAAACACCATCATATGACATGTCAAAATCTTGTTTGGTATGTGAAGTTGTTATTCCCTTTTCCCATTGGTATGTTGATAGTTTTAACTACCTTCATGATGGAACATTTCCAGCCAAAATTTTCCATGCTAATAAAATAAACCTTATCCATCTTATAGCCCGCTATAACTTACATGGTGGCACTCTCTACCATTGAGAATATGATGGGAATTTATTACATTGTCTTAATTCAT
The DNA here is from genome assembly GCA_019776745.2 of Taxus chinensis. Taxonomy (NCBI): domain Eukaryota; kingdom Viridiplantae; phylum Streptophyta; class Pinopsida; order Cupressales; family Taxaceae; genus Taxus; species Taxus chinensis. The sequence continues at coordinate 510,934,127 of CM034153.1, read as the reverse complement.
AAAAATACATCCTAACGGTTAAGGAGGTGCACAAAGGAATTTGTGGGGCCCATACAAATGGGATCATCTTAGCTATGAAGATACTTAAAGTAGGCTACTATTGACCTACCATAAAGAATGATTGTTGCAAATATGTATATAAATTTTTGCAATGTCTGAATTAGAAAATTTTTATACATGCACCAGAGAAATTGTTACAGCCTATCATGACACCTTGGACTTTTGAAAAGTGGGGGCTTGATCCTATAGGTAAGCTTTATCCTACATCCTCCAATGGTCACCTGTTTATTATCACTTCCATTAAATATTTCACAAAGTGGGTAGAGGTTGTTACTCTTACCTATGTTAAAGGTGCATAGATATCCAAGTTTATAATGAATCATATAATCTACCGATACAACATCCCCTATGCCATTATGGCTGACAATGGTAAGTCCTTTAAAAATAAAACTATGAAGGTGTTGTTTCAACGCTTTCAAATAAATCTCAAGTATACAACCCCATATTACCCTCAAGGTAATGGGAAAGCCGAGGCTTCTAATAAAACCCTTGTCCATATTATGGAGAAGATGGTGAATACAACCAGCCATAACTAGAATTTAAAAATTCACCCTGCTGCATGGGCATACAAAATGTCTATCCACACTCCTACATGTGTTACTCCATATTCCCTAGTATTCAGTATAGAATCCATACTACCCCTAGAGATCAAGCTCCCCTCTTTCCGTATAGATCTAAGAGATTACCTGGATGAAGAGGAGGACTACAGAGTGGATCGACTAATAGAGTTTGAGCTATTAGATGAGAAATGACTTCACGCCCTTGATCACCTAAAAGTGTATCAAAATCAAGCACAGAAAATTTACAACAAAAGAGTGATACCTTGTCAATTTGAGGTAGGATATTTGGTGCTAAAATAAAATCAGTTCAACACCACTAAGGACCAGGAAAAGAAAGGCAAGTTTTAGCCTAACTTATTATAACCATATGTTTTGGTTACTAAATTTGGTTTGGGTGCCTACAAGCTTGCTTACTCGGATGGTTAGGAACTTTGGGAACTGGTGAATGCAATGAATCTTAAGCGTTTCTATGCTTAAGTATGGTTGTGCCTAAAATATTAGAAAACAAATATGTCTATATATATATATATATATATATATATATATATATATATATATATATATATATATAGACATATTTGTTTTCTAATATAAACATAAAAAGAAAAGAGAAATAAATACCTCCAACAGTGAAAACCACACAATAGTGGCACTTTCGACAAGTCCTTTGGTGAAAACCAGTTTCCGGCACCATTGGAGGGTCTATTGTTCACAAGCATAGCATGTCTAGGATTAAGATAACTTTTTCCTAAGCTAGTATTTATCCTCGTCTAAGATACTATTGAGCATATCTCTCTTGGCCTTGATCTTACTGATTCTACTTTCCGTATGTGAAGTTTTTTCCTTAGTATATTCCCATCTCATGCTAGAGGAAACTTTGCATCGTCACTTCTTACACATAATGTGTGGCATATTTCCCTTGTATATCCCATTTATCACTGGGGTAATTCACATTTCTTCATTTTCTTTCACATAGCTTTAGACAACTTCTTAGAAAATCACAAAAACATTCGTATAGATTTTTGAAAATCCCAAAACGTTTAGATAAATTAGTTTGAAAACTCAAAGAATTCACATATGTTTCTTAGAAAACTAAAAAAATATAAAACATTATCTCGAAATAAAACCAAAAACAGTGAAACACATTTGAAAATTGTCCCACAAAATAAAGTAGTAGTTTTCTTACTTTAGTTGTTGATTTTTTCATAGTTTTCATTGCATTACTTTTTTGTCTTGTGTGCTTTAAATTGGATTCATTTGATTACTTAGATTGAGTGGTACTTTAATCTGTTGTACATTGCATTGATTTCATTTTATCGTGTATACTTATAAATAGATATGTTTCTTTAATTAGATTTGATTAATTTTTGCTTGTTGTTTACTCATACAGTTTGTTGTCATTTCATCATCATATCATCTATCATCACATTTATACATAATATATGAATAAATTCTAAGCTACGTCATCATGAACATGAAAATTAAACATGTATGCTAAGCTAACGTTATATAATATCACCAAGAGGGGTAAGAGGGATCATCTTATACCCCCCCTCAAACATAGACCATATTAAAAAAGTGGATTAAACATGCTATCTCATAAAAAAATGTGATAAGTAAACATGATCCATCATCATCATAAATCCATATAAATATAAATGTCTATGTACAAAAACTATGTGTCTCAATATACATCAGATACAATGAGCCATAATGGGAATTTATACAAAAACATATGTTCCTTCATCACGAGGCATTATAAAAAAAATAATACATAAGTACATCCATAAAAAAAGTGCCTTTATAACGAGGCATACATAAAATAAGATACATCTGATACAATAAAAAGAGTCAACTATAACTCTTGCATACCTCTCCATTGCCTGGCCTAGGTCCGAGAGGTGGAATCTACTATGATCCCCCAAGAGGTGGCATCTACTATGACCTCTATGATGGGGAAGCTTGTTGTAGACCCTGTGGTGGTGGAACCTACTATGTTAAAGGCATATGTACTGATCTCGTAGATTGAGATGGCCTCTACGATCTAGATCTAGATCTACTACTAGCAAGCTAAATGTACTCTGGAGCTCTCTAAACTAATGAGATTGTTGCATGATATAACATGTGGTAGTAGGTGGCCTCACCTACAATGACAAAAATATCAAGGACTAAGTCATGTACTCTGGATGTTGATCTTTCCTACTGGAGTGTGGCACACTCCACTCTCACACTGGACAACTTGGCTTGTAATTGGGCTATCCATGCAGCTATCTGATCCCTCTCCAACATCACCTGATCTCTCTCTGTACTGATATATTTTCTCTCCATAGTTATTTGATCTCACTTTGTTTACATTTGATCTCACTCTGTAATCAGCTAATCTCTCTCTCTATAATGACCTAGTCTCTCTCAACAGTGACGTGAAGCTATTATGCGACCACCTATTACAACTTATTTTGCAATGTAACTAACTTTCCTATATCTTGGCCCCATCCTCCTCTCACTAGATTTTGCGATGGGGTACCCCATCCATCTCCTCCATATCCTCCATCGCCTCCATCTGAATAATCTCCTTCTCCCCCTCCCATCCACCTCCTAATGGACTATGTGGCAGGCTCATGTGTGGTGGTGATAAGGGTGCCTATAGTGGAATATCAAGAACCTACAAAACTTGTACCTATGGTTATACCACTATTTCTTGTACAAACACGTGCTACTATACCAATACCTACGGTGTATGTATTTGGCCCTATTCCTGTGGCTGCAGAACCTATCCCTATCCATCTAGTACAGACTTAGCCTTTGACTGGCCTAATCATGCTCTATCTTTGAGAGCCTACCCATGAAGACCTTGCACCACTATAGCTATCCCTGCATCTATCACATCTTGTAGAATGGTGATACGTAGGGGAACACTGCCACATACCATGCTATGTAGTCAACTATCTACCCGAGATCTACTACTTGCAGTAATGGAACCCATGGCTGCGGTACAATATGAAGAAATCTATCTAAGGATCTTTGTGGCCTAATCCATTGTCCCATATCAAAATTTTCATGCGTCATGTGCACGCACCACATCTCAGCACCCGAGATGCCCTAAACATGGATGAACTATCTCTAAACCCAGTCTATTCTATACCACTCTCTAATGTATCCCTGATTCCAAATAATAAAGTGATCTATCTCAAAAAAACACAACTAGTAGCCATCATCTTGCCACATGTATAATTTTTAAGGTTGTCATGTGACCATACGTAACTGTAAGTAATCCAATGTGTGCCTATAAAAGAAGGTGTCTCCCAGATGTGAGTGTACATCATCACCCACTAACTGCCATCCATAAATAGAGGGCTCACATATATCTTTATCTCATAGTACTTTGTATGGGAGACTTATAGCTATATGGTCCCATGCCCATATGTGTAATAAAGTCCCAAATGTGAGGTTATTCTGACCTCGGTATACTATCAAGTGCAGATCCCAATATAAGTTATCTAATATACACTATCCCCAATAAAGTTGCCACCATCCATAAGCTTGTGTATAACCCCATTCATGCATAGCAGAAATTGGGTGCCCATCTTGTTAGGAAGAATAATTCCACTGACAAGAGCCATCAAATAAACTGGTATCCACACACACTTTCGATCATCAAATAAAGAATCAAGATCCATTGACATACTTTCTCACAAAATGTCTTGGTGTAGAAACATGTCATAGAGGTGGGCGTGGATCCGGCCTCGATTTCCACCATGCTCTATCAAACCACCTTGGATAGGTACTTGAAATATCTACCAACATCCTCAAATGTAACAATCATCTCGCATATGGGTAATTTGAAACACTGAGACTCACTCTGCCATCTCTCTGATAATGTAGTAAGTAAGGCATGATCTAGTTGGATCTGAGGCATGTGTGCAATGTAGTTTAGGCCTATCTCCCATAAGATGACAATCAAACTTCACTACTCTCATTTCCTAAATTTTACCTCAAAGGATTTGAGACACCTAAAACACTCTTGTGTATCTAGCTTGTGTCATCTTGCCTACAAGATTATGCAAACACTTCATTATAAACATTTCTTCTACAAAAATCTTCCTAAGGTGCTATGTTTGATTCTCTATTCTTCTATTTTCTTCCTAAGTTTTTCACTAAGGTTAAAAACTTCAGGATTCTTCTTCAAAGGCTAGCCTAGGGTCAAAATTTAGCACATGTGCACCCAATTTTGTACCCACATGCCCCTGTTGCACCTTCACACCACCTATTGAGCTTACGCACCCTATTTTGTACATACACATGCCATGGAAAAACCATTTTCCTCTATTTTACATGTGCGCCCCTAGTTGTATATGCATGTTCGTATTAATGCATGTAAAAATTCTAGTGGATAAGCCCTAGTTTTATGCCCGTGCCTCCCCTTTTGCATACACTTACCTATTTTGATGCATGCACGCCCCCCTCCCAAACCCATTTTCATTTTTTATGCCCACATGCCTTTTTTTACGGATGCACAAACCCTTGCGTATGCACACCCAAGGATTGCACATACGCAATCCCATGATTTTATACTCACTATAAAGTACAATAAATATGCTCAAAAGAGAAAATTTTAAATCTACATATCGGTGTAGGGTTGTGAGTAGGCATCCCAAAGTCTCAGAATATGTCTGCATAATGTACATGTGTTTGAATTTGTGTCATAAATCTCAACGTCAGAGCTCTCTCTCTAAAATTTTCAACAAAGGAGGAACACAAATGAACGCGTCATGATGATTCCTCCCCAAGCTATGTATTTATATCTTTTCTCCCCCCTCCACGATGTTTTCACTTGGCACGATGGCCATAGATGATGACATGATCGCCACAGTTCTTCTGGACTCTTTTAGCTCCTGTCATGATAGTTATTTATAATAATCATTTTTAGGATGTTTTTACTACGTTGGGGCATATTTTTGCTTCCCGATGACCTCTTCTATTATCTGGGGCATATTTTTGTTTTCCAACATTATTTGGTTATGTCCCATGACATTGTCATTATTTTAGATAATTTTCTTCTCAAAAAATTATAAAATTAAAAAAAAAACCAAAAAATTACAAAAATGTAAGTTTTTTTCAAAATTATTAAAATCATTAAAAATCCAAAACATCATAAAAATTCCAAAAAAATTCAAAAGTTGGTAAATGCACGTAGTTGAATCATGTATCAAATGCATTTTCCTCAAACATTGAAATTTGTCCTACGGTCTACCAAACATATTTCTTAGGTTATTGCTTATTCTTGTCTCAAATGACTCATGGATCATTTTGATCTACCTCTATTAACAAAGTTGACTCACTTTTTATGTCGGTACTCTTGTGAACAAATGAGTTTCTGGAGACTATGTCATAGCACATGAATTCTTTTCATGTGACTACTTATATCCTTCATTATTCCCCTCATATGTATCCTTGTTTGGGGCACCATTTTTAATCGGGAACTAAAGCCTTTTAAAAAAAACATTAGTGCAATTGTCTTGAACTTTATTTGTTTGAGTATGTGTGATTGTAGTTGTTTCTCTATTAGGTTAGCTTGTTTAATTTATTTTATTACATTGCATTATGTATGTTGCATGGAGTTACACATTTTTAGCAATGAACAAATGTTAGAATTATAGCTTTTCATTTTATTTTACATTTTTGTTGTATGCGTTTATTTTAATAAGGCACAATGATGTAGATCATGAGAAACATGATGAAACAAAGTTTTTTATTGAACAATTGAATGAAAAATGTATTCCCATATTCTTCACTATCATGTCTTATCACTATTTGATTTTCTTCCAAAATGCCTAGGGCAGTAAAAATCATTTTTATCCCTATCCTATTTCGTATATCCATTTCCATCAAATTTTCGATCGTTGATCGACTTATTCTATCATTCCATCGACACGCAAGGGGGCATCCTTCATTCTACTATTTTTTCTTAAAAATATACTATGTTTAAAGTAACGTCACTTACTTCACATCAAACATGAACAAATGTAAAGACCTAAAATCTGCTTACGTAGTTTTATTACTAAAAGCATGCTAATTACCCTCATTATTACCATTTCCATTATAATTAGTAATTTCTGCTAATTAACTAATGTTTCCCTCTATTTTTGTTAATTATTTATGCTTTGTTGACTAACTAACCTTTATCACATTTTGGATAATTGATTTACACTAGCGTTCGTAATTAATTAACTTAGGTAGAAGCAGACGTCAATTAAGGAAATGTCATTAATCAACATCCTGAGTGATAAGAGGGTTAATTTAATAGCGAAATGACATTAATTAACGGTGACAGATGGAAGATGGTAGTTAATTGACACAGTGTCGTCAATTTATGGGAAAGAGGATAGTAAATCAAACTAGCATACTAATTCATTTCTACTCTTTATATTCCTAACTAAAACGTGAACCTAAATATATCATTTAGCAATCAAAGTGTATTTTTGCTTGATCTCAAGGATTGAGAATGGAATCTCACCAAGAATGGATACAATGCCATTTTAGATCTTCTCATATTACTCAATTTTGAGTGGATGAATGCAAGATGAAGATGCTAGTTCAAACTAATGGAGGAATGATCAAAATCAAAATGCCTATACTTTAGACTAATGAATTAAAGGTGTAAGAATAAAATTAAGGAGGGTTCTTAATATATCTTTCTTGAACACGAAAGGCTTACAAATTGATGAATGTGGGATAAAACCCAAAGAGGAAATACAAAGGCCATGTATGTTTAATAAAGTATGTGCACTTTGTGGGAATTGAAAGGGAGTTTAATTAATCAAATATTATTAAATAATAAATGGGATGATCTTATTGAAGCTTTTTAGAGGAAAATTAGTATGATTTGGGGGATTTAAGAGAGAAAATTGGTCCAATAAATGGTGATTTATTGATTTACACTAGCAGTCGTAATTAATTAACTTAGGTAGAAGCAAACGTTAATTAATGAAAGGTCGTTAATCAACATCCTGAGCGTAAGAGGGTTAATTTATTAGTGAAATGACATTAATTAATGGTGAAAGAGGGAAAATGGTGGTTTATTGACACAATGTCGTCAATTTATGGGAAAGAGGATAGTAAGTGCAATTGAAGTATTTAAATTCGAGATTTATACATTTGCCCTTCGTTTGGGTGGCATAAGTGACACAACTTCAAAGATGGTAAACCAATAAAGAGAAATACATTTTTTAAGGAGTGGAAGAAAAAGATAGTAGAGTGAAGGATGCCCCCTCGAGTGTCAATGGAGTGATGAAAGAGGTTGATCGACGATCAAAATGATGAAGGAAATGGATAGAAGAATAAAGAGGGGGAGGGGGGATAAAAGGTGATCCCTATTACCCCAAGTGAGTTGGAAGAATAGTGTTGATAGAAGAAAGTGATATAGAATAAAAATTCAAATGAAGGGGATGGACATAGCATTCATCCAATATTTTTTCAAACAACGTTATTTTATGATATTGGTTTTAAGCTACATCATCGGTCCTTATTTATATATAAGCATACAACAAAAGTGTATAATGACATAAAAATACATAATACGAACAATTGTTCATTGCTAAAACAATAACTCAATCTAATATATAGAATGCAACATACATAATGTAATGCAATATGAGAAAGTAAAAAATCTAACTTGATAGGGAAATAAGTACAAACACACATACTCAAACAAACAACGTATAAGATACTTGCACAAATATTTTTGTTATCAAGTTTCAATTCTCGAATGTCCATGTGTAATGATAAGGGTTAAAAATGGTGCCACAAGAAAGGATACATGCAAGGGGGAATAATGGAGGACACAGGGGTCCTATGAAAAATAATTTGTGTGCTACAAAATAATACCAGACAACTTGTTGTGCCAAGATAGTATAGACATAGCCAACAAACTAGCTTTGTTAATGGGAAAAGATGTAAATGATCCACGAGTCATTAGAACAAGAACATATGAGTATTTTTTATTTTTTGAAAGTTTTTCGAAGATATGTACAGGAAAATGAATAAACATGGATTCCCATAGAGATAGATGGGAATGTACAAGGGTATAATACCAAACGTATATGTAGGAAAGTGAAGATGTGAAGATGCCCCCATCATTAGATGGGAATGTACAAGGGTCAATCCTACACATATATACAAGAGGAAGATAATATGGATCAAGGCCAAGAAAGATAGGTTCATCGTGATGATATAATTAAACCAATTAAATTCCAAGAAGGAGAAAATGTGCCCCCAATGAGAGTTAACCAAGAAACATATGATAGAGAGAACAAGATTGTTTATTGAAATAAGGGGAAAATTTTCCTCAAACATGGTAAAAAGTAAATCTTATACACATGGATGTTTTGAATGAAGAAAAAGAACATAAAATTTTATGAAATGATATATAAAATGTAGCTAGAAGACTCATGATGAAAAATTGATTAGCTAAAGGCAAAAATTGTGAGACAAGATACAAACTAAAGAAAGTATCTAGAAAAAATCCAAACAACACTTGCTAACATACTAATCATGTTTTCTCCTAAAGATCCAGTGTGTGCAAGTGGAAATGAATTTCTTCTCAAAGTGAATATTTAATAGGAAGCAAGTGAGGAAAAACTAACCAATGTGTAGGAATGAGTAATTTTGAAATTTGATTCGTGAATGAAAGGTGGAAGAAGAGTCATACATTTCTCCATTTCCATCTAGACATCCAAAGCCCTGAAGGAGATGTATTTGATTCTAGTTGTAGTATTTCTCTACTACTACCCAAGCATTCATATCATCGATAGAGATATAGGAATTACCCAAAGATAGAGTCATATATTGATATGTTTTTTTCTTTTTATTTGTGATTAATTCTTTTGATTTTTGAAAACTTATTTCAGCTCTCTTGATTTTTTTGACAAGGGGTCAAGAACCAATTATGAATTAATGGAAGGATATGGAAGTAATTATGATGACAAAATTGACTAGTGTGAAAAAAGACGTCCAAAAGTTCTTCACAACAAGTTTGTTAGATGTTGATTCTGATAGGATCTCTAAGAGGTCAGTTGTTCTTTAATTTACCAAGGTGATCAAAGACCAAGGTCAAATGGATACCATAGAGATAAATTCCGCATGGTGAGTATGAATATACTAACCAAAAGTTAACCGAAGGGATAAAAATGGTTGGTGGTTTGCAAAAAGATATGAAGAAAGGAAGGAAAGAACATTCATGTGTATGTAATACCTGATTGCAATGTTTGATCTTTGTACCTTTGATTTTTTTAATGTTTTAATTTTTTCTCATTTTTTATTTTTATTTTTATTTTTTTGAATTTATTTATTTTTTAGATTTTGGGAAATTAGGACCAACAATGTCACTCTGCATGATAGGATCCAACAATGATGTTTGTGATTTCTTTGATGAGGGAGACTAGAATTTTTTTCTTATCAAGAGTTATATTGTCTCCAATATCTATGATTGTTGTGAGCTCGTACTCAATGAGTAAATGTGACTTATCTTTTAACATGGATTTTTTATGTGGGATCTTGAGTTACCTATCCATAGGTTTTTGCACTCTACGTCATACTTGATGGTTGCATTGGTATGTATTCTTGAATCAAGTTTGATTTTTAACTTTATGGTTATTTGAATTGTTGGAAGCTTTAGAGCTCTTTGGATTTTTGTTCTTAGCTTGATAAAGAAACTATTTGGGTTTTATATAATCTAATGCATGATTTTTCTGATCCCGAGAAGTGGAAGAAGAAAGTGGATGTTTAGGATTGATGATAGGAATGCAAGGAGTGATGGTGGGTTTGCTCCAGTCATTGATAGAAGTATGATATGATGGAAAAAGAGGATATGGTATGAGGATTAAAGAGGATGGGCTATTAGGAGGTCTCCCATAGATGGAAGATGAAGGACTACTAGGACAGGGCCCAAGTATAGAAGAAAATGGGCTATGAGGAGGTGTCCCATAAATGGAAGATAAAGGACTAATAGGGTGTGGCCCAAGTATAAAAGATGACTAACTACTAGAAGGTTTCCCATAGATAGAAGATGAGGGGCTACTAGCACATGGCCCAATTATAGAGGATAATGGGCTACCCAAAGGTAACCCACAAGTAAAAGATGGAGGGCTACTAGGAGGTGGCCCACATATAGAAGAAGATGATGGGCTACAAGGTGGTGACTCAAGGTGAGATTGTGATTGAGGAATTGTGATATGTAAATAATGATTTTGCGATGAGAAGATATGATAGGGATCAATGATAGAAACCAAAATTTCTCCATGGAATGGGGATGGTGAAAATGGAAGAATTAGAAGAGGATTAAGTTTGATGGTCTAAGGATATTTCACCATTTTCTGAGAAAATGAATCAACCTCTTCCCCACAATACGTGAATGTATTGAGGTCAAAATATAATCCTTTCTCATGGTCCTCTAGAGGGATTTCATTATGTAGCCTGAAGAATTCTTAGATTAATTCTTCATTTTGAAAAAAAAATTGATCGATATGGGTTGTTGTTAGTCGACCACTATAGGTTGATTGGAAGAAAGAGGTCCAAAAAGTGTGGAAGGTTTAGAATATGCTTGATGAGGATTGATAGAAGAAGATGACTTGAGAGATGAAATAGATTTGGATTTAGATGTCTCACGAGTAAAAGAAGATGTGGATTTTTAATGGGTTTGTATTGGATTTCCTAGAATATGACATAATGGAGGTAGACAAAGAGGATCACGTAGTTAGTCAGTGGATTGTGATGTGGGGGTCAACTTGGATGATTGATTAGAGGAATTTTGAGTCATATGGATTTTTAATGGAGGAAGAGGTATTTGAGGCAATTGATAAAAGGGGTCTTGTGAAGAAATGAAGGACCATGACTCATGAGTAAAATTAGAGGAATGATTGGAGGAACTTGGAAGTGCATGGATCTTCAAAAGAGGAAGACGTCATTGAGACAACTAATAATAGGGGTCTTGTGAATAAATGGAGCACCATGATGTAGGAGTCAAATTATAATAATGATAGGAAGAATTTGTGGTGACACAAATCCTTAGAAGATGACAACGTTGTTTAGGTGACTGATTATTCCTTAGAAGAAAGTCAATTGAATGAGGCTCAGGATACTGAGAGGAATTTGAAATATAGTTTGGATTAGAATCATCATAAGATTGGGAGGAATCATAACAATAGTTTGGATTAGAATCGGAAGAATAACATAGATTAGAATTAGAAGAATGACATTGATTAGAAGCATCATAATCATACCACCAACTATGACATGAAGGTGGGGAAAGGGGTAGCTAAATGGGTTCTCTAGCATGAAGAACCAATCGAGGTTTAGTCATGATGGACATGTTTCAATGTGAATGCCTAAAATTAGGTTCCCTATTATCATAAGTGTGAGGAACCATGTGATATTTAGTCATTTTTGGCATTGTTGGGTTCAAATGCCTAGACCTAGACTGTATGATTGAACTCCTTCAAATGCAAGGAAGTTCCATGTCAATTCAGACAACATAACAAAAACCAACTATATATTTTTTAAGTATTCTCATGTGATTTTCTGAAGGGGGTCTAAGGAAAACAGACATCTTGATGACATAATTTCAAAAAACCCATGAGGTTTTGGACAACAAGTTACAAGTGTAAATGTCGAGATGAATAACCACGGGATCAAAGGATCAAATGATCAAAAGGATTTTCCTTAGAAAAACAAGTTTACAAGACAAATGATCATAAGTAACAATCACGCAAGTTCAGAAAATAATTCTAATCTACAAGAAACTACTCCTTATGTAAAGTGTATCTGAATGGTAGTTTGATGCAAAATGATCAACACAATGTCAAAATTTAAGTCAAGTTTAAAATAAACAAGGAATAAGTATTAACAAGCGGTTGCAGTGATTTCCAAAACAAAGTATATTATAACCAATCTAGAGAAAAACAAGGCCTAAATCCTAAAAATTCAAAGTTACGAATGCGAGTGATGTAACAATACCACTTAAATATGTTAATCAAGCTTAGAGGAAAAATAATATATTAGTATCAAAATAGTATTGACACGATGCGAACAATGTAACAACAAAACTTTTCAAGGTTGAGGTAATGTTTGGAAAGAAATAAGGTGAAATTATACCCAAGAATTGTTAAAGTGTGAGCAGTGTAATGGTACAATCTAGACAATTAAATCAAGTTTACAAGAAACAAGATGTAAGTATAAAAATTGCATCAATAAAGTGCTAACAAAGTAACACCTCAAGTGAAGATTGATGATGAATCAAGCCTAACTATGATGAAATTTATTGACGTGGGTATCAATAACATAACTATCAAGATATGAATATGTACCAAAACAATTTCAATGCTTACTATCACAGTCGAAATAAGGAAGGATGTAAGTGGGTGTAAAAGTGGTGGACACAATCTTTAATATCAATACGTATGATGTTCCTCTTTTGATCAACAAAATCAACAAGTGAGAAAAGGAGTAGACCAAGTGCTGATGAAACAAACTAAGTTTAACTTTGAAAGAGTTTCACCTTGCCTTAGGGAAAGTGAAAAACTAAGACAAAGTAATAAGTCATAAGCTTAATGATGAATACCAATAGGATCAAACTTCAATGAACTATACCCTTGTTCGATTAACAAGGTTTTGACTCCAAAATAATTTCTTTCTTCGTGAGAGATTTTTGAAATAGGGGGATTGGTTTTGAGTCATTCACGTTGGTTCCAAGATGAAATGGATTCATAAATGGTTCTCTCAACTAAGTGTCACAAATTACCTCTGCTAGCGCAGTTCGCCAAGGAATTCACACTGTTAAACCTTGGAGTATCCCGAATTTACTTTACTCCCTTCAATATAATGAGCAATAAATGAATTCAGTTGTATTTTCATTGGGGTCACATGAAGATAATTTTGACTCTAAATATCACAAGTGTTTACTAGAAAATTAGATAAACAGAGTGCTTCCCATTTCATCCACAAGGTTCCCTCTTATGTGGACTAATTTTGAGTTCTTGGGAACATCCCTTTTGTGATTTTAAGGCTTATGCCAAGGGATCTTCTCCTAGTTCAAATTGAATGATCCATAGCTCTTAACCTAAACCTACATATATAGTGTTTTGAATGTGGTGTTTTTTAATCTTTGAACATAGTTTGGTTTTGTTGTACATCATTTGGAAACCTGCAATAAACTATATTAGTATTGGTTTAGATCCCGATTCTTTGAGTTGTGATTTAGGTCTTACAAGTAAAACATTATTAGTTCTCTAAAAATATCAAAATATCATGAAAAGAGGATACAAGTGTTGTTTTTTATTCCCAATCTCACATAAAAGGTACAAAGTAAGAGCATACACAACATAAAAACCCAACTATAATGAAAAATGGAGAATACTTATGAAATTAAAGTGCAAAGAAATTCATTTTAACCAAATTATTTTTCATTCCCTTAACCATGAAATTTAATGAAGTGTTTGAAAGTGTGAAAAAGGCCTAGAGTCATTTCTAATTCCCAAGATTACCTAGAAGGTGCAACGAAATAGCATACACAACTCTATTCTAACAAGTGAAAATAAAACATTCATTTAGTTCAATCAAACAAGTTAGCAAGAAACATGAATCAATATACCTTACAAAAATAGTTAGTCTTCTAAAAACCTGCAAGATGTCAACAATAAAAAAGATAATAATTCATTTCAAACTTGAAAAGAGTGCCCAAAATCCAATAGAGCACACCTACACAAACTTGAGAGTACCTACGTGCCACTTATAACACCTGCACGCCCTTAAAAATGGTTGAGCGGACTTGATAACACACATGAAACTCTCCTAAATAAACACAAATAGTGACTCACACATGCAGCCAAAGAGATGAGGACGTGAACTTAAAAGCACATGCACAAGTTTGATAAGAAAATAGACCGCAAAGATATAAAATGACACATGCGCGGATAGATAAGCACATTCGCATACCTACAAGCATATGCACAAGTCTGACAGAGAAACACAGAGGGTAAAATAGAAATTCAAAGCATGCATGGACAAAGAAGCACCTACATAGACCTTACAGTAGTAGCATGATCTTAAAGATGTATGCATGGCCTAGCCTAACACCTGCGCATGTACCTAGAATGACGTTAAAAATATGGAATTCTAATGCAAGAAACTTCAAAAGCTCAAAATTAACAACAACCCATTACAATTAAACCCACAAAAGAGACTCAACACATGAAAAATTAGCAAAATGCATCAAATAATTTAAGGTATTTAACATGTGCACGATTAGGGTTAGCCAAAATTGAGAAAAACAACAAAACTTGAAATCAAACGCAAGGGACTAAGGGTCCGTCCCACCGGGCATGCTATATGTGTTCATGTGTAATTAACTATGCTAGATGAATTGAAACTAACACCTAATAGTTCCAAAGAAAAGATAATTAAAAAAGAACCATCAAGATAAGAGCTTATGAAAACTAACTTCTTCAAATGCATGAAAACTTGAAATAAAACAAACTAACATTCTAAGTCATTTCTACTCTTTAGATTGTTAACTAAAAAATGAACCTAAATAGATCATTTAGTAATCAAAGTGGATTATTTCTAGATCTCAACGATTGAGAATGGAATCTCACCAAGAATGGATACAAGGCCATTTTGTATCTTCCCATATTACTCAATTTTGAGTGGATGAATGCAAAATGAAGAGGATAGCTTAAACTAATGGAGGAATGCTCAAGATAAAAATGCCCATATTTTAGACTAATGCATGTAAGGTGTAACAAGAAAGGTAAGAATGAGGGTTATTTATGTATCTCACCTAAACAAGCAAGGCTTACAAATTGGTGAATGTGGGATAAACCCTAAAGAGGAAATACAAAGGCTATGTATGTTTAATAAAGTATGTGCACTTTTTGGGAATTGAAAGGGGGTTTAATTAATCAAAGGTGATTAATTAATAGGTGGGATAATCTTATAGAATATTACTAGAGGAAAATTATTATGATTCGGGGGATTTAAGAGAGAAAATTGGTCCAATAAATGGTGACTTATTGATTTAGATTAGTGGTCATAATTAATTAATAATAATTAATTAACTTAGGTAGAAGCCGACGTTAATTAATGAAAGTTCATTAATCAACATCCTGAGAGATCAGAGGGTTAACTAATTAGTGAAATGCCATTAATTAACAGTGACATAGGGAAAATTGTGGTTTATTAACAGAGTGACGTTGATTTATGGGAAAGAGGATAGTTAATGCAATTTAAGTATTAAAATTGCTTAGTCAAATTAGAGGTGTCTATAGACATTACAACCTTAAGCATTAGAACACATACCGGGTTATCATAGATCTAAACTAGTTCATAAGACACTTTGACATTTATTTTTGCTTCATAGGCTCAACATTATCCTCAAAGTAACATGAGTTACTTTTAAATATTTTCCAACTCAGACCAAGAAATTAATCATATAGTGCAGACTGAAACCCTAGGCATGCCTTTAAGCATTTGATCTTCATACCAAAAATTTAGATATGAAAAAGGCATACTTACCTAGTTCTTGGTCATGCTCCCCCTGAGATCATGACACATTTTTCGCTTGATGATTGAATCAAATCAAGCCAACTTTGGATCATCACCTTCATATTAATCTGCCTACTCACAACTTTAAATTCTTAAAATTCTCTATCTTTGGATAACTACGAGTTCCTTTTTGATGCACACACATAGCTGGAATAGTCAACTTTCCCGTGCATAGCAGCTTGGAACCTTCATGATTTTCTTGTACTTTTATATTAGAGACATTTTATTCAATAATCATGTAAGGAACACCACTCTTGATCATCATGGGACATGACTCCACCTAAGAGCATAAATTTTTAACCTTAGAATAATTCTATGACAATTCTCATCAACTAAGATTGAACATGAAAAACACACCTCTGACTTGACATGGGTCATACAGACTATACAAAATATCTCCACAATTAACTTTTAATGTAATCTCTTGAAACTCTTTTGAATATTTCAAGTATGAAGACCCTTAACTGTTAAAGACTTCTGACCAAGAAACATAATCCTAAATTGAATATGTAGGCCAAAACTCCTCGAATTGACATTCACAACTTTTATCCATGCCAAAACATGATGGATCACAAGTCATACTTCACAGTAATATAAATTCTTGACAAAGTTCTAACTCCCCCTAGACTAGACCTTAATTTTTAGCAGCTATAAACCATATAACTACACAATATACAACTTTTTTACCTTTTCATGATCTCAAACAGACAATACATAGGATCTTTGAATGTATACCACAAGACCACTAATTTACTGTGACACCTTTGAATGATTACAATGATATTTACCAATTGGGAAAACCTTCTTACTATACACAAAACCATAACTTATGCTATATAGACTTCTCTATGAATGATATAGAGAAATGCAAGAAATAGACATACCTTGTCAACAGAGTTTCAAACAAACCTTGTACCTCCATAACTAACAACACACCCATGCTTCCTTTAATAGATAAATGTCTTCAAGAATCCTAGTGAAGAAACTTCATTTCTTTTTAGCAAACTTGAAAAGTATGTATTCATAAAAAGATCTCAAATACTCTACCTTCCTTTCATCTATTTTGTATTTAGCTTTTGGGGTCCTCTCACACACCTTGAATGGATTTTTAAGCATGAGGATTTCATCTTTCATTCCTTATTTTACTAATTGAATACCTAAGAAACACATATGGTTATATTCATTTACAATTAGGTCTAATAGTCCTCTTTGACTTGTCTTAGGCTTGAAAATCCTGATTTCCTCCTTTTTGTCATTGTCAACATAATCGAACATCTTGATTGAGCTTGAATATCCTTTGAATGGATTTGATTATTTCTCCTTTACACCATCTACAAACTCTTCCTTATTATCATGCTTTGGCTCCTGAAAACTTATACTCTGCTTATCAGATTTAGATTCATTCTTTTTTATCTCATCTTCATGTTTTGTCTCTTTTACATCCTTGACACTACTTAGTTTCACCTCTTCTTTATCTACATGTTTGGATTTGAAGATGGTATTTGATTCTTTAGATACTTCTTTTCTAAGTTAGGTACCCACACTTTCTTATCCTCGTACTAAGGATTGATATTTTTGTTAAACATTCTTTCATCTTTCTTTTTAAGAGCTTGAAATATGCTTCCTTACACTGGAGGTTTGTTTTGATAGAAAAATCTAACCACATGACTTGATTTATGGTAGTTATAGCACACAACACCATTCCTACTTCTATACTGATATGAACTAAGATTCCAACCAAAATCTACTGCCTTATGACCATATTCACAACATGAATAACATTGAACATTGCAATAATCTTCATGACTCCATGAGTACACAATCTTTGAGGACCTTTTCTTGCAATATCTGTTTATATGACCAACTCCATGAAAATCATAGCAATAAAAATTGAAATAAGAAGCACACCTCATTGTATTTATTTTCCAAATAGGATTAGATCTTCTTGATTTTTTCTTCTCAGTCTTCTTCATGTATTCTTGAGTACTTGGTGCAACCTCTTCATCTATACAACTCTTCATGTTTTCTTCTTTGAAACCTAAACCTATCTTGTCACTAGATGAACTCTGATTTCTCAACATATCATCTAGGTCCTCATAGAATTTATCTAACCTCTCATAGGTCTTCAACATGCTAGTTTCTTGATTCAATTCTGATTTCAAGGATCTCATCTCTCCTTCATACCTAAGGAAAAATTATTCTTTCATCGTTAGGGCTTCTGTCACACTCTTAACTTAGGATTCTAACATTTTGATAGCTTGAACATGCTCAACCTTCATATAACTAATTTTCTTTTATAAACCATGGATCAAGGACTGTATAATTTTACATATCTTTCTCAAAGTCACCAATGAAGTATCGACATCAGATGATTTTCCCATTGTGCTTCAAGGATCTCCACCAAGATGTTAATTTTTTTTCATAAGGACATCTCTTTGATACCGATTTTTTAGAATCATAGAGAATGAGAGGGGGGGTGAATCAGTCTTGCAAAATTTTAATTTCATTTACCATATCTTACAACATCATCCAAAATAACCATTTAACATACATGTGCAATTATGATCATATTAGGTGTGTAACATCAATTCATAAGTACATGAAACAAATGAGAGAACACATGAACAATAGATATGAAATGGGAAACCCTCAAGGGGAAGAAAAACCACTGAAACATTTGAATATATTACTCAATTAAAAAGACTTGCATGAATACTACACATCACACAAGATTTCTTTAGTGAAGCACCCACCCCTATTTAGTATAACACCCACTATACAAGGAGGATACAACCCCCCAAGATGATAAAGTACCCACTCAAACATATGAAAAATAATATTTCTTAAGTATTTTTTCTCCTAAAATAGATTATTATCACAAATATAGTTCCATACACATCAAACCCTTCTTAAACAATCTTGTTTTCTTATTTGCTAAAATATGGTCCTTTATTTGTTGATTAGGTTAAGTGAACTTTAGGTCACATTCCTATAATCTTCTCAAAAAATTATGGATCTTCTCATCTCTTTCCTTGACCCCTCTAAACTCTTCTTCCACCTTCTCTAGCTTTCTCACATCCTCAACATCACAACACTGCGATGAGCTAATATAATATGATTTATATACATGGTTCACTAAATAAAAAACCATAGGTTGGCCAAGACTATTAATGTTGGTCATGATAACAATAAAATACAACTAAAAATCATATAAATCACCTCAAGAGACCATATAGGTTGGCATTTAGCTCAAACAACACACACAAGATCAAGTCTTATCAAACAAACCTAAAACAAGGTCTTCATCTCCAATGAATGATTCATGAATTCCAAGGGCATCTTACATATTTTTCACGACTCCAAAATCTTAACAAAAATCAAGGAAAACCTCTCAGCACTATAAACTATCTCAAGAACATCTGCAACAACTATCTTCACTATGAAATACACCAATGTTGGGACCTAAAATTTTTGGCTAAGTACAAAAAGGCACGTAGGTGCACAAGGTCTAGTTGAATAAGGGTACACAAGGAGAAGGCACACAGGATAGGATTTAAGGAAGGGTTTAAGAAAACCCATGGTGCACACGAACAAAGCTAAGGTTTCAGGACTTGGCCATATTGGGCATTTTTGGGTAGGACATGAGAAAAGCATAACCTGACAGTGAATGAGGAGTGGATAAGGTGTCATCCTGGAAAAATGGTACCTACAAAAGGAATATGCTTAGCGATGGAGGATTCTAGAAGACCACCATTACAAGGAGTGGAGAGCTCAGATATAAAGGAGCGTGATTCTATGGAGGACCACTTGGACACTTGGTGATGGATTTGTAGCCCCTAAAAGCAATTCGGTGGTTGAAGAAACCTATATATATATATATATATATATATATATAAGCACTCAAATAGTAGAGAGATATACAAGAGGAGAATATAGAGAGTTGAGCTTTGCAGAAATACTGTGAGAACTCTGTGGGATTGGGTAGAGGCTATATAAGGGAGTAATGTATTAAGGGGCTGGGATATAAATTTTTCTTTGTATGGATGAAGGACATGATCCCTGTTGTGATGTATGACTTTGGTCTAATCAAGATGTGGTAGTCTAATGGATCCATTGAATGTAATGAGGTTACAAACATGAATGAGTATGAATGTAATTGATTTGGTTCATATCTATATCTTTTCATT
Organism: Taxus chinensis; assembly: GCA_019776745.2. NCBI lineage: Eukaryota > Viridiplantae > Streptophyta > Pinopsida > Cupressales > Taxaceae > Taxus > Taxus chinensis. Next base: position 510,913,726 of record CM034153.1, on the reverse strand, counting down.
TATGTTCATGGATGTTATGGAATAGATGTAAATCCTTATGTATTTTCCTTTCTGTTGTAGTTCTATCTATTATCTGTAAGTACCCTCTATTTGGAATGAATACATTTGTCTAGAGGCCATGTTCTGAGCCCTATGATGATTATATGTCTCATTTCCACCTTTATTCATTAAGTTCTTGACATAGATGATGGTTTCCCACTTAACTCACATAAAAGAGAGACTCAACGCCTGTGCGTGCCTTAGGTGAGTGCCCAACACCCACTGGGTGATAGGCCGACACACATGGGATTTCTTTTCTTTGTGATGGGTGTAAAAATGAATACATCTTGGTTCCATTTCCAGGACCTCTTTTTGAAGTTGTAGAGAGAAATGGCATGCATCATGATCTCTGCAATAAGTGATGATAAAGCATGTTAACCTTGGAAAGTGTTGAATCTTGGTTCAAAAGTAGCGGAGGATGAATTTTCTCAGAGATTCAACACTGGATCTGAGTTTGATGCACGGAGATGGGTAGAAGAGAACCTCTACCATGAACTTGTATGAAACATTTTTTCTATTTCTTCCTAGTAGAACTGTATGAATGGATCTCAGCATATGTGTCTAGATCAAGTTGGTATTATAGATCATGCACATGGACCCAAGAAGACTACCAGAGGCTGCAAGATGTAGATCTGATGTGGACTCGTGTTGTGGATCATTGGTGGAAAGGTGTGTTGGCTAGCTACACCTTGGGGTATGTTATTTCTACATATTCTTGTCCATAATTTGTTGAGTTTGAGTTTCTACGGGAGCCGAGAGGATCATTTCTATGTGTTATATCTCTGGAAATGAAGATCTTGATTGTTACCTTGAGTTAAGAGGCATTTCCAATGGTCGACTAAACCATTCTAGGTGTTGGACGAGGAAGCTAGGGTGGAGGAAGATGGCAGATATTACGACAGAGAAAGAAAGGGAGGAGAGATGGCTCAAGTATAGTGAAGCGTGTGAAAGGGAGATTTCTAGACAATGGGAGGTTACAAGTGTGATGGATCTATGGAGGCAGATATTACGGGAAGGAGTTGAGGTTCATGCAGAGGACATGGAACCTGAGCAGTCTGTGCTACCCCATCTTGGTAAGCATGTAAGAGAGACCCCTTCAGCTTCTGATGAGAGTTCATCATGTGGAGAGAGAAGATTCATTGGCACGTATCTGAACCCACCTAGTGACCAAACCCTGGCACTTGGTTTTCTAGATCAAGGAAGGAGTATTGCTGACCTAGTTGGTATCAGTGGAAGTGACAGATCTGTGCCCAGGAGATATAATTTTTCATTTCCCACTTCTATGGCTACACATACTATTCCAATATTCAGAGGAATTTTTGGACAAGGAGCAAGTACACAAGCCTTCGATCTTGCATTTGAGAGTGTTGTGGGGTACACTATTGGTAGTGGGGCATTATCACAGACTATCGACACATAGTTTAGTGGAACTTTGGGGACCCTTGACACGACCACTACAAGACCTGGTAGACCTGGTGGATCTGGTGGGTCAAGAGGAATAAGACCTAGTGGATCTAGTGGCTCAAGAGGTATAAGACCTGGTGGATCTAGTGGATCTGGTGGTAGAGGAAACACTGGAGGAAACCAAGGCTCTGGCTTAGGAGGATAAGGGCCATAGCCACCAACTTAAGTCTTCTTTGAGATCTCTTTGCATTTCATAGATTACATAGGTATTAAATATTCTTTATAACATGTTCAAAAGTGTGAGTTGTTATGGTGCGCGAAGGGGATCAGAACCCCGGAGTAGAAGGCAAGTCAGTTTGCAATGACATTGCAAGGGTGCATGCATAGCTGGTATAGGAAATATGATACTCATCAAATGGTGGTGGATTATACTACTTTAAAGAATGCCTTCTTGGTAGAATTCCACATCCCTGAGTTTGAACAAAAGAGCATCAGCACCCTGAAGGAGATTCAACAGGGAATGGTGGAGAGTGTGCGGGAGTATGATGCATGGTTCAAAACCCTCCTGTCAAAATTATCATATGACATTCACCCTTCATAGCATGCTCAATGGTTTGTTGGGGGTTGATAATATCTTGTATAAGATCTCTATCTCATAAAAATTTCACATATCCGTGCGAGGTGTTAGAAGATGCTCTGTGTGCCAAGGTTGTTGGAATTGTTTATACCGGTGTTATCCTATTTCAGGAAGCTCAAATTGTTTTTATTGCTAAGCAACTGGAGAAGTTGTCTGCGAACTCATCCCATGAGAATCAGAGTGGTATATGGTGTATATATTGTGAAGTAGAGGGGCATGTCAAGGATATTTACCCCCAGAGGATAGTACATCATAATAGTAGATTGTGAAATTTGTCATGGGGACCATGATGCAAGTAGATGTCCCTTGTTACAACGTGTAATTCAGAAGAATGTGTCTTGCTACTGTAAGGTCTACACCTCTATGACCCATAATACTAAGGATTGTAGGCCATTGATCATGGGGTGTGCTAGACCAGCATTGCCAGCAGTTCTAAAGGTGATGATTACTGTGAGGAGTGTGCAGATGAAGGTATATGCGGAAGTTAATTTTTTGGATGATTTCGTGGTCATGGTAACTGAGGAGGAGGAATAAGTGAGTTTCCATGTGGAACCTATTTAAATTTTGGGTCTACATAGCATTACAAATGAGAGAGCCCAAACCTATTGCAATGTTTATGGTGCGGGAAGAAGCACAAATATGAGGAGTTCCCTGAGTTGTTTGAGCACATGAATTAGTAGCACCAGAAAAAAAAAGGGCACTACAATGGTAAGCATTAAGAAGATGAAAACACAATGGTGTCATGGGTAACATGTGATGTAAGCTTGGAGCCTGTTATGGTAACAAAAAGAGAAGAGGTTACACGTGCAAAGGAAATACCAAGGCAGAAGAACCTGTTTTCAAGGGAAGAAGTGGTACATGGGAAGTACCCCAACCCTGCGCATCAAAAGGAGGTATATCAAGATACCATAGACGTCATTCAGAGTTTACAAGGAGAAATCCAGTGTCTAAAGGAGCAGTCTAGGAAGGAGGAGCAAAGAAGGAAGGTCGAGGCACCAAAAGATGACCTGGATGAGGTTAGGGAAGTATGTAAAATGCTAAGGCAAGAGAATATTATTCCCTTGCTAGGAGCATGGTGTAGAGAGAAGGTACCATGAGTCAAGAGAAGAGCTTGAGAGGTAGGTCTTGCATGCAAACCTTCCCCCTCATAGCCTTGACTATGATAGGGAGATCATGTTAAATGTAGTCGTGGATGGATGGCTCCTTAGTAATATCCTCATTGACATAGGCGTGAAGGTCAATGTTCTCACCTTAGATGCATGGCATCAGATGGGAAGGCCTGCATTACACCCATCTTTGAATGTGTTTTATATGGAAAACAAAATGAAGGCAATGCCCATCAGTGTCTTAAAGGATGCAACTATCACCATTCAAGGAGCTAAGTTTACTAGGGACTTTGAAGTCTTAGCGCTCGCCAAGGCAGAAAATTTCCCAGCACTACTTGGGTGCCCATGGTGCTATAAGAACAATGCGGATCTTTGGTTCAACAAGGGATACATAAGCTTTAAAAATGAGGAGGAACGGGTCATCATAACCCTGGCTAATGGGAAGTCAAAACCCTATACTGAACCTTTGGGAGAAGAGGTCTTGGATAGAATATATGTGCACTCAATCAAGGATCCAAAGATAATCCATCCTACCAACAGAGTTATCCAGTTTGAGGATGCTCAGTTGGTAAGTGACACCACTAGTCTAGCATGTGATAATTTGGCACATGGAACCTATGAGTTAATTAGATGACATTTGAGAGGATTGATGACAAAGGTGAGAAAGGCACATATAGTCTGGCACCTAGGGCAAAGGAGCTACCTAAGTACTTAAGAGGATTCATCCCTAAGGTCTTTCTGTAGAATATAGAAGCTTAGTGGAAGGAGGAAAATGAATGAAGGGGGATGTTAAGTTATTTCCTACTAGGAACTACTGCGCACTAGTGGGCAACACATCAGGATAATATCTTGAAATGGCATGGAATGAGAATTGCCTTCTCTGTTCATTTCTCTATAAGAAACATGCCCACCACCATCAAAGACTACCATGGTAAGGATCCCACATCTTTCCATATCCAAGCCTATGAGAGAGCCTAGAGGGAAGGTGTGGAAGCTTTACCACCATCCCTCTAGGTACACAAACTGTATTCTACACTATAGGGTTATGTGTGTACATGGTACATCCACTCTAAGACATGCCACCAAATAGGGAATTGGCAAGAACTAGTAGTTGATCTCATCCAAGCATTTAAGTATAGAATCACCAAGCCATCGGTGGATAAGGCATTGCAGGAGGTCAAGTGCCTTACGATGGGGGGTAATACAAAGGCAGAGGATAGGCTTGTAGAATTTCTAGGAGATCCATGCTTGGAGGGATAATTTGGTGAAAATGATTCTGATGCTCGGTGTAGTTTGAGTGCGCATGTGCAGAGAAAGAAAAATGCAAGATGGTTTATGTCATAGAATATGAAGAGATGGAAAATTTGGAGGTTAACCATTCTCTAGGTTCATGCAAAGTGATGAATAGTGCTGATGAAATAATGCACACCTATCATGAGCCTTTAAAGAAAAAGAAGGTTAACATCAGCTCATAAGAAGAGCCTAAGGAGGCTATCATCAGAGACTATTTGTTGGAGAAGTAAGTCTCTAAGATCATTGATATTTTACGTGAGTTTGAGGATTTATTCCCACGCAAATATAATGAACTCAAAGGTGTTCACCATTCCTTGGGGGAAATGAGAATTAAGTTGAAGGAAGGTGTACACCTGGTCTGGAAGAGACCATACTGAATGAATCCTAACATGTGCATGAAGGTCAAGGAGGAAATAAACAAGATGATAGCATCAAGAATCATAGAGGCTATGGAGGAGTCAGAATGGATAAGTCTAACAGTGATCAATATCAAAAAGGATGGAACGATAAAGATATGTGTTGATTATAGGGATCTGAATGTAGTGTGTGTCATTGATCCCTTCCCAACCCTATTCACTGAAGAAATATTGGAAGGAGTGGTAGGGCATGAAGTCTACTCTTTCATGAATGGGTTCTCAAGCTATCACCAGGTGAGGATTATAAAGGAAGACTAGAGAAAGACAACCTTCACCACCGAGTGGGGAAGTTTTTCCTATACAATCATTCCTTTTGGGTTGAAAAATGTGCTTGCTCTATTCTAACACATTATAGTGCAGGCCTTCCTGGAATTCATCCACAAGTTTCTCCAAGTGTACCTTAATGATTGGACCATGTATGGATTGGTCAAGGACCATTGTGACAATCTGAGATTGATGTTTGAAAGGTGTCAGCAATTGAGGATATCCCTCAACATCAATAATTTTGTATTTTCTACCCCATTTGGGAACTGTTGGGACACATCATATGCAAAGAAGGCTTGCTAGTGGATCCTGCCAAAATTGTAGTGATTGTGGGATTGGGGTAGGTAACTAGTCAAAGCACAATGCACAAGTTTCTTAGACACATGCACTACTATCAAAAGTTCATCAAGGGGTATGTCAAGATTGTCATGCCTTTAGAAGAGTTTCTCAGACATAAAAGTGCCTTCCATTGGGGAGAGGCGCAACAAAAGGCATTCAAAACATTGAAGGATAGGCTTGTCACCGCACCTATATTATGTTTCCCCTCTTAGGATAAGCTCTTCCATGTTCATGTGGATTCCTCTGGAATGGCCATTGGGGCAATGCTTACACAACCTAGTGAGGAATTGTTGATCACCCCCTATGCTTTGCAAGAAGGAAGTTGACACCAGTAGAGAAAAATTATACTATGACCAAGTGTGAGGCATTGTCTATGATCTACGTGCTTCATAAGTTCAGGCAATATCTACTACTAACTCCCTTTATCTTCTACACTGACCACATTGTATTGAAATATTTGGGGAATAATCCCATCCTACAAGGGTGCATATGTTGGAGGGTTCTATTATTCCAAGAGTTTGAGTTCACCGTAGTTGTCAAAATAGGAAAAAGTAATTTTGGACCTGACCATTTGTCTAGGATTGATTCAGGGGAGGACGTGTAGAGCATTAAAGATACCATGTCAGATGTGCAATTGTTTAGTTTGTGGCACGTGCCCTCATACTTAGAGGATATTGTTTTGTTTCTTAAAATGGGTATGGTTCCAGAAGGGATGAAGACATTAGAGAAAAATCAACTAGCCATATGTGTCACGTCCTACATGTTGATCAGTGGGGACTTACACAAACTAGGCCATGATGAAGTTTTACATAGGTGTGTACTAAAGCATGAGTGCTTCGCCATCATAGAGGAAGCACACAGAGGAAGTGTGGGTTGACATTATGCAGGTGATGCCACCACACGTAAAATATTAATGGCATGATTGTGGTGGGAAATTCTATATAATGATTACAAGGAGTATTGTAAAACATGTGACCATTGTCAGTGTGTTGGCAAGCCAAGATAGAGAGATGAAATTCCTTTCCGCCCTATCCCTAGTGTTGAACCTTTTGAGAAATGGGAAATAGACTTTTTAGGCCCTATTGCACTAGCAACGTGTGGGACTAGATCACGTTACGTAATCACTTGCACAGACTATTTGACAAGGTGGGAAAATGTAACCCCAACTAAAGACTTACAACAGCTACATCAACAAGATTTTTATGGGAGAACATTATCACGAGGTATGGATGCCCTTTAAGTTTAACTAGCGATAGGGGTACACATTTCTTGAATGAGACCATGGGGATCCTGTTAGCAGAGTTCATGGTGGCTCATCACAAAACTACACCTTATCACCCACAAGCAAATGAAACCATGGAAGCATTTAACAAAATATTGAGTCATACCCTGAAAAAGATTTGTGATTTCAGAATACAAGATTGGGATGAAAAGGTATCAGTCATATTATGGGCTTATAGGATAACTTATAAAAGGTTGAACAAAGCCACACCATTTCAATTGGTGCTTAGCACAGAGGTTGTCCTTTCGGTTGAGTTCATGTTACCTTCTCGACAAATAGCATGTGTAGGAGGGCTAGCTGATGAGCAACCGCTTGAAGAAATGATTAATAAATTCATGAATCTAGATGAAGCGATCATTGGCCAAATGGAGCCAAATAGTAGAAAAAGCATGGTATGATTGCCACATTAGGAACAAGAAGTTTGAGGTTGGGAAAATGGTCTTACTGTATGATTCAAATTTTTTGTGCCATCTTGGGAAGTTAAAAGTGCATTGGTTGGGTCCCTACACCATCTCACACATCCTTGATTTAGGCGCATGCTAGTTACAAGCATTGGATGGGACGAGATTTCCAAGACACTTCAATTGGAGTAGGATGAATCCCTACTATAGATAAGTCTTCTTGGTGATTCTAAATAAGGTAATATTTTCAATTAGTTTAAGAATTTATTTAATGCATTTTCCTTTCTTATGGTTCCCTTTCTCGTTTTTGTTTTGTGTTGCACCTTAGGCATCGGTAATCTCATTAATTTTTTAAGGTTGTAATTGTGTAGAGGACCGCACATCATTTTAGCGTGGGGTGGAGTAAGGTGGAAGAAATTAAAGTGTGAAGCACCAGGAAGGATTGCATTGGAAATCCTGGTTGAATGGACCTGTGAAGAAAGTAAATGCAAGGAAAGGTGAAAAAGGATGGTTGGTGTTAGGATAAAGCTACATTGCGGATCCATGTATAAGAGAGGAAGAAGTGCAAAAGCAACATGAGCTAGGTGAGACCAAAAATCATGACAGAATAAGTGCCTTTGGAACTGGTTACACGCACACAAGAGTCTCCTATCAAGATGGATTGGTTGCACACCAGAAGGTTGGAGAACTATCCACGCAAGGTTGGGCACGTGAGTTAAAGAACTAAAGTTGGGTTTGTTTGAAAAACCCTCATTAAGTGTTAAAGTATAGTGGTAGGTAAGGTAGCATTTAATTTTACAAAGTAAGAAAAACTATAAATAAAGGGTCGAGGTATTTCATTATTTACTTTGCGTATACAAAGAGAGAAGTGCTTTTGCATCATTGTTAACTAGGGCTTCTAGAACTGACCCGTGTGAAGAAAAGTTTCAAGAGTTTGAGCATGAAGAACTAGTTTGGATTTGTAAACTAGAAGGAAGGGATTTCATGGGTGTAAGAGAAGTTTTGAGAAGGCGCCATCTTGTGAAGGAATTATCCCAGTTAGGGTTTGAAAAACTAGGGCACGTGTTTAAGAGGTTCTTTTCACAAGTTTGAGATCTAAGGTTGGAAGAAGTGGAAGAGCAGAGTAACAAGAACAAATTGAAGTCATAAGAGGACCTAGAAAATGGCACCAAAGAAACCAACCATGTCACCCAATAAGCCAAAGGGAAAGGGCAAGGAAAAGGGTAGAGAGCTAGAAACAACCACCACAAGCATGAATGAGGAGTGGTATGTAGAAGTGCAGTACCCGGATGGGGTATTTCTTAGGAAGGAGTGGGAACCCCATTTGAGAAAGATAGTAGTGAGCGATTATAACCATTGCACAACCACAATAGATAAGGAAATGGCATTGGAGTTAGTGCACTCGAAAAATGAAAGGACACCAGAGGGTTTTCCCATCTATAGAGATGAGGTAAAAGTGAATTTGGAGAAGGTAGGGTTATTGCAACTCTATGAGTTGCCCTACTTTAGAAATCCTGAGTGCCACTATTAGTGGCTGATGTCACATGTGCATGAGGATAACTTTTACTTTGCAAGGTGCAAGATGCACATAACCCCTCAGCTAATTTTGAAGTTTACAGTCCTCATCTGTGAGGGAGAAAGCATAGATGATGACCTGAGAGACAAGGATGCCATCAAAACAATAGTCACTAGATATGATTAGAAGAAGGGTTAAGATATTTTGATATTTCAGAAATCCCATATCCCATCATGAGAATGGTTGTGTGCCTAGTCAAAACATTAAATGATCAAGAAAGGTGGATGTAGGTGAATAAGGCCTGGTTGAATGTATGTAGAAAAATATCATAGGGAAAAATCTACAATTTATCGGCCTTCATTATAGATGAGATAATCAACAGCGCACAGGAAGGAGACAAGTTACTCTTTGGAAATATCCTCCTAAAAATTGTATTTTTAGAGACAAGAGTGCCTGACATGGCAGAAAAGTTTCTTTGGGAGTATTTGGCTGAAGATACCTCACCAGAGAAAATATTTTCAAATTATACATGTGAAACAATGACAACCTCCCACAAGGTGTGCTTGGAAAAGTGGTATAAGTGCTTAAGGGATGCGTTCAGGTCAGAGTGGATAATCTCAAAGTAACTACTAGTACTTACAAAGGGAGAAGTTGAGTTTGCTATGTACCAGCACTTCTACATAGGAAGATTCATGTTGGTGGATGAAACCATGATCCCATGGTGTAAAATCCCATTCTCCTTCACCACCCAGTACTTCCAGGTGGGATTTAAATGGTTCAAAGAAGCAAAGAGACTAAGGTTTGAGCTTAGTGAAGTTGATCAGGACCATAGGGAGATGTGTAGGACATGATTCTACCCCAAGAAGTGTGCATATGTTGAAAAGTACATAGCGCATGAAGTCAGAATGATGAAACCCCTGACTCTACCAATTAAAGGAAAGTTTATGGCACGTATATATCTCCGCATTAGGCCAAAGTTTGAGAAAGGTGCATACCTGGATAATGATGTCTCCATACTTGAAGATCCCATGGGTAGAAGAAAGCCTATGCTCAATAAAAGGGAGAGAGAAGAAGAAGAAGTACCAAGTGTGTAGACTTCCTAGCTAGTAAGTGCACCAGTGGAAAACACTAAACCTAGCACCTATATGCACACGAAGAAATCCCTGGTAAAGGAGAAGACCCTAGAAGAAGAGGCGTCAGAGCAACCCCTCACCAAGGAGGATACTCCAGAGGAAGTAGAGAAGGTTGGATCCCCTATGGAAGATTCACCTCTTAGAAAGAAGTAGAGGATAGAAGAGGAGAATGACTCAGATGAAAATGAGAGCTTGGAGAAATACATAGGTGAAAATGATGATGACGATGAATAAGATGATCCTAAAAGAGATTAAGAACCACTTGTCTTCAGCGTGCATGATTCAGAAGAAGAGGGTGGAGAAGAAGAACATGGGTTACTTTTCATGCAGCGTAAGGGTAGCCAGGAGAAGGAAGGCGCTCAGGACATGGGAAGAAGTGAGGAGGTTAGTGCATGGAAGTAGAAAAATCCAAGCCTTCCACAGGAGCAAGTAAATAAGGTGGAAGAAAGAGAAGCACTGAAAATAATAAAGGCCTTAGTAGAACAACAATTGGAGCATAGCGCTAACATAGTGATGAAAGAGGATAAGGAGGAAAACATTAAGAAAGAACAAGTCAGTGTGGGAGAAGGTCACAATATAACGGCAAGTTTCCCCAAAACCACATGCTTGGGAAGGAAGAGCCTTGATATAAAATGAGGATAGGTCATGGGCTATGTTGATGACCAAAGGAAGGTGCTACATGTGCACTTCTACAGCACTATACCCATAGAATAACTTTTAGCTATGGATTCATTTGACGAGGAGGGTGCATACCCCAGGACAAGGAAGATACTCTCTTGGGCATTCGAGTCCCATATTGACGACCTAGAGTTTTAAAAATATCAAGGGGAAATCATGCATGTACTGGATTCTAAGGGAGCCAACCTCTTGGTAAATTCCCAACAACTCTCAGATGAGCAGTTATGTAATGCGCTCAACAAGTTTGCAATCGAGACTAAGGCTAGACTCTTTGGAAGAAATGAGAGGGTAAGATTTCTAGAGGGAAAGCTAGAAAATAAGGAAGACGAGCTGGCTGAGAGAACTAAGGGATTAAAACAAGAAGATTTGATCAGCGTGCAGCTGAAGCACGAACTAAGGGATGAGAAGGTGAAGGTGCATGAAATATACAAAAATATGGATTCTATCACAAGCACCATTATGTTGAAGCATCCATACCTAAATCCTCCCATACAAAAGTATGGATCCACTCTTGAATGCTTAGAAGATCTGACATGCATCCTCACCATGGAGATACAATTGTTGGCCTTGGAGTTTGCGGAAGAAGTGACAACACACTTGGAGAGGGAGTACAAATTGAAAGTGGTAGTAATCATTACTGAGTATAGCTAGGTACTTACAGATGTCAAGATTGCTACCCAATCTGTTGATTTCGCATACGATAATTGTGTAGACAGGGATAGAGTGGCGAGCATCTTGGTTACCACTCACAAAGTAGATCTGAAGGAGTTTCAAGAGAAGAATAAGGGAAATAGTGAGGAAAGGGAAATAATCCTTTCTGAGGTCGAAAATAAATATGAGGCCATTGAAACCTTAAGGGTTTCAATCAAAAACATGTTTAAGGAACTGTACCCATAGATCACTAGAAGGATGAACACACTTGAAGACATGAGTAAGGAGTTGAAGAAAATTGTTGACACTATGAATGCTCAAGGAGATGGAATGAGTTTTGGGGAGGTAGGCACCCTAGTCAGTGACCTCTGTCAGAGAGTGCAAAACGAAGCCAATGCCTGGAACAAGTTGGAGGCCTAATTGCAAAAAGATTTTCCTTGCTTGTTGCAATAATGCCATCACTTCCCCATTATTTATTCTTTCCCAAATTCTTCATCCCCTTATTCTTTTTCCAAGAAGAAAGTCTACTGTAATTATTTATTCATTAGAGAAGTGTTCCCGTGGAAGGAGAATAGGCGTAGTGTGGGGTGATGTTGGGAAGCCAAAATGTTTGCTAAGTACAAAAAGGTGCGTAGACTTGTAGGCACGCAAGGTCTAGTTCAAGAAGGCTACACAAGGAGAAGGCATGCAAGATAGGGTTTAAGGATGGGTTTAAGAAAACCTGTGGTGTGTGGACAGAGCTAAGGTTTTAAGACTTAGCCATATTGGGCATTTTTGGACAGGACGACTCGATAGCAAATGAGGAGTGGATAAGGTGCCATCTTGACAACGTGGTGCCTATGAAAGGAATATGCTTAGCGATGGAGGATTCCAGAAGACCATCATTACAAGGAGTAGAGAGCTCGGATCTGAAGGAGCTTGCTTCTATAGAGGACCACTTGGAAACTTGGCAACATATCTATAGCCCCTGAAAGTAAGACAGTAGTTGAAGAAACCTATATATACAACCACCCGGATAGTAGAGAGATATACAAGAGGAGAATATAGAGAGCAGAGTTCTGTAGAAATACTGAGAGAACTCTATGGGATTGGGTAGAGGCTATATAAGGGAGTAATGTATTAAGGGGCTAGGTTATAAATTTTTCTTTGTATGGATGAAGGAAATGATCCTTATTGTGATGTATGAATTTGATTTGATCAAGTTGTGGTAGTCTAATGGATCCATTGAATGTAATGAGATTACAAACATGAATGAGTATGAATGTAATTAATTCAATTCATATCTATATCTTTTCATTTATGTTCATGGATGTTATGGAATAGATGTAAATCCTTATATATTTTTCTTTTTGCTATAGTTCTGTCTGTTATCTATAAGTACCCTATGTTTGGAATGAATATATTTGTCTAGAGGCCGTTCTGAGCCCAATGATGATTGTATGTCTCATTTCCACCTTTTTTCATTAAGTTCATGACATAGGTGATTGTTTCCCACTTAACTCACATAAAAGAGAGACTCATCACCCACGCGTGCCTTGGATGAGCGCCCAAAACCCACTGGGTGATAGGTCAATGCGCATGGGATTTCTTTCCTTTGTGATGGGTGTAAAAATGACTACAACCAACTTGCAGGAACCTTTAACTAGGTCTCAAACACCTAGAAAGTAGTCCAAAAAAATAGGAAAATTTACCTATAAGAAATAATAATCATGGATAATATATCACACTATTGGAAATATACCAATGTATAATATATTAAAAAATTCAATTAATCTCCAAATCAAGGATTAAGGTATTAACCACTTTAATCTATGAAACTGGTCAAAACTGACAAATAGGACTCAATAACCAGAATTAAGGAATCTAAATTCAAACACCTCCAAGGAAACTTCCAAGAATTAAATTTTTTTGGAAAACTTCACTATAATCCCTACCAAGATTTTTAGGAATTCATAATCATATGTCACATGGAGAAAACCTACCGAGTACACTTGTTTCAACACACCTTCTTGAGAAGCCTAATAGGGCTGAGTAGTTCATTAGGGCTTAAGCCAAAAACCATAAGTCCAAATCATACCAAGGGCTCTAAAATATCATATTAGAATTGAAAATTCTATTCAAGACCATCAATCCCTGTCACAACATACAAAGCTACAAAACACACCTCAAATTTCTATGACTAGGTTTTAGCCCTTAAGGCCAAAAGTGGTAGGGCATCTTGTGATACCTATATATTAAATTTTATCCAGTGTACCTATCTAAAAATTTCCATGGTCATATAGAGAACATCCCAATATTACTTTAAAAATTCATTTTTCTTCATGAAACATCCTACTTAGCCCTCAAACTACAAATCTCCACAAAATAAGAGTTTTTCTCTACCTTACCAGTTGACCTAGAACATGAAACCACCACCACCAAGAGCCCTAAAGTGTACTATATAACCATGAGTAATAATACCATATTTTCCAATCCATTTTGACTCCAAACAATACAACTTTCCTCTATCACTTTAAAATATTAGTCTAACTAGTGTTTTAGACCACTTTCGCTTCTTACTAATTGTTCATAAAGCTCTAACGTTCAAAATAATTCATTATTTTTACAAAATTATCATATATTCTATGCAAAAACATCCATGAAAGACTTAATGTTCCATGAAAATACCACACATGTGGGGTGAGAAAATGAAGTTCACCATCGAGATGGATTTTGCCTTCTTAAGAACTCGATATGGCCAAAAACTCATTTTCTTGCTTTTTCTTTATCCTCTTGACCTAAAATTTTGTCCAAAGCACCATAAAAACCTTATCCAAGATTTAAAATTTCAATTTTTATCTGTACCTATCTAAAACTCTTCATGCAATAATACTTACCTATGTAAACCATGTCTTATCTTGTAGTCTTTCTCCAAAAGGACCTTAATCATGTAATTTACAACTGAAATATGACCTAATACACCTAGCACACATGTCAAACAACCTATAAATGCTCCAAAAATGATTATATCACATTGAACTACTCCATTTATCATGTTACTCACTCATACTGCTTGGAATTGATCTAGAACAAGACCTAAAATGACTTGACTCGACTCTTGATTTCGATGATATGACCTTGTTGACCTCATAGTGACTCATTAACACCTCTGAATAATCATACTAAACATGTTAGACCTTATAAAATCCTTCAACAACCACAGGATCTCACATCATCACCATTCTATCTTGCACCATAGGGAAAATTTTACTGGTGAATTTTCGTAAACTCGTGAACATTCAGGTTATTGGAAATTGGAAATGATGAATATTGAGTAGTTGGATGCCACTTACTTCACTAGAAAATTCAGCCAAAAATTCCTTACTATGGGTTTGTTTTCCTAGTATTTACACATATAAATGAAATTATGCATGTAATTTGACAACGTTTCGAATAAACTTGTTCCCATATTTGCCGAAGTATATAACTATACATAGTGATAACATGTATTACATAGGTATAAGGTGTTAGGTTATGGAGCCTGTTTTCATGTGTGAAAGTGTTGAAGACTGTACACTAAGAGTACTATACACTTTTCATGTATCCTTGCCGGGGTAAAAATTTTTGGCCTCGAAAAATACACCTGACATATCGGGAAATGTGCTTTTCTCATATGGGCGAGTTTTTTGACCCATAGGTTTATGGGACGGATTTTGCCCATGGTTTTGATACCCACGGTTTTGTAAAACTGCTTAAGTAGTTGTCTATTTATATGGTCTTATGCATATGATAGAGGTACAAGTAAGTGTATTGCAGATGTGTTTTGAATTCGGCTGTGAATTCTGTAGAGTTTGTTGAGCATAGCTCCAAATGGATCTGGGTATTGTATTGAGAGAGTGGTGGCTTGTAATAAAATATGAGCAAGTGATTCTTGGTGGACGTAGCCCAAATTGGGTGAACCACGTTAAATACTATCTCTTTGTGTTGTGTTATTTTATTCTGCGATTTTATTTGAGATCTGTAATAATTTCTGCATATTAGTTTCTACTGTTGCGATTATGTGAGGGATTATTCCGTATATTTTATCCCTTATTTCCTAACATAAGGTATAATACATATACAACCATCCAACATTTCTGAAATATTTGATGTGGAAGCTCAACCCCAACCACCCAACCTCTTGCGGTCACTCCAAGAATTGTCACCCAACCCAAGTCATCTAATAGATCCATCCAATAGATCCCTCTAACTGATCCATCCAACAGAGTCGTTCAACAGACCTGTCCATGTGAGTCATCCAATAAAGTTATCCAACAGATCCATCAAACTCTTGGACATCCAACTCAAAGTTTTCCAGCTTAAATCTATCCAACTCAAATTCATCCAACTCAAATCCATCCAAATGTTTTCCATCCCACTCAAATCCCATTTGTGATTGTCCTTGTTTGGTATAATTTCCATGGATTTTGTAAATCAGTGTAAGAAGCTTGCTGCAAGTTCAAAAAAGAGTAACAAGAAATTTTTTGGATATCTTGGAAAATCACAAAAAAAATGACTGATGTGTCAAGATCTATGGAAAATATACGTATGTACTATCTACTAATTTAGAGAATCTAGATTTTTATTATTATATTTTTCACTGTATGTTTCAAATAATCTTTACACTCTTGTTTAATTTCTTAGTTAGTGTTGTTAATAATATAAATAATTAATAATATTTCTATTACATTTTTTAATGCATACATTTTTCAAACACCTTCAAAAAATAATGTGTTTCAAGATATAAATCTTGATGATCCTTTTGGTTTTAATGATATGATTGATCAAAAAATTCGTTAACTTGATGAAATCAAACTAGGGGAAGATTCATCAAATTCTCATCCAACACCAACAGAGGAAGATTCTATTCCAGTGTATGTTTCTAGAAAAAGGAGACATGAGGATAGATATATGCCTACTGAGAAACTAGATGCACAAGTTGAAGTTGAAGAAAGCAAAAAAACTACTAGGAGAAAGAGGACAAATTGGAATTTAGGAAGGACTTTCAGGTTTGAATGGGTAGAAAAATATCCTTTTATTGAACCAATGGAGGTGAAAAATAGTAATGATGTTCCAACTCAATGTTGATGAAAAATATGTAGTTGGAAATAAGGGAAAGATCACACAATGCATCTAAAATTAGACACCATTGAAAAAAATTGTGGTAAAATATATATTTCCCAAAAGCAAAAGGATGGGAGAATAGTAAGATCTGATAAATGGAAAGATACAAAAGAGTGCTTGTATGTAAAATATGCAGAAGAATATAAAAAAGAACAAAAGTGTTTGAAAAATCTAAATGAAAAAGGTGGCACAATTGTTACAAAATCAAGTAAAGATATAGAGAGTGAAATGCATGCCAAAAGTATTCAATTTTCTATTGTATTCCATATACTGAAAAAGGGAAGACCCATGTCATATTTTTTAGAAAATAAAATTTTGTATCTGGTAATTGACTTACAAAATGTTAAACAATCACATTGGTTAGATACCAGTGGCTAGGAAATAGAAAAATGTCTTGCTCTAACAAAAAATGAGGATCTGAAAGAGGCTAAAAAAAATGTAAAGTTTATTTCCCTTTCAATTGATGAGGTTACAAAAATGGACAATACCTAATGGGTTTGTATTCATGTATACACATTTGCAAATGAAGTAAGAAATATCTATCTTTTAATAGTTCATAAAATGACTGAAAATTGTAATTCTGAAAAAACATTTATAAGTTAGTGTTGCCAAGTTTGAAGGATATTGCAGGTATGGATGATTTTTCCATTGCAACAAAGTTAGTTTGTGTTAGAACAGATGGTGCCACTATAATGCAGGGGTAAAAATGGTCTCTGTGTATGATTATAGACAAATGTTTCCCCCTATATCATTACAATCCATTCCATGGATCACAGAATGAATCTGGGCTATAAAATTGTGAGCAATTTCAAAATTGTTGCCAAAGTGGAGCTGGATTGAGATTTGTATGCATAGTACTCTAGCAATCCAAAGATATTTTTAGAATTTTTTTAAAAATATATTGGATTGATAGATGGGAAAAATATTCTCTAAGATGTAAATATTGGATGGATGTTAATGTATGAGATTACTTCAAGAATATTTGATGAATATCCTTCATTGACAGATTTATGTAGAAATATCATAAGGATGTGGATAACACTAAAGATTTATTGTACCATCTAACAGATATTGAAACTTTACTTACACTCTGTGGAATTTTTCCAATGTTGAAGGAGATAAATGTTTTAACAAAGCATGTGCAAGAGCGTTGAATTTACATAACATACTTCATAAGACTTAGAAATCATGTGTGTTTGATTTTAGATTAATTATATTTCTCAGATGATAGTTTTAAGGGTTTTGTTTTTGAAAGATGGAATGTATTAACAGACCTTAAGAATGTAAGTTTTTTGTTAAAATGTAATATACATGATTATATACGTATAACAACACATGGAAAAGCGATACCACTTCATACTTTTTTAGAAAAGAGTAGATTTGGATGGGTCATAGATGGAGGAAGTAAGAGTGACACACAATTTTTATGAAACAATATTATCTGAAACTCGAAATAAATTGAAATAAAATTCTTTATCTTTTTCTGCAGAGATTTGTGAAAGATTCAAAAAGGATAAATTACTTGAAGCAATGGAAATTTTCAATCCAAAGTTTTGGAACACATGTGGAGGCATTCTTGAAACATCCATCAGTACTTTATTTATCAAATACATGACTATTCTAATTGAACATTTATGTAAGCATGAAGAGATAAATGGAGTTGTTGTTGAAGGTTTTTTACAGAAAAAGTAGTTGAGTTTTCAGTCCCATGATTTTACCACTACTATACCAGAGAAATTTCAGTTTTTGGAATATCCAGATGAAAATGGTTCCCTTAGAAGACTTTGGAAGAAGATTTATTCTAGTATTATTTTGCGAGAGGATTTGAGAGAGTATATTCAGCTATATGAACTTTTTCAAAAAATGATTTTGGGTTCTGTTGAAGATAAGAGGGTATTCAGTACATTGTCCTTTGTAAATTCAAAAGTCCAAATCAGATTAGATATAAATTTTGAAAGATTTATGAGATTATATGTATCCAATTACTCTGTGAAAACTTTCCCTTATAAGAGAGAACTTGTATTATGGAATTCACTCATAGAAAGAAGAGGACTTGGTAACATTCTAACTGATCTGGGGTATCTGAAAAATCCACGGAACACACTTCTGATTCTGTAGAGTTCCAAGACACAAATGAATGGCTTGCACCAGGAATATTTTAGTTGTCATAGTTCCAATTTATTGTATACATTATTGACATTGGACAGTGATTTGATACCGATATATTTTGTATTCATTAATGATAATCAACTAGTCTTAATAGACTTTTTTACTTGTAAAAAATTCATATTTTTTATATTTGCTTTATTAATGAAATAAAGACTACTTTATTTGTCTCCATCTGTGTGATTTATTTTAAAACATACACAAACTATACATCTTAAACCATGCTGTATTGTTTACATCTCCAAATAGCAAGATAAAACATAAAACATTCACAGTAAGCATAAATCCAATTACAAGTTTTCATTTTAAAGTGTTGAAAACATTTAATAAATTCAATACAATAGTTAATATAATTCCAATTCAAAAATAGGCTTGTATTCATTCCATAAAGAGGCGGAATACTTTATGAAGACAGGTTTTCATTAAGCATTATCAAGCAATACATTTATAAAATTATGGGTTGTCAATGGTTTTCAAAGCTTTTGGGAAAGTTCTATCATAAAGAACACATTACGAGGGAATCCTCTTTTTTGCATATGATTTTGAATCATAGTCATTCTTACATTTGCCACACAGAATAAAAAAGAAAAAAATTAGTTAGCCACTATATTTTAATTCCTATTCCAGTGTCAGAATTTTGAAAACACATCTATCATATGGTGAGACTAACTAATTTTTTCAATTTTATGTTGTAGGGGAAGCTTGATCGTTTTCTTGCATAAGAGGCAAAGGAATGTGCTCACTTTGTACAGTGTTATCTGTTAAAAATCCTATTGCCTGTAAATCTTGCACCACGGTATTAATATTTTGAAGAATATTCTACTCCTCCCCCGCAACATCTCTTGATGACAAAAGTGATGGATCGACATCTTTCTTTTCCTTCAGTAAAATTTTTGGATCCATCTAATGCTCCTTGATTATCCTTTTCAATATATTATTTTGTTTATTTAATATTATAAGTGTTTTCATCAGCTGTATAAATAAATTCAACATTTTGCCGGTATTATTTAAATGTGCTTAAAATATAGTTGCTTCTTTCTTTAAATTTTCATATTTTTCCTTCAAAAAAGAAATATAAATGTATTAGTTTATTAGATAAGTCAAAATAATATATTGCGGTGTTCATAATATTACGATTTTGTGTGTAAAATATGACTTACCATAACCTTTTCTTTTTCTACATTTATAATTAAAATATTTGTTTTGTCTTTAGTCCATTTTTCGAGTAATCCTGGGCTTCAACATTAAGATTATCCAACCTGTTTAACATTATTTCCATAACATCATCTTCATAATAATTATTATATGAAATTGTGCCTGAATGAGCTTTGTTTAGAAAAATGTCAAGCCTTACCAGTTGGCTCTCTACGGTAGTGAACAATGAATTCCTTTGAGCATGATTATGGTATCAGGTATTTATTTATTCAATCAAAATTTTACCTCTCCTCTCCCAAGTGTGCACTAAATCCATATCAATCATTATAACTTCTTGAATTATGCCCCCCATACTATTTGATACCAAATTTTTGAATGTAAAATTTGTACTCTGATCATCTATGAATGGAGTTTCACTTGGAGGAGGAGGATATTCCACTATTTGATGCACATATTGTTGTGGTTGTGGTTGATGAGGTGAAGAAGATTGAATCATATCATGTATGTAAAAATATTTACCCTTATCTACATCGCCACTATTGAAGCCCAAAAACTCATCGTCAAGGTCAATGTTGTTCAAAATGTGGGTTATCGTTGTACTGAAGACACCACTTATTGACAATCCACGAAATTCTAAGGTTGCAAGATGTACTATTCTTGTAGAGTCTATAGGAAGCCTTATATTCTTGCTTGAAAATTTTCTTATTGTTTGGATTGTACATGTCAGCAGTATTGATGGCCTTCTTGGAATATGCTAAGAAGGTCTATTAAGTGCAAGAAGAAAACTACAAATTACTAGAAAAATAATCATTATACCCTTGGGCCTTGTAAATACAAAAGAAAATATTTGCAACTAAACAAAAAATGCTAAATATTTTACATTACCTTGCATGCTCAGAGACTGAGATGTGACGATTCAATCTTGACACTGAGAATGAGTTTGATCTTGATTGTCAAACTTAGAACTTTCTGAAAACAATAAATGTAGAAATATTATAATATTGTAATACATACATAACATAACTTGATTGTGTTTCCTACTAGACTCTATTATGTTAAATTATTTAATTATATAAACAATAAAATTTATACATGTAAAGAAATGTGATGGTATAAAAGGTAGTTTTGATGGACCTATCGATGCCCTAGGTTATTTTTGATGAGGAACTCACATTTGATGTTGATTCTATTGAATCCATGTTAGAATATGTAGAGAAGTCTCAAGGGGCTTTACCTCGGGCAATAGCCTCCTTATGAGATATTGTAGCCATAATTAATCTCCGCAAAAGATAATATTATAATTATTATTTAATTCAAAAGTAATTAATGTGAAATCATTAAAATGTGTAAAATTTAAAAGTAATTGTTACATGTTTTTCTTCAAGAGGGAGACCAATCATTTTGTCATTAATTGCAGTTGGAATTTGTCTGTGCTGCAATTGGTGGAAAGCTTCATGATAGAAAGAAAGTAAATAATTGGCATAATATAATATAATCTTGTATTTATCATATGTATACATACTACATGAGTGGGTGACATCTATTTTTATTCAATTAGACAAATATGTGAATCAATCAAAATGTTACCCTGCTAGTGTCCGTAATATATATTGATCTTCCCAAAATGGAATGTATGCAGATCTACCCTGTAACACAATCCTGGCCTGAATAAGTGATACAACTAGAAGAAATAATTTGTTTTTAATACCTTATATAACAAAGAATATATTTGAATGATTAACAGGAGATGCAAAAACATACAAGAAATGTTAGATGTTTGGGAAGTCAAGTAATATTAAGAAAACAAACAATTGAATATAATATTTAACTTACCATCAACCTACACATTGTAATGAGACTCCAATTTTTTTGTCTTCATCTATAAAGACTACCTTTGTAGTCACAGGTGGCTGGTTTTGGAATGGTAAGTCAGTAAAACGATGGACGTATGTGGGCTCCATTGTGAAAGAAACTATATGATCCATGAGGTGAATGGAAAACTGTCACTATTTCTAGTTGTAAGAGTCGAGCACGTAATCAAGGACATAAGTATGAGTTTTGAATTAAGGAACGTTGACAAGCCCCATAAATTGTGTTTTTTACATCCATTCCTTTGGTGTGTCTTTTAGTTTTATTAGTGTTGCAATCTGTGGGAACATGAGATTTTTGTATTGGAATTTAGGTGCAGGAGTAATTGTGGTGTTGGCCATAGTTAAAATTTGCAAATTAGGGAGGAAAGAAAGGAACACGTAAGTTTAGTAGGATATTGGAGAGGTCAGAGCACTAGAAATGTTTGTGGAAAAGTGAAGAAATGAACCTAATATGGGTATAGATAGAGATCTGAATGGTTTAAGGGACACTTGGAGACGAATAATTGGTTGAGAAGTTTGAGGAAAGCGTTAGGGGACGTGTGTGAAATATTTTTTTCCATCGTCTCGCTGGTAGACCGTCCAACATAAATGGACACCTATTTAATATAAATTTCTAAAAAAGAGTGGCTATCCATCCAACTTGGGATGGACAACCGTCCATTGTCTGTCATCCAACCTGGGTTGGATGGTCATCCATTGTTGGCCTTCCAACCTAGGTTGGACAGAATAAAATGGAGGGCCATCCATCATGTTATCACCAAATCATTGCACTCCTCGAATGGCCTGAAGGTGAACACAAAATTTGGTGTGATTGGGTAACATGAGATCACTTCTCAAGTTGTGGGACTTGGGCTCAAGGTGAACCTCCAAAGATGGCCAACTTCCTTTTCCTAAACTAAGTACTACACTACTCCTAATGCAAGAAAGATGACTAAGTAGGTCTATGCTAACATTTCAAGGGATTAGGGAAGTGGTGATGCACCAAGAAAGGGTTTTTCTAGAAAAAAATTTGTCTTGTAGATGAAGAGAGATGATCTTGAGGAATAATTAACATGCATTACAAAACCAATTTACATACAGTACTTCACTCCTTGATAAGAAAAATTACATCCAAAACTTACAAAAGAAACCTTGGTTGCACAGTTCACCTACAAACATAAGAGAGGAAAATAGAAGTAGAAAAATCATGTATGGACATATAACTAATCACAAAACATAATTTTCATTACTTAATACACTTGCACAGTGCATCATTATAGGAGGGAAAAGGCATAGGCTTCCATTACAATTTTGAGAAGAAAGGATTTTAGCCTACAAATTCACAGAGTTTAACTTGTGAAGAGAGGGGAATCCTGGGTAGTGTCTAACTACTTTGAAATAAGCACCTCATTTACATTTATAGAAAATTCTAAGTTGTTGAGAGAAAGAAGGAGTAAACCCTAGAATCTAGGCTAGAATGTAGGAAATAATTAATCGCTGTTGTTGGCCATGTTTACCCATTTATTACACTTACACCTTTCGAGGAACCACTCACAGAACAATGAAAACTTTCAATTTTGGAAAGCATAACTTCCAAAAATTCACCTTCTGGTGATTCCATCACGTAGTTCTTGTTCTACCAATTCCAAGGACTGTAATTTTGTGAAAAATAGGCAACCGGGGAGAAAGTTATGGCTTGTTGAGGAAAAATCATTTTTAGGGTCTCCCACACACAAACTTAGCAAATTCAATGCTTTGATAGCTCGATGAACTCCAAAATTGATTCAAAAAGTTTTTCTTTTCCCAACTTGGGTAGTTTTGAAAATGGCTCATCAGGGCCCTGTTTATTTCCTAGCTTGCATGGTGGAGTTCATCTTGTTCTTACCTCACATCAACTCTCCTTACATAATTTTCCATGTTAGGCCAATCAACTGAGCTCATAG
The DNA here is from genome assembly GCA_019776745.2 of Taxus chinensis. Lineage (NCBI taxonomy): Eukaryota > Viridiplantae > Streptophyta > Pinopsida > Cupressales > Taxaceae > Taxus > Taxus chinensis. The sequence continues at coordinate 510,890,311 of CM034153.1, read as the reverse complement.
CTTATTACCCCAACCTTGATGTGACAAGCCCGCCTTAATAGGCTCTTCTAAATTTGCATTGTGTCCTTATACACGTTGACCCTTTCCACATATAACTTGGTGGATCAAGCCTTGCACGGCTTGGTCAGTCTCACCATTTTCATCAATTAACTCAGCTTTCCAAGTTGGATTTTATATTTTGGCAAGTTCCTTTGTTAACCTTTCTCATGTTTCAACTTATTCTCACCACGTTTTACATTGGTCAATAAATATAGCTCAAACAAGATCCTCTGCGTGCTGAATTACATGCATTGGGTGTATTTCATTTTCCATTACCTTCAAATTACTCAATCTACGTGTTGACATCCTCGAGCATGACAATAGCTTGTTTTGCATTAAATCAAATGCATCCACATCTTTATTCTAATTATTTAAACCTCCCCTGTCTAGTGGCTTGGCTGGCTACTTCATACTCTTGACACATCACTGACATAAATGGAAACGTCCCAACTGCACCAAATAAGTCTCGAAACCCATGCGTTACATGATGTCCACGTGGCTTACAACGCAACCTATCTGCATAGTGTTTTGGGTGACATGCCATGTTGTGTTGACCAAGAAATTTTTATTGACACCTCAAAAGCACCTCATACACACCACCTTGGACTTCCCCTAAAACTCCTTGTCGAATGAATCGATGGGCACCTTAACACTGACCAAGCTATGTGGCATATACACCACATCTTCAGCGAGCTCGCATGTCTAAAATCTCAATGTGTTTTAACCCTAACACGAGTTCTGAAATCGCGCTCATCCAAGTTCTGAAATGGTCAAATCTCAAAACAAATTAACACTGAAACCCGAAATCAAACACCTCCAAATGCCAAAAATCTAAAACTCTGAATTTTCAGAGTTTCAGGATTTCAGGCTTCAGACTCTTTGAGAAAAAAATTTCCAACTCGTGGGGTGAATTCCGAATTATAGATCACTGAAATCTTGAAAGGATATGTCCGAAATGAACTCTGAAATAACTCTTGCAGATCGATCACCATTTCGATATATTCATTGTTTTATCCTTTTGGAAAAACTACCCCTAAAGCCATTAATAGCAACTCGGATGCATTTTCACTGGTGTTAATATTGGCTCACTGTTCTTCATCCTCAACTCGGCCATCCAATAATCCTGACATCATTTTATACGATCTGGTCCCAACTGTGCAATCTCCATGAGCTCGCCGCTTAGTGGAGCGCCTCTACAATTTTATCTTCTCTGCTTGAGCTCAAAACTCCTCACTTTTCGTGCCTTTCCATGAAAATTTGGATTTTCAAAACTCCCTAGCTGAGAATCTTCCATGATTCGATTCCATGCCTACCACTCTATGCAACTTCGGTTCTCTGACTCCATAAGCCATCCCGAGTTCTACCAAATCCTTATATGCATTCCCTCGTTATCACCACGGCCTCAACGATTAATCCGAAAATGATTAGCCCCATCTCCGATGTAACAAGGTTTTCCACTTCCAAGCCCATTGTTAGAAGGCTCACCGATCCACATTCTTCGTGCATGGCTTGATCTCAATCTCGCAAGATTATCCTTTGACTTAAATCATAGTTTACCCATGTGAGTTACTCATTGAATGAATTCCCAAATACCATGGCTCATTAGTTGAACACTTCATCCTCCTCACGTATTCTGTCAAAGGAGCCACATTCAACATGCCACACTGAACCAACAACAATTGTTTCCCTCTGAACCCAACTCAATATTGCAGACATCTCTTAGAGGATTGAACCTTTGAATTAGCTCAGCACCGAGTAACTCACATAGTTTTCCAACTTAAATCGTTATGCTCCAAGTTCTCCCACATTTTTTCATGTTGAGACAATCTCGTCATATCTTTACAATTTTTACCTTGGATTGTTGAGCTCTGATAACAACTCATCCCACCGAGTTATCCATTATGTTGGCCTGAATGATTGATCCGAGGACCGAGTAACCTTATTCGAGACCTTCCCGGTTTTGAGAGAAATGATTCACCTTGAAAATTGGGGACGACTCGATTGAATTGATTCCATGTCGAGTTCATCTAAAAACTAAACTACATGTTGTGAATACCAACCAAAGCTTGATTCCAAGCCATCTCGGGCTCTCTCTTACATATTATTCTCTAGCTTGATTCAATGAGTTACTCGATCTTACAAACTTGTGTCATCCCTACAAACTCACCTCATTGATTCTCATAGACATCTCATCTTTTTCCAATGCCGAGTGAGCTCACCTTTTTACTAATTTATCCTTGTGTGCCTCGATTCTCCAGGGATCTGTATCCCTCACAATGCTGAGTAGGTAGAACACCTTCATGACACGGTAAATTTTTTGATCTCAAGTTACGCGCCCCTTCACATGCACCTTGAATTTTTCCTGACCTATTGGGCTGACTCACGAGATATTTTCCAGTGCCTCGAATTAGGCCTCTCGTGCTAACCTCATGATCAATATTCAATATGAGTTGTCACCATTTTTTTTCTGGAGCTATTCATGTTCATGGCTTCCTTCAACTCTTCTTCGAGTTACGTAGTTGCTCTGATCTAGCCCAACGTCTCCATGCAAGATTCAAAATTGACCCACCTCATTATGTTCCCATGAGATCACTTTGAATGAGGTCGACCTCTCCATTTACCAAGTCTCACAATAAACTCCTTCTGTACGGTCTTGTTATCTAGCTTAGTCCATGGGCTCCTCCCTAAAAATTTTGGATTACTGTAATGCAAAGCTCTCATCCAGCTATGTTTCATTTACTAAGCCTCGACAAGTTAATGAGCATGTTGGAATGATAACTTATCCTAAGTGGTTGAGTTGGCCTTACCTTATAAGCTCAGTAACACCGAACGTTGCATGTTTTGACGGCTTGAGACAACCTTGTGTTTGGTTGAAATCACTGAGCTAGTTACCTAATCGAACCGAGTTAATAGTTTATCAGTTTTATGCCTTGGCACGTCTAAGCCATACCTCAAGCTTGACTTCTAATGTCTTCCAACCAATCCCAAACTTTCTTCAACTCAATGCATCGAGTCTTTTAATAGGTCTTCCCACACTTTCAACTTGTACGAGCTATAATGGAGCTCGATTTCACTCATATTTCATTAGCTCGGCGAGATCTGCTCATGTGGACCATTTTTCATGCATTCAACCTTCTTTCTCAACATAATGGAATTCTTTAGATCTCCTCAGTTCCAAGGCCTCATGGGGGTATAGCAAAACACCCAAAACTTTATAAACCAACTTTGACCATTTTTTCCTGTAGACCCCTGTTATCCATTTTTTGCCTAAAAGGCAAAAAATGAACAACACATCCCAAGTTAGACGACAGACAATAGATGGCCGTCCAACCCAAGTTGGATGGAAAAAAAAGGATAACCGTCCAACCTAGGTTGGTAGAAAGACAATGGACATCTGTCCAACCCAGGTTACTTTTGAAACAATGGTGAATCTCTAAAAAAGCAATTCACAGAAAAGGATAATTTGTAGGGTGTTTTTTCTGATGGTTTTGTATGGTTAGATGGATGTTGGACAGCTATGTTGGATGATTATCGGTTGATCTAGGTGGGATGGACATCTATTATCTTTCATCTAACCCAGGTTAGATGATAGACAATGGACGGTCATCCAACTAAGGTTGGATGAGAGATGATAGACGTCTATCCAACCCAGATCAACTGATAACCCTCCAACACAGCCATCTAATACCCATCCAACCATACGAAACCATAAAAAAACAACCTAAAAATTATCCTTTTCTGTGAATCACTTTTTAAGAGATTCGCCATTGTTTTGAAAGTCCATTTCAGAGATTCTCCACCCATTCTATAAAATGTTTTCAGAGGGGGGTCTTAAAATGAACCCTTTTGCACCATGTCATAGACCATGCTAACACATCATAGCAACTTGACCAAATTAGAAAACTACCAATCAACCTTCAAATTAACTCAAGGATGACACATCACGTAGACATCTAAACCATATTGACACACTTTGACATCAATGCGAAACTTGAAATAAATGAAAACATCTAGAAATAATGCCAAACACGTGTGTATAATCATATTTGTCTACGTACCAAGGGGAAGAGGGACCAATAACTTCACATACCAAACACGATTCAGGCATGTCATAACTAGGGACTATTATAGTTTCTATAAGGAAACAAACTTCTTTGTAATCCTTTGGTAGGCCTATGAGTGAACCTATTCTAGCCATGGCATCCACAAAATTATTTTGAACTCTTGGAATTTGCTGAAAGAATATTTAGATGAAATATTTTTTAATACTTTAAACCATGAGCTTATAAGTGATAGTATTATAATATCTTACATTATAATCATCATTAAATTATTTAATAATTATTTGAGAATCACCGAGGATTTAAACTTGTGTAATGTTTTATTTGATGGAAATTTTGAGTCCAACATTAAGTGCTTCATTTCAACAATACTAAAATTGTACAAGGGAAACCAATCCTGAAAGATCTTGGAATAATATCTCTTGTAGGGGTAATTAGGATAACACCCTCACCTGAACTATGAAAATTAAAGGACCCATCAATGTAGATCTTCTATGTGGTATATTATTCGACTAATAAGATAAAAGCATCAGGTAAGTCAGGACTTCGTGGTTTTATGCCTAGTAACTTGGGAGATTCTGCAAGATGATATGCTAAGACTTAACCCTTTACTGCTTTCTGATTTGCATACTGAATGTCAAATTTTCTAATTAGTATGATCTAGTTGTCCATCCTCTCGGTAAGATCAGGTTTAGATAAAATGTATCTAAGTGGGTCAACTTTGGATATAAGTTTGATTTTTTTATTAAGTAGGTAATGATGAAGTTTTTGGAGACTGAAGATGACAATTAAGAACACCTTCTCAATCTATGGGTAATTCAACTAATAAGATATTAGGGTGTGGCTGAGATAATATATGGATTTCTCTATGTTAGGAATCATATTGTACTAAGAGTATGCCTATAACAAATAAGGTAGATAAAATGTACAAAAAAAGGGTTCACTTGGGGTAGGTGGTATAAAAAGAGGAGGATTGGCCAAGTATTTCTTTAATTGTACAAAGGCCTATTTGCATTATGGAACCCATTAGAAATCAACGTCCTTTTTAAGGAAATGGGTGAAGGAATGACACTTATTAGTAAGTTTAGAAATGAATCTATGAATGGCTTGGATATTTCTTTACAAGTTGAGAAGATACTTAAGGTTCTTAGGAGGAGGCATGTCAGTAAAATTTTTAACCTTAGCCAAATCTACTTCAATTCCTCTTCTAGAATTAATTAATATCAACAATTTTCTCTAAATAACACCGAATACACACTTCTTTGGATTTAACCTAACTTTATATTCTCAAAACCGCTCTAAAATATGATGAAGGATTTTTGAGTTTTCTACTCTTGTTTTATACTTGTTGAGTATATCATCCATGTAATCATCTAATGTATCATGCAACATATCAAGAAATATGAAAATTATGGAGCTGATATGGGGCTCCTACATTATTAAGGCCAAACTTCATATCCTAATAATAAAAGGTTACCTAAGGAGTAGTAAATTCAGTCTTATGTTGGTCCTCTTTAGCTATTGTAATTTGATTATATCTGAAAAATCCATGGACATAAGGGATAACATTTTATGGCTTGCAGGAGAATTGACAATTGCAACAATATTGAGAAGTGAAAATTGTCTTTAGAAAATGTCTTATTAATATCCCTAAAGTCTATGCAAATCCTTATTCTAAATGGTTTATTGTGAACACTCCTGATATTATAGATCCACTCTAAATAATCAATAGGTTGAATAAATCCTACTTATAATAATTTCTCCAACTCTTCTATGACCAAGAGAGCTACATGTGGATGCATCTTACAAAGTTTTTGTTTTATGGGATTATCTAATTCATAAACTAGATTTCACAAAACCAAGGAAGTATATAAGCCTTACATGTCCTCATAAGACAAAGAAAACACATCATCAAACTATCTTAGAAGCATAGTAAATGTTTTCCCTTGTTGTGGAGTAAGGGAAGCTCCCAACTTGACAATCTTAGGTTTTCCTTTTTGTCGATGTTAACATAAATAGTTTATTAAACCAATAATGTGAAACCATCTTCCATACATGTAAGTTTGGGATGGAGATTGAGTTTCTTTCTCTGTTGACATCTCAATGAGAATTTCACTAATAGAAAGATCACTTACAAAATCCATTTTTGATTTTTCATAATGTTTGTGCAAAGAGGTTTTCACTATGGGACTTGGATTTTATATTTTTTGGAATTTTGGGAGATATTGTGGAATTTTTTATTTTTTCTAACCATATAACTCTTCCTCCTCCTCAAATTATGCATACGTGTCGAGGTTAATGGAAAATCCCTTCTTATGATTCCCAATAGTAATTTCATCACATAGCCCCATGAAATCTACAATTTCTTCCTCATTCTGAAATAAATTGATCGATATGTGTCTTTCTTGGTCCCAATCAAAAAGGGATGGGTGTATAAGATCTAGTGTAGTGTGGAGGAGGATAGAGTTAAAATGGAAGTATCTAAAAATAGGTTTATGGAGGCAAGGACTTCTTATATACTACAAGGGGAATCTGGCTCAGTGTCGTAATAAAAAGCGTTATCTTTCATATTCAAAAGAGTTGGCATCAAATTCTATAGGTAGTGCCCCATAAGACTCAACAACAAAATTATATTTATTTATCTTTTCATGTTCCAGGAGAGGTTCCTGAACTCCATTTTCATGTAATCTACACCCATAACCTTTATATCCCATGATATGCATCATCTTGTTAGGCATAATATATTTTAAGGATTGATAGCAGGAGCCCATTTTATCATCAATTGACTTGGATGTATGTACTATTTAGATGTTCATCTTCCAAGAGACCACCTAGGATGAATTTTTTGAGAATGTAAGGCTTCTAATTTCTCTACAACTAAAATTTGGGCCTGCCATATGTTTTTTGCGATATAGGAATATTGTAAACAAGGAGAGTCTACTAGAGGTCATACTCTCCACAACCATTGTTAAGGATTTAAAATTTATATTCCCATATGGAAAAAGGGAATGTAGAGGTAGAAGCATCAACTTTATGAGGCTGAAGTGTATTAGGATTGACAAAAAAGACAAGGGCTTTTGAATCAATTTCAACATACAATTCTTTAGAAGGACATTCATAGGATTTTTGATAGTGGCCAACCAACACTTTATAATGGGAGAGGGGTTACAGTTCACTAAGAGTTATGAGCCCTTGTCCTTGATAAAATAGTTTTATACATTGATGAAATGTGGAGGGAATAATCTTCATGGAATGAATCCATGGGCGATCAAGGAGAATGTTATAGGGTAGATCCAATTCAATGATAAATAATCTAGTGTCATGTGTGATAGGCCCAACTTCCATAGGTAAAGTGATCTTCTTTCCTACTACCAATCCACATTATCATAAGGCTTAATGATGATCACATTAGGCTCCATCTTAGTATCTATATATCCCAATTGTCTAACAAGATTTAAAGTACATATGTTTAGACCAGATCCATTATCCACAACACCCTTTTAAATTTTTTATGGGTAATGATCACTTCTATTTATAAGGGGAGATTATGTGTATAACTATCCATTGGAATCTTAGTTTAGATAAATATAATTTGGTCAAATGTGGTAATCATTGAAACCTAGAATTGGAAGCATGAAGCATCAATTTCCATGGGAACTCTTGACTCCTAGACGGTCTTATTGAGGATGTCTTTATGAAAATTAGATATCTTGAGAATATCCAAGATAGAAATATTGATGGTTGTCATCTCAAGTTGTTCTGAAAGATTGATATGACTATCTGAAGGAGTAGAAAAAAGAGGTCATGGAACAACAAGGCGAGTGCATCACAATGTTATGGTACATTATACTCTGATGGTAGTTGTTATTCCACTTTTACCCCCAGGAAAGATTGATCAAACATGACTTTGCACATGAGATAATCAAAGGGTCACCTTAGTATTGTGAGCCCACATTTAAAATCCAATAGTTAGGTTACAGGTGGGAGTCGACAATGGAGGAGTAGGATCGGCGAAGGATCAAACAATGTCAAAGGAGGCCAGAGGCTCGCAGGAGGAAAATGGGGAAAGGCTCAAAGTTTTCAGACTTCACATACAATTCAACTTGAGGCCCAAATCAGTTGAGTATAAACAAACTCACGGGAGCCTCCACGTGTCAGCTTGGCATAATTCCAAAAGGGCACATCCAAACAGAGACCCCAAATGTGTGTGGAGCTTCCACGTGTCTCAATCTCGAAAAGGAGAAGTCAAAAGGGATAGATTCAGCCGTTGAAAAGTCCAAACGAATGGAAAGAGCCACATGTCAAATTGGTGTAATTTTAATAGTGAGATCCCAAGGTGGAGACTCAAACTAGCACCATCTCTCCACATAATCATGGTCCAACAAAAGTCAAATGGAAGTGGGCCCAAATCGGCTAAGTATAAGAGTGTTGGCGGAAGCCCCCACGTGTCTCAATGGCACAACTTCAAAGGAAGGATCAAGGGAGGTCCCCCAAATGAGTGTGAAGCTTCCATGTCTCCCAAGCCCAAAAAGGAGAAGTCAAAAGGGGAAACTGGACGTTGAAAATTATAAATAAGACAGAGCCAGTGGACGGTGCCACGTGCCTCAACGGTGCATCTCTAAAGGTCAAGCCCAAAAAATAGTCCCCAATAAGTGTCATTCTGCCATGTAGTTGGGATCTAAAGAGGGGTTTCTTCAGCCGTTAAAAATTCATAGACCCATGGAAGCTTCCACATGTCTCATCGATACGACTTCAAAAGGTGCAGCCCAATTCTGAACTAGTGCCAACCCACCACTTTGTCAGAGCCCAAAAGTTGAACAGGCCCAAAATCAGTTAAGTATAGAAGAGCCAGTAGAATTCTCCATGTGTCATCTCAGCGTAATTTCAAAGGAAGAACCAAGAGTGGGTTTCCAAATGAGCATGGGCTCACCACATGGTTAGAGTAAAAAATGAGGCACAGTAGGCCCAAATTGGCTAAGTATCAAAGGATCAGCGGAAGCCTCCACGTGTCTCATCCGTGCAACTTCAAAGGGAAAATCTGGAGTCAGGTCCCAAATGTGTGCTGAGTCTCCACGTGTCCCGGGTCAAACATAAAACCTCCACCAAACAAAGGGGCTTAGTCAAAACACAAAATTACAGAGCATGCCCACAAACCGACTCATGGCCATGTTTCAAGTCAAAGCGGGAAGGCGGGTCACTGGTAGCAGTTTGAATTTTTTGGTAATTGTTTAAAAAATGTGTAAAGTATAAAATTAAGGCACACCTCAACTAATGCCCATAGAAGCCACGTGTCTGACCTAAATTACATGTGGGGAGGAAAGCCTTGGAAGGATTTTTTTGCCAAAAGTGGGCTGGCAGGCCTGGGGAAGACTTTTTGCCAAAGTGAAAATGCGGGTCGGTGAGCCTGGGTATGCAAAATGCAAAATGTGAAGTTGCGGACTTGTGAGGCTGAGGGATATTTTTATAATTTTGCATTTTTTTTGTAAAAGGTGCCAAAGTGAATTTCGGGCCCGTGGATCTATTTTGCAAAACTAGTTTTTCGCCATTTTTGTACGGATTCAATTCAAATATTCAAATGGGCATATCTTTCGATCCAGTGCTCAAAATTCAACAAATTTGGTACCGTTGGAAAGATCTCGACCTCCTCTATGCCATGAAGGCATAAAATATTATTTATAGCAGGATTTGATGGGTGAAAATTAGGAAAACATCTTTCATGCCATTAATGAAGGATCTAATTGCTTCAACCATCCAGATCTGATCTTGATTTGCAATCTTTCCTTCTCCAACATGCCAAACAGACATGAGGAACTAGAATTGATAGATTGTAGGTAGATTTGAAGGGAATTGATGGTTGGTGGTTGAGCTTTAAGAGCATAATCAATTTTCTCTTCTTTCTCTCTAGTTTTCATCGTCTATATATTGTAAACACTTCTCATTTGAGAAGAGAGACATTCTAGGACGTGGGGAATTTCTGTCAAATTTGTTTCCCAGATTCATTTGAGATGTAAGCCTTCTCCTACACCTAGAAAGTGTATTTGTTCCCCTAAGCATCCATGTAATGGTATGTGCACCTCATAGAACAATAAAATGGTGTTTTGAGGTGTTCTTCAAACTTTCTGATGTTTTATTGTTTCTCTGTGCCTCTCCATTTTGTGTTTTCTTCTTGTGCATGTATTTCACATTTGCAGGTGTCAGATGTCATGTTTCATGGATTTTCAATGGTGGATTTGGACTTGGGTATGTGTCACTTCTTTCTAACCTCCCATATCTCCTTTTTTGCATGTTTCATCCTCCCTCAGCAAAGTATCTCACCACTTTGTTTTCTAGTGTATCACCATTTTAGTGTAGGCTCTCTTTCACCCTCTCTCTCTCTCCCTATCTCCTTGTAATGGTTAGATTAAGATAGATAGGTTTTCCTTGTACTACAGTAGCTTGAGGCAGGTAGTTTAGGAAGTAGGAACCAGCCTTCTCTGGAGGTCCATCTAGAGTCTGCAAGTCCCATAACTTGAGAGATGGTACCATGTTGTGCAATCACACTGAATACCCCACTCAGATCTAAGGACATTCGAGGGTGTTGAGACTTTGCTACAATAGTTTTGGTACGCCTGGTCAGATAGATCTAAAGTACCTTACCACTTCATCTTAGCAGATTGGTGTGTTCCTGTTAAGATTCATCCTTTTGAGGCACATGAAAAGCTAATCTGGCGACTCCATCTAGTCAACAACTCACTCTCTAAAGTTGCATACCTTCTTCCCATCGATTTTCATCCATTTTTCTTTCCATATATTTCATTTTTTCCCATTCCATGAAGTTGTGCAATCATGACTTCATTTCCATCTTGGAATTCTCACTCCCAACAGCATTGATATTCAGATCCATCTCCAGGTTACTTCAACACACCTCCAGAAAGGTTTCATAATGAAAATCAGAACTATGGATATCCAGGTGAGCCAGATTCAAATTAGTTTGGTCATTTACCAAACTATACAGTTGTTACAGAGCATGGATATACTGATTTTAGAGGTAGTTCCACACCTGAAGAAGATAATTTGTACATGGAAACTCTACAAATGGAGGTTCACATGGTACAATCAAGGGCCACATATCAGATGAAAGCATTTAGAATTAGATATAGGTCACCTTTTCCATGGTTCAGCCCTATGCCAAGACATTACAACCCTCAAGAGAAGGTTGATTTCATGGTTGAAATGTTGCCTCAACTTGCACAGTAGATTGAGGATATTGAGGCATATGAGGAAAGTGTAAGACAACCTTGTCAATGGGTAAGTCAGTCACCAACTCATTATCCTTCATTTTTTATTTCTCAAAATCTATCATTTCAACATGGTCAAGAGTCAAGCCCCTCACGTGTTTTTCCAAATGTTTTTTTCCCTTCTCCATCTCATAATCTTCCATCTCACCTCAATTCCTCTTCCCTTTTCACTTCCAAGCATTCATTCCCTCCAAACAACGAAGAAATTCCACTTCCCTCTCCACCACAACCAATATCAAAACTGGTTGAATCCCAACCTAACACTCCTTGTTTCCCAAGTCCATATCGGGAAGAGACTCAAGAATCAAGTCAAGGAGAACAACAAGAAGAGGAACCCAACAGAGAAGAAATGATAGAATATCTAAAGAGTTGGGATGTAATATTTGGGTTTACAAAGATCCCCTTGATGGTTAAGCCAAAAAAGGAGGTCAAGGTTGAAGAGACAGTGGTGGCTGAGGCTGAGTTTATTACAAAATAAGAACAATAAGGAGAAGGAGAAGATCAGCAATTTGTTTACTCTGAATATAGTGTCCATAATGGCACTTTGTTTGAAGAGGATGCTGATCTAATCCAAGCTACACAACTAGTTAAGGAGGAAGAACAACCAGATCTAAGTCCCATTGAAGAGGAGCAGCTAGGAGAGATCAAATAAGAGTTGAGGCCACTTAGTGAAGAAAGCATTATTGAATATTTTTTTCTTTCATTTGAAGGTCCTGATTTGATTGATGAACCCATGGCAAAGGAAGACCATATGGTTCTAGAAGTTTCAGGTGTAGAGCAGGCCATGGAAGAACCTTCAGTTCTTCCTCCCACTTCATCCCCTTTAAGCTTTAATGTTGAAGAATATTTTTATCTTTAAAAATTTATGTTTGAGGATGAAGGGAGCCATGGTGAGCAAGTTTCAGATCAGGAGGACACCATGGAGGAGGTCAAGTACATCCAGCAGGACAACAAGGAGGTAGATTATCTATCCGACATGGAGGATTGCTTTGATGGAGAGGAGCCTAGGGAGGTCACATCATTTTCTCCTCCATCATCCACCTTCCAAGCACATGAGCCTACTCCCATGAAGGAGAGCATTCAAGGACAACAACCTGCATTTCATAACAACCCTCTGGAACCAAGGTTGGAAGATATGAATCTTCCATGTTCTTCATAGGAATAGAAAGGAAAAGAGTACAAGGATCCCATCTCTCCCACACCATCCATCCAAGAAGGTCAGCAAGAAGACTCCACTCTTGGACTTGAAATTCATAACAATGGGCACATCCATTGGATCAGGCTGTGACCAATCAGGTACTTGGCTTCATTAGAGCCAAGGGAGAAGCCAAAACTAGTCATGCCCACTTCAGGACATGAGGATGAGCTCCAAAGTACTAAGGATCAAGCTACAATGCCTCTTCAATCCAAATGCAGAGCAACTAAAATAGGCATTTGTCTTGTTACCAAATAAAACCTTGATTATTTGGGTAGAGGATCAAATTATAGTCAATTTTTCAATCATACAAGAAGCCATATTCGATGTCAAATCATTTTCATGACTACCTTTTTGAGAAAGGGAAGCTACTTCCCCCTATTAGTCACAGGATATGTTTGATTTCCCTTTGCTTTTGGTTAGTTTAGGTTAGTTTAGGTTTTTTTTTCAGCAGAAGAAGTGCTTTTCCACACTCTGCATGTTCCACTTGGAGTATGTATGATTTTCATTTTTGTGTATAGTGTGTGTTGTGGTGTTTTGTTGCTCATGTGCAGTCCATTCAGGGATCATATTTGTGTTTACCAGGGATACTCCATGCCCGATGGATGCTTCAAGGCCACTGATCATTTCATCTAGCAGGTAGATGTCCCTATGAGTTGCCAAATTTTTATCCCAATTTTGCCCCCCAGGTAAAATTGATCAAACACGACCCTGCACAGGAGATAATCAAAGGGTCATCTCATTATTACGAGCCCACATTTCAAATCCAACATTTAGGTTATAGGCCGAAGTCGAAAATCGAGGAGTAGAGTTGGAAAAGTATTAAACAATGTAAAAGGAGGCCAAAGGATCACATGAGGAAAATTTAGAAATGCTCGAAGTTTTCAGACTTCACATACGATGTCAACCGAGAGCTCAAATCGGCCAAACTAAATCCAAACTCATGGTAGCCTGCCACGTAGATCAGCTTGGCATAACATCCATAAGGGAACATCCAAACGGAGACCCCAAATGTGTGCAGAGATTCCAGTGTCCCAGGCCTGAAAAGGAGAAGTCAAAAGGGATAGAGTCGGCCGTTGAAAAGTCCAAATGAGCAGAAAGAACCACATGTTAGCTCAACACAATTTTAAAAGTGAGAGCCCAAGGTGGAGACTCAAACTAGTGCCAACTCTCCATGTAGTTAGGGCCTAATAGAAGTCAAATGGTAGTGCACCTAAATCAGCTAAGTGTAAGAGTGTCAGCAAAAGGCCCCACATGTCTCAACCCGTGCAACTTCAAAAGAAGGATCAAGAGCCAAGGCTCTAAACTTGTTCTAGGGCCTCCAAATGAGCAGAGACAGCTGTTTAAATTGACTAAGTATGAAAGGACCACGTGTTTCAACGACGCCCTTTAAAAAGTTGAATCGGTGATACCCCAAAGTCTAAGGCTAGTGGAGCTTCCACGTGTCCATGCTCGTTGAAAAGTCTAAATAGGGGTAGACCTAGCGGGAAGAGCCTATAAAGCGTGCCACGATGCCTCAATGGTGCATTCAAAAGGTGCAAGCCCAAAGGCCAGTCTAAATGAAGCGCACAGGCCCTCCACGTGTCCCAGGATCTGAAAAAGGGGGAAGTCATCAGGCCATTGAAAAGCTAAGGAGGAGAATAAGTGGAAGCCTCCACATGTGTCTCATCCAAATGCAACTTCAAAAGGTGTGGTCCAAAGAACAACCCTAAACTAGTGCCAACCCGCCATGTGGTTAGAGCCTGAAAGTTGAACCAGCCCCAAATCGGTTAAGTATAGAAGAGCCAGTGGAATTATCCACGTGTCATCTCAGTGCAATTTCAAAGGAAGAACCAAGAGTGGGTTCCCAAATGAGCGTGGGCTCACCATGTGGTCAGATTCAAAAATGGGGTAGAGAAAACCTGAATCAGCTAAGTATCGAAGGATCAACAAAAGCCTCCATGTGTCATCTCAATGCAACTTCAAAGGAAAAATCCAAAGGCAGGTCCCAAACGTGCGCTGAGTCTCCACATTTCCTGGGTCAAACATAAAACCTCCACCAAATAGAGAGGCTTAGTCAAAACACAAAATTATAGAGTAGGCCCACAAAGGGACACATGGCCATGTTTCAAGTCAAAGCAGGAAGCCGGGTCGCCAGAGGTAGTTTGAATTTTTTGGCTTTTGTTTTAAAAAGGCATAAAGTATAAAAGTAAGTTATACCTCTCCCAACACCCAGAGAAGCCATGTGTTAGGCCTAAGACTTACATGTGGGGAGGCAAGCCAAGGAGTTTTTGAAAATGTGGAGTCGGTGGGCCTAAGGATGATTTCTTTTGCTGAGTGGGTCAATATGGGGTGGGCCCAGCGATGGAGGAAATTTAAAAATGTGAAGTTACGGGCTTGCGGAGCTATGGGGTTTTTTTACACTTTTGTAATTTTTTCGCAAAAGGTGCCAAAGTGAATTTCGGGCCCGTGGATCCATTTTGCAAAACTGGTTTTTCGCCATTTTTGTACGGATTCGATTCAAATATTCAAATGGGCATATCTTTCGATCCAATGCTTGAAATTTAACAAATTTGGTACCGTTGGAAATATCTCGACCTCCTCTACACCATGGAACCATAAAATATTATCTATATCAGGTTTTGATGGGTGATAATTAGGAAAATGTCTTTCATGCCATTAATGAAGGATCTGATTGCTTCAACTACCCAGATCTGATCTAGATTTTCCATCTTTCCTTCTCCAACACGCCAAATAGATAGAGGAACTAGAGTAGATAGATTATAGGTGGATTTGAAGGGCATTGATGATTTGTGATTGATATTTAAGAGAAAAATTGAGTTTCTCTTCTTTCACTCTAGTTTTAATCGTCTATATATTGTAAATACTTCTCATTTGAGAGGGGAGACATTCTGGGATGTGGGGAAACTCTGTAAAAAAAAATCTCTGACTCCATTTGAGTTGTAAGGCTTCTCTTATTCCTATAAAGTGTATTTGTGTCTCTGAGTAGAAATGTAATGATCCATGCACATTATAGAGCAATAAAATTGTGTTTTTGTGGTGATCCTCAACCATGTCTCATGTTTTTTCTTTTATTTGTCCCTCTCCATTTTGTGTTTGTTTCCTATGCATGCTTTTAATGTTTGTAGGTGTAATTTCTCATGTTTCATGGAGTTTTGATGGTGGATTAGGATCTGGGTCTATGTCACTTCTACCTAGCCTCCCCATCTCCTTTTCCCCCTATTTCATCTTCCCTCAGTAGAGTATCTCACCCCTTTCCTTTTCTGGTGTATCACTGCTTAGTGTAGGCTCTCTTTCACTCTCTCTCTCTCTCCCTAGTTCCTTGTAATGGTTATATTAGGATAGATTATTTTTCCCTGCACTAAAGTAGCTTTTGGCAGGTAGTTTAGGAAGCAGGAACCAGCCTTCTTTGGAGGTCCATCTCAATTCTGCAAGTCCCATAGCTTGAGAGATGGTCCCTTGTTGTGTAATCACACCAAATGCCCAACTCAGATCCAAGGACATTTGGGGGTGCTGTGACTTTGCTAAAAAAGTTTTGGAACACCTGATGGGATAGGTCTAAAGTACCTTACCACTTCATCTTAGCAAGTTGGTGTGATCCTATTAAAATTCAGCCTTTTGAGGCACATATAAAGCACATCTAGCGACTCCATCTAGTCAACGACTCACTCTCTGAAGTTGTAGACCTTCTTCCCATCCATTTTCATCCATTTTTATTTCCATATCTTTCATTTTTTCCCATTCCATGAAGTTGTGCAAACATGACTTCATTTCCATCGTAAAATTCACACTTCCAGCAGCATTGATAGTCAGATCCATCTCCATGTTACTTCAAAAACCCTCCAGAAAGGTGTCACAATGAAAATACACACTATGGATATCCAGGTGAGCTAGATTCAAATTAGTTTGGTCATTTACCAAACTATACAGTTGTTACAGAGCATGGATATGCTGATTTTAGAGGTAATTCCACACCTGAAGAAGATAATTTGTACATGGAAACTCTACAAATGGAGGTTCACATGGTATAATCAAGGGCCACATCTTAGATGAAAGCATTTAGAATTGGATATAGGGAACCTTTTCCATGGTTCGGCCATATGCCAAGACATTATAGCCCTCAGGAGAAGGTTTATTTCATGGTTGAAATGTTGCCTCAACTTGCACAGTAGATTGAGGATATTAAGGCATATGAGGAAAGTTCAAGACAACCTTTTTAATGGGTAAGTCAATCACCATCTCCTTATCCTTCATTTTCTCTTTATCAAACTCTATCATTTCAACATGGTCAAGAGTCAAGCCTCTCACTTGCTGCCCCAAATGTTGTTTTCCCTTCTCTATCTCCTTATCTTCCATCTCACCTCAATTCCTCTACCCTTTTCCCCTTCCAAACAGTCATTCCCTCCAAACAAACAAGAAATTCCACTTCCCTCTCCACCAAAATTGGTTGAATCCCAACCTACCACTCCTCTTGCTTTCCCAAGTTCATGTTGGGAATAGACTCAAGAATCCAGTCAAGGAGAACAAAAAGAAAAGGAACCCAACAAATAAGAAATGATAGAAAATATGAAGAGTTGGGTTGTCAGATTTGGGTTTACAAAGATCCCCTTGATGGTTAAGATAATAGAGGAGGTCAAGTTTGAAGAGATAATGGTGGCTGAGGCTGAGTTTGTAGCAGAAGATAAAGAAGAAAAAGGAGAAGATCAGCAATCTATCTACTCTAGATGCAATGCCCATAATGGCACTTTGTCTGAAGAGGATGCTTATCTATTCCAAGCTACACAACTAGGTAAGGAGGAAGAATAACCAGCTCTAAGTCCCATTGAAGAGGAGTAGCTGGGAGAGATCAAATAAGAGTTGAGGCCACTTAGTTAAGAAAGCATTATTGAAGTTTTTTTGCTTTCATTTCAAGGTCCTGATTTGATTGATAAACCCATGACGAAGGAGGACCATACGGTTCTAGAAGCTTCAAGTGCATAGTAGGCCACAGAAGAACCTTCAGTTCTTCCTCTCACTTCATCCCCTTCTAGATTTGATGTTGAAGAAGATTTTGATCTTTCAAACTTCATGTTTGAGGATGAAGGGAGCCATGGTGAGAAATTTTCAGATCAAGAGGACACCATGGAGGAGATCAAGCACATGCAGCAGGACAACAAGGAGGTAGATTATCTCTGTGACATGGAGGATTGATTTGATGGAGAGGAGCCCAGGGAGGTCACATCATTTTCTCCTCCATCATCCACCTTCCAAGCACATGAGCCTACTGCCATGAAGGAGAGAATTCAAGGACAACAACATGCACTTTATAACAACCCTCTGGAACCAAGGTTGGAAGATATGATTCTTCCATGTTCTTCACAGGAGAAGGAAGGTAAAGAGTATGAGGATCCCATCTCTCCCACACCATCCATCCAAGAAAGTATGCAAGAAGACTCCACTCTTGGAGTTGAAATTTAGAATAATGGGCACATCCATCAGATCAAACTATGACCAATCAGGTACTTGGCTTCATTGGAGCCAAGGGAGAAGCCAAAACCAGTCATGCCCACTTCTAGGCATGAGGCTGAGCTCCAAATTACCAAGGATTAGCTGCAATGCCTCTTCAATCCAAATGTAGAGCAACTAAAAGAGGCATTTGTCTTGCTTCCAGCAAACACCTTGATTATTTGGGTGGAGGATAGGCTTATATTTAGTTTTTCACTCGTACAAGTAGCCATATTTAGTGTCAAATAATTTGCATGGCTGCCCTTTTTAAAAAAGGGAAGCTACTTCTCCCTGTTAGTCACAGGATTTGTTTGAGTTCCCTTTGCTTCTTGTTAGTTTAGGTTAGTTTAGGTTTTTTTTCAGCAGAAGAGTTTCTTTTGCACACTTTGCATGTTCCCAAATGTGTGCTCATCCTCCACATGTCCAGGGTCAGACATATGGCCCCTCCAAACAAAAGGGGCTTAGCCAAAACATAAAGAAATAGAACAGAGCTGAAAAAGGTGCCAAGTGTCTCTTTGGCACAACTTCAAAGGTGTGACCTAAAAGGTAGTCCCCAAATGAGCACCAACCCACCACGTGGTCAGAGTCCGAAAAGGTAAGGTTGACCATTGAAAAGTCCAAAGGTCTGCGGAGGCCTCCACATGTCTCATCCGTGTAACTTCAAAAGAAGATTATAGGGATGGTTTCCAAATGATTGCAAAGCCTCCACATGTCTCAGGTCAGGCATAGTTTCTTTGCTAATAGGAGGGACTCAAGAAGGATACAGAGGAAATTGAGGAGCCTATAATAGCCACCACATGCCAATCCAGTGCATCTTTAAGAGTGAAAGGAAGGGTCTGAATCTTCATGACATGTGAAGCTACCACATGGGTCTTACACTGATGGACTCTTTTAAATATTATGAGCCCATAACCCTAATCTTCAGATAGACATATATTTCAACTGGGGGCTTAGTTTTGAGAGGGAAAGGAAATTTTGGAGAGCTCTCAGTGTTGGCTTCTCACCCACCACCATTATGTTTCAGTCTGCCATTTTGAGGTTGTCACATCTCCCACCTGTCGCCATGGTGAAGAATGAGCCTCTTTCTTGCCTAGTAAGGGATATCAATGGGGGCATGGGTGTTGCAGTGAGACTCTTCATTGTGGTAGGTGGATTCAATGCTCTTCTAGGGATGGTTGGAGCAGGGTTCAAATTCTTCCCTCCTTTCTCTCTTATTCTTCTGATATATTATAAAGGAGGGGATTTTTCTAAGGGGTTTATCGTCTTTTCTCTCTTGTCGCCCTCTCTATTTCTTCCTTAGGGTATAATGTGGAGTCTAAGCCTCCTCTCTTAGCTCTGTAATGGACTTTCCTTTCCTCTTTCCCATTGATGATGTACTGTGTGACTTATGGAGCAATAAAAATGGTTTCATGATGCATCTTGTCCATCCTTCACTTATTTTATTGTCTATCATTGCCCCTCATCATTGCAGGGTATATTGTGCTTACTCTAATGTCTATTGTAGGTTTTGGGAGTTTTGTCTAATGGGTTTTGAAGTGGTGTTCCATGTGCACTTCATATATGTTCTATGATGCATCTGTTCATCCTCTCCATTGCTCACCTCTCTCCATTTTAGGCAGTTGGATTTGTGATCAGCCACTTCCTTTTCTGGTGTATCACCGCTTAGTGTAGGCTATTTTTTTATGCATTCCTCTCTCTTCCTATATCCTTATAAGGTTAGATTAGGATTAGATAGTTTTCCTATCCTAGAGTAGCTTATGGCAGGTAGTTTAGGAAGTAGGAACCATCCTTCTCTAGAGGGCCATCTCAAGTCCGCAAGTCCCACAACTTGAGAGATGGTCTAATGTTATACAATCACATTAGATGCCCCACTCACATTTTAGGCCATTCAAGGGTGTTGTGATTTTTCTACAACAATAGCAACATGGTTGGGGATAGGATGGATATAACCAATAAGATAATCGAATAGATGGGCGTATGAGGAATAATATGGTCGGTAATTTTACCCTGTGAGAATTGACCTCGATCTCACTTCATTTATTTTTGTTTATGTTATAGAAAATGCTCCTTATTGATTCCTAATTGATTATTGGACTATTTATTGGGTTCTTGTGCATCAATTTTGATCTCCTCTATCTAGTAAATCTTGAATAATTTTTTTTCACTTCATATATTGATTTTTCCCATGACCTTTTACATGAGGATACTCAAAATATTAGTGTTCTTTATACCACATCAGTTTAGGTCTGTATTCATTTTTTAGCCTTAACACAAAAAAAAAGGAACCCCATACACATTGGCCTATCACCGAGCAAAAGTTGGGAGCTCACCCAAGGCACGCGTGGGTGTTGAGTCTCCCTTTTATGTGAGTTCAATGGGAAAGATCATCTATGATTCGTGTTTTAAAAAGACCTTCAAATGGGTTCAGGACATACAAGAACCATAGGGCTCAGGAAAGCCTCTAGATCCTTGCAGTCATTTCAAGTAGAGTACTTAACAAAATCTATAACGTGCATCATTTCAAAAAGAGGGATACAAGCATCCATACTTAGCATGAAAGGAAAGAAAACTCATCAGAGAGAAGTATGCATTAGAATCATTGATATTCATGTATATATATAACAGGTAACCTCATTACATCCATGGAGCCATTACAGAGTGTCACAGAGAAGTAGATTGCAGTCATGCATTGCAACTGGACTTATATAACTAAGCTGCAAAAAAAGAAAATTACAATCCCCATGCCTGATACATCCTCTCCCGAATACAATTATATATTGACAGAGTCCTTGCAGTATTTTTGCAGAGCTTTGCCCACACTCTCCATCCCTCTTATTTACTCTGCAACACGTCCATTCTTCATGTTATACACAGATATAGCTCCTTTAACTAGTTTTTGATTGAAACCCATAAGGTTTCAATGGCTTCTGATTTCTTCTCAACCTCGGCAAGAATTTTGTCTCGTTCCGCCCTATTCTCCTTATTTTTCTCCTAGAACTCCTTGAATTCAGCCTCATGAGTGACAACTAGGGTGCCTGCCACTTTGTCTCTATCCGTGTAATTGTAGTACATACCCTCGGTAGTCTGGGAAGCGGCCCTTACATCAGCAAACACCTTGCTATACTCTGCGACGAGTGCTACGATTTTCAACTTATCTTCCCTCTCTAAGCACGTGACCACTTCCTTTGTAGATTTCAAGGATGGTGGCTATCTTTCCATGGTGAGCACTCTTGTCAAATCCTTTAGGCATCCCAAGGCATATCCATACTTCTGTGTGGGTGATGTCATGTCTGGATGCTTCAATAGTATGGCCCTGTTGATGGATTCTACCTTCTTGAACACAGCTCTCACCTTGGCCTTTTCATTCTTCAATTCCTATTTCCACTGGGTTCTAATTAACTTTTCCTATCTCATTTCCTTGGTTAATGTTGCTAGCTCCTTTTCCTTCTCCTTAAGTTCCCCTTCCAAATCTCTGATCCTATCATTCCACACAAAGAGTCTAGCCTCTATCTCAACAGAGACTTTGTTAAGTGCGTTGCTCAGTTGTTCATCTAAGAGCTACTATGTATCCACCACTTGGTTATCTTCTCCTGGTCCTGGCAATGTTACTATTTCCCCTTGGCTTACCTAAAACTCCGGCTCATCAAGGTGGGACTCAATTTCCCAAGATATCATCTTCCGTGTCCATGGGTAGGCAGCCTCCTTTTCGAAAGATGACATGCATACAAGCTCCTCCATTGGAAGTGTACTCTGGAACCACACACGAAACACCTTCTTGGGGTCATCAATATAACCCATCTCTGACCTCCCTCCCTTTTCATGACTTCCTTTCATGTGCATACCCTTGGGAATACTTACAATCAAAATTGGGCCTCTAGTACTACTGCATTCCTCTTCCGTGCTCTCCTTATCCTTGTTTAAAACTAGCTCCACACTGCGCTCCGCCTTGTCCTCCACTAGGTTCTCAATGTTCCTTGTCTCTTCTTCTACTGCCACCTTTGTCGCTTGTTCTTGTGCCGAGCTTGGCACCTCTTGTTTCTAAGCACTAGCCTCCTGATCTTTTCTCATGTCCTGGGCACTTCCTCCTACCTAGCTATCCTTGCACCGCACAAAAAGAAACCCTTTTCTTCTCCGCCTTCCTCCTCCGAATCATGTATATTAAAAATAGGTAGCCCTTGATATTTCTCGGGGTTCTCTTCCCCACTTATTTCTTCCTCACTACCATCCTTCTCTTCCATGTACTTATCCATACTTCCAAATTCTTCTGAGGTGGTCCCCTCTTCAACCTTCTACTTTTTCCTAACTGGAGATTCTAGTGTAGGTGACTATGTTTCTTCTTCTGAAGACTCCTTATCTGATGGCTCCTCTAGTTCAGGATTCTTTTCCCTAATTACGGCCATTTTCTTATGCACGTACATGTTGGTTCTGGTGCTTGTCTCAGGGGAACCTATTTCCAGTGTCCCCACCACACTTGGGATTTTCTTTTTTAGTTCTTTTTCCTCCCATTCGAGCATGGGCCTTTTCCTTCCAGTTGGATCTTGAGGTATAGATACCTCATTCTTTAGGTATGTGCCCTTCTTTGACTTGGGCCCTATGCAAATGAAAATGCGCGTCGCGGATCCTGCTGCAATGGGCATATTCATGGGCCTTGTCATTTATACTTCATGAGACACGTACCGCTCTATGTACACATGCTTTCTAGGGTAAACCAATCCCTTGCGCAATTCCTTGTGGTCTTTGTCCAAGCCACCAAGGTCCAACTTAAACTTTTTGGACTCCTTGAACATGTTTACACCGGCATAGAAGTATTGATATGTGAAGGCAAAGGGGATCTTACACCAAGGGCTCCATGAGTCATCTATCAACTTAAATCTACCCAGGCAGTAATGCTAGTACACAAAAAATTCTACCTCTCCCCTGGTGGCCACTGGAAGTTGTTCAGGAATTCTCCTTTCTATCTTGAATGCATTCCTCAGGTGCATGTACCACTTCTCCAAGCGCGCCTTGTGCATTGTTGTCATAGTGTCACAAGCGTACTTCTCAAATCTTTTGGTGGGTGTGGAGTTTTCATCAGGGTACTCCCATACAAATTTATTTGATACGTTCGGTACCCAAATCTCTGAAAACACGATGGTCAACATCACATTTCCAAAAAGGATCCTTTCACCTTTCTTCGTGCAGTTGATAATTTCATCCATGATGAATGTGGATGAATTATAGATGGTGCCCTCTAAATTTTTTTTACAAATGTTTAACCATGGCTTACTAAATTGAGTCCATCTCTCGTGGCCATTTAGCTTCAACACCAGGTGTGCATCCAACTTCATTACTGGATCCTTGATGTCTGCGACATCATAGTAGCTTGATCCCTTTTTGCAAGTAAGAGTGGCGATAGTTTCCTTAATCACTTCCTTGTCTGTCAAATCATCTTCCAACCTATCTCCTTCATAGATGAGGCCTGTGAATTGTGAAATGTGCTGAGGATTTATGCACATCTTGCACCCCGCAAAATGGAAATAGTCCTCGTGTATGCGCAACATTAGCCACTGGTACAGTCACTTTGGTTTCCCAAAGTAGGGCAACTCAAAGAGTTGTAGTACCCCCACCTTCTCCAACTTGACCTTCACATCATCGTTATATATGAGCAAACCTTCTGGCATCCTCTTGTTTATTGGGTGTACTAACTCCAGCACCAACTCCTTTTCAATTGTGCTTGTCTGATGATTATAATAATTTACGGACATATCCCTAAGATGGGACTCCCACTTCTTCCCCAAAAACACTCCATCTGTGTACTGCATTTCTGCATACCATTTCTCAATTATGCTTACCTCAATTTCTTGTTATTTTCCCTTGCCCTTTCCCTTGCCCTTTTTGGGTGTACTAGTTGTTTTCTTGGGTGCCATTTTCTAGGTCTTCTACCCACTTCAAATTACTTATACTACTTTGTTCTTTCGCTCTCTCCAACCCTGGATCTCGAAATTACAAAGAAATTTTCTTAACCCCGTGCCCTAGTTCTTCAAACCCTAACTAGGATACTCCCTTCACAAGATGGCATCTTCTCACAGTTTCTCCCATGCCCATGAAATCCCTTCCTCCTGGTTCGCAAATCCAAACTAGCTACTCACGCTTTAATTTCTCTAATTTTTTCTTCACATGGATCAGTTTTTTTAGAAGCCCTAGTTTTCAAAGGTACAAGAAGAGCTTTGTTCTCTTATACGTAAAGTGAAAAATGAAGTGTCCTGACCCCCTTATTTATAGTTTTTCCCTTTTTGAGAATTAAATGCTACTTCACCTACCACCATACTTTCTTCGTTTAATACGTCTTTTTCAAATGAAGCCTAACTTGAGTGCTTTCCCTTCCACGCCAAACCTGTGTAAAAAACCCCAACCTTCTAGTGCGCAACCAATCCAACCTGACAAGAGACTCTTACACACACAAAACTAGCACTGAAGGAACTTCTTCTATCCTAATTTTTTCTCTCGCCTACCTCATGTTGCTTAAAGTGCTTTCTCCTCCTTTGTATGTGGGATCTAAAAGTAGCTTTATCTTAGCACCAATCATCCTTTTTCTCTCTTTTCTCTCCATACATGTCTTTCAACTGGGCCATTCAACGGGGATTTTTAACATTAACTTCCATGGAACTCTAACCATGTGCTCCTTCACATTACTCCACCCCACACTTAAAACGATGTGTGGTCCTCTGCACACTTACAAATTCTCCAAAGTAGCAATAAGGTTACTGGTGCCCAAGGTGTAAAACAAAACAACAATGCGAAAGGGAAACACAAGAAAATGAAATGCATAAAGGAAATTTCTAAACTAACTGGAAAAACTACCTTATTTACAAACAACAAGGAGACTTATTTATAGTAGGGCTTCAGCTTACTCCCATTGAAGTGTCTAGGTAACTTCGTCCCATCCATCGCTTGTAACTAGCACGTGTCCGAATCAAGGATGTAGGATATTGTGTAAGGACCCAACCAATGGACTTTCAACTTCTCAAGATGGCACAAAAACTTAGAATCATATAGTAAAACCATCTTCCCAACCTAAAACTTCTTGTTTCTAATGTGGTGATCATGCCAAGCTTTCTGCTTTTCTTTCTTTTTTGTTTGGCTCCACCTCGCAAGTCATCATATTTCATCCAATTTCATTAACTCCTCAATTCTTCCTTCTAGTACTTTCTCATCGGAAAACCCTCCTACGCACACTATTCATAGAGAAGGTAACATGAATTCAACCAACATAACAACTTTTGTGCCAAACACCAACTAAAATGGTGTGGCTTTGTTCAGCCTTTTATACATTGTCCTGTAAGCCCACAATACTGCCGATACTTTTTCATTCCAATCTTGTCTTCCGACATCACAAATTTTGGTCAAGGTATGACTCAGTATTTTTTTGAATGCTTCCACGGTTCCATTTTTTTGTGGGTGATAGAGTGTACTCTTGTGATGAGCCACCATGAACTCTGCTAACATGATTCTCATGGTCTCATTCAAGAAATGTGTACCCCTATCGCTGGTCAAACTCAATGGCCATCCATACCTTGTGATAATGTTCTCCCATAAGAACCTTTTTGTTGTGGCTATTGTGCAGTCTTTAGTTGAGGTTGCCTCTAATCACCTGGTCAAATAATTCATGTAAGTGATGACATAGCGTGACCTAGTCCTACGCGTCGTTGGTGCAATAGGGCCTACAAAGTCTATTGGCCACTTTTTAAAAGGCTCCATGCTAGGGATAGGGCACAAAGGCATTTCATCTCTCCTTCTGGGTTTTCCAATGCAATGACAATGGTCACACGCTTTACAATAGTCTTTACAATCCTTGTACAGGGTTTCCCACCACAAACTTGCCATTAATATTTTACACGTAGTGGCATCACCTACATAATTCCCACCCACACTTCCTCCATGTGCTTCCTCCATGATGGCCAAGTGCTCATGCTCTAATACACACCTGTGCAAAACTTCATCACATCCCAACTTGTATATGTCTCCACTGATTAACATGTAGGGTGCGACACGTATGGCCAACTACTTTTTCTCTAATGTCTTCATTCCTTCCGGCACCACACCTTCCCTTAAAAATACTGCAATCTCTTCCAAATCTGAGTGCACATGCCGCAACCTAAACAGTTATGCATCTGGCATTGCCTCCTTAAAACTTTGTGCATCCTCCCCTGAATCAATTCTCTATAGATGATCAAGTCCATAATTACTTTTCCCAGGCTTTACTATAATGGTGAATTCAAACTCTTGAAACAACAACACCCACTGACATATGTGCCCTTGTAGAACACGTTTTTCACCAAATACTTCAATGTCATGTGGTCAGTGTAAAACACAAAGGGTGTTGCCAACAGATACTACCTAAAGTTGAAAATTACATAGATCATTGACAATGCCCTGTGCTCATTTGTGGTATATTTATGCTCTACTGGTTTTAGATTCCTTCTTACAAAACATAGAGGATGATCAACAATCCCTTCACCTGGTTGTTTAAGCACTACTCCAATAGCGGTCCCTGAGGCATCTACATGGACATGAAAGGGATTGTCCTAAAAGGGAAAACATGACAAGCCTATCTTTTAATGTATCAAACGTCCTTTGTTGTACCTCTCCCCAAAGGAAGGCACTTTTATGTTTGAGTAGTTCCTCTAAATGCGCGGCAATCTTAGCATATCCCTTGATGAATTTCCTATGATAACCTGTATTCCCAAGGAATCCGTGCATTGCGCTCTTGCTAGTAGGCGCCCCTAACCCCATAATAACTACAACTTTAGCATAATCTACTAGTAAGCCATCCTTACATATGATATGCCCCAATAAAGTCCCAAAGGGTGTAACAAAAACACACTTCTTAATGTTAAGGGATATCCTCAACTACCTACACCTCTCAAACATTAACGTTAAATTTTCATAATTGTATTTAACTAGACCATACACTATCCAATCATCCAAATAGACCTAAAGAAACTTGTGGATGAAATCCTAGAATGCTTGCACCACTATGCGCGAGAAAACAACAAGTGCATTCTTTAACCCAAAGGGCATGACTGTGTATGCAAAAATTCCCCACTTAGTGGCAAAAGTTGTCTTCTCCTAGTCCTCCTTTACAATCTGAACTTGGTGGTACCCTAAAAATCCATCCATAAAAGAATAGATTTTGCACCCAATGACTCCTTCCAAAATTTCTTCAGTGAAGGGGGTCGGAAAGGGATAAATGAAACAAATTGCGTTTAGCTCCCTATAATCCACGTAGATCCTAATCTACCCATCCTTCTTGATGTTGATTACCATTGGACTTATCCACTCTAATTCCTCCACTGCCTCAACGATCCCAGAAGCTATCATCTTGTATATCTCATCCTTAACCTTCACATTCAACTTGGCATTCATCCGGTAGGGCCTCTTCCTGACCGGGCATGCACCGTCCTTCAGCTTTATCTTCATCTCCCCCAAGGAATGATGAATGCCTTTGAGCTCATGGTACCTACATGGGAATAAATCCTCAAATTCGTGTAAAAAATCAATGATCTTAGAAAATTCCTTCTCTGACTAGCAGTCTCCAATAATAGCTTCCTTAGGTTCTTCTCCTAAACTGATGTTAACCTTATTTATCTTCAAGGGTTCATGGTAGGTGCACGCGTGAGTATCCACATTGTCCATTACCTCACTCATCCCTATAGAATGGCTAACATCCAATATTTTTGATTCCTCTCCATCAATCACATACACCAACTTTCCTTTCTCCTTTTTCAAACACGTGCACTCAAGATGTAACTCTTCTGTTTCCTCTACTTCTTCTTCAAATCATGCCTCCAATCCTGGTTCACCTAGTAATTCCAAAAAACTATCCTCCATCATTACACTATCCCCCATGGTAAGGTGCTTGATACCCTACAAGGCCTTATCAACTAATGGCTTGGTACTCTGATACTCAAAGGTTTGAATAAGGTCAGATCCGAGCTCTTTCCAATTCCTTGTCTAGCGACATATCTCTGGGATAGTGGAAAATCTTCCATGCCTTCTCTCCAGATCTATTCACACTCTTGGACATGGAAAGAGGCAGGCTCCTTCCCATGGTAGTCCTTGATGATGGTGGGCACATTGCTCCTAGAGAATCTAACAGAGAGAGAAATTCTTACCTCGTGTCACTCCAAAAGGCTCCCCTGATGTGTAGCCCACAATAGTGTCACCGTGCTGAGTAAGACATAATTTAACATCCCTCTCTGTTCCTTCTCATCCTTTCACTGAGCTTCCACTTCCTACAGAAAGATCTAGTGAAGACTCCTAAATACTTAGGTAAATATTTTCCTCCTAGGCACAGAACATTGCACGCCTTTGTTACCTTGGTCACTGACCCTCTCAACTACCATCCCATCAATTCATAAGTCCCATGTGCCCAATTTTCACATGCTAGACTGGTTGTATCACTTACTTACTGAGCATCCTCAAAATGGATAACTTTGTTAGTAGGATGTATTATCTATGGGTCCCTGATTGAGCGTATGTATATCCTATCCAGCACTTCTTCCCCCAAAGGTTCAATATAGGGTGTTGACTTCCCATCATCCAGGGGTATAATGACCCACTCCTCATTGTTTTCAAATTTAATGTACCCTTTGTTGAACCGAAGGTCCACATTGTTTTTGTAACACCATGGTCACCCAAGTAGCGCTGGGAAATTGTCTACCTCGATGAGCGCCAAGAATTTGAAGTCCTCGTAAACTTATCTCCTTGGATAGTAATAGCTGCATAATTTAAGATGCTGATGGACATCTTCTTAGTCTTGTTTACGATATACAGTACATTCAAATATGGTTGTAACACAGGTCTTCCCATCTGATGCCATGCATCCAAAGTAAGAACATTAACCTATGCGCTAGTGTCAATGATGATATTGTTGAGGAGCCATCCATCTACAATTGTATTCAACGTGATCTCCTTGTCATAGTCAAGGATGTGAGGGGGAAGGTTTACATGCAAGACCTACCTCTCGCGCTCTCCTCTGGTGTGTGGTACCTTCTCTCTCAACCATGATCCTAGAAAGGTAATGATATTCTCTTGCCTTATCATTTTATACACCTCCTTGACCTGATCCAGGTCATATTTTGGCACCTCAAATCTCCTTCCTTATTCCTCCCTCTTGGATTTCTCCTTTAGACACTGGATTTCCCCTTGTAAGCTCCAAATGACATCCATAGTGTCCTGATATACCTCCTTCTAATGCACAGGGTCTGGATACTTTCCAAGAACTACTTCCTCCCTTGAGACCAAGTTCCTCTGTCTTGGTATCTCTCTTGTGCATGTGGCTTCTACCCTTGTTGTTACCAAGATGGGCTCTAGACCTGTATCCCGTGTTACTTGAGGCATCCAATAGGTTTTTGCCTTCTTAATAATAACCATTTCAACACCCTTGTCTTTTCGGTGCTGTTGATTCATGTGCTCAAACAATTCCAAGAACTCCTCATACTTATGCTTTTTTCCACACCACGAGCACTGCAACAGGTCTGGGCATTCACGTTTTTAATGACTTGTAGGTCCAAAGTTGAAATAGGTTCCATGCGGGTACTTAGTCCTTCCTCCTTTGTGGTTACCATGACCACAGGACCCTCATCAAAAACCTCTTCCACGCGTGCCTCCATTTGTGCGGTCATCATAATGGCGATCATCACCCTTGGAATTACTAGCAACACTAGTCTGGCACACCCCATGATCAATGGCCTCATGGATCTGATCAATGAGCCTACAGTCCTTAGTATCATGGCTTGTAGAGGTGAAAATATTTAAGTAACAAGATACATTCTTCTGGATTGTGCGCTGCAGCAAGGGGCACCTACTTTCATCATGGTCCCCATGATAAATTTCACAATCTACTGTCATGGCATGTACCATCCTCTGGGGGCAATTATCCTTAACATGCTCCTCTAATTCACAATCTATGCACCAAAAACCACCACGAGTCTCATGGGCTAAGTTCGCAGACAAATTTTCCAACTACTTGGCCATAGTAGCAATATGAGCCTCCAGGAATGGGCTAACGCTAGTATCAGCACTACCAATAGCCTTGGTGCGTAGAGAAGCTTCCAATGCCTCGCACAGGTCTATAAAAATTTTATGAGATAAGGCCCTTCTAAAAGGAGTGATCAAGCCCCCAAGAAACCACTGAGCATGCTGCGAAGGGTGAATATCATATGATAATTTAGACAAGAGATTTTTAAAGTGCACATCATACTCTTGCACACTCTCTTCCATTCCATTTTGAATCTCCTTCAAAGCGTTGATGCTCTTCTTCTCAAACTTGGGAATGTGGAATTTTACCAATAATGTATTCTTTAAAGCAGTATAGTCCACTACTATCTGGTGAGGGTCATACTTCCTATACCAGCTATGCACACACTCTTGCAACATGGTTATAAACTGATTAGCCTTCCATTCTAGGGTTGAGATACACTTTGTGCACCATAGTAGTTCACACTTGTGAACATGTTCTATGGCATCTTCAATACCTCTATAATTAGGTAAATGTAGAGACATTTCAAAGAAAAATTATGGGGGTGGTTAGGGCCCGAATCCTCCTAAGCTAGAGCCATGGTTTCCACATGTGTTTCTACCACTACCTAATCCACTAAGTACACCAGGTCCTCAACCACTAGACCCACTATGTCTACCAGGTCCTGAACCACCAGATCCACTAAACCCACTAGGTCCTAAAGTGGTCATGCCAAGGATCCCCACAGTTCCACTAAGCTTTGCACCTACGGTCTGTGACAATTCCCCATTACCAATAGTATACCCCGCACCACTCCCAGACGTGAGACAAAAAGATTGTGTGTCTATACCTTGCCTGAAAATTCCTAACAATGGGTTGGTGTTTGTAGCCATAGAAGGCCCAAATGAGAAATTATACCTCCTGGGTGTAGACCGATCACTTCCAATGTAACCAACTGGACTAGCAATATTTTCCCCTAATCTAGAAAACCAAGCACCAGGGTCTAGTTACTAGGGGGCTCAGATGTGCGCCAATGGTTCTTCTTTCTTTACGTGACAAACTCTCATCAGAAGTTGAAGGGGTTTCTCTCACGTGCTTTCCAAGATGGGGTCGCATAGACTGCTTAGGTTCCACATCCTCTACGTGAACCTCAAATCCTTCCCGTAACATCTGCTACCATACATCCATCACACCTACAACCACACGTTGTCTAACAATCTCCCTTTCATGCACTTCACCATACTTGAGTTGTCTTTCCTCCCTATCCTTCTTTGTTGCAACATCTGCCATCTTCCTCCACCCTAGCTTCCTGGTCCAACACTCATAATGGTTTAATTGGCCATTGGGAATGCCTCTAAACTCATGGTAATCATCAATATATTTAGAGCCAGAGGGACAACACGTAGAAATGATCCTCTGGGCTCCCGCAGAAACTCAAACTCAACAACCTCTAGACAAGAATATGTGGAAATGGCGTACTCCAAAGTGTAGCTAGCCAATACTCCTTTCCATCAATGATCCACATAACAGGTCCACGTTAGATCTGCATCCTATAGCCTATGGTATTATTCTTAGGTCCACACATGTGATCCATAATGCCAAATTTATCTAGATGCATAAGCTGTGAGCCATTCATATAGCTCCACTGGGAAACAACAGAAAAAGGCCTCATATAGATTGTGGTAGAGATTCTCTTCTACCCATCTATGTGTATTAAAATTAAGTCTAGTGCTGAATCTTTGAGTGAATTCATCCTCTGTGCTCTTAAACCATGATTCAATACTTTCCAAAGTTAACCACTATGTCATTACTCACTACACAAACCATGATGCATGTTATTTCCCACTACAACTTTGAAAGGAGTTCCTAGCAACGGAACCAAGATGTATTCATTTTTTCCCTTAACACACAAAAAAAGGAACCCCATCCATGCCGGCCTATCACCCAACAAAAGTTGGGTGCTCACCCGAGGCATGCACGGGTGCCAAGTCTCCCTTTTATGTGAGTTCAGTGGGAAACATCATCTATGATTTGTTTTTTTAAAAGACCTTCAAATGGGTTTAGGACATACAAGAACCATAGGGCTCAGGACGGCCTCTAGATCCTTGTAGTCATTTCAGGTAGATTACTTAACAAAATCTATAACGTGCATCATTTCAAAAAGAGGCATACAAGCATCCATACATATCATGAAAGGAAAGAGAATTCATGAGAGAGAAGTATGCATCAGAATCATTGATATTCTTGTATATATAACAGGTAACATCATTACATCCATGGAGCCATTACAGATTTCATAGAGAAGAAGACCACAGTCATGCATTGCAACTAGACTTGTGTAACTAAGATGCAAAAAAAATAAAATTACAATCCCCATGCCTGATACATCCTCTCTCGAATATAATTATTCATTGACAGAGTTCTTGCAATATTTTTGCAGATCTCCACCCAAACTCTCTGTCCCTCTTATTTACTTTACAGGAACTTGTATTTATAGCTTTTCTAGACAACCAACTCATTCTCCAATGCCCTTAGATCTAATGCCAAGTGTCTAAATGTGGTCCTCCATGCGAGCATACTCCTCCAGGCCTGAGCTTCCGACTTTATCCCATGATGTGCTTCTAGAAGATTCTACCGTAGGCATGTTCCTTCCTGGGCTAACCTATTGCTAGGATGGGACCTTATCCACACACATTCAAGTCATGCTTTTCACATATTCTACTCTGAACATCCAATTTTTCTAAGTCCAAACCCTTGGTTTTGTCTGCACGTGTCGCGCACGCCACGGGCTTCCTTAAACCCTTTTCTAAAACCCTACCTTGTACGCTTTATCCTACACACCTTTTGTACTTAGTTAATATTTTAGGGGCCCAACATCACCCCACACTACGCATTTTCTCCGTCCACAGGAACACTTCCCTTAGTGAGAGAAAGAATACAAATAGGCATACGCCTAGGAAAAGAATAAGAGGATGAAAGAATGGGAAAGAAGAAAGAATGGGAGAGTGAAATAACCATTGCAATAGACTAGGAAAATCCTTTTGTAAGTCATCCTCCAATTTATTCCAGGAATCGACTTTGTCCTATATTCTTTGACAGAGGTCACCGACTAGGGCGCTTACCTCTTCAAAATTTAGTCCATCACCTTGCGCACTTATAATATCTGTGATTTTCTCCAAATCTTTGCATATATCCTCCAACGCATCCATTCTTCATGTGATATGTGGATATAGCTCATTTAACCAGTTTTTGATTGAAACCCATAAGGTTTCAATGGCCTTTGATTTCTTCTCAACCTCAGAAAGAATTTTGTCTCATTCTACCCTATTCTCCTTATTTTTCTCCTGGAACTCCTTGAATTCAGCCTCATGAGTGACAACCAGGGTGCCTACCACTTTGTCTCTATCCGTGCAATTGTAGTACATACCCTCATCAGTTTGGGAAGCAGCCTTTACATCAACAAACACCTTGCTATACTCCGTGATGAGTGCTACGATTTTCAACTTATCTTCCCTCTCTAAGCGTGCGACCACTTCCTCTGCAAATTCCAAGGATGGCGGCTATCTTTCCATGGTGAGCACTCTTGTCAAATCCTCCAAGCATCCTAAGGCAGATCCATACTTCTATGTGGGTGATGTCAGGTCTGGATGCTTCAATAGTATGGCCTCGTTGATGGATTCTACCTTCTTGTACACAACTCTCACCTTGGCCTTTTCATCCTTCAATTCCCATTGCCACTGGGTGCTAATTAACTTTTCCTCACTCAGCTCCTTAGTTAATGTTGCTAGCTCCTTTTCCTTCTCCTTCAGTTCCCCTTCTAGATCCCTGATCCTATCATTCTGCCCGAAGAGTCTAGAATTTGGTCATGTAATGCAATGATATTGGAAAAAAAACCAAAACAACAAAATAAAAGAAAAATAAACATAAATAATTTATTCATAAGATATGAATTATTTACACAATTTGTAAGATAAAAAATGATGAATATATAAAAGATAAAATAATTTGTAAATGTGAAATGTGCAATGATTGTCAAGACAACATATAACAAGAGTCATTATCAAATTAAAAAGCCAACATAGTTATCAATCTACAGTTATCTCAAGATTGGAGTTAAAATGTCTTTCATGGCCTACTCTAGATATGATAAATCAAAATATGCAATCAATTTAAGAAGAGATACAAAATAATAAAATCAAATAAGCAGTAAAATAATATTAAAACTAGATATAACTACTATATCATAATTTCATACTCAAACCTCAAAATAATGTCATCATAACGCCTATAGAATTAATTATCTTAGAAAACCATGTGCACATAAAATATTCATTATGAATTAAGCTTCAAAAAATTATAGCTATACCTTATTTATCTTCATAAAAAATGTGTCTTCCAAGTCCTTATATAACTCTTCCATTTTGAAAAATCAATTAAAACTGATTTTTCTCCAAATTATAATTAAATTTATAATAAATACTACACTTCATATCAAAGTGAAAATTTATTAGATATTATTTTCAATATCATTTGAGAAGGACTCAGGTAACTATCTTTAAAATAAAAGATGATTTTTAAAACATTGAGGAATGAGACAAGAAAGGGGAGGGGGCCACCTAACATTAAATACCCCAAATAAATATACAAAAAAACCATATAGCATTCAATTCATTCAAACCATAAATAATACATCATATCTGAATGATCATAAAAAAATATAATCCATCATATAACCAAACTGTTGAAATCAACCAAAGTCAAGTATATAATTAAGTTCATAAAGGCAATCTGTCAAAATATAATCAAGTGTGAGATCTATAATAAATGTAAATCAATGAAAAGTATATGCTCAAATCCATGTCCAAATCAGAAATCAAAATATCATATCATGATGGAAGCACTAATTATCCCTAATGAGGTCTAGTAATGGTGTCCCAATATCAGTCATCAATTCCACATACTCATATGGACCAACAATAAGGGTAATGTGAGTATTGGATCATGATTTTACCTCTACCTCCAGTTTCACACTCTTAAGTGCTCTAGTCACCCTAGGAACAAGAAAGGAGGACTTAACATGCTTAGCAAAATGATGGGAGTCATGTGAGCAAGATTGTTGGTTTTTTCTAAGCAACAAAGGTGGGTTAATAGGTGGCTAAACATTACATGAGGGAAAATGAGAAGGGGCAGAGTGGAATGAATGATTGGAAGAGGAAGGATTATGTTCAACATGAGTATGGTCAATTTTGTCAAAGATTGGGGTATTATGAATGATTTGAGAGGGTTTGGTATAAGAATATGATTCAATAAATTGTAATACCTCATGAAGACAAGCCTCATTAGCATCAAATTAGACTGAAACAGGAGTAGGACCACTTATAATGAAAGGATTCCTATAATAAAATGTACTAATTACCCTTCAACCACCCCTAGGTGTACCTATCTTCCATTGGGAACATCCTAAAAAATTATCATATAGCCATGAATGATGTTAACTTGATCCTCTAGAATTGCCCCATTCATTCCAACCTAACGTTGTTGTAATAACTAAGAAGAAATTATAAAATTACTAAGCAATTTCAAATGAAGACAACTTCCCAAGTTCACATAACTATCAAAACAATGTGAACTAAAATGACCCAATTCATATTAAAATTACATATAAAGTGATGACAGATGATAACCATTTAACCAAGGAATTTATCGTTAATAACAGCTGATCCACTTGGCAAAACAATTTTACCCATTATTTCAAGAATTTGAACTCAACAATTCCAAACTATATGCAAAAATTCACCAAAATTTAAACATAAACTTCATGATCATCTCATATTTTCTCCAAAGTGCCATTTTACATCTTTTTTTAATGTTAAAACTCTAGGTTTACAAATATAAATTCAACAACAATAAATCAAATTAACTAATGAAATGGAAAGCACAAATAATAGAGACAAAATGTAAACAAAATGGAGAAATTTCTATTGAATATTAGAGGGAATTTTATAAAATTTATTATTCCTATAATCAAGGAGTCAAGTCTCATCACATTATCCCCATATCTCTCCTCAATTCCCTAGTCTTACTCCCACACCCCTATCTATGAGTTATGCATGACAGCTAATTGTGCACACCCATGTATTTTTTTAAATATTAAATAACACTAATATTCAAACCATATGTTCACACTATGAATACTAATTTTCTAACATTCACCTCCTTAGTTTGAACATGGATGAGTTCTAACTAGTAACTTCTCATGTTCTACAAAATGATGGTTTTTAAAGAGTACCACCAACTCAAAACAAGTTTTTAAGTGGAACCATTAGCCACTTTGTATGTAATTTTTGACGAGATTCGCAAGCTCTCAAATTGGTTTTCTAGTGGATCAACCAACCACTCCATAGCAGTTTACATATTTCCCCATTGACATTTTACAAAAGAGAACAAAATATAGGAAAATATGTTCCTAACTATGAACAAGAATTATTCTTCTATTCTTATTTACTACCACACATGCTGAAAGAAAAAACACTATGAAAGAAGAAAATAAATTATCACCATTAAAATGAAGTAGTCTCTTCATTGATGAATAACAAGAGATGTTTATTTTCCTCAATCCTCCTTTGTCTCCAGCCTCCATGAATCACTACTCAGTATAGGTAGTCATCTTCATCTTCCTTTTGTTCAGGTTCATCTTCTTTTTTAGTGTTTTCCTCATCAGCTGCATAGGCCTTGTCTATCTTGAGTTTACCTGATATAATTTCCTTGGCATGAATAGTATAGAAAGAAGATTTGTGTCCGTTTTTCTTGTAATAAAAACATTATAATTATTTTTTGTTCCTTGAAGAATTAATATGCTTTTTTTTTTACAAAGGGCAGTTTCTTCCTCATTTTCTTCTTTTGTTATTTTCTCCTCAGTTAATAGTGTAGATATCATGCCTTCAAGTGATTGAGAAAGCATTTGGCCAAGAGTAAAAAAACTTCATTATTTTATTTCTAAGGTAATTTATTCAATAAAATAGCTTGTGCATCTTCATCATCTACTTGAGCACTTACTTCTTTCAATTAACTTAAAATATATCTTAGTTCATTAATGTGACTTGACATAGTTACACCCTCATTCATTTCTAACTTAAATGACTAAAATTTGAGTTTGAATTCAACATTCACAACTTTAGCTCCAAATGTTTTGACTTAGCAAATCCCATAAATCCTTAGATTTTTTTTTCTAAGTCAATATAATGCATCTTAGTGTTTGATAAAGCAATCCCAATAATAGATTTTGATTTTTCATCCCTAGTTTACCATTCAAGTAATTTACAACATCTATTGGTTCTATTTCTTTTCCACTTACAATCCTCCAGAGTTTTTTGTTCATTAGTGACATTTGTATTTTCACCTTCCATGTGTGAAAATTTAATCCATTTAATTTATCTAAAGGGATTTACATGATAGGTGTTGAACACAGTTGAAAGTGTACCCTTACAATAATATTCAACTTTATTTTTAAGCAAATTAATCAAGCATATCAGAGAAATTTAATGTTGGAAATCACTCACTATTATTTTTTTACATTGTGGTCGGTAATGACCAGAGTGAGTCACTGGTGATTGGAAACAGAATCTTGGGTGACTAGCAGAGTCTCTAGTGACTGGAGTAAATTTTTAACGATCAGAAACATGATTATAGGTAATTAATAGTATGTCAATCCATAGGCTGAGTTTTCGGTGATCAGTAGAATCGACGACGATTAGATCATAATCAACGACAATAAGAAGAATCAATGGTGATCCCTATGTCTCAAACCCATAATTCAAAAAACGAAAATGAAAGCTTAAAAATTCTCAGATCTGTAACCTAGAGGCCATGGTTTTTTCCTACAATGACTCTCATAATTCGTCATATCCTGCTCTGATACCATATGATGCTAAAACTCTAGGTTTGCATATATAAATTCAACAACAATAAATCAAATTAACTCATGAAAGGGAAAGAATAGATAATAGAGACAAAATATAAATAGAATGGAGAAATTTCTATTGAATAATAGAGGGCATTTTATACAATAGCTTGCTCATATAATCATGGAGTCAACTTTCATCACATTATCCCCATATCTCTCCTCTATTCCCTAGTCTTACTCCCACACCCCAATCTATGAGTTGTGTATGACAACTAATTGTGAACACCCATGTATTATTTAAATATTAAATAATACTAATATTAAAACTATATGTTCACACTATGAATACTAATTTCTTAACATTTGTTTCCTTAAAACCAACGTTTTGTAAAATCTCGACAACCTAGTTTGAGCTCAGAAAATAGAAGTACACAATCAACAAAAATGAATGCCTTAAATCACATGATCTCCATAAAATAAATTGAATGCAATTTCCAAGAATCAATCCATAAAAAAAAATAAGCATATATTGAAACAAAAATCCAAGTACAAAAAAAGTTTTTTCAGAGAATACTGGTTAACTGCCATATTTTACGAGATTTATTTTGATGTGCCAAAATTAGTAGGAACTTAAAAAGGTCATAACTTGTGCTCCGAGTGTCCATTTGAGTCCATTTCTTTTCACCTATTTCGAAGAGAAAAACACACTGTTTAGCCAACCTTACCTTTTGGAGCACATTTTCGGGCCTACAAGCCACCATCTTCAGGCCAAGAATTAGGATTTAAGTTGTAGTTCGGTTTATTCCTATTTCAGGGCATTAGTTAATTTTAGTCTCTTAGTTGCATTATGAGTTGGAAAGTTGGCAATTCATTTAATTTAGGAATGTAGAAGATGCATGGAAATTTATGTTCCCATATGAATAACCATGCAAACTTACTAAGAATAATAGGTTCTAGTAAACTTGTAAAAATAGTAATTTCTGCCACTTAGAGTAGATTTAGTCAAAGTTAGTTAGAGTTTGATTAGAAACTCGAGTTGGGAGTTGTTTTCCTATTTAGGAAACATTGTAATTCATGATTCAAAAATGAAAAAGGAGATTTATTTTCTTTTGAAGTTCACATTATTTGCAATATATTGAGTTTGTTTAAAATTTGGCTACATTATCTGGAATCAGAGATGGTTCGAGTCTTTAAAAAATGGCAAGAAGAGGAAGAGGAAGAGGATGTGGTATTGACCAGATGAATAGAAATATGCAAGATCTATGTAGGCAAGTTGATGTGTTTGCTGTAATGATAACCCAAAGAGGAAATCAAGGTGGGGTTGACATAGAAGAAGAATTTTGTGAAGAGGAGGAAACACAAGCACCACCCTTGGCTTTTGAGTAAAGGATGCTTCAAGCATTAGAAGGAAAGAATGATGGGATAAGAGTTGATGTGTCAAAGTATGGAGGTATTCTAAAACCAAATGAGATGATAGACTGGTTGACTAGCATGGGGAAATTATATGAGTGGAAGGCCATGTTAAAAGAAAAGAAGGTAAAATTTACATGCATGAAATGGAAAGGTCATGATATGTTATGGTAAGATCACCTATAAAAAGAGTGGTCAAGAAACAGGAAAGAAAGAATTAGGATGTGGAGTAAGATGGAGAAGAATTTGAAAGATAAATTTCTCCCTGTGGATTATGCACAAACCCTTTATAAGAGGTTTCATAATTTCAAACAACTAACAAATGGGCAAGAATACATAGATGATTTCTAAAATTTATCTGTTCATGTAGAGAATGAAGAAACTGAGGAACAAATGGCTGCAAGGTATGTAAATGGATTAAAATTTTCTATTCAAAATGAGATAAGTATGAACAGGATTAATAGCATAGAGGATGCCTATAAATTAGCCTTAAAGGCTGAGGAAAAACAAAGTCGTTAAATTTTTATGAGATCACATGGAATGAATAGAAGGCCTCATCTTCCTTTTGGGGATGAGTTGGTTTCAGAAAAAGTAGGGGAGAATCACCTCGTGGAGTGGAAAACTAAGAAGATACAAGACCAGATTCCTAGAATCAACAAAGAGGCAGAGGATTTTCTAGGGGCAGAGGATATGCTGGCAATAGAGGATGGGAGGCTCCACGAAGACCATTTGTTTGTTATAGATGTGGTAAAGAGGGGCATCAGGATTTTGAATGACCACATTATTATACACATGAAAAGAGGCAAGAAAATTATCCAAGAGTAAATCTTGTTCAAGTTGATCAAGTAGAAGATGAATAGGACCTTGAAATTCCACCAGATGTTCGAGAAAAATTTATTATCAAAATAGCGATGATTTCTCGAAGAAATATTATCAAGGGGGATGCATGGCTACGTAAAAATATTTTCAAAACAAGATGCACTTTAGGAGGAAAGTTATGTAATGTTATTATTAATCGTGATA
Source organism: Taxus chinensis (assembly GCA_019776745.2). NCBI lineage: Eukaryota > Viridiplantae > Streptophyta > Pinopsida > Cupressales > Taxaceae > Taxus > Taxus chinensis. The sequence goes on along the minus strand of CM034153.1, from coordinate 510,849,918 downwards.
GTTGTGAGAACATGGTTCCAAATGAGATGGTTGAGAAATTGGTTCTGCATTGTGAGAAGAATCCTAACCCTTACCGTATTGCATGGTTTAATAAGGGTAATGAATTTACTATTGATAAGAGATGTTTAGTAAGTTTTTATATTGGTAAAAATTACAAGGATGAGATTTGGTGTGATGTTATTGCTATGGATGCATGTCATATGTTTTTAGGAAGATCATGGGAATTTGATACAAAAATTATTCATGACAGGGGAAAGAATACTTATAATTTCTGGATGGCACAAAAATAGTTTTGCTACCTCTTAAGGAAGAGGGTGAGTCTAAAAAGATGCTTTATACAAAGGAATTTGTGAAGGAGGCAAAGGAAACCAGTATTTTTATGTACTAGTCACAAAAAAGGATGAACCTGCAAGTGCACAAATACCAGTAGAAATAACATAATTAATAGAATAATTTTTTGATGTTATTCTTGATGAGCTACCAGACGGATTACCACCCAAAAGAGATATTCAACACCATATTTATTTAATTCCAGGGTCTTCACTCCCAAATCAAGTGGCTTATAGGATGAGCCCAACATTGCATACAGATTTTAATAGGCATGTGGTAGAGCTCATGAGAAAGGGGGCCGTAAGGGAGAGCATGAGTCCATGTGCAACCCCAACTTTATTAACACAAAATAAGGATGGAACATGGAGAATGTGCATGGATAGAAGATCAATCAATAAAATTATGATCAAGTATAGGTTACCAATACCTCACTTTGATGATATGATGGATGTACTTTCTTGATCAAGGTATTTCACCAAGATTGATCTTCTAAGTGGTTACCATCATATTTGGATTAGAGAAGGAAACAAGTGGAAAAAAACATTCAAGATAGGATATGGATTACATGAGTCATTAGTGATGCCATTCGGTTTATCCAATGCACCTAGTACTTTTATGAGACTGATGAACAATGTGTTGTGGGAGTATAATGGTAAGTTTGTTGTGATTTATTTTAATGATATCTTGATCTTTAATAAAACTAAATAAGAACATCTTAGGCATTTGAGGGTGATATTTGAAGTGTTAAGGAAAGAGAAACTCTATGAAAATATGAAAAAGTGCATGTTTACGCAAGAGACTTTGGTATTCTTGGGCTTTATTATTTCACAAGATGGGGTACATATGGACTTAGAGAAGATAAAGGCAATCATTGAATGGCCTACTCCATGGAGTATAACATAGGTAAGAATATTTCATGGTTTAGCAACATTTTACAGAAAATTTATTACAAATTTCAGCAATATCGTAGCACCTATTAAAAATTGCACAAAAGGAAGGGAGTTTTTTGTGGAAAAAGGAAACTAAGGATAATTTTTAGTTCTTGAAGAAGAAGGTGACAGAGGCACCCATTTTGGCACCACCATATTTTGATAAAGTTTTTGAGGTTGATTATGAAATCTCACATGTGGGTATTGGTGCTATCCTAAGTCAAGGTGGAAAGCCAATAGCTTTCTTTAGTGAGAAACTGAATGAGGTAAGAAAGAACTACTCTACTTATGATGTGGAATTTTATGCAATTGTACAAGAATTGAGGCATTGGAGGAATTACTTAGTGCTTAAGGATTTTTTGTTATTTACAGACCACATATCCTTGAAGTATGTGAATGCACAAAAGAAGTTGAATAGTAGGTATGGAAAGTGGGTATCATTTTTGTAGGGTTATACTTTTTCTCTAAAACATAAATTAGGAAAACAAATTCAAGTTGTAGATGCATTGAGTAGGCGTGTGACTTTTTTTACCTATATGGAAAAAGAGGTGGTGATTTTGAAGCAATAAAGGGTTTGTATTTTTTTTATTCTGATTTCAAGAATATTGTTGAAAGGTTAATTCGTTCATTTTCAGATGATGTAAGAGATGTCCAGGATGAGTACATTTTACATGATGGCTATCTATTCAAGGGACACCAACTATGTATTCCAGTTGGGTCTATGAGAGAGAATATAGTGAAAGTGATGCATATCAGAGGCTTGGCTAGGCATTTTGGTAAAGATAAGATGATAGCCTTGATATCATAGAAATACTATTGGCCAAAGATGAAAAGAGATGTGGTAAGATATTTAGAGAGTTGTCAAATTTGCTAAGTCTCGAAAGGCCATGCATAGAATACAAGGTTGTATACGTCGTTGCCTATTCCTAAAGGGTTGTGGATAGATTTAAGTATGGATGTTGTTTTGGAATTACCAAAAACAAAATGAGGTAATGACTCAATTTTTGTGATTGTTGATAGGTTTTCTAAGATGGTTCATTTTATTTCCTACAAGAAAATAAGTGATGTGATAGGTGTAGAAGATTTTTTTTCATAGAAGTTGTTTCTTTGCATGGTGTTCCAAAAAAATTACCTTCAGATATGTACACAAGGTTCTTAAGTCACTTTTAGAGGACTTTATGGAAGAATTTGGGAACTCAACTACAATTCAACAGTGCCTATAATCCTCAGACCAATGGGAAAAAAGAGGTGCTAAATAGGATTCTATGAAACCTGTTAAGGTGCATAGTTGGGGAAAATCCAAAACAATAGGACTTAGCATTACTATAAGCTGAGTTTGCATATAACAGTTCCATAAATAGATCCACAGGGAAGTATCCATTTTTTATTGTGTATGGGAGTAATCCAAATGGGGTATTAGATTTGGTACAACTACTAGTTGATGGAAGAGTCAGTGACGATGCAAAATCATTTGCCAAACATATACAATAGTTACAGGAAGCAGTGCAAAAGAAGTTACAGCATAGTAATGATATTTATAACGAAATAGCATATGTGCATAGACAGAGAAAGGTATTTATAGTTAGTGAGTTGTTTATGGTATACCTGCAGAAGGAATTATTTCCAAAAGGAACCTATAACAAGATGAAGTACAAAAAGATTGGTCCCTACAAAATCATAAAACAAAAATAAATGATAGTGCTTATGAGGTAGAATTACCAGGGAATTTTCATATTTCTCTAATGTTTAATGTTTTAGAATTGTATTATTTTCATGGGGATGGTGCAGAAGGGGATGTTATTGACAAAGTAGTAGATTGGAGGTAGTAGGTTTGGGTGAAGAAGAAAGAAGAAGTGGATAAGATTCTAGATAAGAAAACAATGCACACGTGACATGGGAAATATAACAAATCTTTGGTACATTGGAAAGGACTAGAATAAGAGGAAAATACTTGGGTCACAAAGTGGGAGATTAAGAAGCTATATGCAGATAAATGGAAGCAGTTTGAAGAAGACAACTTGTAGGACCTATGTTTTTGTCAAGTAGGGTAGAATGATGTGCTAAAATTAGTACGAACTTGAAAAGATCGCAACTTGTGCTCCGGGTGTCCGTTTGAGTCCGTTTTTTAAGCCACCTGTTTTGATGAGCCAAACACACCAGTCAACCAACCTTATTCATTGGAGCACGTTTTGGCACATTTTTGGGCCTAAAATCTTCCATCTCTAGGCCAAAAATCAGGATTTAAGTTATAGTTCGGATTTTTCCTATTTTATGGCATTAGTTAATTTTAGTCTCTTAAATTGCATTATGTAGGTTAGAAAGTTGGCAATTCCTTTAATTTAGGCATGTAGAAGATGCGTGGCAATATTATGTGCCCGTACTGAATAAGCATGTGAAACTTACTAAGAATAATAGGTTCTAGTAATCTGCTAAAAATAGTAAATTCCGCCACCTAGAGTAGATTTAGTCAAAGTTAGTTAGAGTTAGCTTGGCAACTCGAGTTGGGAGTTATTTTCCTATTTATGAAGCATTGTAATTCATGATTCAATAACGAAGAAGGAGATCTATTTTCTTTTGGAGTTCAAGATTATTTGCAATACATTGAGTCTAGTATTAGAATTTGGCTACAGTATTTGAGTCTTAGAGTTGGTTCGAAAAAAACAAAAATGGTAGGAATAGGAAGAGGCGGAGGAGTTGGTATTACCAAGATGAATAGAAACATGCAGGATCTGCAGAGGCAAGTTGTTACGCTTGCTGCAATGTATAGCCCAGAGAGGAAATCAAGGTGGAGATGACACAGATGAAGATGAAGTTTGTGAAGAGGAAGCAATGCAAGCGACTGCACACTTAGCTTTTCAAGAAAGGATGCTTCGAGCATTAGAAGGAAAAAATGATGGGATAAAAGTTGACGTTTCAGAATATGGAGGTAGCCTAAAATTAGAGGAGTTGATTGACTAGCTTGACTAGCATGGGAAAAAAATTTGAGTGGAAGGCCCTATGTCAGAGGAAAAGAACGTAAAATTTGCATGCATGAAATTAAAAGGTCATGTTATGTTATGGTGGGATCATCTACAAAAGGAGTGGTCAAGAAAGGGGAAAGAAAGGAATTAGGGCCTAGAGTAAGATGGAGAAGAAGCTAAAATAAAATTTCTCCCTGTGGATTATGCACAAACCCTTTTTAGGAGGTTTTAGAATCTCAAACATAACTTACAAACCGTTCAAGAATACATACATGAGTTTTACAAGTTGTCCATTCGTGTAGAGCGTGAAGAAATTAAGGGACAAATGGCTGCAAGGTATGTAAATGGATTAAAATTTTCTATTCAAGATGAGCTAAGCATGCACAGGATCAAGAGCATGGAGGATGCCTATCAACTAGCTTTAAAGGCCGAAGTAAAAACAAAACCGTCAAAGTTTTAGGAGATTGCCTGGGATGAATAGTGGGGCCTCATCCTTCCTTTCGAGGGACGAGCTAGTTTCAGCCAAGGTAGAGGAGAATAACCTCATGGAGTGGAAAAGCAAGAAGATATGAGGACAAGATCTCCCAGAATCAGCAAAGAAGTAGAGGATATGTCCTAGGCGACAAAGGATATGTTGGCTCCACGAAGACCATGGGTTTGCTCCATGGATGTGGTGAAGAGGGGCATAGATGCATTTGAATGCCCGCATTATTATACGCATTGACAAGAGGCAAGCAGATGCCCTCCGAGAGTAAATCCTGTTGAAGCTGAACAAGAAGAAGACGATCAGGACCTAGAAATTCCACCAGATGTGGGAGAAAATTTGATGATCAAAAGGACGATGATTGCTCCAAGAAAGGAGATCAAGGGGGATTCATGGCTACGTACAAATATTTTCAAAACAAGATGTACTTCAAGAGGAAAGGTATGTAAAGTTATTATTGATGGTGGTAGTTGTGAGAACATGGTTTCAAATGAGATGGTTGAGAAACTAGGCCTGCATTGTGAAAAGAATTCCTAACCCTTACCGTATTGCATGGTTTAAGGAGGGTAATGAAGTTACTGTTGATAAGAGATGTTTAATAAATTTTTCTATTGGGAAAAGTTATAAGGATGAGATTTCATGTGATGTTATTCCTATGGATACATGTCATATGCTGCTAGGCAGACCATGGCAATTTGATAAAAAAGTTATTCATGACGGGGGAAAGAATACTGTATACTTTTTAGAAGGATGACACAAAAAAAGTTTTACTACATCTTAAAGAAGAGGGAAAGGCTGAAAATATGTTTTCTACAAAAGAATTTGTGGAGGAGGCAAAGGCAATCATGGGTTTTGTTACGTGTTGGTCGCAAATAAGGATGAACCTACAAGTGCACAAATATTGGTAGAAGCAGACAAAATTAATAGAAGAATTTTCTTGATGTTATTCCTGATGAGCTACCAGATGGGTTACCACCCAAAAGAGATATCCAGCACCATATTGATTTGGTTCTCAGGGTCTTCACTCCCAAATCAAGTGGCTTATAGGATGAGCCCGACAGAGCATGAGTTTGTGTACAACTCCAGCTTTATTAACTCCAACGAAGGATGGAACATGGAGAATGTGCACAAATAGCAAAACAATCAATAAATCACAATCAAGTATAGGTTTCTTATACCTCACCTTGATGATATGATGGATGTGCTTGTTGGATCTAGGTATTTCACCAAGATTGATCTTCGTAGTGGTTACCATCAGATTCAGATCAAAGAAGGAGATGAGTGGAAAACCGCATTCAAGACAGGGAATGGATTATATGAGTGGCTAGTGATGCCAATCGGGTTATCCAATGCACCTAGCACTTTTATGAGGTTGATGAACATTGTGTTGCGGGAGTACAATGGTAAGTTTGTTGTGGTTTATTTTGATGATAACTTGATTTTCAATAAAACTAAAGAAGAACATTTGAGGCATCTGAGGGTGATATTTGAAGTGTTAAGGAAAGAGAAGCTCTATGCAAATTTGAAGAAGTACACAATTATGCAAGAGACTTTGGTATTTTTGGGTTTATTATTTCAGCAAATGGGGTACAGATGGACTCGGAAAAGATAAAGGCAGACATTGAATGGCCTACTCCACGGAGTATAACAGAGGTATGAAACTTTCATGGTTTAACAACATTTTACAGAAAGTTTATTAAAAAAATTAGCAGTATTGTAGCACCTATAATAGATTGCACAAAGGAAAGGGAGTTTTTGTGGGCAAAGGTAGCTGAGCATAGATTTTAGTTCTTGAAGAAGAAGGTGACAGGAGCACCTATTTTCGCACTACCAGATTTTGCTAAAGTGTTCGAGATTGATTGTGACGCCTCACATGTGGGTATTGGTGTTGTCCTAAGTCAAGGAGGAAAGAAAATAGCTTTCTTTAGTGAGAAATTGAATAAGGTAATAAAGAACTATTCCACTTATGATGTGGAATTTTATGCAATTGTACAAGCACTGAGGCATTGGAGGCATTGCTTAGTGCCTAAGGAGTTTGTGTTATTTACAAACCACATAGCCCTGAAGTAAGTGAATAAACAAAAGAAGTTGAACAGTAGGCATGCAAAGTTGCGTATCATTTTTGCAAGGTTATACTTTTTCTCTAAAGCATAAATCAGGAAAACAGAATCAAGTTGTACAGATGCATTGAGTAGGCGTGTGAATCTATTTACAACCATGGAGAATGAGGTGGTTGGTTTTGAAGCAATAAAGGATTTGTATTTTTATTATTCTGATTTTAAGAATATTGTTACAAGGTTAAGTAGATCATTGTCAGGCGATGCAAGTGATGTCTAGGATAGTACCTTTTGTAGGATGGATATCTATTTAAGGGACGATAACTATGCATTCCAATTGGGTCTATGAGAGATAAGATAGTGAAAGAGTATGCATAGTGGAGAATTGGTTGGGCACTTTCGGTAAGGATAAGACGATAGCCTTGGTAGCAGAGAAATACTATTGGCTAAAGCTGAAAAGAGATGTGGTAATATATGTGGAGAGGTGTCGAATTTGCCAAGTCTCGAAAGGCCATGCACAGAAATACCTGGTTGTATATGCCATTGCATGTTCCCAAAGGGTCGTGGACATATTTGAGTATGGATTTTGTTTTGGGATTACCAAAAACACAATGAGTTAATGAATCAAGTTTTTTGGTTGTCGATAGGTTTTCGAAGATGGTTCATTTTATTTCCTTCAAGAAGACTAGTGATGTGATAGGCGTAGTCACAAACTTGTTTGTTCAGAGAAGTTGTTCATGCTTGCATGGTGTTCCAAAAACCATTACTTTGGATAGGGACAAAAGGTTCTTAAGTCATTTCTAGAGGACTTTATGGAAAAAAATGGGAACTAAACTACAATTCAGCAGTGCCTATCATCCTTAGACCGATGGGCAAATAGAGGTGGTAAATAGGAGTTTGGGAAACCTGTAAAGGTGCATAGTTGGGGAAAAGCCAAAACAATGGGACTTAGCGTTACCACAAGTTAAGTTTGCTTATAATAGCTTCCATAAGTAGATCCACATGGAAAGTATTCTATTTTCGATTGTGTATGGGAGTAATCCAAATAGGGGTGTTAGATTTGGTGCAACTACCAATGGATGGCAGAGTCGGTGATAATGTAGAAGCATTTGTCTGGAGCATATACAACAATTGCAGGAAGAAGTGCAGAAGAAGTTGCAGACTAGTAATGATCAGTACGTAAGGAAATAGCAGATGTGCACAGAAGGAGGAAAGGTGTTTACAATGGGTGAGTTGGTTATACTATACCTTCGGAAGGAAAGGTTTCCAAAAGGAGCCTATAACAAGACTGAAGTACAAAAAGATTGTTCCCTGCAAAATCGTGAAGAAGATAAATGATAATGCTTATGAGGTAGAATTGCCAAGAAATTTTGATATCTCTCCAGTGTTTAATGTTTCAGACTTTTTATTTTTTTGGTGTATGGGGATAGTGATCTCGCAAGAAACTTGAAATCAATACTATAACCTGTGGCATAATGAAATATCTCAAGTCTCAAATAGTAAAAAATCTTTGTTCAAAAGACCAGTCAAAACTAGAGGTCTTATCACGCAACAGAACGAAAATGGAACAAGAGGACAATACTAGGGTCAACAATTATTCTATTAAGAGCTGAGGGAAAAAAATTGAGTATTTGCCTTATACAAGATCAACACTAAAAAAAGTCGTTCAATCTCCAATCTGAGTACCTGTTTCTCCTAACCACCTTCTAATGTCAGGAAGCTCTGAAAAGGTCATAACTTCAAATCCAAGTGTCCGTTTGAGTCAAATTTGACTTTTCAACAACCTATTTCAAAGAAATCGAATGCACTAATTAACCAATCATACCAAACTGGAGTGCATTTAAGTCTAACAATTTCGAAACCGAATTCCGACCAAAATGTACACAGCCATTAACTACTTACTACGTGCCATATAAAAGTTGTAGATTGGAAACAATTTTTCCTATGATAGGACGTTGAGCGTTAATGTGAAAACAAATGAACCTGCAGTAAGCAGTTGCAGAAAATGGAGAAAATCCTTTAATACAATCATGTAGAAGATGCGTGGACATTTTTTTTCAAGCACGAACCTTACCATAGCGAATATTTTTTGATGGAGACATTAGGTTCTATTACACTGCTAAAAATAGACAATCACAAGCAATCGACAGAACTGTAAAGTAGATTTAGTACACAGATTTCTCTAGAGATTACATAATGGAAATCATCCTATAGTATACAATGCAAAGGCTATTTTCCTATTTTGGAACCGCTTGACCAACACAGAATTTCTGACCTGAATGTTAATAAGGACCATCAAATTTCTCTTGAATTCCATAATGAAAACAAGTGTATTGAGTTTGTTTATAATGCGATGGCTTCACCATATTTCCTTAACATGCTCAACATAAAACATGAACACACTGACCTAAATTTATTTTTTATCCAGTATATTAAATCCATCTCAGGAAATTTTGAATAGTTTTATAGCATCCATATCTCTTGTGCTTCATACAAAATCAAAATGATACCATTTCATATGATGATAAGATACAACCATATAGTTTGGTGAGAAAATTTATGTTTCTTGGCTACAACACACAAGGTGTTAGAGCTACTCATAGAAACAATATATTATATAAAGCAAAAATGGAAGGAAGATTTCATGTTTTCTTCACATCACTCATAATAATAATGAGCTCAATATAGGCTTTTAAAACTTTCATTCTAACCAAACTTGACTTCACAACCCAGAAAGAAGAGCTTTTGCAAAACATTACGCCTCCCGCATTGCCCCCCATGCCCTCCCTCAACCTCCTGCCCATCCCTGCCTTTGAATGTGGCACCCGTTAAACTGAGAAGATAAAAACATGAGCTCTGATACTCCATTATCCACAACATGAACTTTTTTTTTAACAAAAACTTGTAAATCATAGGTCATAATATTGCATGCAGGCTTGAAAAATGATTATGGTAAAGGCCTCAAATTCCTCTTGCGTCATCCAAAGTAAATACCATACCTGTATAGTCTTTCCATGTATTTAATTGAAAATGGAATACCCAAATGCACAACACCACAACCAATAAGCTCAACTTTGGTATGGAACTAGATGGATGCAAACTGCAAAAACTTCAGGTTATCTAAGCTCCAAAATTTTGGCAAATGTTGAAACCATTTACGCAGGATGCGTTAATGATAAAAGGCAACTCATACATTGCAATCAGCTATGAGTTTAATCACTGTGTAACCACCACCTATATTATAAACACCGAGAAGTGAATGAGTCCATAAGTACTTTGTTATAGGCATCAACTCATATATGGGTGGGCTTCAATTCAATATGTGAAATCGAGGTTTGATTAACATGGATGGTCATACAAGGGATTATGACCATCTAGGACCATGGTTAGCCGCTTTATGTATCAGCTAACAGTTTGAGGATGGGGAGAGGTAGATAAATTTACAGCCGAATACCTAAAAGTTTCACCACATAGTGCCTACAAACTCAGCATTCCCAGTTTTCCATAATACTAGATTAGAGCCCAAAGTTTGCTCCAATCTAGTCCTAGGAGATCTGAACAAAGATCACAGTAAAAATCCAACTTGGGTGCATTAAATAATCTTGATTGGAACAAGAAATAAGATCATTAGCCATGTATGCAAAGTGGCAGCCACTACAAATGACAAATTATGATTACAGTCATTGAAAATCCACTAATCAAAATTCACCATAGAGATGCTCTGCCACGACCAGGTTAAGAAAAGACATTTCCAAATTGGATAAGACCAGAGATATCTCATTATCCGAAGACTTCAAAACACCAAAGAATGATATCACGTGACAAAACTGCATTCATCCATATCAAAGACAAGGCAAGCAAAATAATATTAATTTTGCAAAACAAGAGTACAATCTAGGCATCTTTGTCAGTAATGTGTGAAAACGCGCGCGTCCAAAAATCATGTGTGTAAGAATAACATATAGTCAATCTAGTATCTTTTCAGTAAATTGAAAACTTAATGCTATCCAAAAACCACTTAGAATGTTGTATAGCCTCTTTACAGATAATTACATTAAATATGTCAACTTCCCCCACAAAGAGAACATATCGTGTAAATCCATACATGAAGAATGCTTCGACTCTTATGACAATAGAGAACTTTTACCATGCATAACTTTAAGCAATACAAAGAGGGTATGCCAATAGTCTAAAGTCAATGAAACAAACTTAAAACCATTCTAACTGGATTCATGCACCAAAGAGTTAGATTATATACAAATATAATCTTATACAATTCAGGCTGTAATCGCATGCAACGTATTTGTACTCTATATGTTGTTTATAAATCAAATAAAAATCCAAGGGGGGCTTCAATACTAACTTTCTGGATTTATGGTGGCTGAAGAAATTTATTTAATTAATACCTGCATTTGAATGAATAAGTTCAGTTTTAAATATATTCGTAAGAGAAGCCTGGACTTTCATTTCCTTCTCCACGTTGTCCCGCATCAAGGAATCTATTTTAGTCAATGAATATGATGAGAATTTGGCAGAATCCCGTAGGCCATTCTGAAACATGAATTTGAAACAAGTTTTTCACTCTCACCCATCCATTAGTGAAACAAGGTCTGACGAAGAAATGCTGCCAATTCAAACATTACATATGGTCCCATGCAGAGTGAGCAACCAATGGATCATGAAAACTCATATACATAAATATTATTTTTCCATAGAATATGCCACGTGATTTGACTATGCATGCAGATATCTAATTCAATTGATTCTTGGATTGCCAAGAAATCTATGGCACCTATGGCCAAAGACAGTTTTATCTAAATCACAGAACTTGAAGGAATCATGTCGAGTTTGATGATTCAAATCAACAAGGTCTCTTCCAAGAATACAAACAATTTAAATAGAAAGTCACAATGAATCATGATATACTAGGGTAAGGTCATAAAACACCCCCTGTACACTGTGCAAGTCTATATATGACACTGAGACACTGAGGATGTTTGGTGTATGTGTATGTGAATCCAACAAGTGAGCAGTGATGGCCAAATGCTTTGACAGAAATGTCAGAATAGCTTGCTGTTGGTATTTATTGTAAACCATATGAAAACAAATCATTGCCCACCGTGTGTCCTACATATGATGCAGTGACTGAACACCCATATTAACGATCTAGACCTAGAAGGGCTTATTTTTCATTATCGATATTATGTGTCAGAGCTTTAATTGGCTACCATAAGCACAGCAGTTGGCATAGTCGCCACAACAGGTGTAAATGTTGAAATCATGTCTGTGATCAGCTTCCCAACTAGTAAAACTGGTCAAGTCTCTATAAATAGTTGGTCTTTTATGTTTGACAGCCTTTTAAATGTAAAATAGTCCTATACATTTTCATGTTATGGCAATTTCCATAATGATTATAAGTATTCCTATAAATAGCCACTTCCCTCCAGAAGTAAAAACCAAACATAAAAAAACAACTCAATTTCGCTAATGCCCACTAGACATTCTGAACTTGGCCAATAGATAAACTGAAATTACGAACCCAACGAGTTAGTGGTTGCAATATCAACAAAATACAAGAGGGGTGGTTTGGCATAGAATATTTTTCACACGGGTTGAATAAATTTTTTCAACAATTAGAAGTCATCCTTGGTGGGATTGATTAATGTCAAGTACTAAGCCTCTACACGTGACAGTATATCACTAGAACATTCATTTGTCCCAAAGGACTTCAGATACATGATTCTATAAATAATCAAGGGATCAGAGAGATTCAAGACTAGGCTTAAGGGCATCCAACATATTTTTGAATTAAGTGAATCTTCAAATGTCCTCCTCAGGAAAGTTACTCTTAGATGAAGTCATATACTTAATATTCAGGATCACAACAACTTGTTGGCACTTCAAAGGCTCTTCTTGTTAACAAAACTAAAAGAAACCAAGGAAAATACAAACCACATATGCTACAAAATGGTTTGAAACCAGCCAAATCAATTGTAGCAAGATTAGCAAAATGGTCTGACCGTTGACTCTAACCATGTCAAACCGGTGCACCATTAACTAAATCTTAAGCTTGTTATCAGAACATTACTGTTCCCAAAACTCAAGTTATTTTGGTCTGCGTAACAAGCTGCAAAGGTAATATAATTTATGATGTTTTCCAGGACTCTCCCTAGTTTTATCCCAACATAAAACAAGGTCTCCAACTTGTAAATTTGTAACTGTAACCTTTTTGTTAAATAACCTTTTCAGTTCCCCTTGCTAGGACAATGAATTTTTTTTTTATGGATCCAAAATTAGTAACTCTGTCATGAAATGTGGTAGAAAGAAATAAATTCTTCCAATGTACCACCCATTAACAATCAATCTAAGTGCTTTTAAATCCATAGTTCACTTTGGTACATGCATTTGAAATTTCTGATTCATATTTTTATGGTGGATTCTAAACTTTCATACATGTAATATATAAATAAGTGACACACGTAGTACATGTGTATGCATGCATGCATAAACATGTGATCAACCGATAATGCTATCAAAGAAAGATTTAAATGAGCATAATCCTGAATTTAAGCCTACGCAGTCAATAAAAGTTCAAAGATTTTCTGGAAAATATAACCTGGATACAAAGATTTCAAATCAACATGGATTCTGCTTGTCACATTTTGGGGCCCTGTCAGTCATATTTATATGTTTGACTCAAAATGTTGATTATCAAAATCTTTCTAAGAAAATCTAAGCATTCCTCATAAATGAATTATAGACCATTGTTTGATATAATTTCCTAAGGGACTCCAAAATGTGAATTTTCAAAAAAATTAACAACTTCACCAGCAACAAAAATTTTCAAGGTAAATTCCATAGCCCATTTAGTAAAATAATTAGTAGATGTTAAGATATATCTATGACTGGTTAAAGAACAAGGGTGGATATTAGAAATAAAATCAATTCCCCACTTGGTAAAGGGCCTATCTAGAATGACGGGATTTAATGGCATGGCTAGTAAGCATTCATGACTAACAAACATTTGGAAAGGGGCACATGACCTAACCAATTTATATGCATCTTTAAAATAGTAGGCCAATAATATCTCCCCGTAAAATTTAATGAGAGGTGGTTTTAGTAGCATAATGGCCACCATAAACAACTTCATGAAAACTTCTTACTATGCATTCAATTTTACCATGTGTCAAACATCTTAAAAGAATACCATCACTATTTTTAAAGAACATCAAATTTTCTAGAAGCAAAAATTTAAGGGCTTGAAATTGAAGTACTCTTTGCTGCATTTTATTTAAGTTTTCAGGACATGATTGATTTTTGAAGTAATAAATAAGATTGTGATACCAATCATCTTGAGACATCATATAATCCCATTCTTGCATGATGAAACCTATATTGAATTTGGAATAAAAATAAACACATGTCATAGTCTGAAAATGAGGAACAACATGTAAAACATCATCCATGGCTAAAATAACGACATTGATAGAATTGACATTTTCAATCAAGTTCATAGCAAGTTCATTTTATTTAATGTTATTACAAGTTTCAAATTCTAATACAAACTATTGAATTTTTAAGATCCATTTAGCTAATCTTCCATTAATCATGGGTTTTTTAAGAAAATATGTTAATACAAGGACATTAGAATGAATAAAAAATTTATTTCCCATTAGAAAACATTTGTACTTTCCCAAAACCGAGACTAATGCAAAGACAAAATTTTCAATTAAAGGATACCTGACTTCATCATCTTTGATATTTTGATTGAAATAAGCAATAGGTTTTTAATCATTTCCTTCAAAATATTGAGTTATAACAACACCCAAAACCTTATCAGTTGCATTAAGATATAGAATGAATTGTTTAGAAAAATTAGGTTTGGCCAAAACAAGCTGAAACGATAAGATTTTTGGAATCAAAAAAGGCAGAATTTGCATGCGACTTCCAAAAAAACCATGATTATTTTTGAGTAAGATATGTAAGAGAGAATATTTTTCAGAAAATTCATACAAGAATTTATATAAAAAAAATTAATTTTTCCAACAAATGAATGTAAAACTGACCCATTATTAGGATGATTTAATTCTTAGATATCTTTCACCCTTTCTAGGTCAATGGAGATACCATTCTTTGTAATAATATGAACAAATAACTTACCCTCTATAACTCCAAAAACTGATTTTTTTGGATTTAGAGAAATACCAAATTTATGTCAATGAATGAAAATTTCTCTCAAGTGGTCTAAATGTTTCTTTCTTTTAAGAGAATATGCAGTCAAGTCATCGATGTAAACTTGGAAAATTACTCCAATAAAATAATAAAAAAACATGCATTTCTCTTTGAAAGGTAGAACCTGCGTTAATTAAACCAAAAAAGCATACAATTATAAGTAAAGGTACCTTTTTGTGTGGTAAAAGTTGTTTTGTTCTATGTTGTCACTCTAAAGAGCACCTTGCATTGAAAAAGTGCAATAAATCCTTCTATTTAGTTGATAAAATGAGATATTTTCTGAGTGTGGGTGAATCAATGTTGAATGAAGAGGGTTGGTTCCCTAGATCAATCACCTAAACTAGTTTCTTTATTAGGTATTAGGGAGAGCAATAACATTAACTTATAGAAAGTATGTAAAAAAATAGGTGATACACCAATTTTTTTGGAGACTTATGACTACACAAGACACATTATTTGACCCTCCAAGACCCATAAATATCACTTCATTTTTTGTTTGATAGACTTTCACACAAGAAGATCACAAAATAAATTAACAAGCTATTAATATAGCATGGGAGGGAATATATGAGGTCTTTTCCACTTCCAAACTAATCAAAAAAATAACTTGTACTTAAAATGTCCTGTGAAATATTCAAAACAACTTAATGGAGGTGTTAATATTCATAAAAATGCAAAGGAAACAAGATATTCGCTTAAACATACTGTTATCCCAATTTTCCCCCCAAGTAAAATTGGTAAAACACGACCCCGCATATAATAAATCTAAGGGTCGTTTCCGTCACACAATACCACATTTCAAATCTAATAATCAGGTTGTATGATCACTCGAAAATGGAGGAGTAGGGTCGGCTAAGGAGGTAAATAGTGTCAAAGAAACCAAAGGCTAGAGGAGAGAAACAGGGAAAGACTCAAAGTCTTCGGCCTTCACAAACGATTCAGAGCGGGCTTAAATTGGCTAAATATGAAAGAGTCAGTGGAATTTGCCAAGTGTCTCAACAGCACACCTTCAAGAGTCAAATCCAAGGCCAAAGACCTAAACAAGTGCCAGTCCTTCGTGTGTCCCGGGTCTAAGGGGGGGCAGAGTCAACAGCTAAAAAGTAAAAAAGTGGGGTAGAGTGGGCCTAAAATGACTAAGTATAAAAGTCTCAGCGGAAGAAGCCAAGTGTCAGCACAACACTACCTCAAAGGTAAAATCCTTAGTGGGTTTCCAAATGAGTGCGAGCCTTCCACGTGTCCTAGGTTCAAAAGGGGACAAAGTCAGGGGTTGAATAGTCAAAAGTGGGGCAGATCTAGCGGAAGGAGCCAAGTGTCAACATGGAGTTACTTCAAAAGTAAAATTCAGAGCATGTTCCTAAATGTGCAATAAGCCTCCACATTTCTAGGG
This sequence comes from Taxus chinensis, assembly GCA_019776745.2. Lineage (NCBI taxonomy): Eukaryota > Viridiplantae > Streptophyta > Pinopsida > Cupressales > Taxaceae > Taxus > Taxus chinensis. The sequence goes on along the minus strand of CM034153.1, from coordinate 510,833,539 downwards.
TCAAACTTATGGCCTCGCCAAGCAAAAAAGGACTTAGCCAAAATACAAAGGAACAAAGCAAGCCACAGAAGGCAACATGTGTCTCTTCGGCACATCTTCAAAAGAAAAATCCAAAAGAGGTCCCCAAACTAGCATCAGCTCTACACATGACCATGTTCCAAGTCAAAGTGGGAAGGTGGGTTGTCGGAGGCAATTTGAAATTTTTGGCTCAAAAGGTGTAAAGTATAAAAATGAACCACACCTCTACTGACACCCAAGGAGCCACGTGTCAGGCCTAAATTACATATGGGCCGGAGGGCCTTGGGAGGAATTTTCGTCCAAATGGAAAATGTGGATCAGCGGGGCCGAAGATGGTTTTTTCGAAAAAAATGAATTGTGGGGTTGCAGGGAATTTTTTGAATATTTATTTATTTTTTCTGCCAAAAGGTGCAAAGTGAATTTCGGGCCCGCGAACCCGTTCTGCTAAAACTAGTTTTCGCCATTTTTGTACGGACCTGACTCAAACATTCAAATGGACATATATTTCAATCCAGTGCCCGAAATTCAACAAATTTGGCACCATTGGAAAGGTCTCAACCTCATCTACGCCATGGAAACATGAAACTTTAATTTTGACAAGGTTAAGTGGGTGAAAATGGGAAAACATCTTTCAGGAAATTAATGCAGAATTTGATTTCTTCAGCTACCAGATCAGATTTGATTTGATCTGTCATTCTTCCTTCTTCAACACGTTAGACATACATAGAGTCGAGGACTTGACAGATTATAGGTAGATCCGTAGCAAGCATTGATGGTTGGTGGTTGAGCTTTAAGAGAAGAGTCGAGTTTCTTTTCTTTCCCTCTGATTTTCATCATCTATATATTGTAACACTTCTCATTTGAGAAGGGGGAGACATTCTGGGATGTGGGGAAACTCTATCAAAGTTGTTTCCTAACTCCATTTGAGTTGTAAGCCTTCTCCTATGCATAGAGAGCATAGTTTTGCATCTGAGCACCCATGCAATAGTTTGTGCACATTATAGAGCAATAAAATCTTGTTTCATGGTGTTTTTCAACCCTTGGCATTGTTTTTTTGTTTCTCTCTACCTCTCTATCTTGTGTTTGCTCCATGTGTATGTATTTCATGTTTGTAGGTGTAAGATGTCATGCTTTATGGAGTAACGATGGCGGATTTGGATCTACGTTTGTGTCACTTCTGTCTAGCCTCCCTCAGTCCCCTTTTCCCTGTTTCATTCTCCCTCAACAGAGTATCTCACCACTTCCTTTTCTGGTGTATCACCACTTAGTCTAGGCTCTTTCTCTCTCTCTCTCTCTCTCTCTCTCTCTCTATCCCCTTGGAATGGCTAGATTAGGATAGATTAGATTCTTCTTGCACCAGAGTAGCTTGTGGTAGTGTTATCTCATTTTTGTGTTTACACCAAAATTTAGTGATAACCCTAGGATTTTTTTGCGCTGGTTTCCTAAAAATGCCCTTTCAGAGAGATAATTGGGTTTTTGGGTTTCCATAGCAAGACAACATAAGTTTTGGATGCTTCATGTTGTATGTTCCCTGAAGCCCAAAACCCACATCAAGTAAGTCTTTCAAGTTTTTGGGTCCACCGACCATCGAAACATGCCTTAGTTAGGACATGCTTCATGTTGCATGTCTTCTGATTTCTGAAACCCGATTTGCTCCTTTGTATCAGGTTTTCAGGTTCCCTGAGCATCAGAACATGCCTTGTTCAGAACATGTTTCATGTCGCATGTCTTCCAATTCCCGAAACCCAACTTGCCCCTTTTTATCAGGTTTTCGGAACCATCAAGCATCATGCTTCATGTCGCTTGCTTCCCGCAACCCAAAACCCGAATTGATATGAAATCCTTTGTGTCGGGTTTTCAGACATCCTAAACATGCTGACATGGCATTAATGCCGAGTTGTCGAGTGGTTGACACATGTGTCAATTGAAGTGTATTAAATGCAAATTTTTTATAAATACTTGGGTTTCCACGTCATTTTTACCAGACATGCTTTTTTCATCTCGTGAATTTTCGTGCATGCTTATTCAACCCTGAAACCTGACTCGCCTTTGTGTTGGATTGAGTTGCTCATTTTTTATCATTTTTTGACCTGATTGAAGGTATTTCTCTTTGTTCTTCGTTTGAGAAATTTGTGGAAGAATTGTGTAATGATCCTTCTAAATTCCTCTTTCTTTCTTGATTAGGGTTTTTGGGGTTTTTTATTCCTTTTTGATTGTTTTCCAATCAAGTTTGTGTTTTAGGGTTCACCCTTAGAATGCTCTATTTGTTTTATTCCTTGGAATATGCCATTGTAATGACAATTAAAAATGTATTAAAAAAAAACACATAACAATGGAGAGGAATTTACATGTTTTGACCTGACAACAACCCGATTCCCTCTTTTCAGGTTTCGTAGGGTGTTTTACAGTTTCCAAAACCCACAGTGTGTTGGGATATCCAAGGTGTCAGACATTTCTAACCTTCCGGCATCCTCCAAGGTGTCAGAAATTTCAAACCTTCCGGCATCCTCCAAGTATAGTGGGATTTCTAATCTCCTCGGCATCTAACAATAGTGCGGGTTTTTTGAACCCCTTGACATCTTCCAGTGTTGCCAGTTTTTCAGAGTAGCGGACATCTCATACCTTTCGACAGATTCAACTGACTATCAGGAATTTTTGAGTGTTCGACACCCACTAATATTCGATACTCTCTGTAGTGTTTCGAGCCTCTGGGATTGCTAAGCAGATCTTCAAACCCGAAGTGTCTAAATCAGAAGTAATCAGTTCACCCCTTCTTTAGAATTCCTCATGTTGGATCTCGGTCCATCATAGGAAAAGATGGAAAAATTAGGGAGGATGAAGTATAAATTTAGGAAGGTTGAGTCTCCTTCCTACATTTATTGCAATTACGACATCCGAGATACAGAACTTGGAAACATAGATATGGAAGACTTTTGGAATAGAGTTAAGAGTTCTTCCCAAACCCCGTGGATGAAATCAATAGTTGGCAGTGGTATTCCTCTCTTAGTAGGTTTCCCCATGTCTACTCAGTGCCCTGAGTTCATCTTAGCTTGTGCTTCAAATTACGACTCTGCTTCTCATTCTGTGAAAAACCAAGCAGGAGAGATCGTAATCAAGTTAGACAGAGGTTACTTTGATGATCTTCTCAAGTTGCCTAACTTTGAGGAGTATGGGGACGTAGATCTCAAGTTAGCCCAAAAATCTTGGGAAAATGATCAAGAAGACTATATCAAACACGTGAATAAGAAGTTCCTAATCAAAGCCAAGCCAGTTGTTTCCAGGTTCCCAAGACTTGTCCTTAGAAGTGATTTCATTCAGGAAATCAATGATATCATTACTCTACTGAGCCAGGTTTTTGGTTTCCTCGAATTAAATGTTTTCCAAGGATGGATGTACCAATTCATGATCATAATCAAGAAGAATCAACAAGGGATTAATTTGGCTACCCTTATCAGTAACAAGATAGATTCTCAGATGACAACAGTCTTGTCTACTGGGAAATTTTATATGTCCTTGTATGTCACCTATGCAGCAGTCGGCATGAGGAATTATCCTGGATTGGACACAAATGGGAACAAGACAGTGGAACATATTTATAGATATTTTCCTTAGTTAACAAGAAAAGGGTCTGAAGACCAATTCAGAAGGGTAAATGATGCTTCTTTTATGAGAACATCTATAGGATAAACCCCGAACTAAGGAAAACAAGAGTCTCTGATGAGGCATGGGTTGAGGTTTTGAAATGGGGTTGTGTCTTCTTACAATTCAAGAAGTTCACTTACCTTCAGTTGGTCATGTACTCAGGTGATCCTTTCTGTTTGCCCAGATATCTAGGGGATAAACTAATCTTGATGGAGTTGGTTAGGCAATTGTTGGATTTTCATAAGTACCAATAGAGTAAACACAAGGCCGCTGTATCCTTCCCAATTTCTATTAGAAGGTATACCTGCTCAATGGTGGTAAAAGCCAAGAACATTGTACATGAACTTCAAGATAAATTTAAAAAGCACATGAAGCCCAGAGACAGGTTCAATTTTCAAGGAGTCCTCAAGGCATATGGAACTCTACACTTACACATACCAAGCATAGAAGACATCTGGATTGATTTACGTGATGAAGTTGCTATCCAAAGGAAAGATCATAGCAAGTTGACACTTGTAGAGATTCAGAAAATTGAACTTGCTAACATTCCAAAAGGTATTAGTGATAATTAAAGTGTGTTGGATCCCTCCTATGACAGACTGAATGAGGATTAATATGTTTTCCCACCTATTGATTGGTCTATCGGCGAGAAAGCCTCTATCACCAATAGATCAGCCCCGATTCTCACATGCACCAAGGCATGGCTCACCTCTTGGGGGATGAGTTTCAAAGAAGATAGTTTCTCAAAGTTGATTGCTTTGGAGGTGGGGCCCTCCAAAAAGGAAAATGACAAAAGCTCTTCCAAGGGACCTATAAAGGTCAAATTTTTCAAGAAGAGAAGAGAAGAAGAAACCCCTTCAACTGCTACTCCAGTTGAAATGGTAGACATGCTAGAGTCACCAACACCACTGGAAATAGGGGAAATCTCTTTGGAAAGAGAGGTGAGTCAGCCCCTAATTTCACCATTTGCTAACTGCCCAACAGAAGTAACTCTATCCCTTGCATCCCAGGCTTTGGTGTTGGAATCTGTAATTCCTACTTCACAACCACTTCATTAGCCATGGCCAGCATTTTCTCCGGACTCTCACCTCTCTCTACTGGGACCAAATTAAATACATATATGCCTCCTCCTACATCTCTTTTCACCGAATCTACTACCCCACTAATAATTGTTCCCACTCCACCAGTGAATCCCACTCCACCTGAAAGTATGACACCAACTTCTACAATAGTGGAAACTCCTTCTGGCACACCTCAATGGTTACTGGAGAAAAATCCAAGGAAAAGGAAGGTGGTGGTACCCATACCAGCCTTTGATTTTAGTTCACTCAAGGCTTTCACTACTAAATCAGCAAAGAAACCCAAAACAGTTTCAAGGGTTTTAGTGGATGCTTTAGGACATAAGTTTGCAGAGATCGCCACTCTCACGACTGACAAGACCAAAGAGGACATAACGGCCTCTGACTATCAGATAACCAGGGTTTCTCTAGGAGAGGTGACAACAGAAGGAGCACAATAGGATGTATGAGATGCTATGAACGTGCTATGCCAGAAACTAAAGGAAACAAAGGATAGCAGGGATGAGCTCAAAGAAAAGGTGGAGCAGTTGACTGAGGTATTACTTAAGCTCTCCAAACCCCTTGAGTCCGTACCATCATCCTCTATTCCTATTGGGTTAAATTTCTCATTGGTACCTATAATTGAAAAGATTAATGAAAAGGGGAGGGTGGTCGATGAATGGACCCAAAGGCTGCTCTTATAGGGGAAAGAAGTAATCCAAGACATTGTGGAAGTCTATCAATCTTTGGAGAATACACAGAGTGATGGGGAAAAGATGGATGATGATTTCTCTAAAGAGATTGGGCACTTAGAGTTGACTTTTTAAGCTCTCCAGGTGCTAAAGAAAATCCCATCATGCATCTTGGTCGAAGAGGGCGTCATCCCACATGCGGATAAGCATTTCCAGCTGACCAAGGCCATCAGATTCAGAATAAAGAATCTAAACGAAGCTTGTGGCAAATTGAGAGAATCAAGAGATCAATTGATTGATGGAAAGAGTGACTTGGAAGAGGAACTGATCAAAATATGTGCAAAAGTGTCGGGTGCAGACTCGGTTATCCTACAATTTGATGGTCTTTTCAAACAAATCCAAGAATCAGTTCAGCATGAACCAACTCTCGGATTTGGCATTGAAATCATTGACAGGTTTGTAAATATTGAGCATTCTTTGGAAGCCCTGAGAAAACTCAACAAAATATTGAGAAAGCTTCCCGGAAATGTCAGTGACACTCATGAAACATGTGAAGTCCTAAGCGATCATTCTAATGCACCTGATGAAAATGAGATGCAAGGTATAATCCAGAAATTCCAAGAATTTCAGAACAAACAGGCTTTCCTAGAAGAAGGGAAAGATGAAGAGGATAAAGATGATGATTCAGACTAAGTCATAATGCAACATGTCATTTCAATCTTAAAATTGAAATGTCTTTTTCATTTTTGTTTCGTCACATAGGAAGTAAGTTTTGACTTGGTCTCCTACGTGAGAGCCAAGTAAAATAGGACTCTTGTTAGAACACTTTTTTATAGGGTTTTTCCTATTTTCTCTCAACTCTTTTTATTATAAATAAGGGATGTGCGTGCATTCCAAGGGGTTGAGATTTTTGGAATATTGAGAACCTTTGATCAGAAGAAGAACTTTGTATTTTCTTTCAATCATTCAAAGAACAGAAATTGATGTCATTTTTGCAAACTTTGTGTTGTGAGATTCATCTCTCTTAAGATATTGCTCTTATGTTCAGGATCTTAAGTTGTTCTCAATTTATCGTTCTCAATCATTTTAATTTTTTTCAAACATTACATTACATTTGTTATCTAGAACTCATATTATTATTTTGTGATCTGTGTTTGCTCAAAAGAAAGTACGTTCCCGTTATTTCCTTTATGTGATGCATCTATTCTAATCTTTTTTATTTCCAAAGCAGCAATATTTCTAGTTATTATGGATGTGGCTTTCAAGATTCTGTCCTGATCCTATGGTTAGATTAGTGTGAATATTGTACGCATTATTTCTATTGTGTTTTATATTAGTAATAAACAGGCAGCCTCACCTGTCTTTGAGGAGGAAATCAATCCTATGTACTATGGTTGAACCTCATATTTCGTCCTGAAAAAATATCCAACCAACAGGTAGGTAGATTAGGAAGCAAGGACATGCTTTCTCTAGAATTCCATCTCAAGTTTTACAAGTCCCATAGCTTGAAAGATGGTCCGATGTTGTGTAATCACACTGAATGCCCTACTTCAAACTTGGGCCATTCGGGGGTGCTGTGATTCTGCACTAACACATACCAATGGACCAGATGTAACACACTTCAATTCAACTTGGAAATGGAGGAATTTAGTCTTTTATTGCATCAAATAGGTGTTGGGGTACAAAATTTGGTGTAACCTTGGCATGAAAAAATCATAAGCCCCCATTTATTCTTCAAAATAAGGGGTACATATAGAAAAGAGAAGGGAAAAGAAAGAGGAAGAGAAGTGGATTTTGAACAGCTCAACACTTCAGTTTGCTCCTAGACCTCTAGATTGAATCAACTCTCACTTTCAAATGCAACACTTAAACTTTAGTTGAAGAATTGAGTTGGGGCTAGTTGGAGACAAATCCAATGCTAACTATCATTTACAAAATTTTAACTCTTGATTTAAATTACATTTTTTTAATAATAAAAAATATATATCATTATTTACATGGTTTATAAGGGACAAAATCATGAGTTTTGCATGGCCTATTTCTCCTTATTAAACTTGGTCAACCCCCTTTTTTTTAAAACTAAAGAAATCATTAGCTCTCTAGAAATAATTAAAAAAACATTTAAAAACCCCATCCATGGGCACTTTGCCAAGCATGATTATGGGTTTTAAATATAAAGTGGCTTTAACCATGGTCAATTTTAGCATGGTTAAAACCAACCTGGTTAAACCCTTATACATTAGGATTGAAATGCTAAAATTTGATTCATTTGGCATTTACTCTATTAAATTATCTTGGAGGTTCTTCGTGGTCAAACCCTACATTTTTTTATGGCCACTATTATGAGATTGAGCCTTCTATTTTTCCTCTTGGAGTTCAGATGTGATGCTCTGTTGCATTCCTTTTCCTGTCACGGATTTTTCATCTCGACCCTTGTGCTTTATGGCTTGGATTTTCATTATTCACTATGTCTCGATGAATATACTCATTTCACTTGGCCGCCATTGTTTTGCAACTGTAGTTTTCCCTTTCACTTGGTTCGAGATGGGGTTTCATCTTCTCAACCATGGCTATTCAATCTTAACCCTATTTCTCTATCTTGACCATGGTTTTGGTGGGTATAAGATGCATCTTACTGATTTACATTTTCTTGGTCATGATATTTTAGGAGGGCTCGATCTAGTTTGGGATACCAATATTTTTCTCTATAGATTGCCATTTATACAATTCAAGCTTTCTTTCTTTAGCTTGAATCAGCTTGGCTGTCATGGGTTTTGAGATCAAGCTCTATGTTGTCTAAATCGGAGGGTGAGATATGTTTTTGTTGCTTTGACCTTATTGTATCACCACGTTTTCCTTTTACTTAGCATCCATTGTTTACCTAGCCCAACTTTGGCCTACTAAAATTGGCCATGGTTGTTTTTAAGTTGAGATCTGCATTTTCCTATGAGCTTGACCATGTTTTTTTTAGGCTCGAGTCATGCTTGTGAGATATGTTTTTATTCCATGAGCTTGTCATGTTACTTTTGCAGCTGCTTGGTCGTCATTATATGGGTTTGAGCTGTGGTGGAGGGCTTGCCATGGGTTTGCTTTCTCAAATCTCTTCAAGAAAGTATTTTATAACTCGAGATGCATCCTTCCTAGCTCGTTGTGTTTAATTTTAAACTCTTTCTACTGTCCATCAACTCGACCCAGCATTCTCTACTATAACTCGACCTTTTTTTCAATTGACTCGGTTGTGATCTAAAAGGTAAGAAATGTTTGAATTTTTAGTTGATGGGTGCCTAAATTTTTTAATGGTTTTTAAAGAACACACAACCCAAATTTCTAATTTTAATGGTTATAATTTTTTGATTCCTTTCAACACATGCTGAAATGCATACTTTGAAACACATTTTTACTTGAAAACTTGATGAAAAATGACAATTTCTTCCCTAAAAATTTATATTCTCTGCAAAATTCATGGGTGTCATTCTTAAATCTAAAAATTTGCATTTCTGAAAGTCTTCTTTTTAAAATTTGTACTTTGTAAAAAGTATGAGAAAACCAACCCTTTCTGGAAACTTTACATTCTAAAAATCTATATTTTTTTGCAAAAGTATGGGCACAACTTGTTGAAGCTTAGTTCTAAAACTCTATTTTTGTTGTTTCTATTAAAAATATGCAATTTTGAGCTCTTTACATTTGAAATGATTTCAGATAGTCTTTATTTTCATACTCACATTTTTAAAAGAACTATGCAATTTGATTATATTTTTAGTCCTTTTCATCGAAAATAAGATAGAAAACCCTACTATCTCTATTTTCTCATTGTTTTTTAACATGAATGAAAGAATGGGAATAAGAAGCTCCACTTTCTTATGATCTACACTCTTTTTCCTTTCATTTTCTTTTCTTGAAATGTGACGCTCCTTCATTACTGCAATATTATTCATCATGCTTGATAAATATGGAAAAGTACTCTTAATTTATGCATACACGGCTGAAAATAAATGATATTCAAATTTGATATATACCATATTTGTTGACATCTTGATGTAATACTTCACATGCACAACTATTGAAGGGAAACCATAATCATTCTACAATTTTTTTTTGTAGATGCATTATTCAAGAGTATTGAAACAAATGTTTCCTTCTTTTAGAACATTCTTTTTTGATAAATAATACAAATAAATTTGAAGATGAAAATATAATGAAGCTTAAGGAACCTTGATCTCTAATAAAATCTTGCTTTCTTCTCTTTCAGGAGCACTGGAGCAGCAGATGGAGTAACTTGGAGCGACAACATCAAGTAAGGGGAATTGTATTTTAGGAAATGACTGGTCCCCTTCACTTCCTAATGTTTTTTAGTTTCAGATACATGTATATTATTTTCTTCCATATTTATATCCCATGGCTTGTGTGGGGAAACTTGTAAAAATTTCCTTATGAATATAATCAATTAATTGTCTATTGTTTGCATTCTTTATAATGCTCTTAATTTTCACAATTGGATGAACATTTGAAAATCAATTTCTTAACACACTTGTGTATAATCACAAGGAACTTAATAATGAATTGTTTGTACCTTTTCTGATCATCTGAAACTAAGAAAACTGAAATAATGAATTAATGGTCATTCTAAAGTTGTACCATGCTTCCATACTTAACAATTATAAAATATGAAACTTGATTCCTTGTTGGTTCTAGTTTTTCCATTTTCAATGTAAGGTGGTTCCCATCTCCATAAAGACCCTGCACTAGTTCATAATGGCTGGTGCATGATTTTGGTGAAGATGATAAAACTAGAATGGAATCCTATAGGAGGAATGTGCATTCTAAATTATTTCCAGCTTGTTCCATGACTATTCAGTGACTGATTATTTTCCCATTCAATGAAAACAAGAAATCTGAAAATATTTTTATACCCCTCCACTATGATGACAAAAAATGGTTAACATATTTGGTGGGTTTATTGGACTGATTTCCTCTTAATCAGTAAGAACCCTATAATGTATTCCCTCCCTACCATGAAAACCAATATGACACCTCCACACAATACGGACCAAGAATTCCCAAGGCTAAAGAGTTCTCCTTAAGACTGAAAATCCTCCACATCCATTGAAAAGTAGCACTAACAACATGTGTAAAACTACACTTGAAGGAAAGATACAATACCCACCAAGGCTAGCCAACAAGAGGTAAACCACTTATTGAAAAAAAATGAAAAGATGTGTTCAAAAAAATTAGAGGAGAGAATAAACAAACCTACAATAACCTATTATAACTAAAGAAGTGAGAAGCTAAATAAATCCTAATATAGGTAGGGAGAAGTAGCTTCCCTTTCTTACACATTAAGGCCATGTAATGATTTGGAAGTGAACATGGCCTTTAATGATGGTTGAATTTTTTTCAAAATTTGATTTCCATTATTATTCCTCAAATTATTAGATGAAGAAAGAAAGAATACATATTTTATTTGCTTTGTATTCATACTTGAGAGGAATTGTTGTTGACCTTTCAGATATTATAGCTCATCCTCATGCTCTAGATTAAGATCTGAATTTGATTCCAAATCAGCCAAGTATCTGATTGGACATGGAATGATCCTTTGATTTTTCCCACCTTCTTTGTATCTAACTCCAAGAATGAAGCTGGTAGACACATTTTCTTCATTCTTGAGCATGTTTGGAAGTTGATGGGAACTTTGTTCTGCTTCTTAAAACTCATCCTCCTTGAAATATGGATGCCCTTTCTAGTTCATTAAAATGAATCATGATGTTCTTTATGTATCACTGCAACCTTCTAAACATGCAACAAGTTTTAAACATGTAGAGCAATGAGGATCATTGCATTCAGTTGTAATATGTTGATTGCTTGGAATCCCTTCTTCCATGATGACTAGTTTTGAAATGGTGTCATCATCTCCTTCATTCTCATCCACCATGAAATTTGAAAGATCAAACTCATCCTTATACTCCTTATGAGCATTGATCTGGGCATTATGATCTTCTTTGATGTCCTCCTCCATGGTAGGTCTATGAAAAAAATAGGTTAAACAAAGGGTGAAGATGGAGAAGAATCTGAATTTCCATTTTCAAAATAAATCAAGAAAATTCCAACGATCTCCTCTTCATCCACATCCTTATGAACTAATTTTTTATCCACCATTGCTAATTTTTGTGAGGAAAAATCAACAACCTATTTAAGTATGGTGCCAACATGTACACTATAATCAGAATGGAGAGATTATTGATCATCCTCATATGTTTCCTCTTAACACACATATTCCTCCTTCACCTCTTCAATACTAACCTTTGTTTGTGGTTTAACTAGCTATGGCATCTGATTGGACTCAAATTTTGAACTCCAATCTTTCAAATTTTTCATAATTTCTTCTCTTCTGGGTTCTTTGGTAGGCTTCCTTCCTTGACTAATCTTCTAATTATTTTCTTCCCAAAATGGGTTTTGGAATGTGAGAGAAAGCTATGAACCTTGACCTTGGGATGTGATGTTTGATAAGGAATGGGCATTGGATAATGATAAGGAATGTAAGTGGTAGCATCCCATTGACAAGATTCCTTTACATTATGCTCAATAGCCTCTAATTCCTGCAAATATGTAATTCACTCCTTAATAACTTTTAACATCAATTCCATCCTCCAAATTTTGTCTTCAAAATATTCTTTAGGTATTACATGACATCCAAATTTTGCATACTCATAAGAACATGCATGCTTTAATCTGATTTTGATCATAAAAATGATTCGGAGGTGTGCTATAATAGCTCAAAATGGATTTTGGAAGGATGGAGTTGGATTCAAATGATATTGTTGCTGAAAGTGTTAAATCCATTGGGGAAATGAAGTCATGTATCGCAACTTCATGGGAAAGTGACATGAAATGATGGAAATGAAAGGAATTGGTCTGTTGGGTGGGGAAATGGGTTCTTTTCATTAACAGAGTTGCGAGATATGTTAGAATATACATCGAAAGGATGAAAATTTACCAAACACACATCAAAATTTTTAAAATAGAATTTTCTACTAGGATGTTTTAATGGAACACCTATAAAAGACATGACTTCAAGGTCCCACCGGGCATGCTAAAAAATTATTATCACTCCGAAGAGCATCCTAAGTTGAAGAAGTGAAAGAAATCCTTCTCTTTCGTTGATAAAATGGGATATTTTCTGAGTGTGGGTGAATCAATGTTTAAAATAACCTCCATAGAAGGGTAGTTCCCTGGATCAATCACCTAAACTAGTTTCTAGTTGGGGATGAGGGAGAGATATAACATAAACTCATAGAAATCATGTAAAAAATTAGGTGATACATAAAATGTTTTGGAGATTTATGACTTCACAAGACACTATTTGACCCTCCAAGACCTGTAAATATCACTTCATTTTTTGTTTGATAGAATTTCACACAATAAGCTCACAAAAGATATTAACAAGCTATTAATATAGCATGGGAGGGAAGAGTAGAGGTCTTTTCCACTTCCAAAATGATTAAAAAACTAAATATGTAAGTAAAATGACATGTGAAAGCTTCAAAATATCTTAATGGAGGGGATGAGATTCATAAACATGCAAAGTAAATAATGCATTTGCTTAAACATACGAATGGATCTGTTGTAACACACTTAAATTTAGATTAAAAAATGGAGGAATTTAGTATTTTATTGCATCAAATAGGTGTTGGAGTATAAAATTTGGCATAGCCTTGGCATGAAAAAATCACAAGCCCCCCTTTATGCTTAAAAATCATGGGTACATGTAGAAAATAGAAGGAAAAATTAAGAGGAAGAGAAGTAGATTGCCTTTTCACTTGGGTCGAGATGGGGTTTCATCTTATCTACCATGGCTATTCAAGCTTGACATGGTTTCGCTAGCCCGACCATGGTTATGGTGGGTATGCGATGCATCCTATTAGTTTATCTTTACTTGGTTGTGGTTTTTGATGAGGGCTCGAGTTAGTTTGGGCTGCCATTATTTTTCTCTATAGTTCATCATTTATACAATTTGAGCTTTATTTCTTTAGCGCAATTCAACTTGGCTACCATGGGATTTGAGCTCAAGTTTTGTGTTGTCTGACTTGGAGGTCGAGATATTTTTTTGTTGCTTTGATTTTGTTATATCACCATGTTTTCCTTTTTCTTCATGGCCATTGTTTTCCTAGCTCGACTATGGTCTACTCAACTCAGCCATGTTTTCTTTTTGAAGTTGAGGTCTTCATTTTCCTATCAGCTTGGCGGTGTTTTTATTTGAAAGGATTGAGCCATGTTTTTCAGTTGTGTTTCTATTCCCTGAGCTTGATGTGTTGCTTTCGCAAGTTCTTAGTAGCCATTGTGTGGGTTCGAGCTGTGGTGGAGGGCTCACTATGGGTTTTTTTACTCAGTTCACTTTGAGCTAGTTTTTTGGAGCTCAAATTACATACTTCCTATCTTGTGTTAAATTTTTAACTTGTCGTGGTGTCTATAAGCTTGATTATGCATTTTCTACTATAAATCAACTTTGTTTTTCACTTGGCTCTACCATGATCTAAAAGGTAAGAAATGTTTGCATTTTCAATTGATTGGTACCTAAAAATTTTTGAGGCTTTTGAAAGAACATATAACTTAGATTTGTAAATTTAACAGCTGCAATGTTTTAGTTCCTTTCAGTACACCATGAAATAAATACTTTGTAACACATTTTTGCTTGAAAATTTGATGAAAACTAGCAATTTCTTCCTTGAAAATTTACATTGTCTACAAAATGCATGGGTGCCATTCTTAAATTTGAAATTTTTCTTTTCTAGAAGCCTGCTTTGGAAAATTTGTACTTTGTAAAAGTATGAGAAAACCTGTAATTTCTGGAAACTTTGCATTATGAAACTTTGTATTTTTTTGCAAAATTATGGTTGTAACTTGTTTTATCTTAGTTTCTAAACTCTATTTTTCTTGTTACTATTCAAAATCTACAATTTTGAGCTCTTTATAGTTGAAATGATTTAAGATAATTTGTATTTTCAAAATAAATTTTTTAAAAGAACTATGCAATTTGTTCATATTTTTAATCCTTTTGTGGAAAAGAAGGAAGAAAACCTTGTTGTCTCTATTTTCTCATTACTGCTAAACATGAATGAAAGAATGGTAATAAGAAGCTCCACTTTCTTATCATGATCTACAATTTGTTTCCTTTCATTTTATTTTCCTAGAACGTGATGCTCCTTCATTGTTGAAATATTGTTCATCATGTTTGATAAATATGGAAAAGTACTCTTAATCAATGCATACACAACTGAAAATGAATGACATTCAAATCTGATCTATACCTTGTTTGTTGACATCTTGATGTAATACTGCACATGTACATCCATTGAAGGGAAACTGTAATCATTCTACAATTTTTTATTCTAGATGTAATATTTAAGAGAACTGAAACAAATGTTTCCTTATTTTAGTTATTTATTTTCTGATAAAGAATGAAAATACATTTGAAGCTGAAAATATAATGAAGCTTAAGGAATATTGAGCTCCAATGCAATCTTGATTTCTTCTCTTTCATGTACACTAGAGTAGCGGATCAAGCAACTTTGAATAGTTACATCGAGTAGGAGGATTCGTTTTTCAGAAAATGAGGGGTTCCTTTCTCTTCTTTATATTTTTATTTTCTTATATATATGTATTCTTTTCTTCAATATTTATATCCTATGACTTATGCGGGGAAACTTATACAAATTTTCTTATGAATATAAGAAATTTTTTGTGTAATTAATTTTCTACTGTTTGCAATCTTTATAATGCTCTTAATTTGTACAAATGGATGAAAATTTTAAAATCAATTGCTTAACACACTTGTGTATAATCATAAGGAACTTAATAATGAACTTTTTGTACCTTTTCTGATCATCTAAAACTAAGAAAATTGAAATAATGAGTGAATGATAATCTTGAAGTTGCACCCTATTTCCATACTTAACAATTTTACAATCTGAAATATGATTCCTCGTTGGTTCTAGTTTTTTTGTTTCCGATGTAAGGTATCATTCCCATCTCCATCAGGACCTTGTAGCAGTTCATAATGGTTGATGCATGATTCTAGTGAAGCTAAAAAACCTTAAAAGGAATCCTATATGGGGAATGGGAATTTAGAAACCTTATTTTCATCTTGTTCCATGGCTGTTAATTTCCTGCTTATTTTCCCATCCACTAAAATGGTCAACATGTCGATCAGCTGGATTCACAAAATTTTTATTATAAACATAAAATCCATCTAAAAGAGACCTCATTTCTGAACTGGCCAACTACTGCAAGATTTGATCAATATTTGGCAAAAGGAAAGTTATCTTTAGTACTTGCAATCTCTAGAATTAACACAGAGATGAATGTATCCATTTTTCTTATGTATAGGTACTAAATTAGCAACCCATTCAGAATATATCACAAGGAAAATGACACCACCTTTAAGCATTTTCTCAAGCTCCTTACTGATGGTGTCCTCTAAAAAAGGGCTTGCTCTCCTATGATTTTGACATACATATTTTATTTCAGGTTTGATAGGGATTTCATGTTTAATGATCTCCTTGTATCATATCCCTTTAAGTATTTGTATGACCATGCTAGCACATCAATGAATTATTTAATAACTTACTGAAAGCATCTTTATCCTTTTGAGTTACACAAACACCAAGATAAACAAATTTTGGTTTTTCTTCTATACCTAGGTTAACAATGACTTCACCTATAATTATTCTACATGGTTTAATAGAAGAATAAATCTTGGTTTGATCATGTGGGGAGAACATAGACTCTAGACTTACCAAACCAGTAGGTATTGTTAACTGGAAAATTGTAAATAATCACCAAAATTGAGCACATAGTTATATGAATCAAAATAATTCCCATTCAAAATGTATCAATGTGCTCATAACAAGAGAAATGTAGCCAGTTAATTTCAAGATCAAGGATCATAGGCCTATATACTTCTTTGAAAATTCAATCAATTTGATCAGAACATAGAGGATTATGGGCAAAAATAACAAGTTTATCAGCTCTGGAATTAAATTATCTATGAACATGATTAATGTTGAAGGATTCAAATTGTTCAATCCGAGACTATAATTTTTGTGTATAATGATGAATACGAGTTCAATTAGTCTTGTGAATATTTTTCACTTATCTTATTATAAGTTATGAATCTCCAAAAACTACTAGCTTCTTAATGTTTAAACTTAAATTTTGTTGTAAACCGAAGCACAAAGCCTCAAAAACAACATTGTTATTCATTGTTTCAAATGAGAAATGAAAAACATAATTAAATTACTTACCCATAGGTGATTTGATAGCCACGCCAGCCCCATTTCTAATTTGGTAGCATGCACCATTAAAACACATAAGCCAAATTTCATTAGAAGGTAGCAATCTATCATGTTAGTGATCTTCATCATCAAAGACATTAATATATAAAGTATTCAAGCCATAAGTTCCCATAACATTTTCTACAAAAAAAATCTTTAAAAATAAACTCCCTCAATTGGTGTCACCGACCACTCCTCTCATTTACATAAAAGCAATAAAATTTCCAATCGGTGGCCAAGTAAGACCCTTTCCAACAAAATATCATGTATCATGTGATCAATCTCTTCTAAGAAATATAACATAATTAACATGAATATATAATATATGCACATTTCCAATAAATATTACTCTTTCATCATGTGTTATCTTGATAACTATGTCTTTAAATTTGCCACAATATTTAGTCCGATGAGAGTCAAAACCATTCAATTTCCCATTATCATGCTCATAGAGAATTCCTAATTAGTTATCAATAAATTTAGGCATAATGTTATTTGATCCTAGTATCCAAAATACAATTATGAATATTTTTTCTAATTTTTTACTGATACATAGAAAGGAGGAATGTAACCAGGTGTTGAATTAGAATGATTCAGTACTTGATATTCACTATCAGATTCATTTTCTTAGAAAACCACTAAATGTTTTGATTCAAACTTGTTTTTTTGAGCAACCTCTAATTTTTCTAACCGATTGAATAAACCAAGGCTTTCAAACATATTAAAATGAATTCTAGAATTATTCATTTCAGGCACAATATCATATCTAAAAGGGAATATTGATGATTTCACTAATGGTTTACCTTTATAAGGTTGATATTGAGCATTATTAAATCCAGATGGAACTTCATCAGAAGTGGGATTACTTGAGTCATCTAGTGATTTTGTTTTGTCATTGGGAGCATATTTATATTCTCCTTTAGAGTCATCAACATTTCTTCTTTTCTAATTAACATTTTTAGAATAATATTTAGACTGGGTCTAAAATGCATTTATATCAGAATCAACAATACTACATATTTATGAAATATTCTTACCTTTCACAATTTTTTAAATGTTTTAGCATATTTACATTTTTTAGGATCATGATTCAATTCACACACACCACAATACATCTCTTTAGGTTCATGCTTAAATTTTAAAGATTCAGCTTTAACCTTACCTAACCCAACAGAAGTAATTTCTTAGGATGATTTTTCGTCATATAACTATGTTTTCAAGGTGACCAGAACATTATCCAAATTTTGTATGGAATTTGAAATTTATGTATTCTCTACAGTAGAATTAGATGATGTTATATCTTTGAAACAATTATTCTTTAACTTCTTTTCATATGCCAAAAAAAAATTAAGAGTCTCCTCAAAATAATAAATTTCTTTATCTTCCAACACTAACTTATTATTTAATGGGAAAACATTACAATAATACAACCATGCAAGATTCTTAGGAGATTTGACTTGTACAGGTATCTTTTGTCTCAATTTGGTGAAACAAATAGTAAAATGATAAATGGTTTCACCAGGGTCCAAGGTCGTATTATAAAGTTCATTTAACAATTGAAATTCATCTTGGTATTTTCCAAATCAATCCTCTGGACCTCTAACTAGTATGGTATGTTAGAAAATTTAGTGAGGGATTTAGAAGGTAGACTAATAAAATATTTATAGGCTCTCCCTTCAAGTGTTTGTGAAAAAAGTATTAAATAAGATATTTCGTTGGTCACTCCTATGCCAACATAGATCATTTTGAAAGAGTCAAGATGGTATTCCCACAAAGAACCATATTCACCCAAAAATTTAGGAAGTTGAATACACTTTAAGGATGAAATATTTGGAGTATATCTCCCAATGTCGATAGGATTACCTTTAAGCCAGAGACAAAGGTTTTCTTCATCATTATCAGACAATTCATCATCTGTTACTTTATCTCTATAACATTCAAAACTATGGATTCTATTTGGATTGTGATTAGGACTAGGCCTTCTTTCTCTTCCACCTTTAAATCCATATTGAAAATCAGAAAATAAATGACAAAGGAAAAGGAGGTTGGTCTAACAAAAGTGTTTAAGAAGATTTTTATCGTTAGCAATATCTAAAGTTAAAAATTTATATTTATTCAAAAATTTCAAGATTTCTTATCTTTTGTTTTTAACTCGCTTATAATTTTCTAAAATATTTGTTCTGTTTGAATATTTGACCTTGTGAGCCTTTGAATATCAAGATCTCTAACCTCTTCATTGTGAAGAATTTAACTGGCTTGTGAAAACTGGGAAACAATAGCAGTAGAATCCCAAAGTGTAGTTCGAATATCAAAATTGATGTCTAACTGGGTATTCCCAATTAATAAACCAACTTGGTCAATGGGATTAAAACCCTTAATGGTCGTTTGAAATATGATAAAGAGTAAGTAGTTTTAAGAAATCTACTCTTGTGGACAGAAATAGAAATAGAAAGGAATGGATTGTTAGAGGAAATCCACTCACATATAAGAAATATAAATTTCTCCCCATCAGAGTCACCAAATTTTTTTTTGATAAACAGTAGACCAACATCTAATCAAACCTTTCACCTAACGTAAAAGGTCAAGTTGGAAAGATATCAATTTAATCGTGAAGAAACTTAAGGATATCTTAAGCATGGGTAATTTTAGTATAGGTTAATTGTAGACCAACCTAATATTCTGGGATAATTTCTATCTTCTAACATCAAAGGAATATACAAGACAACAAAAATGAAACAAATAAACCCAAAAAAAGCCACAACAAGACCATTTATTATTAAATTAGATATGAGATTGAGATCACTTGAGTGACTTGATAATATTCCATCAAATTTCATACGAAAATAATATATCACTTATTAATAGGAGTGATCTCTTTAACCAACAAATTTTTTACTAACCTTTATCCTCGACAGAGTGAATTCTATTAACAAGACAACCTCTTGAAAAGGTGAATTAATAAGTGGTGATTTATTCATGATTTCATAGTGAAATTATTGGTCATGTAATGTATTTATCTTGGAAAAAAATCCAAAATAGCAAACAAAAAGAAAAATAAACATAAACACATCATTAAAAAGGTATGACACATCTACACAATTTTTAAGATAAAAAAAGATGAATATGTTAAAGAGAAACAATTTTTTAAATATGAAGTGTACAATGATTCCCAAGAAAACATCTAACAAGATTCATGATCAAATTTAATATCCAACATGGCTATCAATATGAATTTATCTCAAGATTGGAGTGAAAATGTATTTCATGGTTTGCTCTGGATATGACAGATCAAAGTATGTAATAAATTTTAGATGAGATACAAAACAATAAAATAATATAATCAACAAAATAATATTAAAACTGGATATATCCGTTGTATCATAATTTCATACTCAAACCTCAAAATAATTACATCATAAAACCTGTAGAATCAATTATCTCATAAAACCATTTGCACATAAAGTACTCCTTATGAAATAAACTTCACAAAATTCTTACAATACCCGATTTCTCATCATCAAAAATGTGTTCTCCAAGTCCTTATATATCCCTTTTTAAAATCAATTACAACTGATTTTTCTCCAAATTATAATTAAATTTATAATAAATATTACACTTCATCTCAAAGTGAAACTTCACTATATTTTGTTTTAAATATCAATTGTGAAGGATTTAGGTAACTATCTTTTAAAATAAAAGATGAATTTTAAAACATTTAGGAATGAGGCAAGAAAGGGGAGGGGGGCCACCTAACATTACATACACCAAATAAAATATAAAATAAAACCATCTAACATTCAATTAATTTAAACCATACATACTCCATCATATCTGAATGATAATAAAAAATATAATCCATCATATAACCAAATTTCTTAAATCAACAAAATACAAATATATAATTAAGTTTATAAAGCCAAGATGTCAAAATATCATCAACTATAAGATCCATAATAACTGTCAATCAATGAAAATTATATGCTCAAATCCATGTCTTAATCAAAAATCAATATATCATATCATGATGGAATCACTAATCATCCCCATTCAAGTATAGTAATGGTGCCCCAATCTCATTCATCAATTCCACATACTTATATGGACTAACAGGAAGGGTAGTGTGAGTAATGGCTATTAATTCCTCCTCTACCTATAGTTTTACCCTCTTCAGTTCTCTAGTCACACTAGGAACAACAGAAGATGGCCTAACTTGCTTAGGAAAAGGATGGGAGTCATGTGACTAGAATTGTTGGGTTTATCCAAGAAGCAAAGGTAGATTAACATGTGGCTAAACATTACGTGAAGGGAAAATAAGAAGCGAAAGAGTAGACTAAATGATTGGAAGATAAAGGATTATGTTCAGTGTGAGTATGATGAAAGTTCTCATGGACTGGGGTATTATGAATGATTCAATAGGGTTGGCTATGATAATATGATTTAATAACTTGTAATACCTCATGAATACAAGGCTCATTAACATAAAAGTGGATTGAAACATGAGTAGGACCAATTATAATTAAAGTCTTCCTACCTCGAAGTGAACTAGTTCCCCTTCGGCCAACCTTAGGTGAACCTCTCTTCCATTGGGAAATTCCTCAAAAATTATTGTATCCCCATGAATGATGTGAACTTGATCATCTAGAATTACTCCATCCATCCTAGCCCGACATTATTGTGATAAATGAGATGAAATGATAAAATTACTAAGACATTTCAAATGAAGAAAACTTGACAAGTTCATATTACTATCAAGACAAGGTGAACTAAAATGACCCAATTCATATTAAAATTACAGATAAAATTATGACATGTGATAACCATTTGACAAAGGAAATTAGCATTAACAAAAACTGATCCACTTAGCAACACATTTTTTCCCATTATTTCAACAATATGAACTCAAATATTCTAATATGTATGCAAACCTTCAACAAAAAATTCATAATCATCTCATATTTTCTGGAAATTTCAAACAAAGGTTTTGAGCGGGAATCTCCAGTGGGTCATACGGAGCAGAAGACTGAAGGGCCCCTACACGAGGTAAATTATCACGTGCTTAATGATCCCAAGGACAATAAGGAAAAGGATGGGGCATCAAGCACGTGAACTGAACTATTTGGTCAGAAAAATCTTAGAAAAGGCAATTTTGGAGGGGATAGAACCATCTAAGGAGAAAGGTAAATTATCCCTTGAAGTCCCTGAGACTCTTCTAGGCAAGAACATAAAGTCTCCATGGATTGCACTATCTTTGCAAAATTCCTTGGCTCTAGACCAAATATTGATTACTTTAGGGGTTGAGTCAAGATACATTGGGTGTCTAATGGAAATGTTGAGGTTTCTACCTATGAAAATGCAGTTTCTTCCTTATTTCTTTACCTAGCAAAGATCAGGTGGTAAATATTCTTTCTGGAGGCCCCTGGTTTATTGGTAAATCTCATGTGGTTGTTCAAAAATAGGAACCAGCTTTTAATCTGTACGTGATTTCTGTCTCTGAGTTCCCTATCTGGATCAACCTTCTGGGTTTACCCCTTGAGTTTTGGGAGCTGGAAGTCCTTAATGGCATTATTAAAAGCCTAGGAAAGCTGATAGCTTTAGATCCGGTCACCAAGGCTAAATCTAGATTAACCCATGCCAGATTCTATGTCAATATGGGTCAAGATGCTCCCTTAGAAAGTAATATCAAACTCTTGACTTTGCAGGGGTTTGGTTGTAGAGATTTGATTATGATCTGTCCCGCTTTACCTGTAGAAAATGTAAACATGTGGGTTATGATCACAGGAATTGTTCTCTTCATAAGAAAAAAAATGATCCCATTGTCGGTCCACAAACAACAAATAATAAGGAGGAAAAGTTATGGAGGTTGATTGGAAAAAATGAAAGAGTTGTTGAGACAAAGGATCCTCTTAGCCTCCAGAAGGAGGTCAAAGAAGTGATTCCCTCGACTCAGCATCATACCCCTACAAGGAAATGGTGGTCTCCAGTTTCCTCAAAGCCAATAACTTTGAAGCTGAAGATGAGAATGAGAATGAAAATGAAAATCTAAACATTGAGGAGAGGATTCCTGATTCAGGGGTAGAGGCCAGCCAAGTTTTGGAAAGTCTCACTCTAGCTCTGTAAGTGGCATGTGGACCATCGTTAGATGAAGTTTCTTCCATTGGTCAGAGCTCCTTCAGTTAGTGACAAGAAGAACTACCAGTGTCTAATGGCTTTGGAATTCTTGCGAAATTTTTTGCTGATAATTACGAATTAGCAGTCTCTCCCAAGACCCCAATTAGTAAATCCAAACCAGTTACGTGAAGCACCTCTAGAGCTGATGTTGGTAAGGACTTAACTCCTTTGGTAGGAAAAGTAATAAGGAATTAAGGGAGACTAACTGTAGGAGGGAAGTAGATGGCATTTAGGGTACTCTAGGGAAGTTGCTTCTTTGTAATAAGAAATGTTAAATGATCCTCCTCTCTTGGAATATTAGGGGTTTGAATAATCCCAGTAAACACAGAATTGTTAAGGATCTTAGAGTTAAAGTTAAACGGAATATTTTCATACTCCAAGAAACCAAAATGAACATGGATAGATTTAAAGAGGTGGGGAGACAAATTTGGAAAGAGAGTCACTGGGAAGGTTATAGCTCCTTTGGGGCCTCAGGAGGTGTTGTCACTATGTGGTATCCTAGTTTAGTGCATGGAGTTCTGATCCTTTCCACCCTTGGTCATGTGGTTATGAATTTCATGGAAATCATCTCAAAAAAATACTGGTATGTTTCTAACATTTATGCTCCCAATAAATTCAATGAAAGACGAAATTTCTGGAAGGATCTCTCTACCTTTAAACAATTGTTTAATGATAAAGATTGGATAGTTGGAGGAGACTTCAACACCCCCCTTTCCCCTGGTGAAAAGAGAGGGGGTTTGATCTCTTATTCTGAAAGTATGGAAGATCTAGTTGACTTCCTAGTCAGTAATAGTCTGTTTGACTTAGATTTGGAGGGATCCAAGTTTACTTGGGTAAACAAGAAGGACTAGGATCTGAGCTCATTCAAATAAGATTGGAAAGATTTGTGGTAAGCCATATTTATATGATCAATCAACTTTTTTCTCTAAAAAATCTTCCCAGAATTATCTCAGATCATAATCCCATTCTCCTCGATTTGGGAATGAATCATTTAAAAAAAGATAGGCCTTTCATATTTGAAAAGATGTGGTTAGAACACCTGGATATTTACAACAATATTCCTAAATGGTGGGATATATAGGTTCGTGGGGTTGCTAGCTTCAAATTTTGCTTTAAATTGAAGCACATCAAAAGTAATCTTAAAAGATGGAACAAGGAGACTTTTGGAAATATTTTCCAGGAAAAAAGTAGAATTGTTGAAGAACTCATAAATATTGAGGAACTTATGGAGAACGTTGGTCTTAATCTGGATTCTCAAGGATCAAGAACAAAAAATCCAGGATGATTACCATGGAATTCTGGCTAAAGAAGAGGTGTATTGAGACAAAAATCTAGGGTCAAATGGCTTAAGGAAGGGGATATGAATACCAAATTCTTCCATTTCTCTGCTACTTCTAGAGCCAATATCCTAAAGATTAATGAAATAAGAGGTGAAAATGGGGAGTCATTCATGGATAGTAGGGACATCAATGCCTCTATAATAAATTACTTTAAGGAGCTCTTCAAACAGGAGCATAGGCTCGAAGGAGTTGGTTCAGAATAGAGTCTTGGATTTTTTTAGAAAGTAATCACTCCCCTTGAGAATAAAGATATTTTAAGGAACCCCTCAGAGGAGGAAATGCATTTCACGATCTTTGATACGGAACTTGATAAATCTCCAGTGCCGGATGGCTTCCCCACCTTTTTCTTTCAAAAATTCTAGGAGGTGATTAAACATGAGGTCATTGAAATGGTCCAAGAGTTTTTTAACAATGGCCATCTCTTAAGGAAAATGAATAATACATTTATAGTCCTGGTGCAGAAAATTTTTGGCGCCAAGGAGGTTAAGGATTTCAGACCTATAAGTCTATGCAACACCAGTTATAAAATTCTGACTAAAATCATAGCTAGGAGGATTCAGATGGTTCTTCCCAACTTTATCTCTAGGAATCAGGGGGATTTTGTTCTTGGCAGACAAATTACTAATAGAATTATTGTGATTCAAAAAAGCCATCCACTCCATTGAAATGTCTAGTAGATCAGCTATGTTTCTTAAGATAGATATGCATAAAGCCTTTGATAGGATAAATTGGTCTTTCCTCCAGGCCATCCTGCTAAAGGTGGGTTTTGATAACTTTTTGGTTAATATGATTATGACATGCATTTCTACAGCTAGTTTCTTAGTTTTGGTCAATGGAAAACCAGAAGGTTTCTTCCAAGCTGGTAGAGGGCTGAGACAAGGTGATCCTCTCTCACCTTTCCTCTATGTCATAATGGATGAATCCACGAGTAGAATCTGTCAACATGCCATGTATTCTAACTGCATCCAGGGCGTCAAAATCTCAAATGGTCTTCCCTCTATCTGTCTCAATCAGTTTGTGGATGATAACTTTAAGATGGGTAAGGCCTCTGTCCATGAGGCCTCAAATTTCAAGGAGGTTCTTAATGATTATGAACAGGTTTCTAGACAGATGGTTAACTTTCATAAAAGTGTTGTCTTTTTCATAAATGTGGAAAATCAGGTTCAAGCCAGATTAGCTCGCATCTTGGGTTACAGAATCAAACATTTTCCAGATTCTTATCTAGGTATGCCCCTGATCCTTAAGAAGCCCAACCTCATGATTTGGAATGCTCTGTTGGATAGAGTTAATAATAAACTCTCATCTTGGAAGGGTCTCTTGCTCTCTCAAGCTGGTAAGATTCAACTGCTCCAAATCTCCCTTCAAGGCATTCCCATTTATGTGATGTCTCTTTTCATGCTCCTTGCTAAAATTAAGGAAGCCTTAGAGAAAATCCAAAAGAGGTTCCTCTAGATGGGAGCTAGTGAGAAGTTCAAATTTCCTCTTGTGGCCTGGGATAAAGTTACTAAACCTAAGCTATGTGGTGGATTGAGGCTAAAAAACATTTCTCTTATGAATAAGGCCTTAATAGCCAAGGATGGCTAGAGGATTTCCAGAGAGGAAGGTCTTTGGGTGTAAATCATAAAGATGAAATATTTGCGGAATATAGGTAGAATGGAATCCTTTTTTAATCAAAATATCCTCCCTAGAGGCTCTTTTTTCTGGAATTTCTTTGTGGCCTCTACAAAAATCTTATCCAAAGGTACGATATTGGAAATTGGCAAGGGCTCTAGAATTAGTTTTTGGTTTGATAATTGGCTTGGGGATTCCCCCTTAGCTAACTTGGATTTTCTGGAAAGATGTTGCTCAGTACTATAAGGAATATGGAGAATTTTGGATTCGAGATTTTTGGATCTAAGAACATTCTATCAGATGGGAGATCATTGAGCCTCCTTCAAATTTTGATGGTGACATCCAACCTTTTCGGGTTCTCAAAAATAAACTTAAGGCTTTCCACATCCCCATGTTCCAAACCAACGAGGACTCCATCAAATGGAAATAAGAAGAATCTAGAAATTTCACAGTTAAATCATCCTACATATCAAATTTCAAGAATGATTTGCACAAGGACTATTAGGGGAAACTCTGGGTGAAGGATCTCACCCCTAAGATTAATATATTTTTCTGGTTGGCTGCCCAAAATAAAATCCTGACTGTGGACAATCTCAGGAAAAGGGGAATGAATATTCCCAATAGATGTTCTCTTTGTAAGAAAGAGGAGGAAAATGTCAACCATCTCCTCCTTCATTGCTCCTTCTCCCATGATGTCTTTGATGTTATTCTGGATCTATTCAATATCCAATGGATCCTGCCCTTGATGATTGAAGATTTTTTCTTTCAATGGGAGAGCCCTTTCCATTTTCCTATCTTGACCTGGGCCAGGAATATTGCACTTCCTCATTTTTTTGGGGGGTTTATGGAAAGCCAGGAATGATGGTATCTTTCATGATCAGAAAGCTCTTCTCTTGAAAGTTATAATAAAAAATTTGATTTCCATAAAGGAAAACATTAAACTCTTTAAAGGTAAAGTCAAGAAACCCTGCCCGAATAGTGAGTAGAAAGTTCTTAACAAGTTCATCCTTGGTCCAGTGGAATTTCACATTCCTAAAAAGAACTCCAATTAGAATATGCCTGGGGAAAATGTTGTTAAGTTAAATTTTGATGGAGCCTCAAAAGGGAATATGGGTCCTGCTAGGGGAGGAGGAATTCTAAGGAATAGTGATGGAGCTTGGTTGTTTTCCTACGCAGGTCCTTTAGGTCTCCAAACCAATAACATGGCGGAAGCTAGAGCTCTTCTTTGGGGGGTTCTACTAGCTAAAGAAAAAGGCTTCAAGGACATCTAGATCAAAGGTGACTCTCTCCTCTTAATTAATGCCCTCAATAACCATGGTTCTATTAATTGGGCCATTAGTAATATCCTCAATGATGTGAAGGAAACTTCAAATTTTTTTGATAGCATTTCTTATAATCATACCTTACGTCAAGGGAACAAATGTGCAGATAAGATGGCCAATTATGGAATCAATTGTAATGATTATAAGATATGGTGTAAAGTTGATATATTACCCATGGAAATTAATGAGATCATTAGTAGAGATAGAGGTAACTAAGTTTTATAATGTTGGCACAAGCGAGCCCTGTGGCAGTGACAACTTACTTAATATCTTATTTTTCAAGATTTCTGCTAGTGCAAAAGAAGGTCTTTTTTTGAATTTTAGTAGCAAACAGAAGAATCTCAGTTTGGTGAATATGGGGGGTGATAGGATAAGAGTTGAACTTGCTAGCCAAAAAATTGAAGCTCTTAATCAGCCTCTGTGGAACAGGCTTAGGATTGGGGGTTTCAATAATTTCATTGCCAAATTACATGGTCATGACCCCTCCCTATCTAAGGATTTTGGAAAATATTGGAAAGAGGATAAGTTTGTTGTCAAAGGGATGGAAATTGAGGTGTCTGAGTCCTCCATCACCTTGTTCATGGACATGAAAATGGATGGGCTTAAAATTTGTAAGGATAGAACCCATAGAGAACAGGAAATTGAGTTGTTCTTTGTTGGTAAGGAAAGATGTTCTTTCTTTATGGATGGTATTTCTAGGTCATGCATTCCGAGTATATGGAGAGAGGTGTGCCTTCAAATCATGAAGTACATCACTCTGGAGGGTAAATACAGAAAAATATATACTCACCATTTGACCCTTCTGAACATGTTCCACCATAAGGTCATGGTGAGAATCACCTTATTTCTATTTATGTCTCTAACTAACTCTTTAATGGCTTTCCAACGGGAGAAAGTGGAGTACCTCTACATGAAGAGCTCATTCTTCTGATGTTTGAAAATAGGAAACCTTCTCTGTCCCCTTCCCTGAAAGAGCATGTAGATGAGGATGACCTCACTCTTGCTAATTGCCTCACAAAGATGAAGGCTGGAAAATGCAAAATTGTGGGGGAGGATTCTGGTAAAGAAATGGGTGAGGATGGTCATGGGGAAGCAAGCACTTCGAGAAAAATATACATGGATGGTAATTTAAAGGGTTTCAAGGATTTGAGTAGTAAGATCTAGTACTTAGAAGGGGTGCTCCAAGTGATGGAAGAAACCAATTTTGGCCAAAGGGAAACAATGATGGATGTCATCAATGCTTCCAAGAAAATTTTCACTACACAGGTGAAGTCCAAGTAGAAATTTCTAGAGTTGGAGGACCAGGTCAAAAAGCTCAATGACAGACTGGAAGGGATGGAGGAGGGCACTAAAAGAAGGAATTTTAACTTACACATCAGTAGCTCTAAGGACAAGCTGGAGGATGATATTAATGACAAAGGTGTTGAGGGTGGCGTGAACAAAGATAGCCAAGATGGTAACATTGGGGGATCCCCAAAAAATTAACTTTTGGTTCTAGACTGTTGGCAGAATTTTGGAAAACTTTTGTTGTTTTGTTATTTTGGAGACTGTTTCTCCTTCTCTCTGGTTTCCCCACCTTTTTACAAAGTCTGGTTCTTAATTGTAAGAGTTAAGCATGTTTAACTCCTTTCTGGGACTTTTTCGTTTCCTTCTTGCTTGTTTTTTGTTCCTCCTTTTGTAATGGCCCCTAGGAGCCAATCTCTATTTTTACCATATCTAATATAAAAACATTTTACATCTATGTTTCCTCAAAACCAAGGTTTTGTAAAATACTAAAAACCTAGTTCGAGCTTCAAAAATAGAAGTATACAATCAATAGAAATTAGTTCCTTGAATCATAGGATCTCCATAAAATAAATTGAACATGATTTCCAAGAATCAACCCATAAACCAAATTAAGTGTATATTGAAACAAAACTCCATGTATAAAAATAGAGGTTTTTAAGAGAATACTAGTAAACGGCCATATTTTATGCATCCTTGCTCATGATCTAAAATAAATTTCACATACATTTCTTGCCTCAATATTTGACATGAAAATGATCACAAGAAAAACAAGATTTTATATCCATCACTGATTCTAACTTAGGAAACTTCAACTCGTTTATTAAATCCACACATTCATGTATTCTTACAAAAATGATCCATACAAGAATGAAATATACAACCACTATTATGAATAACTCATGTTGACCCATAATATTTAGGGGACTCATAGAAAAAATATATTAGATAAAGAGAAACTGGAAGGAAGATTGTATCCTTCATTAACATTACCCACAATAAGATTGGGCTCAATATGGGCTTTTAAAACTTGCATTCTAACAAAACTCAACTTCACAACTTGAAAATAAGAACGTTTTCCAAACATTATTTTACCCATTTCAACATTTACAGAGATTGGAAATATTTTGAATGTGGGTAATGAAATAAGACATAAAACATGATTATGATACTCCAATATCCACAAAGCACTAGTTTTTAATCAAAATCTTATGAACTCATAGACCAAAATATTGCATGCATGCATGAAAAATGATTAAATTTATGTAACTTCCTCTTGGTTTATCCAAATATCTACATATGTATATAGTCTTACCACATATTTACTTGAAAATAGAGGACCCAAATTCACAATAACACAACCAAGAAGCTTGACAGAGCTCCTAAACCAGAGCATGCAAACAACAAAAACCACAAAAAGACCAAGCTTGAAAAATTTTCATAGCTTGAAACCATTTATGATATGGAATTAATGAAACATGTATGCATTCATTACAATCAGTATGATTTTAACCACAACCTCTCCTCCACCTATATTATCACCATTAACCATTGTCCATAATCTTATGAAATCAACCATATATTATGGTCCAAAACCAAGGTGAAAAGGTTGATCAACATGGTGTCCATACATATTATCACCATCTAACCACTTAGAATATCATGTATCAATTAACATATAAGATAAACAAATGTAAAGTGATATAATCGTCACCACCATATGGAAACAAAAAATTCCCACTTCATTTATACATCAACCATCAGGTTAAATGAAGTGCTAGGTGATATGAAAAAAATCACATAGCAGATAAAAAAATTCATTAAATGATTGAAACCAGTCGTAAGATCATTGAACTGTGAAAAAAGGAAATCCAAAAATGAAATTAGACAAGGAAATGACCATTTCAAAACTCAATAACATATTCAACATGTCACTTGATAAAATTCATTTCAAAAATGGAAATATGAGATATATTATTATCTGAGCCTAAAAACCAAAGAATGATATCATGAAACGAATCCTTATCTCAATATCAAAAACAAAGCAACCAATTTAACAAAAAAGATGCCATATATATATTTTCAGAAATGAATAATTTATGGACATAGTACAAGAATGCCACGAAACCACTTAAATGTTGTATAGATTAAATAATGCATTAAAATTTCAAGCTACCCTCGCCTAGCTTATCATAAATGCATGAAGGTAGAATGTTGTTTAATGAAGATAGAGAAGTTTTAAAATTATTCTTAAAAAAAGGAGGGTATGTTAAATTTTGTCAATAACACTATGTGTGTGATTTTAAGGTGTGGGTTGTTCTGGATAACTTTTACATTTTTAGAATCAATAATTCCATCACCTTTGACATTTTTTTTTTTGAAAAATATAGGTTTTTCCATAGGTTTTGAATCATATTCTCTTTGAAATGGCTTTAGGACCCATTTCACCAACAATTATTTTTCAATTTGACCATTTTTTTCAATGACATATTCAAATATGATGATACAATTCATTTGCAAGTGGAAAGTGACCTCGAGATGTGATTTTTGCATGAAAATTATCACGATTTGTTTCTCAGGAATGTAACAATGGAAGTGGCTAGCTAACCCTACCATCATTGTAGGAAAGAAGTGAAGTTCTCATTGTTGTGTTGTTTGGCATTACACAAGCAGAACATTTTGATTTCACTTTCCATGTTGAATGAGAAATAATAAACATAATTTTCAAATAAGTATGCAAATGTAGAGATATACCCTTTTGAGATATGGAGAAACTATTCAAGTTCCTAGCCTCTAAGATTCCATGGAGGCAAGCAAATAAGATTGTTATTACCATATGCAACTTCTTGACATGTAATGAAGAAGTGTTTTATGTGATCTCTAAGGTCACCCTTGCCACAATATGTATCAATTTTTGGACAATCAAAGCTATGTGGAAAGGAAGTTCGCAACATTTCCCAATTGAAGGGGTAGGGACATAGTTCTTTGAATCGATACTTCTTGTTGTGTCTATTAATATTATCTTGTAAGCCACTTAGTGCATATTTAATAGAATGTCATTCCTTATAAAATATTTTACCGTGTGACATCGTGGTGGTTATATAAGTATGGTTTGATTTGGATGCTTTGCCTCCATGGTTCTCCATATAGTGTGTTACGTATGTCACTTTAGGTTTGTTTGTGTGAGTGTCTCTATGTATGTCCTTATGAAAATGAGAAGCTAAAGTTTTCAATTGGAAACTATGTTCCTGGACTTGTTGTACCATCACATCTTCATTACATAGTGTTGTTTGGGATTCGTTTCCCTTCATCCTGGGTTCAAGATTGATTCTAATAAATGGTATACATTTCCTAGTTTTAGTCTTGGGTGCTACAAATTCATCATTAGGACCCTCTGTTTGTGCCGATGTAGAGACATGTTGTGGGTTCAATATTTCATCAACATTATTGAAAAGAGGAGGCTATGTGTATTCTTCCCCTCTAATCATACTAGTAAGAAAGAATGTCTTGAGATTAGAGGGTATTTTAGTGCCTACTTAGATAAAGTATAATAAAATTTGATATTTTTTTTGAAATAGAAATTTGTCTACATTGGGCGAGTTGTGGTCAAAAATTTCATGTGGTATTTATTCTTCACTCCCATAGTGATCAACAAGTTCCTGCTCCTCACCAGAGGACTATTTCATAGGCTTATGAAGGATTAGGTCCACACTTTCGGTATTCTAAGAAAGTTACAAGTGTCATGACTACTTGTATGGAATAATACTCTTGTATTAAATTTGTGTTATGTTTTAAGATTTCCTAAGTTTATTTGGACAACATAAAAACTATAAACTAAACTTTTGTTGAAGATTTGGATGCTTTTGCAAATTTTTGAATGAAATATAAGAAAAATGTGTAGCATAATAGATGTAAATTATAAATTTTCCAAGCTCAAGATGTTTGTTGAGAGTTAAAAAGGAAAAAAAAAAAAAAAAAAAAAAAATTGGTAGAAAAATGAATGAAAATAGGCATTTTCCCATATTTGGATGTGTAAATTTTTCTAAGGAAACTAGGAAAAACAAGACAAAATAAGAACGCAATTCTAACAACTAATCAAGTTTGGGAAATGATTTTTAAATGTGATTGTCAAAATGGTTGGTACATGTTTTTACAAAGTTTCAAGTTTCTAACTTTAGTAAATGTATCCAAAATGTAGATGAAAGAATATGGCCGTGATGTAAGACATGCAACTCAACTCAAACAATTTTTTTCCTTTTTTTATTACTAAAATGAGGTTTTAACTCGAACTGAGTTTTACTTTGTGAAGTTTTGTGTACACAAAAAAAATTCAAGTTCAATAGAGTAACAAATTTTTCTATTTGATAGTTAAGTAACAAAGATGGACTGATTTTGTGAATTTAGCAAAACACACACTTTGTCTAACTCAGAGAGAGCATCACCTTATTTTCTTTTCAAAACAAGGTCCCTGTCCCATTCAAAGTCTCACCTCGTGATTTATAGATGAGTCAAAGTTTGATTTATAAAAAAACCTTTAGTATAACTCTGAAATAGTTTCTTTTTGTTTTCTTGTAAAAACAAAGTTCTTAACTTAGAGTTTCACCTTGGGAGTCTTTGTGAGTCAATTATTTTGGACTAAGTGCCATTTTTAGTTTATAATTTGTTTTCCAGACACAATCTATAGGAGAAAACAAGAAATCACAACCTATCTCTAATATTTGGCCATTTAGCCAAGATGAACAAGTTGTTAAGGTTTCCTCAATATACCTTTTAGTATGTGAGGCAAAAGTATGTGAAATTAGGAAATTATCTCTAGTACATGGTTCTAAGGGCCAAATACCCCTCCCCTTCACTCCAACCATTTCAGTGGAGCTTGGTAAAAAATGATAACTATTTCCTGTGGGATCCAATCTAGAGCCTGGGTATTGGAGGAATATGCACCCCTCACTTCATAGGATTCATGTAAAAGTGAATCCTAAGCCAAAAAAGACTAATCTTCCCAAGAATTTATATAGCTCAATGTTCATGGACTTTGTTTAAATGATTAGGTAGTAACGTCCTAATTATGAAACCCTACTAAAATAGAAAAAAAGTTGAAACAATGTTTGATTTCAAATATCACTTTTTTGTGTGTCGAAAGAACATACACAGTTAGGAATAGGTACAATAAAGAATAAAAATATGTCAAAGGGAAAAATACACACATGTAAAGTGGTTAAAGCATGGTTAATCCAATATATAACACTTTTACAAGAATCCTAAATGAAAAAGGAAATTATTAAACCAATATTTTAACCTTCATTAAGCAACATACATGTTTACAAATATGGTCAATCCAATAATATTATGCCAATCACAAAGGTAAAATGAGATTTGGTAACAAAAAACAAGCAATGCGTGCAACAAAATAATAAAGGTGATGTTCACACAACTTGGTTATTTTGTTTAATTGGTTTATTTTGTTTTAGAATAAATTGTCTTTGAAAATCTAGTATGGAAAACCTACGCACCAAGAACTTATGTTTTGAAAACATAATTACCTTAAAAAAACTCTAAGTGAAGAAAAAGTGAGATAAAGTTAAAAACTTAGCTCATTTTCCCAAGGCCTATGACACCGACAACAAGCTCATCATTTAACAAAGTGAGTCTGCTAAAAGGTAAAGTCACTGTCAGTAAGGTCAAGACCACTAAAATAGGTTGGGTCCACTGAAATAAATCAAAGTTGTTTCAAAGTGTATATAGGATTTAATGCAGGAATGATCGCTACTGATAGTTACAAATTCATTGCCATAGGTCAAATGTTGACAGGTCAATCAAAGTCACTGATGAACTATAAAATAGCTTTGAAAATTTTACAATTCAAGGTCATTGGTTGTGCTAGAGAGGCTATTGTAAACCAAAGCAATGTTGCTGAACATGAAGAAACTCAAAAAATGAGGAAAAAACCCCAAAAGCAAGGATTTTTCTTAGAAATATCAAATTTTTACAATGTGTCGCATCTACACTACCTATAAATGACACTCAACACTTCCAAATACAAAAAAAAAAACATGTACAAGAACATATTAAATTTCAATAAATTAAAATAACTTACATGAAAGTGGTAAATGAAGCTAAATGTTAAATAAATGTGCACAAGACAAAGGGTCTCCCATCAGGTGTGCCATATATATGCATATAAAATACAATAGATAAATCTATAACTAAGGACCTAACACCATGTAGACCCTATATCTATTCCATCAAGTAATGACATCAATATAAAACATGAAAAGAAGCTAATAAACTTGTACAAAATGTTAAAAATAAAGAATGCAAACCTCCTTTCAAAATTGGATGCAATTTTTATATGTAGATATTTCTTTAAACATCAAACGTAAGCCACACATGAACAAGGATTCTTAATAAAAGGAAGAGGTCTCCTCAAAATGGCACAAAGGCCATGTTTTAATATTTTCTTACTACTTTTAGCAAGTAAGGGGATTTCTCAATTTGGAAAGCCCTCCTATAATAGAAATTATCTCTTGAGTATGGGTATAGGGTGTACAAGATTGTAAAGGTGTAGATTGGTATGGAGGGTACTAGGTTGTTGATATAGCTTTCCAATTCTGGAGAAGCATATATCCTAGTGAATGTAGGACAAAGGAGATGTAAAATTAAGAGTAGATAAATACGTTTAGAAGAGGGAATTAATGACCCATGAGAGTTAGGGAAGGTTTAATTAATTAATAGGGCATGTGTAGCTTATATAAGCTATTTGAATATGATTTGGAGGGAAAATTATAGAAATTGAAGAAGTTGAAAAGGGGATTTAATTAATAAGAGTGTTTATTAATTGAATATAATATTATGAGAGGGTAATTAATTAATAATGGGTAATTAATCGATTATAAGGGGATTTTACCTAACCAAGTGATGTTAATTGGCATCCAAGATGGGGAAAAGACTAATTAACTAACGAGAGATTATTAATTAATCGAGAAGATGGTGAATATTAGCTAATTAGTATAAAATAACTTATTATAGCATGATGATGGGAAGAATACAATTAGTGCAATTTTAGTATTAAAATTGCGTAGTCAAAATTAGGTGTCTACACCAAGATAAACCAATGTAAAAAATAGTCGATATTATTATTGTTCTAATACTAACTGGTTATTCAAAAAAGTTAAATGACCCGGTAAAAATATACATGGAAAAGGTTAAAAACAATGGATTATCAATTTTGGATGGATGCTATAGACTCTACGATAGCACAGGGATATTCAAATGTTTGTGTCTTATGTACTTAATATCTAGTGTACACAACTGTGATAATAATGATGATTTTAGAGAAGAGGTCACTAGGGATTGGATGGAGAAACTGCTACAAAAATTGGTAACTGTAACCAAAATTGACCTAAAAGGAAACATCAATCCTTTTCCTTGTAAAATATTGTATGAGTTATAGGCTAAGATTTTAACTTGATGTTGCTCAAAATATTCTATAGTAATAATTCTGATAATTTTTAAAAGATCCATTATTACATCAAAATACATATCACTTGCCAAATTATAAAAATCAGCGATCACACATTCAACATTGAAAGGATTAATAGAAGGAATTTCTGATAATGTTGATAAAAGGTGGAATGGATATGCACATTTACAAGAAAAATTCATTGTGTCTTCCATGTTTTATGGTATATTTCCTTCTAGTGACATCACATAGTTGTCTAATATTGTCTGAGCCTCGACGGGAAGAGCTTTTTCCACCTCATGATATTTTTTTCTGTTTTGCCATTTTTTCCCCTATATAGGAATCCGATTTCCTTTTTCCATTTCTCTCTTCACCAAACAGTAAATACATCTGGCGGTAGTGTGATTCATGTAATTTAAATTTTTTAATTACATTGAATTCACTACAAGTTGTCAATATAATATTATCCATATGCTTATTTCTTAAATAATGTAGAATTTTCTCTCTCATTTTGTTGTCTCCTTTTATTCTCCAGAAGTAACAATCAAATGTCTCTGCTATTGCACCAGCCTCAACAAACCTATTTGATTTAGTATTCATTTTTCAATCCATGCAATTTTGATTTAAATGGTTCTATCTCCAATTTTGTCAAATATGTTCACCTCAACATAGTAAACAACCTGGCATGTTTTGGAGGTGAAACCAAACCTTTTATATGCAAGAAATGAAAAATAAAAGATGTTTCATCAAAATATACCATTTGTAATGTTTCATAAAAAAAATTGAATACTATAAATATACCATTTGTAATGTCTTATGCATTAGAACAAGAAATTTTTTTAGAATCTATTAGAATCCCCAAATTCCAACCCTGTTTTAAACAAGAATATGGCCCACTTTTTATGGAGGCATGCATTTTCCATTTCCTGAATAAAGAAACATCTAATTCCATGTCCAGAATAAGACAATTTTTGTTTTCAAAGACAAAGCGTTCCACCTGGACACACAGTGTCCCCAAATCAATAAATTTTGAAGATAGAATAATACCAACTTCCTTGTGATTATCATCTATAACAAAAAAAACCATAGGTCGACATGGTAATTTTTCAGGGGAATGGATTTCCACAACCCATTCTTCATCTCTTTTCTTCCAACAAATACTGCCTGCAATGAATGGAATTGTTTTGAATGGAGCGCAAACAATGGAAGACATTTTACCTATAATTAGAGTAAAACACGTTAATACTTAGGCCATTTCTGAACTTTAAAATGTATTTCTCACATTGTCTGATAAGGAATTTAAAAACTACCCTAGCGAAAACCAATCTCTAGAGTTATTTACTATTTACCATAAGAGAGTAATTAACTTAATGGTTAGCGATCGTTAGGCATTGATATGACATCTTATGTATCACTCAACTCATTGGAGTAATTCATATTTTGTGGATCAAATAAATAATAACACAATTTTTCTAAAAGTTTGAAATCAAATTATGATGCATTGAAATATACGAAACCATTTGCTCCTTTTAAAAGGATTAAATATGAGTCAGAAAAGTTATAACATTATATAGATATCATGATAGGAACATTAAAAAATATATACTTTAGTGGCAGATAGACTTCTATTTAACACATAAAAGAAAATCATAAATCATGTTTTAGCCATTTACACCTATTGATTAGAAAATTGTATTTTGAAGAGAGTGTTTGAGAAACAAATCACAATAATGAAGTTTACGGTTAATCGAGATTTTTTTTAGAAGTCAATGTGTTTTATGTATATATCGGTCATATTGTAGTAGTAAGGATTAAACCCATGTAACAAGACTAAGGAAGATTTTTAAAGCATAGTGTCCGGAAGATCTAATGTTTGGTATTTTGAGGAGAGTATTCAAGCAACAAACCACATTAACAGACGTAGTGATAGCTCATCAAATTTTGTTATATAAGACAATGTGAAATATATGTATATCAGAAATATTATATTCATTAAGTTTAAATGTCTCTAACTATTCTAAGTATGTTATTTTAAGTGTAGTGCTTGGTGGGCAATTACACAACAAGCTATTAAAAACTAACAAGAATGATTACACTTTTCCTAGACGTGATTATGGCTATCATCACAGTAGTTGTTTTTGTGGAAATAGTGATTTTTATAAGGTCATGGTGGGTTATACCTATTTGAGAAAATATTTTATCATTAACAATGTTTAATGAGTACCATAAAAGAAAGGGTCTATTCTCTCTTACTCTAACTATAAGTTAGATTTACAATACTAATTGAACAAATTTATTTCAAATTGTTCAAATTTATGTTAACGCATTTCGAGTTCCAGTCTTCTTAGGCTGCAAACATTTACTGTTTGATATGTTGCATCGATTGAAAAATGGTGATAAAATAACAAATCATGACCTAGCTTAGTGGAATCTAGGGTCCTACCATTTCATCTTCTCATTGTAATCAATTTTTGTACATTATTTACTTGGTAGTGATTTTCATCGATTCTAATTGTCTCATATTTGACAGACTATTCATGGTGGAAACAAGTGTTTCTCTACAAATCCTTGATAGGATCAATCCATATGTATTTTCCATAAAATATATTATTTTATACATAAAATTCACAATGTTTAGTATGGGAAAAATTGTTTACCTAATGCTTAGTTTCATTACTTATTGAAAGTAACGACACAACGGACACTAGTTTCAACAGTTTCTTATTTTTAAAATTGTGATAAAATAATAAATCGTGACCTAGCTGAGTGACCACGAGAATCCTACCATTGCAGTCATTATAAAATCTATCTTTACAACTTTGGATCACTAGTGTTTTCCATTGATTATAAATGTATCATGCAAGCTAGAATGTACCTGGAAGAGACAATAGATGCACTACATACCATAGAGAGGGATCTAACTTTAGGTAATTCCCATAAGGTATATTGTTTGGAACACATAATTCACATCAGATCTTATAGGAGAAAATTCTTAGCAAACACTAAGCATTTTTCCTTATCGAAAGTAATGGCATAACGGTCGCTAGCTTCAACTATTTCATAATTTAAAAATAGCAATAAAGTAAAAGATCATGAAAACCATTAAAAAGGATCATGACTTATGTAGTACTCACAAGAGATATTGTTTGTAATATGTAACTCACATCTATTCATTTTTTATTTTTAAAAATAGCCATAAAATAAAAAATCATTGTCTAGTTAAGCTATTGTTAGGTTCCTACCTTTACCTCTTCTCATTATAAACACTATCTTTATTATTTTGGAATGTTATCCTTAATATGTAGTTCCCATAAGATACATGGTTTAAAAATCATGTTTTACATCGTTAACTATCAAAGAAAATGCTTAGCGACCACTAAGCTCATTTACTTATTTAAAAAAATGACATATCAAACCCTAGTCTTAAAATTTTCTTATTTTGAAAATAACCATAAAATTAAAAAATCATGGTATAGCTTAGCATCCACTATGCTCGTACCTTTACCTCATCTCATTATAAACATTATCTTTACAGTTTTGGATTTATAGCCTTAGTATGTAGTTCCCATGAGATACATGGTTTTCAACTAATACTTCACATCGTTTCCTATCAAACAAAATGCTTAGTGCATGCTAATATTGTTTTCTTGTTGACAGAAACTACATATTAGACCCTAGGCTCATAAGTCTCTTATTTTAAAAATAGCCATAAAATAACAAATCATAATATAGCTTAATGGCCACTAAGCTTGTACCTTTAGCTCTTCTCATTATAAACACTATATGTAAAGTTGTGGATTCATAGCCTTAGTATGTAGTTCCCATGAGATACATGGTTTTTAAATAATGCTTCACATCGTTTCCTATCAAACAAAATTCTTAGTGTTCATTAATCTCGTTTACTTGTTGACAGAAATGACATATCAGACCTTAGGCTCAAAGTATATTATTTTGAAAATAGCCATAAATAATAAATCAATGTATAGCTTAACGGTCACTAGGCTCATACATTTACCTCTTCTCATTGTAAAAACTATATGTAAATTTGTGGATCATTAGCCTTAATATGTAGTTCCCATGAGACATATGGTTTTCAACACATATTTCACATCGTTTCCTTACAAAGAAAATGATGCGCCTGCTAAATTGCTTTACTTATAGACATAAACGACATATCAGACCCTAGTGTCAAAAGTTTCTTACTTTGAAAATATCCCTATAATAACAAATCATGATATATCTTTGCGGCTGCTAGGACCCTACTTTTATCTCTTCTCATTATAAATACTATCTGTAAAGTTTTGGATTGTTAGACTTCGTATATAGTTGCCATAAGATACATGGTTTTCAACACATATTTCACATCATTTCCTAATAAAAAAAATTATTAGCGCATGTTAAGCTCCTTTACTTATAGACATAAATGACATATCAGACCCTAGGCTCAAACATTTTTTAGTTTGAAAATAGCCATATAGTTACACTATCTGAATAGCCTTGGATCGCTAGCCTTATTATTGATCCCAAATATCTTGTTCAAACCTTCCATGTGGCACATTTTCATTGGAGAATTAATTTAAATTAGTGCACACTATATTTAAAAATGTAGAAATTGAATTCTGATAAAGAATGGAAAGTAAATGTCTATATATTATTCTAATAAACTTCAAAACTATGTTTAGGATTTATTTCTTTTGTTTTCTTATAATATATATTTTTACTATGCTTGTTTTAATATATGTTATATAATATATTTATTATTATGTTTATATTATTATAGGATTTATAAAATGAAAAATTGCATTGTTTTTAATTAATGTTTAGATTTAATTTTTAAACCATGGATTAATAAAAAACAGATATTTGAATTCCCCCACTTTTTGAGATATTTGATATTTCAATAGCCTGCCCTTTTGCTTTAAGAGGAGGAAAGAAAAACTATCAAATTTTCATATCCCGCTCTTTTTCTATTTTTGAAATTTCTTTCGTGGAATGTGCTAAAAAAATTATTAAATATCTCGGAGAAATGTTGAATAGGGTTTCTAATTTTTTTGGTCATGCAAAAAAGCATAACTTCAAAATAAAAAATATGTGCATGGCATAGATTACAAGGCCAAGTGTTCGAATCATAGTTGTTTTTTGCATGTGATTATAATATTGTTTGTAGAGAAGGCACACAAAAGATGCACACGAAGCAGGCAAACAACAGAGATTGCAAATAGAATTACATAGATTATTTGATTGAGGTACCAAATGGAGGGTTCACTCACAGCATAGAGCAAGACATAATTCCAAATATTACTAAATTAGGTATTTATAGTAAAGGTGCACCTTTTTATTGTGGGCTCTATTAGTTTCTTTGTAATCTCCTTTGTTTTACATGACAATCCAATCGTGATCCACAACAGCCCTGCGTTGTCCTACTGAATCATGCTCTGCAGTCAAGATTTGTTTTCTAGTTTCTTTTGATCTCCATGAAAAACTGCCTTGTTCTTCATGAAAATATTTTTTTGTGTGTTAATAAAATAAAATTTAATCCGTTTTCTGCTCTAGTATTCATCTCTGTTTAACTCTTTCCCATTTCCACCATTCTATGTTTCTCTTTGGGTATTTCCATTTTGAATTTTTCATTCTCATTCCTACAATTATTTTTTAAGGATATTGATAACTTCTTCCACACTCACCTTATTTTAATTTTAATTTTGGTAGGGAGACCCAAAATAGTTTAATGTTGTTCATTAAGATCATGCAAAGAAACATCACTAATTAATTTGTATTACATTGTTTACATGGTTGTCACTTAGACATTTTAGGAAAACATATGCCGTTAAAAAATTACTTAAAAACTATTAAACTATATTAAGAATTCAATTATATGATAATTATTTCCAATCATATACATGTTACCATGTAGAATTAACCAAATGTAATGCCCTCAGCAGTTTTTTATTGTATACATTGGAAGTTAAACACATTATATATGCATTAATATTATTAAATATAATTTTAATCTCTATATATTTAATAATTAATATATTATTCATGTTGTGCTCACTAATCTATGCCCTGAATTCACATAGGTTTGAGGCAACCATGATATAATTCTTTGTTTCGACAACCTATTTACTAAACCTGAATTTAATTTCAAATTACATACACTATTATGGATTTATTTGTTATCGTTTATATATTTTCAATATAATTTATCTTATATGAATATACTCTAGCATGGGAAAAGGTTGTCTACCCTAGCATCTGCTAGGGTAGAATTCTTATTTGAAATAAATATTTGTTTACCTTGGCCCCTCACGAATTAGTTGTTTTTATATAAGAAACACAATGTTTTTGGTCCTAGCGATCACTTTTGATCTGTGTCTATTGTTATATTCACTAAGATTAACAATTTAGATTTATAAAATAGCCTCATTATGAACATGATATATTTCATCTTTAATAATATATAAGAAGTCGCTAGGATGCAATGATTCTAAATGTATATTTATGTTTCCATTATATAAAATCTAGATTTATTTTTTATCACTTACAACTTTTCAATAGGATTTCTCCTATATGAATACACTCTATAGGATAAAAAATTGCATACACTAGTGCCTGTTAGGCAACACATTGTTATTTGGTGTTAGGGACCGCTTTTGTTGTTTTCCACTAAGTTACAAGGAGTAGATCATGTCGTACTTAAAATATTGTTATATAACTTCTCGATCACTAGTCCAAGTATATAGGTATACCTTTATATCACATAAAAAACACAATTCTACATGTATATTTATGTATCCATTATATAAATTCCAAATTTATTTTTTACCATTTATATAAAATCCCGTATGAATACTCTCTACATGAAAAATGTTGCCTGTTCTAGTGACTGCTAGGCTATAATTCTTATTTTGAGGCAGTCTTCGTTTACCTTGGCGGACTCATAGATAAGTGGATTTTTTTATAGCCAACACACTTTTTTGGGGTTGAGCAATTGCTTTGTTATTTGTCTCATGTTAAATACACAAGGATTAATAATTAAATTCATAACAGAACTTCATTGTAAAAATAATATATTTACTTATACGAATAGATTAACGGCTAGTAGGTTTCATCGAGTATATCACATCGTATCTAAAAAAATTGTTGTAAATATTCAAGGTTATCATCTACTAGGTTAGCCCAAGACATAATATTAATACCTTACAAGTTTGAGCTAAGCAGGCGCTAGGTACAATATTTCCAGCTTAGTGGGTGTTATAATTTATCAAGCTGTCGAATGATATTTTGAGCTTAGCGTCCACTAGCTTATGTCACAACATAATATTTGGATCTTAGTAGTCTCTAGGTTTCATTAAAATAAAGTAAGATATTATAATATTGTCATCTGGTAGGTTACGTCAAAACATAATAATACGATCTTAGTGAATATTGGGATTTTTGAGATTAAATCAACATAGTTAGAGCTTAGTGGCCGCTAGGTATTTAAGCAATATATTATATCGATGGAAATAGTCACTAGCATTTAACAAACTAAAGATAGATATATTGAATCTAGTTTTCGCTAGGTTTTGTTTCAACAAAACATCGACAAATGATAGTGTAATCTTCGAAGATGCAAACAAGATATGTATAAATTAGTTTAACATATTGTATCATTTTAAGATTTTAAATTAAGATATTTTGAGCCTATCACCCTCAAGGTTATGTAACCACATAATTGTTGGTGCCTAGCATTGGTTAGAATTTAATAAGCTTAAAATGTGCTAGGTTATGCAACAACATATTATTTGGGTGTTCAATTCGTTATGTTTTAATAACTTCAAATATGATATTTTACAATATTTAGTGGAGGGTGGGTTACAAAAAAATATAATATTTGGATGTTAGTATTCATTATGATTTCACAAATTAAATTGACATATTTTCATCTTAACAGCCGATAGGTATTCAAACAATATAATATTTCGAGCTGAAAAAGTAACTACTATTTAACTAAGTCTTTAAAAAATAGACCACGAGGAACCAGTCCATCATAACTCTTCTAGGAGTGGACCACCATGATGATTACAAACAACTTATCATACTAAATATATGGAAAAATGAATGGGGAAGAGTTGTAATCAGCTTTACTTCACCCACAAATACTTCCTATATTTATACACTTCTCTATACAGATAACCCTTCCGGCCCTTAATCAAAAAGTAAAGACAAATGTATCCATCAAAGGTTAGGAATTTCTACCTCTCAGCTTCACCTCTCTAATGATCTCGACATCTAATTCCCCTTTACTCTGATTAGAGGAGGAGGACAAATCCAAATAGCATTCTAGAATTTTCTCTTTAACACTAGTAGGGAGTTCTATACCCTAATTTTACACAACCGCCTCCAAATCACACGCAATTGATTGCATCCCCCACGCCAAGCCATGGACATGATACTGAAGGCTAAATAGACACTCTTCCAACTTCTCATGCTCTTTATGTAAGATAAACAACCTCGAAGATTTAGAGAGTACGTTTGCTGCACTCAACCCTTACGCCATGTCAAAAACGTCCCTCCACCCTTTGGACGAGTTTGGGTCAAGAATCAGCTTGCGCATGCTCTCAAAAAT
Source organism: Taxus chinensis (assembly GCA_019776745.2). Lineage (NCBI taxonomy): Eukaryota > Viridiplantae > Streptophyta > Pinopsida > Cupressales > Taxaceae > Taxus > Taxus chinensis. The sequence goes on along the minus strand of CM034153.1, from coordinate 510,789,007 downwards.
ATTTTCTTCCTCTTCTTCTTCGAAATAATCCATGATCAACCAAACCTTCTCGAGAAAATCCCGTATAGTTGCGTTCCAGATTTTCCTTTCCATCCAAGAAGTAAAAAATTCCCCAGCATCCTTGCCTTTCATTTCTCTCCACCTCTTCATGCTAGGATTGCACTCCATGCTAACCAAGAAACCACCACCACCCATGTCACCATCACAGAGAGACACAAAGCACAATGGAAAAAATTGAAAAGAGGAAAGGGGTTGGGAAATGTCTAGCCAGCTCGGAAATATATAGCCACCACCGCACAACACATGAAAGGAGAGAAGTGTGACGGTACCGAAGATCATCAATTGGATATCCTAATCAATAGTATCATGCTTGACATTAAAAATCTTAAATTCCCTATGCCATCTTACATATCACGTGTGTATAACCATTAATCGATCTCATCTATCACATGAATGCAATCTATCAATGTCATTAGATCCACACATGCCATATCCACTTGTTGCCGCAAAAACAAGTTACGTAAAATTCTAAAAAAAATTATTAAAATTTTATAAGTCACTATGTTTTGACAAAGTAAAGTAAGTTGTTTTAAGTTTTTGAAATCTATGTTAATCAACCACATTAACTGTTGAGAACTGTATAGCAATCAAGATCTGTATAAATTAATCGACTTTATTGTATGATGTGATGATTTTAAATTAAGATATTTGAAGCCTACGCCCACTAGGTTATGCCAGCACGGAAAATTTTGTGGCCTATTGGTGGTTAGTATTTAATAAATAAAATTAAGATATTTTGAACCTAGCAACCACTAAGTTATGCCAAAATATAGTATTTGTATCTTAGCAGTCTCTAGGTTTCAACAAAAGAAAGTAAGAAACTATAATCTTAGCATCCGGTAGGTTACGCAAAAACATAATATTTGTATCTTAATGTTCACTGGGATTTAGAAAATTTGAATCAACATAGATCGAGTTTATCTCCCATTAGATACTTAATAATATAATATTTCGAGCCCACTTCCATCAGTCAAGTTGTCTCCCATCAGCAATTTACGGACGATATTATCCTTCTTCTTCTGGCGTTAGTCATTGAAGCCAAGGCTACCAAGGCTTTATTGTGGCTCTACAAATCTACTTCTGGGCAAGAGATCAATTATGATAAAAGCTCCATCTTCTTTTTCAACACTCCTGAGGAAAGGCAACTTAAAATTGCTAAAATTTTGGGTTGTAAAATAAGTGTGCTTCTAGCCTCTTACTTGGGCCTTCCTCTCGGCACTAGGAAAGTCTCTAGCAAGGTGTGGGATGATTTATTGGAGAGATTCCAAAAAAAAATGGCTGGCTGGAAAGGAGCCATTTTATCTAGTGCTGGCAAGTGCCTGCTCATTAAAAGTACTCTTCAAAATCTGCCCATTTATGTCATGTCATTCTACAAGATCCCCTCTTCCTTCAGAGATAAGATAGAAAGGATTCAAAAAAAAAAATTATGGCAAGGCATGGAAGAGAAGTTCAAATTTCACTTAGTGGCTTGTGATAAGGTTTGCACCGTGAAGTTTATGGGAGGTCTGGGTATAAAAGATATTGAGAAAATGAATGAGGCCCTCATTGCTAAAATGGGCTAGAGAATGTTGTTTGAGAAACAACCCTGGATTTATTTAATCAAAGCAAAATACCTGAATCATCAAACTGTGTACTCTTTCTTGCAAGATGAGCACCTTCCCTTTGGTTCCATCTTTTGGAACAATCTGGTTAAGAGCAGAAATTTCATTAAGCAAGGTAGTAAATGGAAAGTGGGGGATGGTAGGCACATTAACTTCTGGGATGATAATTGGTTTAATGGAAATCTCATGGATAGATTTGGGATTGTTAAGGACAGTCTTGTAAGCAAGTATGGCATTAAAATTAAGGACTATATTGAGGGAAATGGTACCAGCAAGAATTGGAAAAAACTTTCTGTGGAGAGAAATGATCTGATGCAAATTACTTCCTCCCTTCAAGATCAATTAGATCTTATTCCCTTAAGTCAACTGGATTCCAAGGATGAGCTGGTATGGAATAATTCTGATGATGGGAATTACTCTGTCAAAACTGGTTATAATAATTTCTTCCAGAGTAGTCAAACCGAGTTCAATTGGAATAAGATTTGGATGATGACTGAATTAACTCCTAAAATAAATTTTTTCCTTTCAGTCATCTGCTAGCTATCAGAGGCAAGATTCAGCTATACCACTGATTGTGTTGTCAACCTGATGAGAAGAGGATTTATAATGCCTAATAGGTAAAATCTCATCTTTGTAAGAAAGATTCTGAGGATATCAGTCATCTGTTCATATTTTAATTGGTTTAAGTTGAACATTGTGAGTATGCTAAAGGCAGTCTGATTGCTACGTATGCTGGGAAAATGGGAATTCAAACCAATCATTATTGAAGGGGACTCCCTGAATATCATTAATCTCCTTAAACAATGCTCATCTCCAAGTTGGAGCATCAAGGATTTTATCTCAGAGTCCATAAGTATTTGCCAAACATTCAATAACATCAAGATCATGTATACTTATTGGGAGGGTAATAAATTGGCAGATGCGCTGGCTAATTATGGCATTAATGTTAATCACATTGTTTGGGATAACAATAGCATCCCTAAGCAGCTTCAAAACAAAATTCATGCGGATTTCTATACGCACGTAATTTCTTGAGTTGAGATATGATTATTGGGTGTGGATCAGTATCAATAAAACTCCCACACGTGTTGACTTAAAAACTATGATTATGCAAATCCTGTCGAATAATCAAGATAGTGTGAAGTATATGGGGAAGTCCAAGTGGAGTTACTTTGATATGAAAATCACGCATGTGGGCAGCACTGTGCTTGCTAAAATTTGTATACAAGGCTCCATGGATACCGAAGACAGTAATAATGTAATTGATGATAGGGAGTGGGCTAGCAAAGAGACCGTTATTCCCACATGTGGATTTCCGCAAGCTCAGATCAGAAGGCACGCAGACGTTCGTGGGAATAGCAATAGCTCTCATTTTCAACATTGTGTGGATTACAACAGTAAAAAGTAGACTGGATTCAGCGCTCTCAAGGATTTTGGAATTTGTTGCAAACAGTTAAGCACAGTGAAGATGGGGGGTCCCCTTGCCAAATTGAACCTAGTGCGGACCCAGAGTGGAAGGGTAATGTTGAGTTATGGAATATACTCAGCAAGGGCGGAATCACCAACTTCATGGAGAAGGTTCAGGGACATGATCAAAGCATCTCAGTGTGTTTTGCGAAGGATTGGAAGGAGCAGACTGTGGAATATGGGGGGCAGAAGATCTTGGTCAACAAGGAGCTTATTCCTGAAGTGACTGGTCTTAGCATGGAGGGATACCCTTTTTTTAACAAAAGGGTCGACAAAGATGTTGAAGTGAGGAGATTTGTGGAGGGATCTGAGAAGCTGATCTATATTACCGCGGGCCTGCTTGTTAGCTCGATCCCTTTGCCTTATGATGAGGTTACTCACATGATGATACGATTCATTTCTTTGGAAGGGAGGTTTGTCACCGTACCTGCTAAGCACCTTATCTTTCTCAACCACTTCCATAGGAATCACTTGGTTTGTTTCCCCCATTATTTTTTGAACTCTCTTAAGCGCTCCATTTTGGAGTTTCAAAAGCATACCCGCGTGGTTCCTTTACACCAGGGGCTTATTTTGTTGCTGCATAAATTTTGTCTTCTTAGGTATCCTGGTCTCCCTTCCTCTCCTAGCTCTGTTCCCCCTCTGTCAGGTTCTGCTGCTGCTAGCCCCATTTCTCCACTCTCTGCCCCTGCCACTACTGCTGTCACCCCCCTGCTGGCCATCCAGGCTTCATCTTCCATTCCCCCTACTGCTGCTCCCGCCCCCCACTTCACTTCCACCTCAGCTAGACCAGTCACTAGGGCATCTAGAAGGCTTAACCTCGATACTCTTGCTGCAGGGAAGGGTCCTCATGAAATTGAAATTACACATGACCTCCTGAATATTAGCAGTGCTAGTCCCCAAGAAATGCATATGAAGAGCTCTACAAAAAGGTTGGATGCCTTAGAAGCTGAAATGAAGTTGTTGAAGGATGAGGTTAAGAACTTGGAAAAACAGAAAGGAAAGAGGAAGAAGGAGAAGGAGGTGGATATTGATAATAGCCAAATTAAAGATATCTATAAGAAGCTGAACTCCTTAGACTCCCGTTTAGGGAAGGCCAAAACTCGTCATGATTACAATATGGCCATTTTTAGTGTGATTGAGGAGTTCATTGAGTAGCATGTTAGAAGTGTCTCCAATCTCAGCGGAGTTCCGGCAACACTTTGGGGCAATGATAAGGAAAGCAAAAGGACCATTGAGTAGCTGGATAAGACTGACGCTGCCCACATGACAACTTTGGGAATGTTCAGATCCTGGAAGAACATCAAAACCAGCATTGACAAAGCTGCCAAGAAGTAGTTGTAGGGGCTTTAGCTGCTCTTGTTTGTTTTTTTGCTATTTTTTTGTGGTTTCTTTGCTGCTTTTGTATAGAGTTTTTGTTGTTTTGTCTTGTTTGGGTAGCTATTTTTTGGCTACTTTGGGCTTCATTGTCATACTTGGATTCTGATCCTTTTTTCTCTAATTTTCATTCCTATTCTAGCTCCTAGGCCCTCTCTTGTACTCAAGGGTATAGTCCCTTTCAAAAAACTATTTGCCAATAATAATTAAAAAAAAATATAATATTTCGAGCTAAAAAGTCACTGGTATTTAATAAATAAAAGAAAGACATTTTGAATCCAATGTCCTCTAGGTTGTGCTTAAACATAACATATGTTCAAATTATATTATAAACTTAGAAGTCGCTATATTTTAACAAATTAAATAATTTTGTTTCGAGCTTATCGACCTCTAACTTAATCAAGGACATTAACTTTGGAGATCTTTATAGCAATCAAGTCTAGTATAAATTAGTTGAATTTTTTTGTATGTATTTAAGATTTGGAATTAAGATATTTCAAGCTTAGCACCCGCTAGGTTATGCCATCGCATAATATTTGGATACTACTGGTGGTTTAAGATATTTTGAGCTTATCAGCTGCTAGCTTATGCCACAACATATTATTTGGATATTGTATTTGGAAGGGATCAATAATTCATAGTTACGATATTTTACGGTAGTTAAAAATTACAGGAAAATAACGTGGAAGAACAATTCCACGTGATACTAGCCCTTATTTTTGGATGCAAGATAAATAATTTTTTCAAATTCCTATTTTGGAATGCCCCTAATTCATAAAAAATCAGACCCTTCTATCTGGAACATTCTGTTGGAAAGAGTTACCAATAAGTTGTCTACTTGGAAGGGGATTCTCCTTTCCCATGCTAGAAAATCATAACTGCTCCAAATCTCTCTTCAAGTTGTTATTGTCTATGTCATGTCCCTTTTTAGGCTACCAGTCAATATTTTGGAGGCTCTGGAAAAAAATTCAAAAAAGGTTCCTATGGGCTGGTGTGGAGGAAAAGTTCAAATTCCCTCTTGTGTCCTCGGAAAAACTGACCATGCCTAAGTCTTGTGGAAGACTGGGGTTAAAGAATATGAGACTCGTGAATGAAGCACTTGTGGCTAAAGCTAGATGGAACGTGATAAAGGAAGAAGGTATTTGAATTGATATCATCAAAAGGAAATATTAAAGGAATATTGGCAGAATAGAGACTTTCATTCTGCATGACAATCTTCTAGGGGATCCTTCTTTCAGATTTTTTTTCTATCTTCTAAGAAGATTCTGAATACGGGTATTAAGTGGAATATTGGGAAAGGTAATAAAATTCTCTTTTGGAGGGATTTTTGTCTTTCTGATAAACTGTTAGTGGAGGAAGAATCTGGGAGAACTGTGGCGCAGTTCTATGAAAATAATGGAAAAGTTTGGGTTAGAGATTATTGGATCCCCTCCAACAATCATGTCTCTTGGGAGAATGTAAACCCCCCTCCTAATTTCATTGGGGAAAAACAATTTTTTGATAATATCAATTCTAATTTAAAGATTTTATATATTCCTTTTTTAAAACAGAATGAGGAGTCCATTATATGGAAGGAAGAGGATTTTGGAAATTTCTCTCTCAAAATAGCATATCTCCTCAATTTCAAGAATTCTAGTAAAAAAGACTATATGGCTAGACTTTGGGTGATGGACATTTTACCTAAAGTTAAAATGGCTAGCTTCTCAGAACAAAATCCTCACCATGGATAACTTGAGGAAATGTGAGATGGTCAGCCACCTTATCATCTCTTACCCCTTCTCTCAAGTGGTGTTTTCCAAGGTGATGGAGATTTTCAAAGTGCAATGGATCTTCCCTAATTCCATTGAGGATTGTTGGTTACAATGGGATTTCCCTTTCAGGTTCCTCTTTCTTATGGCAATCTAGAACATGGTCCTTCCCCACTTCATCTAGAGCTTATGGAAGGAAAAGAATGCTCTCATATTCATAAATCAGAAAGCTAACATCAGAAAGTTCAGTGCTTGTTTGATCTCCTTTCTTAAAGAAAATTCCAAACTCGTTAAGGTGAAGACTAAAAAGTCTTGTTCTAACAAAGAAGAGGAATTCCTCAAATAGTTCACCTTCAATCCACCTCAGGTCAGCTTCCCATCCATTATCATTAAGTGGTCTAAACCAGAAAAGGGAAAATTCAAACTTAATTTTGATGGGGCTTCAAAATGTAACCCTGGTCTAGCTAGAGGAGGAGGCATAATTAGGGACAATAATGGGACTTGATCCTAGCCTATGTAGGCCCTTTGGGGATTCAAATAAACAATGTGGCTGAAGCCTAAGCTCTTCTTTAGGGTTTCATTCTTGCTAAGGAAAAAGGAATTAAACAAATTCTTATTGAGGGGGGATCTCTTCTCATTATAAATGCAATTAGCAAGACTAACTCCCAAAATTGGGATCTTCATAATATTATTCTTGATATTAAAGAACATCTTAAAATTTTTGATACCTATATCATCACTCATACCCCTATTATTGGCAACACATGTGCAGATAGATTTGCGAATGAGGGAGTTCAAATTAATGATTTCAAAGTATGGCATAAAGGTGATGTCATCCCTATGCCTATTAATGATATTATAAATCATGAAAAATCATAATAACTCCACCTTATGCCACGTGAGGGAGAATAATGGGCTCATTTTCCAAAGTTACAAGAGTGACTCAGGTTTTATCTTTTTTTGGAAAGGTAATTCTAACATCAAAATTTTCAAGTTTCAATGAGTTGAGTATTGGGGTAAACTTTATGCCACCATGGGAGGAGATAGAACCAGAGTTGAGTCTTCCAGTCATAGGATTATTGTAGATGACAAGTCTATGTGGCTCATGTTCAAGATTGAGGGTTTCAGGAACTATACTACCAAGCTTCAAGGGAATTATCCCTCACTAACTATGGAGTTTAGGCTGGCATGGAAAGATGGGAAGGTGGTGATGCAAGGAATATAAATTGAGACGTCGGAGGAGGCCATTGCTTGTATAACTGGCATGGATATTGAAGGCCTGAAAATATTTAAGGATAGGAATTAGAGGGAGTACAAAATCAAAACATTTTTGTGGGAAAGGAAATCGTCCATTTCTTCATTGACGACATTGCTCAGTCCTACATTCCTGGGGTGTGGAGGAAGGTCTACCTGCATATTATGAAGTTTCTTACCCTAGAATGTAAATATCGCAAGATATATACTCACCATTTGTCATTCTTGAACATGTTCAGACACAAGAAAATGCTTATTATTCCCTTATTTTTATTTTTGTCTCTAACCACCTCGGTGAATAATTTCCAACGGGACAAGGTGGATTCTATTAAGAAATAAGGGATAAAATATGTGGAATAATCCCTCATAGAATCACAACAGTAGAAACTAATATGTAGAAAATATTATAGATCTCAAATAAAAGTGCAGAATAAAATAACACAACACAAAGAGACAATATTTAACGTGGTTCACCCAATTTGGGCTATGTCCACCAAGAATCACTTGCTCAAATTTTATTACAACCCACCACACTCTCAATACAATACCCATATTTGTTTGGAGCTATGCTCAACAAACTCTACAGAATTCACACCTGAATTCAAAACACATCTGCAATGTTACATTATCCTACCATATGCATAAAACCATATAAGTAGACAACTACTTAAGAATTTTTACAAAACCGTGGGTATTAAAACCATGGGCTAAAACCGTCCCATAAATATATGGGTCAAAAATCCCACCCATATGAGAAAAGCACTTTTCCCGATATATCGGGCACATTTTAAGGCCCGAAAAAAATTCGGGGGTTGTCGCCCCCAAACCCCAACAAGACAACTGTGAAAAGTGTACAATACTCTTTGTATATAATCTTCAACACTTTCTCACATGAAAATAGGATCCACAACCGAACAGATTCCCCCATTCATGAGGGGCTCATTCTTCTCTTGTTTAGAAATGGAAAACTGATCCTATACAAACCTATGCCCCAAATTGAGGATGAGGAGGATATTATCTTGGTGAAATGTCTTTCCAACATGCATGAGGGTAATATGGGTATTAAGCATATGGGTGAGGGGAAGAACATGGAAGGGATGGACAAGCAGGAACCCATTCCTTCGAAGGGTTAGGATAAAGTTCCTCCAGAAGGTGAGCATTGCCTTGAGATGTTGAAGAACAAAGTGCAGTATTTGGAAACAGTGGTTTAGGTCATGGAAGAGTTTGACTCGGTGGTGAGGAATGGCATGATTGACATTATTAAAGCCACCAAAAAAATCTACATGGCCCAAAAGAATATTAGAGGGGACTTCAAGGAGTTCGACAAACTAGTCTAGGTTTTGGGTCTTCATCTGGACGCTGTGGAAAAAGAGAAGTGGAAAAGGAGTTATTCTAGTTCTGATTAAGAGGAGGAGAATGATGACGAGACTGAGGAGGATTCTAAGGAAGATGAAATTGAAGAGCCCCCCAAAAATAAGATGAAAACTGAGCCCAACAGGAATGTTGAGACCAGGGAGGTTAAACCCCCCAACAATTGTAAGGATATCTAATGGATCTTTTCCTACACTATTTGCGGACTTTCAGGGAACTATGTCTATCCTATTTTGTTAATGATTTAGGTCTCTACTATTAGTAGCTTTTATGGACCTAATTTTTTCTCTGGAGTTAAGTCTGTTTAACTCCACGGGTCATATTCTTCTTTTTGTCTCTCTTTTATGATATCACGATGTGATCTCTTTGTAACTGGCCTTAGGGAGCCTATCCCTGTTTTTTACCCTATCTAATAAAAAAATTACAAGAAAATATTTTGAACTTATCTGATGCTAGTTTAAACAATGACATAATATATGGAGCTTAGGATTGATAGGATATTGCATATTAAATTAACATATTTTAAACTAAGCAGAGACTAAGTACTTCCATAATATATTATTTCAAGCTTAGTGGTTGCTATCATTTAACAAGCTACTTAATGGTATTATTATCTTAGCATTTTCTCACTAGGTTTAAACAAAAGTAATAAGATATTATTAGCTTTGTTGTCGGTGGGTGACACTAAAACATAATATTTGGATCTTAATGGTCATTGGGATTTAGCACATTTAAACCAACATAGTTTGAGCTTAGCAGTCGCTAGGTACATAAATAATATGTTATTTCGAGCTCAAAATACACTCACATTTAGTAAACAAAAGAATGATATTTTGAGCTACGTGACCACTAGGTTATACCACAAAATGTTATTTGGAGATTTCATCACTATGACTTAACAATACATAATTATGATATTTTACAACATCTAACAAATTAGAGGAATATATTATAACTTAGCCACAACATAATATTTGGATGTTACTAGTCTCTAGGTTTCAAGAAAATAAAGTAATAAATTGTAAGCTTAACGTCTGGTAGGTTACACCAAAACATAATATTTGTATCTTAATGTTCATTGGGATTTAGCAAATTTGAATCAACATAGATTGAGATTAGCCTGCTAGGTACTTAATAATACAATATTTTAAAAATTCACTAGTATTTAACAAACAAAAGAAATAAATTTTGAGTCCAATCTCCTCTAGGTTATGCTTAATCATAGCCTAAAAAATTATATCGTAAACTTAGAAGTCGTTAGGTTTTAACAAATTAAATTATGTGGGTTTGAGTTTATGGACCTCTAAGTTAATCAAGGACATTAACTTTGGAGATCTTTATAGTAATCAATACCAATATAAATTAGTTGAATTTTTGTATGAATTTAATATTTGGAATTAACATATTTAGATCTTAGCACTTGCTAGGTTATGCCACCACATAATATTTGGAGACTACCAATGGTTTAATATATTTTGAGCTTAATAGCCACTAGTTTATGCCACAACATATTATTTGGATATTGTATTCACAAGGGTTCAATATTTCATAGTTATGATATTTTACAATAGTTAACAAATTACAAGAAGATATTTCGATCTTAGTTTATGTTAGTTTAAACAATGACATAATATATGGAGCTTACGGTCAATAGGTTTAAACAAAGTAAATTAACATATTTTGAACTAAGCGGAGACTAGGTACTTCCATAATATATTATTTTCAGCTTAGCGTCCGCTAGCTTATGACACAACATATTATTTGGAGCTTAGCACTCACTAGGTTTAAACTAAAGAAATTAGATATTATTAGCTTAGGTGTTGGTGGGTTACACCAAAACATAATATTTGGATCTTAATTGTCAGTGGGATTTAACAAATTTGAATCAACATAGTTTGAGATTACCAGCCGCTAGGTACTTAAACAATATATTATTTTGAGATCAAAAGATAGCATTTAACAAACAAAAGAAATATATTTTGAGCTATGCAGCCACTATGTTATGCCACAATATGTTATTTAGAGATTTCATCACTAGGGTTTAATAATTCATAATCAAGATATTTTACATCATCTAACAAATTAGAGGAATATATTTATAACTTTGATGGTGTTAATCCCATAATATAATATTTTGAGCTTAGTTTTCGCTAGCACCTAGCTAGTAAGAGAAATATATTTTGATATTAGGCAATGACACGTTATGCCACACCATAAATTTTTGGAGATTAGTGGTCACCATGTTTTATCAAAATAAAGTAGGATATTTTGATCTCAGAAGTCTTTAGGTTACATCAAGACATAATATTTGGAGCATAACGATCTTAAGGATGTAAGAAAACACATTAAGATATTAGGATCTTAGTCACGACTACGATATTCCAAAACATAAAACTATTTGGAATTAGAGTAAAAGTGGGTTTTCCCAAATAACCCGCATAGTTTTACAAAAAATCCCTCTCAGCTAGATATTACAATGAAACAAGAAGATAACAATCCTATATGTAGCAAAAAACAAAAAACCAAAAATTTCGAAACCAGACAAAGCTAAATTACATTTTACGGATATTCATGAAAGTGGTTGCTTCATCCTCATCATCAACATTAGGGCTTCCTTCAACCAACACATCCACTAACTTAATGTGTTCCAGGAAATCTTCATTGTTTTTCATCCAGGTCATGTCCGTGTGACTTTTCCTTTCCTTGATATCTGATATTGAGTTTGACATAATCTTCAATAGCCTCGAGCAGGTCAGGTGAGATCTTCTCTAAATTATCATGGTGTTCCGAAGCTACAGTGGGGGAGCCCATTTTCTCCGATAGAGGAGAAACATGGTAAACAAAGGCAAGATCCCACAACACATCAGGAAATTCATATTCCATGCTAACTTCAATGCAAAAAGGAGGGGGGCGCATTCGCACATGCTTCCATGATCAGGTAGGTTGAGTCGAGTGTAGCCATGACAATGTTCAGGGAGATAAGAGGAGAAGCCAGAGAAGCATCGACAAGAGGTGGAGAGGAAGTATATGTCGGGTCTTATAGTGGTTTAGAGACCATAGGAGAGTGCTTTTAGGGGTCCGAAGGGTTAAGATATGCTAGATAAGATGAGGGAGCGACAAGAGTGAAAGAATGTGGAGAGACCACCATATCTCTCTGGCTAATGATCATGATGTCCGAATCAAAGTCGTGAGGGACACAAAGTCAGCAGTGATGATGACAAAAAGAGGTAGCTTGTTATAGAAGTGGGGGGAAGACATGATTTTTCTTACCTAGTTTAGAGGTGAAATGTGATATTTCTTTTTGGGAAGCTACCATTTTAAAGAGAAAATACAAAAGGCCCTGGTGGAGGAAGGTACCTTCCTCTTTGCTTAAGGGACTTCTCAAGTGATTGAAACAAAAAATCCACAAATTTTAACTTCCTATCATGTGGAATATGTGCAAGAATAAAAAGTTGAGGTCTATAGGTCAATTTGTAGTGTCACTTTAGTTTTAAGTACCTCCTCAATTGCTCAGCAACCCTATCCCAAGGTTGTGGAAGAGTGTCCTACTTATAGCCCGAGTGATACATTCTCATATTTTCACCAACATAAAGGAAATCATCTGTCTCCTCCTGAAGTGAGCGTTTAAAATAAATGTCTCCCTCCGTAGGGAGCCCTGTCACATCCGAAATGGATTTTGTCAAAAAAAGAAATTTAGTCTTTCCCACTTTGCCTCTTGCTTTCTTCCAGGTTGCCAGCACAGTGCAGGTTACTCAGACAGAGTGACCAGACAATATTTCCATAAACGACTTAGCACCACCATCATGCAAAACATTCCATACTACCGGGTCGGCCTTAACCTCTTCACAGGTTGAAGGCTCAATGCATTTTCTGGTGCCACCCATACTGAACAGGACTATTGTGACATTGATTGCCAAAGGCCTGATATAGATGATGCTTAAATAGAGATGTTGAGAACCTTCATTCCAATCTTCAACTCATGTCTACAAGCTTTCGAATTGAATTCTGTCATAATTAGTAATAGTCATTAATTGATCTCATCATCACATGAACGCAATCTAAGAATGTCATAAATACCCAAAAAATCCATAAATTTCATATCCTCTTGCCTTCGCCAAAAAAGGTTATGCCTCAACATAACCTAACAAACTTTATTTTAATAATCATAGTTAATGTTTGGGCAACCGTAACATCAATTACTTAATTTTCTTGCAATTACTTCATTTAGTGGAGGTTGTAGGTTTGAATGTTAGCGATATTAGATGTATATAGTTAAATATATATTATAAATGAAGAATCTACAAACAAAATGGAGCAAGGTGAAATAACTAACATTGATAGACATGATTTCATATTATATATATTATTAGACAACAAATCAGAAAGTGATATCTTATTGGAATTTCTTTATTGAGACATCTATTTATTACATTTAGGTTCTCTAAGGTTGTTCATACTGCACATGGAAATGAAGAGGGTAAGCGCAGATATGTTACAAGGAGCACAAGAAGCACTTCTGATGGGAATTTGTTTGCAATATTTTGTGAGGTGATTTCACAAAAAATTGTTTGACAGGAATGAGACGAGGACATTGTTGTTTTGAAAAAAAAGCATCCCCATGACTCCTCTCTATCCCAGGGTCTGATTTCTCAATGGAGAGTAGCATGTGTAGTTAAGACAAAGATAAACGTAAATGTAGATACAATTATAGGTACATGACAAGAATAATATTCTTATTCAGTTTGTGTTCTCTTATAATTACAGTTACAAGTACATGACAACAATAATATGCTTTTTCATGTTGACATGAACAAGTTGCTAAATGAAATTTTGAACTTAGCGTTTGCTACCTTAGTGGGCAAAAGTAATTGAAGAATATAATATTTCAAGCTAAAGAGTCACTATAATTTAACAAGCTAGAGAATGATGTAGTGATTTTAGTTTCCGTTAGTATCTCTAGTATTAATCTTGTGATGAAATTCCACCTCGTTAGAGGATTGAACTGATATAAAAAAAAGGTATGGTAGTTTTAGATTGAAGTGAAATTTGTAACCTGTTTTTTTATCTTTGTTACTACTCGAACAAAAGTGTGACTAGCCTCATGGATGTTAAAAGTTCTTCTTATTAGAAAGATTGAAACATTTTTTAATTACTACAAAATGCCTTTTTTGTACTTATAATATGTTCTTGTTTGAATGAAAAATATTAAACATGTTTCTATAATAGTATGATGTCTTTCAAATGTCCTAGATCAATTGTTTCTACAAAAATGCTTTTCCTACATGCGTTGATGGAGATCAATGACTACAATGCTTAAGTATAACACTTGACAAATCAGTTATTGGACCAAAAATATTCATTTTCGAAACATATCTTGACTTGCAAAGGATTTCTAGAGGAAAAATTGGACTAAAGATTTACTCCCCAAAGTCAACAAGTTGAAGTTTGTCTTCCTTAACTGGTATTGAATTTTTAATATTGGAGGACGAAAATTGTATTTATTTGAAATATTTGTTAATTACTACAATTTTTTTATGTTGTACTTATAATATTTAATAAACCTTGTTAATAGTAATTTTTTTACCAACATTTTAAAATCAACAAGACAAAGCGGCAAATTCATGCGTCAAGGTTGGGAGATGTGCTAGTTGTGCGATTGTTTGAAAAAATTTCTATAATTTTTTGCATTACGTGCTTTACATTGCAAAGAATCACCACTTTCAAATTTTTCTAGAAAATTGAATGTACCAAGACTTAATGTATAAATTATGCACATACGGTATGTCGACATCCACAGAATGCTAAAAAATATAATGCCCCTATGTAATGTTATTGTATGCATAAACTATGTACATATTGCAAGTATCCAATTTAAATGTTGCACATATTGTAAATACCCACGTTAAAATTCAGATAGAAGACAAAACAAAAAATTAAATTATGCATCAAATATATAATTCTTTGCAAAAACATGGAGCTATCTAGAATCATTTTTATGCTTGAAAATATTGCAACAATATAGAGGGCATTTTGAAATACATAATATGTTGGATTTTTCAAGTGCAATTAAAAAAAACACCACAATTTTACAAGTTGATAGCTGAAATATTTGTCAAATCATTACTAACTAGCAAAAATAGAAAAATATAAATACATCTTTTGGATGTGCTATTTTGGATGTGCCACGTGTCCAAGCATGTAAATACATCTTCGGTTTTGGATAAACATTAAATGCAGTCAATATTCTATTAACATTATTTTTTCTAAATCTCATATCTTATCTAAAGATTGGACGAATGACTTTCTTAGAATTTTGATTTTTATTAACTAGAGTAAATCAATGTTGCAACAATGCCTCATATTTGTCAAATCAATACTAACTAGCAAATAAAGAAAAATATAAATAAGTTTTGTAGATTAAAAAATTATTTAAATAAAATATAAACATTAGAAAGTTGAAATTTATAGAATTTTTTTATTTTGATTGGTAGATTGAGGAGAAATTATTTGTTTCAATGAAAGGAATAGAATTCCTGTAAGAGACAGGAGCTAATAATGTAAGATGTTTTGAGCTTAGTGCCCGCAGAGCTAACCTAATAGTTCTACAATATAATATTTTGACCTTAAGAATGGCTATCATTTAACAAGTCAAAGATTAATATTTTTAGCTTAGTGCTCGCTAACTTATGCGACACCATAGTAATTGGATATTATCAATTGATAGGATTTAACATGATAAAGTAAGATATTGTCATCGTAGAGTCTACTAAGATATGCCACAATAACACATTTCGATGTACAACTACTATGTCCATTTTTTGTAAAAGGGTGAATATGGGCATTTTCAAAGGACCTGCATCTTTACCAAAATGCCCTTAAGGCAAAATATGACATTGAAGCATAAAAGAGAGAAATCTCGTAGGCAGCAAAAGACAAAATGCCAGATATGCACGACCCAAACAGAGAAAATTTACATTTTGTGAATAGTTTTGAGGATAGATGCTACTTCCACAGTAACAAAAGTGGTGTTTCTGTTAAAGATAATAATCAACATCTTAGAGTTTCCTTGTTCCTTGAATTCTTCTTTCAAAAATCTGTATTAGTTCTTTTATTCTCCAAAATTTGTTTGGTTCTCCTACTCTTGCATTACCATATTTTTTCGCAAATAGGTCACTATAATCCAACACCAACACATTGAGTGGCAACTCAATCTTATCATAAATATCTTCTAAGATATTTTCATTGACAATTTCAATGACGTCATAGCCATTGCATTTTGTTGATTATGTGCAATAGAGGACTATTTGTGGACAACAATAAGGACAAAAAAATAATATTGATTTTATCAAGTACATCTGCTCATCAATTCATGAGCACCACCATGACCATAAATCGATTCTGATATTCACTTTTTTATTGCGTAAATTGAGCCACCATCCATACCACTAGGCTTATTTTTCAAAACACAGCAGAACGAGTTCTTGGCAAGAGCTTCGGGTTTTTAAACATTCTACAAATATTCCTCTCATGTTTCTTTGCATTAATCTGCACAATTTATCTGTCAAGATTTTCTCCATTCCATCCTTCTTTCACAGCTCTAACAAATGTTTAATATATTACGAAATTATTTATTTGATAAACAAAACTACCTTCTACAAAATATTGAATAACAAACTTTCTTTGGTTTAATTATCTAAAAAATCCCTAGATGGATATAAGCCCTAATCAGCTATGGAAAATTTTACATTAACAGAATTTCATAATTTTGGAGGGGTTGAAGGTGAGTACACATACCTACTTTTGGCACGGAGAGGAAATCAATATGTTTCTAGAAATCAAGCACAAAATTTTTGACGCTTGCCCTTGTGAGATTTTTTTATTGATGAATAAGCTTACGCATTGACAAAGAGAATAGAAAGGCAAATGTTAAAAATATAAAATCAAAAATTGTGTATTTATAGTGAATTGTAACAAACAAATCCAACCGCCAATTTCATTGGCATGCCAATTTAAGAGGGCATGCGTATGATTTTACATTGCTTTACATCAAATGGCTAATTGATGGCTGACAACATTTACTTGCTCTAAAAGGATCACATATTTCGAATGATGCATGTACTTTTAAATAGCGAAATTTACATAGTTTGTTTTAATGGCTAATTAATGTTGAGGAAACCTCAACATTAGTTAACATTTTGCCTTACAAAATGGTTATCATTAATATTGCATTTGGTATTGTAAAGAATTAAAGTAAGAATTTAATAATATAATTTTTGTACTGTAAATAAAATCCCTTATATAATTTTGGTAAAATAAAGCCCTTAATTCTTGTGTTTGCACTTCAACGTGCAACCCTTGATGCCCATTTAGGTGTTTTTGTTTATTGTAGTTGTAAAATATTTGCAGATATTTATAATAAACGTCACATGCGAATTACATATTTAATATTTAACCGTCAGTTATTAATAAATATTTATATATAAATTATAAAATTTTACATCGATATATATTAAAAATAATTAAATTTATACAAAATAATTGGTACAAATAAACATTGTTTTATATTTTTGAAAGGTATTGTTGAAAAATTAATGTTACCCAAAAATTGTTTGGCAGGAACCCATCCCCATATATATATATATATATATATATATATATATATATATATATATATAGGATGCTCTCCGCCTAGTATAATGCTAATAATAGCTAATATTTCCAAAATAATATGTCTTTCGTTCAATGAAAAATAGAAAACAGTATTGAAAATTCTAGCAGTTAAAGTTGAAGCAACTACTTTTGAAGTCTTTGGAACTCTATGATAATGAATAATAGTTTGAATTCATTTATGTAGTTCGATGTGAAGGACGTGTATGTACTTATCAATACTATATAGTTTTTTATGAAATAAATAAAATTTAGTCTTTAAAAAAAAATTGACTCCCTCAATTATTTTCAATTGAAATAAGTAATGACTCACTCGTGTTATCGCACTTAGTTGTGCAAATCAAGACTCACACTTAGATGTGCGAATCAAGACTCACACTTATATATGTGAATCAAGACTAGCACTTATATGTGCAAATCAAGAATAGCACTTAGAAGTGCAAGTTGAGACTGGCACTTAGAAGTGCGAGTCAAGACTGACACTAAGAAGTGACAGTAGAGACTCATACTTTGAATTGCAAGTACTCTTACTTAAAAGTGTGAGTCGAGAGAAGTGTGACTTTTGGCTCACAATTAGACATGTGACCAATCATAATTGTAAGTGTTATCACTCGCACTTATACGTTACTTTCAAATTTTATAAAAGACAATTACAATTTTTTTTAATTATGCTTAATATATACAAAGAATTTTTTTATATAATATAAAAATTGACAGTCACCTTTTAAGCATGCGAGTCACATGTGTCAGTTCTATAAAATATTTGAAAGTATGTTATGTCTAAAATCAAAAAAAAATTCTAAACAACCATCAAATTTAACACCATTTGAGTCACACGTGTCAGTTCTATGAAATGTTTGAAAGTATGTTACGTCTAAAATCACGAAAAACTTCTAAACAACCGTCAAATTTAACAATATTCAAGTCACACTTTCTAGTTCTATAAAATATTTTAATGTATATTACGTCTAAAATCTCGAAAAATGTCTATAAAACCATCAAATTTAACACCAATCAAGGATGTTTAGGGATAGTATTTTCAATGTCAATGTTTATTGTTTTTAATAAAGTATGCATACATATTTGTATATGTACGATGATATTAAGATTGATATGTGGCATAAATGATTTAACAATCACTCACGCACTATCTTGAAGTTTGCGGCCACTTGCCTTATGTAATTTAGCAACCGCTAGGCTTATTGAAGATAATGGTCGCAAGGATTTTTGTAAGATAGTGGTCGCAAGGCTTTTGTAAGATAGCGGTCGCTTGACTTATGTAGTGGATTCAAATAATAACAAAATAGAAATCCTAAAATAGCAAAACTAAAATCCAAATATCATGATTTATAAATTGGATTACAATAGTGGTGAAATTGGAATCCAATAATAGCGAGATTGGAATCCAATAATAGTGAAAGTGGAACTAGAATAAGTCCAATAATGACAATATTGGAATCCAATATTGCTAATAATGGATTCCAATATTAGTAATAATGGAATCCAATATACGCAAAAATAGAGATGGATTTCTTCCAATACTTGATATAATGGAGTCTACATTTACTGGAATATGTCCTGATTTAGTGAAATACACGTTATATATAAAATGAATAAATTTCTCTCTATCTCTTTGTCTAAAACCCAGAATGTGTAATTATGAATTATTAGGTTGTGGGAAATATAAATTTTATCTCTCTAAACTATTGTTTTAAGTTTTGTTAGTGTTGTTAGAAAGGAGGGATGAGGTCCATGTCAGCTCTTTCGTTGACCCATGATTACATGATTTTACAAGTTGTAGGTAGCACAATAGAATAGAAATGAATGATGAAATTTAGATTTAAATTTATATATAACTTGTAAAATGTGTTGTTTTTCTAGAATAATAAATACATTGTCTTTATCAATAATGATGCCTTCAACACAAATTTTATATGATAAAATGTTTGACTATATCGTGTATGCATTATAATTGATATGAAGTTACATTTATATGTTGTACTTATATGGTTTGGATGCATCAAAGCAATCGTTGCATTAGTTATTATTGTAGATCCTGTTGACAATTTTTGCACTTGTGCAAAAACGGGCAACTTGAAATTTCATTACGATGGATATCATTAGTGAAGTATACCTAAGCTAGGGGATATTTTTCAGATTATGTCATTACTGCTAATTTATTTAAAAGATTACATGAAATTTGTAGCTATGTGTGCTATTACAAAACCTAACAGATCACATAGTCTGCAATTTCATGATACCTTCAGCAAAAGAACACAGGGGCCCCGAAGGACAGCAGTGTTGTCTTGATGAAGACACCAAATTGCAGAATAGGTGAAGTGTTGAGTTTTGGGACAGCAAACATAGGTGTAGATTACATAAATCAGAGTTCATTACTGAATGTTACAGTTTCTCATTAATTTTCTTTCCTTCATGATTAAAACATTCAATTAAATGACTGAGTTGTTTAGTTCATCATACAATTCATACAGAAAGTTGAAATGCAAAAAGAAATATACAACTCATCTACAAAATTCAATGTTTTATTCATAAGGAATTTTCAAATGTTCCTCATACAAGCCGTGAGATGTAACTGGAAAGTAAAGTAGAGCTACTGAAATAAAAGGTACACATGTATGAAAGAGAAAGTAAATGAGTATGAGTAAACCCATCATTGTCTTGGGGATTTCTTTCTTTGATTAAAGCATCTCCATATCCATCTTTTGTTCCTTCTTCATCTCCATTGTAGAAGCCATTGTACCTAAAAAAAGAAAAGAATAACTATCAGCTATGAGCTCAGGGATCAAATCATATTCCTACACTGTCCTAGTTTGTGCATATGAATCTCTTCAAACAGGAGATGTAATTTACTTGAATATCAGACTGCATACATGCTCTACTTACTCATAAAATAATAAAGAAAAATAAATAAGAATATGGACATAAGAGAGGCCAAAAAGTCTAAGTATTTCCTAACTGTTTTCTTAAGTGTGCAAGTTCAAGTTGTAGCTAGGAAGAATGTAACTCAAACTTTCAGAAACCATTCTAAAATGGAAGAAGTTATAATACAGAAGAGAGACTAGAAGATAGAAATACATGTTTTAGTTTGCAAATAAAAAGGAAGAATCAAATGTCAAGAAGTTGAAGTTAACTGAAAAGAAAGGATTACAACTGAAACAGAATGAAAAGAGGATTCTAGGAAAATTTTGATAGGGCTTCGCCATGTAAAATGGACATTTACAACTTTTCATCATGTTGTTTTCAACTATCATATGTTTTAAAAGGACTGTGTAAATCAAATAAATGATACAGAAAAGAAAGAAAGCATGACATGATCAAGACAACAGTATTATGATTCAATGTCTAAACAACAAATCAGCTTTAACAGAAAAGTGTTACATTATGTATCCTGAATCAGAAAATACAACTACTACAGCTGAAAAGGAATAAAGTAAAGAATTCTTGGAAAAATTTTGACAGTAGGCATACCAAATTTCTAATAAATATCAAACACAGTGTTTAGGTAGAAAAGAAAGGGAACTATACTTTCAGTCATCAAACTGAAAGATTTTGGAGCATTCATTATAAGCCTAAATAGCCAAAGAGAGATGAAGTTGCTAGATAAATCTTACAAGTATAGCATTCTATAAGTACAGTCTTGAAATTAATCAAGTATCAACTACACAGAATACTACAGGTAATAGCTTCAGAGATCAAATTGAATGCAATATTCACAGTTTACGAAGATAGAAGTCATTCAGAAGGAATACAAAGATGTTGCAATATCAGTGGAGTATGACAGACAAGTAGAGTGAAGCCATTTTTCTGAAATACAAAATCATAACAGTCAAAGGAAGGTTCTAGATACAAACTTATTAATCTTGAAGGAATGTGTTCAAGGAAGTAATTGACACAATTTAAACAAGTTACAAATTCTCTCGAAAAGGCCGGGCTATTTACTCGGTGATACAAATAAAAGATGACCATCATATTTAAGGCCATGGGCTCACCTTTTCAGAATATTAAAAGACCAAGTCATTTTCCAGGTCTTGAGCTCAAAATACAACTTTATGTAGTGAATCATAAACTTACCAGTTGAACAGATCTGAGCTCACATAATATTGGCAACAGAGAAAAGAAAAATCTCAGACACAATCTTATAATGCAAAATATCTGATAGACTCATAACAGTCAAGGCCGAAGTAACCCAGATTTAAATAATAGTTGAGGAAGAGTGTACCAATTCGAGCTCAGAGTAAGATAGGAAATAATAACTCAAGGCCCATGATCAAATAATGAAATAGTAATGTTTTAATTGAGGACCCCATTGTAAATACCGGGTGTTATTAGTGTAAACCCTTAACTCAAATGATGAAGCAGAAAGCTTATATAGATAAGAGTGAAAAGGAACGTCCACATCAGAACTTGATCTCAGAGGAGAAGTCATCTATAGTTTCAAAGCACAGAATCTCCATCTTCAGGTGAAAGAATAGGATAAATATCCATATCAAAGGAGGAATACCGAGATCTGAGTTATTAAAAGAAATAATTCAAGGCACAAAAGAGAAGTTACAGTAAAAAGAATGTCTTCCTCAAGCCACGATGAACCAAATCAGTGAAAAGAAAAATGATTAGCAAAACCGTCAAAAGGAATCAGCTTACAAAACTCAGAGTGTTTTCGCGAAACGAATAGATCACAGACCAGGTGAATATTAATGGTTGAATGAAATCAGAAAATGCAAAACTAAGATTGTATGAAGTTGATTTCAAATTTTCAGAAAATATTATTAGCCTCAAGAACTAATTGTAAAATTAAAAGGAATGAAGGAGTTCAAATGCCCATAACAGTAAACATTCGGATCTGACATGTTTGAGCAAATAAGAATATGCATTTATTATTCAGAACAACAGGCTCAGATAGAAAAGCTTTAAGTCAAATGGCACACACATCCGAACTGAAAAGTATTCAAACATTTCAGAGGTTAACATTCTTGTAAGGTTAATCACCTTCAAATTGCAGTATAAGAAAGAAAAGTACAGATCCTATTTTTTAATCATGGACCCATTAATGGGTACCAAGTCAAAGAAAGAAGTAAAAACTTACTGGTTAAATCGAAGTGGAGAAAACCCTTGAGATATCATCGAGCTCAGAACTAAAATGACCAGACCCAAAATGGGTTCAACTCGTAAACGACCAAAGTCATCCAAGAGATCACACAAAGGAATGAAAAAATGGTTATCAGTTTTTAGGTCAATGTGGTAATAACCAAATACCAGCAAAAAACTCAAGGATCAGAAAACTTACCAACCTCATCAAGCAGTGATGCAAGACCAAAGAAGAACTAAGCTTCAAAACCCTTGCAGAACTCCAATAGATCACAGAGACCAAAGAATGATGAAAATCAAGCTCGAAGAAACAATAATGGTGGTCACCTTCATAATCTCGCACAGAAAGCTCAAAAGGAGAAAGAACGGCTAGAAATATACCAGATACAAAGTCATAGGGCCCAACAGGCTATGGAAATGCTTTAAGCCGAGCACAGTGAGCCTCAACAATGGCATCAAAATTTTTTTCCAAGGATTCACTCGCATCACAAAAACCAAATCAAGTGATCATTGTGGTCGAAGCCACCCTTTAGCAAGCAAACTCAAGAGATGAGTCAACAGGACTCAACCGCGGTTAAAGCATCGACGATCAAAAAGTATCAAGGACAAAGATCAAAGGCTGAGGATAGAGCTCAAGTCTCAAAACGATTAACCATGGTTAGTTCCCACCAAATGAATTAAATGCTGAGTTTGAAATGCTAACCATATGTGCAAAATCAATGACTCGTGATCAAAAAGAGATGAAATCAATGGCCCAGAATGATCAACAATTTCAAAGCAAACTCAGCATTGAGTTGCATATGCCACCGACAAAACGCATGGAGGGGTGAGTCACCATGGAGAAGGGGCCAGCCCACATCATCAAATCAAATAAATAATCATTTCAATGACTTTCAAAAGTTTAACCATAGTGTATGCTTTCAAATTCAAATGCCAACCAAATTATACCCAATGATCACCAAAAAGGTGAATTTGTAAATTATATACTATTTAGACATACAAAGCCGACAAGTATTATATGGTCGTGTATAATCAAAAGGTGGCTGAGCATGGTGTGGTGACTTTTACAAAGTGCGACTTATGTATCTAAACCATGGTAATGTGTTAAGTCCACAAAGGTGGCAAAACTCAAATGAAGAAAAATTCATATATCAAAGGGGTGGTCCCCACATGGAGCTAGCAATTATTGTGAACAAAGGAGTTATTTTTGCATGCTTCACAAGAGGTCAGAACAGAGAATAAGACGAAATTTCATGCCCATGGAGAGAGACTTGCCTAGCAAGCAATCTTATTTTAGCAAATTATTCACCCTTCTTTTCTTAAAAATAGAACAATCAACTTCAGTTTGACTGTATTGTAATTAAGGTTAATAATGCCTATTTGTAATTGCATGCTCTATTTTTGTTCCTTTATCTATTATTAAGTAAAGGATAAAAATATGATGCATGAGCGAGTACAAGCCTTAAGCTATTTTTAGGAAAGGTGGGAGAATTATTTTTGCTATATATTGTGTGCCTTTGCAAAGCATAGGAGAAGTACTTTTTGGATATATGAGTACTGAAGCAATTTTTTGCCAATTTTTCCCTCTGAGTGTGAAGTATTTCTACCTTCCCAATTACTTGTAGTCTTGTGTATGTTCCTATTAGTCTTGTGAATGCAAATTCCCTGATTAATCATCTTACCCCATTACAAAATCAGTAATTTTTGCATGATATTAATGTGCATGTTTAGCTTAGCAATATTGTTGTAATAATCTCCCTCAATACCGCCAAGTGTTTTGCCCTTGATTTTCTGCAAAAGAATTGTTGGTTTGTGCATCAAAAATCATTTCACATATCAATTGTGCATATACTCAGTCAAATCCCTCATACAAATTTGGTGTATCACCTTAGTTTTAATTACCTTACATTCATTTTTTACCCTTAAACCCTAGAGTAAGCTTAGGATACATCAACAAGGAACCGGCCTTGATACCGAATGCTCACCTCAAAATAGGTATAGCCACAGACCTGAGGTGTTTCTATTGTATCTACGAAAGAGAGATCAAATTCTGTAAGCTTAGAAAACCTGTATCCATCTCTCTATAGGGTGGACTTTCGAGAGATAATATTTTTTAGCACACCCAGTGGGACAACGAATGAGATCTGCATGCAAGTTACAACAGATCCACAACATATTTACAACAGCTACAATGTTACTTTCGAGAGTAAGCTGCAGTAATTTATTCTAAAGATTTTAATATCTTTTGGTGACTCCATAAAGCTAATATCATACCAGTGTTGTGTCATGTTCCATGCCTAAAGTGACTACAAGATCATCGGTAAGAGGAATTCCTCCTAAATTTATTTCTTTACCCTTGAATTCTACTAGAAGGAGAAGAGTTAGTAATACTTTACCTTATAATAGTCCTAGTTTCGATAATCCTCCTCCTGATATTCCTTCACCACGTATCAATTTCTCTATTAACATCCCAATTTTTCAAAAGGTTATTCAACCACCAAGGAATTTTATGACCTTTACTAATGGCAGTCTATTAGTAATCCCAGTCTACCATGACATTCCTAATGCTGCCATGAAAATTTTTCCATCATTCACGGGTGAAAATTAGATTACACCTACTGAACATATCAAAGATGTCATAGCCATATGTGCATTCCATAACATCACTCATGAAGATGTAGCTTTAAGACTTTTAGCTACATCTTTTAAAAGGAAGGCCTTGCAATGGTATAGAAACCTAGAAATTGGAAGCATAATAACTTGGGATAACTTAGGTGAAAAATTGTTGAAACAGTTTTAGGATAATTCAGATCATATGTCTCTCATTGAACAGTTGTCTACTATTAAAAGAGCTCCCAATGAATTTATGTCTAGTTTCAATATCCGTTTTTCCAGAACTTGGGAAAGAATTCTAGCAAGTGTCAATCCTCAAGATGATCATGCTTTCCTTTATTATCTTAGGGCATTAAATAGTGATATCTCAACTATGATTCATTCAATGGGGGAGAGACACTCCCATCAGCCTATGATATTGCTATCTGAGCTGAAAATATTATTATTCAAGCTGGAAAATTGGCACCAAGGCCTTCAATGCCATTTTTGGTAGATCTAGTACCTATTCCTCAGCCTATTACAATCATAGAACCTATTGTTGTAGCTCCATCAGATGATGTATTTAAAGCTTTGCAGACTATGGGAAATAAATTGACTTCGATTGAAAACATAATTGCATTACCAAGCAGACCCTATTAGGCTCCTTATCAGCAAAATCAACAGAATCAGCAAAACAGGTAGCCCTATCAACAGAATCAAAATTATAGGCATCCTTACCAGCAAAGGCAATTTGACCCGAAGGCTCCTAGTTTATCTAATGCTTTAGTCCTAGTTAATATGGCTACAGAAGAGTGGTGTCAACCTTGCAATCAACCTCATCCAGCTGCAACTTGCCCAAATACTTTTCTAAATCTGAATCTTGTTACACAACCTCAATCTGAAACATTGTTCATGCCTCAAATGGAGGGTGGGAAGTAAAAAACTCATGTTCAGAAAGAACCTGAACAAAATTTAGTCAGTGTTAATGAGGAGGATTTCATTACAGTTACTACTAGGGCTCAAGGGAAAGCTGTTGAAAGTCAAAAACAACAAAAAAGGCCTATCCTGCCTACTGTCACTGATAAAACAACATCTACAGTCCCAAAGTCAACCAAAAATCCTGTTAATCCTCAAAAAATAAGTGTTCCATTTGATAAAGGTGATCAAAAACAACTACAGCCCAATCCAAGAAGACTGTTTATACCTCAAATATCCAAGGTAGCTGAAGCAGAATCAGTTTTCGCTAAGGCCTACTCTAAGACAGTTGAATCTATCTCTAAAACTATTGCTTATTTTAACATTGTTGATGTAATGAAAAAGCATAATATTAACATCTCAATGTGGGACGCTCTAAGTATTTCTGGACAACAAGATTTACTTTCTCATGAACTAGGTAAGATGTAGATTTCTTCAAATACAGCAGAAAAGGAAGTTCAGAAGGCAGACATGGTCCTTGGAACATTTGAACAAGACCGCATTAAAGAAGTTAAGTGGATGGTTTAGAAAGTTTTGAATGCTCATGATATCAAGAATCCACCACCATTTTATTTATCATTGATTATTGGAGAACATCTAGTTCATAATTGCATGGTGGACAGTGGCGCAAGTAGCATAGTTATGCCAAAAGCAATTGCAAAAAAATTGGGTCTGCAGTATGAGCCTACAGAAAGGAGTGTCTTATAGCTTGATGGAACTGCAACCAATACAATTGGTATGATAAAAAATTTAGAAGTGACGTTACATGCTTGCCCAAATGTTTCTATTCTACAAGATATTATTGTTGTGGATTTACCTTCATACTTTACCTTATGCTTATTTAGAGACTTCATGAAAAAAATAGGAGGTTATCTCTCTTCAGATTGGTCCTTATTTTTCACTACTCGTTATGGTACCAAAGTTACTATCAATTCATAACCATTGGCCAGATTTCACATTGAGCCTCACTCTCCAAATGCGGTGGCTAATTATTCAGCCCTAAATCATTTTGATTTTGATGAGGTAGCTCAAGTTTTATCATTAGATGGTGTTTCTAACATATTTATGGATGAAAAGATAGTGGAATAACATGCTCATGATCCTTTTAAGGAAGTTAAAGAACACTTGTTTGGTGTGTATTGTATGCATGAAGAAAATACACCACTTCCCTTACTATCCAAAATAGAGGATTCAACATAAGGGATTTGGAAGCTTCATTTTGATGGAGCTAAGAACAAGAAAGGATAGGGAGCAGGTTTGATGCTCACTTCCCCAATGAAAGAAGTGTATTTCTCAGCGTTGAATCTCCAATTTTCATGTACTTGTAACATAGCTGAATATGAAGCATTAATTCATGGCTTACTTTGGGCCAAAAAGAGAGGTATCAGCATTCTACATATTTTTGGTGACTTTGAGTTGGATATCAATCAAGTAAAAAATGTCAATGTTTGTAAGAATCCATTAATGAAGTCTTACAGACATAGAGTTTTAGACTTAATGGAAGATTTTGATGTTATTAACATTCAATCTATTCCTAGAGCTAAAAACAAGCATGCAGACAGACTTGCAGCAGTTGGGGCTAATTTTGAAGTGCTGGAATAGATTGAAAATAGCAAAATCCAACCTCATATAAAGTTAATTTCCAGGCCCTCAATACTTGATAATGATTCAAATTGGAAAGTTTTTTAAAGTGATGATCAAATCTACAGGTTTTTGTAGCAAGAAGCTAAGTTTTCTGCAATTAATCAGGATAAATTACATCACTTATATGGTGACCAGATTGTTCAGTTGAAGACAAATAAACTACCTCGAGGTTTGGTCACATTGGAAGACATCTTCAGCACTGACGATCACTTAAGAAAAGTCAAGACTAAAATGTCAACCCACGCTGATAATTACGAAGAGATCTCGGTTGATGAAGGGAAAAAGATATTTCTTGGAAAGGTATGTTCTTTAACTGAAAAACAATATTTTATTAATCTTTGCAAAGAGTTTAAGGATGTTTTTGCTTGGAAATACAAAGACTTGAAAAGATTTGATCCCAGTTTAGCAAAGCATACAATTGAGTTACAGCCAAATTATAAACCTGATAGACAGAAATAGAGGCCGGTAAATCCCAAAATAGAGCCTCTGATGAGGAAAGAATTATCTAAGTTGATTGAATTGGGTATTATCTTTCCAGTTAAGCATTCAAGTTGGGTAGTCAATCTTGTTCCTGTTAGGAAAAATAATGGTGAAATGAGACTATGTGTAGATTTCAGAGATCTTAATAAGGCTTCATTAAAAGATCATTACCCACTTCCAAATATGGATCAGATTTAGAGAATAGTCTCAGGTTCAGATAGACTATCTCTTCTAGATGGTTACAGCGAATATAATCAAATTTTAGTTTGGCAAGAAGATAGATATAAAATAGCCTTTACCACCAAGTGGGGTACTTATGCTTACAAAAGGATGCCTTTTGGTCTTTCAAATGTCGGTGCAACATTTCAATGTGCAATGGACATGACTTTTCACAACTTATTAAATAAATGCATCATTGTTTATTTAGATGATGTTACTGTATTTTCAAAAGATTATGAAGAACATCTAATGCATTTAAGGTAGAATTTTCAGTTATGTAGACAATTTGGAATATCCTTAAATCCCAAGAAGTCTATCTTTTCAGTACATCAAGGCAAGCTACTTGGTCATATTTTTTCTAAGCAAGGTTTAGCAATTGATCATTTCATAATCGAAGCTATATCACAGCTATCATTGCCTCATCATAAGAAGGCATTACAGATTTTTCTTGGAAAAATCAACTTTGTTAGAAGATTTGTTCCATATTTTACAGCATTGGTTAAACCATTAACAACCATGTTAAAGAAAGAGAAAATATTCTCTTGGACCAATGAAGGGAGAGAAGGTTTTGAAGTGATCAAAACAACTATCTCTCAAGCTCTTACTCTTACAAATCCAAATTTTGATAAATATTTTATAATGTATGCACTTGCAGGTGCTGAAACAATCTCAGCTATTCTAACTCAAGTTAATGATGAGAATATTGAGCAGCCAATTACTTTCTTTGGGCAGAGTTTACATGATTACGAAACAAGGTACACATTTCTTGAAAAACAGATACTTTTAGTAGTTAGAGGACTAAAGAATTTCAAGTATATGCTTTTAAACAATAAAATTCATGTTCTTGTTTCTCATCCAAATGTGAAAGCATTCTTACTAAATAAATAATTAAATGAGAAAAGAGAAAACTGGATAACAAAGGTCATGGAGTATGATGTTGATATTCGGGTTGCTAAGACAGTTAGAGGAAAAGGTTTATGTGAGCATCTAATTGCTGATATGGAAAAATATCAAGCTACAAAACCAGATGATTCAAAACAACATGTTGAAATTGTGTATCACCAATCGAACATCATGGTTCAACAAGAAAATCAGTAGCCTGAGTTTACTCATGAGATTCAGGAATCAAGATGGATGACTGATTTGGTTAACTATCTATAGCATGGCACTTATCCGAAAAACATGGACAAGAATAAACGAAGGTATTTCAGATTACAAGTTGTACCTTATATCTTCATTGATAATATGTTATTCAAAAGAGATATAAATGGAATCTTGTTGCAGTGTGTTGATTATGATAAAATTCAGAAAATATTGTTCGAATTCCATGAAGGACCCACAGGAGGTCATTTTTCAGCACGTACTACGGCCTTAAAAATTATAAAAGCTGGTTACTATTATCCTAGCATATTCCAAGACTATTTTTAATGGATTAGAAAGTGTAAAAAATGTGTTTTCTTTGTTGGAAAAGAACGTCTAGCTTCGCTGCCCTTGCAGCCTATCTCAGTTGATCAACCTTTTATATAGTGGGGTCTTGATTTTATTGGTATGATAAACCTGCCTTCATCACAAGGACATAAGTGGATCTTAACTGCTACAGATTATTTTACATGATGGGCTGAAGCAATAGCCTTGAAGCATGTTAACAAAGCTTCGATACTATCCTTTTATGAAGGTATAGTCTGCAGATTTGGTGTTCCAGCAACTATCATATCAGATAATACTTTAGTTTTTCTTGGTGCAAAGATAACAAATTGGGCTGTCAACCATGGAATATATCAAAGTTCTTCATCTAATTATTATCCACAAGGTAATGATTTAGCTTAAATTACTAACAAGAATATGTTAAGGATTGTCAGAAGAACACTCAAAGATAATCAAAAAGCTTGGCATATGATGTTGAATTCAACACTTTGGGCTGACAGAGTGACTCATAAAAGATCAGTTGGTAATTCACCATACAAACTTGTGTACAAAAAAGAAGCAAGAATGCCTATTTCAGTTGAGTTACCTGCATTATATTTGTTGCATCAAATGGAGCTGCTAAGAGATCAAATGGTTTGTTATGTAGAGTTAATGGAATTACAAGAGCTAAGAGATCAAGCTTATTTGAATATGGAAAAGAAATAGAGACAAATGAAGAAGACT
Source organism: Taxus chinensis (assembly GCA_019776745.2). Lineage (NCBI taxonomy): Eukaryota > Viridiplantae > Streptophyta > Pinopsida > Cupressales > Taxaceae > Taxus > Taxus chinensis. Next base: position 510,758,301 of record CM034153.1, on the reverse strand, counting down.
TTTGACAAGAAAGCCAAATTCAGAGTCTTCAATGAAGGAGATATTGTGTTAAAGTGGGATGTTGATCGTGCAAATCCAGGAAGACACACAAAGTTTGATACAATCTGGAGTGACCCTTACATGATTTCAGCTTGCAAAGAACACAATGCTTTTCAAGTTTCGAAGCTGAATGGAGAGGAACTTCTCATTCCTACTAATGGTATGTTTCTCAAACACTATTATTGAATATCTTACAGTGATTATTAGAGTAGAATTTCCCTTCAATAAGTGCAGTCCTTACACATTGCATTGTTTTTCAATTCAATAAGTGCATTTGTGCACGTGATCTGGTTTACCAGATCCTTTCCCAATTTTAGTTCCATTTTGGAAGGGTTGTACCTTTCGAAAAAGACAAATTGTGGTTATATGTTTAGACTCCATGCCCAACGGACAAGAGAAAGGCACTAATATATAAGCTAGCAGGAAGCTTTCCCCATAGGATCGCTAGAAATGTTGACAATTTTTTCACTTGTGCAAAAACGGGCAACTCGAAACTTCATTACGATAGATATTATTAGTGAAGTATAATAAAGTTAGGGGAGATTTTTCAGTTTATGTCGTTACTGCTGATTTATTTAAAAGATTACATGAAATCTACAGCTATGTGTACTGTTATAAAACGTAACAGATCACATAGTCTGCAATTTCATGATACCTTCAGCAAAAGAACACAGGGGCCCCGAAGGACAGTTGTGTTGTCTTGATGAAAACACCAGATTGCAGAATAGGTGAAGTGTTGAGTTTTGGGACAGCAAACATAGGTGCAGATTACATAAATCAGAGTTCATTACTGAATGTTACAGTTTCTCATTAATGTTCTTTCCTTCATGATTAAAACATTCAATTAAATGACTGAGTTGTTTAGTTCATCATACAATTCATACAGAAAGCTGAAATGTAGAAAGAAATATACAAATCATCTACAAAATTCAATGTTTTATTCATAAGGAATTTTCAAATGTTCCCAACACAAGCCGTGAGATGTAACTGGAAAACAAAGTATAGCTACTAAAATAAAATGTACACATGCATGAAAGAGAAAGTAAAGGAGTATGAGTCAACCCATCATTTTCTTAGATGTTTCTTTCTTCAATTAAAGCATCTCCATATCCATCTTTTGTTCCTTCTTCATCTCCATTGTAGAAACCATTGTACCTGAAAAAAAGAAAATAATAACTATCAGCTATGAGCTCAGGGATCAAATCATATTCCTACACTGTCCTAGTTCGTGCATATGAATCTCTTCAAACAGGAGATGTAATTTACTTGAATATCAGACTGCATACATGTTCTACTTACTCATAAAGAAGAAAGAGAAAAGAAAATAAGAACATGGACATAAGAGAGGCCAAAAAGCCTAAGTATTTCCTAACTATTTTCTTAAGTGTGTAGGTTCAAGTTGCAGCCAGGAAGAATGTAACTCAAAGTTTCAGTAACCATTCTAAAATGGAAGAAGTTATAATATATAAGAGAGACTAGAAGATAGAAATACATGTTTTAGTTTGCAACTAAAGAGGAAGAATCAAATGTCAAGAAGTTGAAGTTAACTGAAAAGAAAGGATTACAACTGAAATAGAATGAAAAGAGGATTCTGGGAAAATTTTGACAGGGCTTCGCCATGTAAAATGGACATTTACAACTTTTCATCATGTTGTTTTCAACTATCACATGCTTTAAAAGGACTATGTAAATCAAATAAATGATACAGAAAGACAAGAAAACATGACATGATCAAGACAACAGTTATTATGATTCAATGTCCAGACAGCAAATCAGCTTTAACAGAAAAGTGTTACATTATGTATCCTGAATCAGAAAATACAACTACTATAGCTGAAAAGGAATAAATTAAAGAATTCTGGGAAAATTTTGACAAGGCTTCGCCATGTAAAATGGACATTTTAAATTTTCTAGCAGGCATACAAAAGTTCTAATAAAGATCAAACACATTGTTTAGGCAGAAAAGAAAGGGAACTATACTTTCAGTCATCAAACTGAAGGATTTTGGAGCATTCATTATAAGCCTAAACAGCCGAAGAGAGATGAAGTTGCTAGATAAATCTTACAAGTACAACATTCTATAAGTACAGTCTTGAAATTAATCAAGTATCAACTACACAGAATACTACAGGTAATAGCTTCAGAGATCAAATTGAATCCAGTATTCACAGTTTACGAAGATAGAAGTCATTCAGAAGGAATACGAAGATGCTGCAATATCAATGGAGTATGACAGACAAGTAGAGTGAAGCCATTTTTCTGAAATACAAGAGCATAACAGTCAAAGGAAGGTTCTAGATACAAACTTCCAAATCTTCAAGGAATGTGTTCAAGTAATTGACACAATTTTAAACAAGTTACAAATTCTCTCGAAAAGGCCGGGCTATTTACTCAGTGATACAAATAAAAGATGACCATCATATTTAAGGCCATGGGCTAACCTTTTTAGAATATCAAAAGACCAAGTCATTTTCCAGGTCTTGAGCTCAAAATAGAGCTTTATGCAGTGAGTTGTAAACTTACCAGTTGAACAGATCTCAGCTCACATAATATTGGAAAAAGAGAAAAGTAAAATCTCAGAGAAAATATTATAATGAAAACTATTTGATAGACTCAGAACAGTGAAGGCCGAATTAACCTAGATTTAAAGAATAGCTGAGGAAAAGTGTACCAATTCGAGCTCATAGTAAGAGAGTAAATAATAACTCAAGGCCCATGATCATAGAATGCAATAGTAATGTTTTAACAGAGGACCCCACTGTAAATATCGAGTGTTATTATTGTAAAACCTTAGCTCAAATGATGAAGTGGAAAGCTTATATAGAGAAGAGTGAAAAGGAACGTCCACATCAGAACTTGATCTCAGAGGAGAAGTCATCTACAGTTTTAGAATGTGGTAAATATCCATATCAAAGGAGGAATACAGAGATCTGAGTTATTAAAAGCAACAATTCGAGGCACAAAAGAGAAGTCACAGTAAAAAGAATGTCTTCCTCAAGCCACGATGAACCAAATCAGAGAAAAGAAAAATGATTAGCGAAACCGTCAAAAGTAATCACCTTACAAAACTCAGAGTGTTTTTTATGAAACGAATAGATCACAGACCAGGTTAATATTAATGGATGAATGAAATTAGACAATGCAAAACTAAGATTATATGAAGTGGATTTCAACTTTTCAGAAAATATTCTTAGCCTCAAGAACAAATTACAAAATTAAAAGGAATGAAGGAGTTCAAATACCCATAACAGTAAACATTTGGATCTGACATGTTTGAACAAATAAGAATATCCATTTATTATTCAGAACAATAGGATCAGACAAAAAAGCATTAATTCAAATGGAACACACATCCGAAGTGAAATGTATTCAAACATTTCAAAGGTTAACTTTCTTTTAAGGTCAATCACCTTCAAATTAAAGTATAAGAAAGAAAATTATAGATCCTGTTTTTTAATCACAGACCCATTAATGGTTACCAAGTAAGAGAAAGAATTAAAAACTTACTGGTTAAATCGAAGTGGAGAAAACCCTTGCGATATCATCGAGCTCAGAACTAAAATGACCAGACCCGAAATGCGTTCAACTCGAAAATGACCGAATTCATCCAAGAGATCACACAAAGGAATGTAAAAAAAATGGGTATCAGTTTTGAAGTCGAAGTGGTAAGAACCAAATACCAGTGAAAACTCAAGGATCGGAAAACTTACCAACCTCATCAAGTAGTGATGCAAGACCAAAGAAGAACTGAGCTTCAGAACCCTTGCAGAACTCCAATAGATCACAAAGACCAAAGAATGACGAAAATTGAGCTCGAAGAAACAATAATGGCGGTCGCCTTCATAATCTTGCACAAAAATCTCAAAAGGAGAAAGAACGATAGGAAATATACCAGATACAAAGTCACAGGGCCCCACAGGCTAGGGAAATGCTTAAAGCCAAGCACAGTGAGCCTCAACAATGGCGTCAGAAAATTTTGCCAGGGCTTCGCCCGCATCACAAAAACCAAATGAAGTGATCATTATGGTCGAAACCACCCTTTAGCAAGCAAACTCGAGAGACGAGTCAATAGGACTCAACCACGGTTAAAGCATTGACAATCAAAAAGTATCAAGGATGAAGATCAAAGGCCGAGGATAGAGCTCAAGTCTCAAAATGATTAACCACAATTAGTTCCCACCAAGTAAATTAAATTTTTAGTTTGAAACCCTAATTGCAGGTGCAAGATCAACGACTCGTGATAAAAAAAGAGATGAAATCAATGGCCTAGAATGATCAACAATTTCAAAGCAAACTCAATATTGAGTTGCATATGCCATCGACAAAACACATGGAGGGGTGAGTCACCGTGGAGAAGGGGCCATCCCACGTCATCAAATCAAATAAATAATCATTGCAATGACTTTCAAAAGTCTAACCATAGTGTATGCTTTCAAATTCAAATGCCGACCAAATTATACCCAATGATCGCCGAAAAGGTGAAATATCAAATTATACACTTTCAAATGCAAAGGCCGACAAGATATATGGTCGTGTATTTATCAAAAGGTGGGCCAGAACTATAGTATGGCATGTGTTTGTACAAATGGTCCCCTTTTTATACTTGTATCCAAAAGGTGGCCAAACCTGGTAATGTGTTAAGTCCACAAAGGTGGCCAGAGTGTCACTCAATGTGACCATTTTACAGGAATGTCAATATAGAACAAAGGGTGGTCCCCACATGGATGCTTATACTTTGCAAAGATTACAAAGGAGTTATTTTTGCATGCTTCACAAGAGGTCAAAACAGAGAAGAAGATGAAATTTCATGCCCATGGAGAGAGACTTGCCTAGCAAGCAATCTTATTTTAGCAAATTATTCACTCTTCTTTTCTTAAAAATAGAATAGTCAACTTCTGTTTGACTATATTGTAATTAAGGCTAATAATGCCTATTTGTAATTGCATGCTTTATTTTTATTCCTTTATTCATTATTAAGTAAAGGATAAAAATATGATGCATGAGCGAGTACAAGCCTTAGGCTATTTTTAGGAAAGGTGGGAGAATTATTTTTGCTATATATTGTGTGCCTTTGCAAAGCACGGGAGAAGGACTTTTTGGATATATGAGTATTGAAGCAATTTTTTGCCAGTTTTTCCCTCAGAGTGTGAAGTATTTCTACCTTCCCAATTACTTGCAGTCTTGTGTATGTTCCTATTAGTCTTGTGAATGCAAATTCCCTAATTAATCATCTTACCCCGTTGTAAAATCAGTAATTTTTGCATGATATTAATGTGCATGTTTAGCTTAGCAGTATTGTTGTGATAATCTCCCTCAATACCTCCAAGTGTTTTTCCCTTGATTTTCTGCAGAAGAACTATTGTTTCATGCATCGAAAATCTTTTTACATATCAATTGTGTATATACTCAGTCAAAGCCCTCATACAAATTTGGTGTATCACCTTGGTTTTAATTACCTTATAGTCATTTTTTACCCTTAAACCTCGGAGTAAGTTTAGGATACATCAACAAGGAACCGGCCTTGATACTAGAGACTCGCCTCAAAATAGGTATACCCACATACTTGAGGTGTTTCCATTGTATCTTCGAAAGAGAGAGATCAAATTCTGCAAGCTTAGAAAACCAATATCCATCTCTCTACAGGGTGCACTTTCAAGAGATAACAGGTCCCTTACAAATTTGCATAATGTATGGCAATAAACTAAACACCTAAAAATATGAAAATGAACAAGTTCCCAAATACCTTCCACTATGCATCCTACTCTAATCCAATTCACATGATGAATGAATAAATTAATTGTTATAATACTCATTGTAATGAATACCAACCCTTGACAGTACTCAAAATCCTTGTGAGTAGCCAAGTTTTAATGTGACCAAATTAGGATAATAACACCCATGATCAATCCCATTGTAAAAATTAAACAAAACAACTAGATTTAACACACCTTATACCTTCTAAGATTCTAAATCATGTGAGTAATCTTACTAAACCTTATACAAAATATTTTTATTATGAAAATTAGTAAGGGAATACTATTAGTTCATGCAAATATTTTGCGAGATAAGGAAGTATTAATTACCCTAGTGTTGATCCCATAGTAGGATATAAATCTCTTGGGTTCAAATTGGAATAAACAAAGCCTAATACCTCTTAAGAGGTCATTTGTGGATGAAACATGTAATCATTGTCAACCACTAAAAGTGTTTCATTTAAGATGTATCTAAAATGTAAGGTGAAACTTGAGCTCTCTAATTTTAACTATATGTTAATTCCTCGTTATGTTAATACAAGTAAAATGAATTGTTCCATGTGGGAACATAAATTTTGAAAACATGGATCCTTAACCTAGGAAAAAGTGTAATCTGACTCATATGTACTATAGAAATGATGCTAACAACTGGTCATAATATGAGAATTATTTGTATGAAAGATAATAACAAACGGGGTGCATTGTTTTGAGTAAACAATATAATAAAATGGGAAACTTGTAATTTAAAAATGAGAATATATACTTCATATGTACATTAAATGTCATACTAATGATTGATTCAAAACAAATAAATTAAATTGTAATTAATGTGTAAACCATGAAAACTATATATGTTGTGGACAATGTCCTTTCTTGTATCTTCTTTTTTTGGTTGTTACTATTGTATCATATATCACTCTTTGGAGAAATGTGGTACTAATGTGAATATTTTTTTGTCATGGTTACATGCAAGTTTCATTATGTTGGGGTAAGATTACATCATTTTTGTTGGAAGAATGATATGTCATTAGTGAAGGGAGTAAAACGGGATATTGTGTGTTGATGCTTTGGAGGAACAAAAGGAATTCATGGTTAGTCCTACTGGAGGTTCAAGTGTTCTTGTTAAATGGAGGGATAAGGGGGCCTAATGAATTTGATATGGTGTATATCATCTTGGAGGAATCAAAGGCTAGCTAGAATTCCTTTATAGAGTTATAAGTGGTAGTTCTAATTGTCACGCCCATAATTTTGACACATAAATACAACAATAAAAATATAGAAATATTTTTTTTTGACTTACATTGCTAGATACATGACACCACATGAGATCACTTAGGATAACACAAAACACATGAGATGTTTGCATAAACATGAACCCAAATAGATAACATGAAAACACATGATGCACATCAAATCCAATTTTCCCCAAATGAAAAAGTACAAATAACGATCCAATTACAATATACATTTACAATTAGGAACTTTCCATGACACAATGTTTCATGGTTACATATGTATTACTATCCTATTTTTGTTAATTGACCTTAATTATTTGAATAACACTTAACATGTAAACCTTCATTACTCTTAAAACTAAGCTACATTTTTCTTTATTTCATTTAACATTTCACATGTAGTGGTTCTATTAGAATTTTCCCAATTCCCCGATCGCAATTAATTTTTATAACGTGATGGTGATTAGGAGAATTTACACACCCATGACTCTACCAATACGTTTCCTCAAGATTTGTTTCTAAGAATCATATTTATTTGGTTTGGCATTATAATTTCATTACAAGGAGGAAAAATTAACGGAGAGTAAAAGGAAGGTTATTAGGTCAAGAGTGGACCTATTGCGAGTTATTTTCATAGTATTGTTTGAACACTAAGGGTACACTCTTTTCCTCTTCAAGTTATTACAACCCACCATGTAAGTTAACTAATTAATTTGCATTGTTAGTAATGTGATTCACAATCCATTTGCTCCAATTAGGACTCCTTTTTTTCACAAATCATTTTTCACATGGAAGTGTACATTTCACCTGTGTTAACATTATAGAGGTTTTGCATTGAGTTTAAGTGACAAATCTCACACGTCACTCTACTTCTAATTGGTCATCTTAAGGATTAATTCTTGATAGTTACGAGTTAATTACAAGTTTCTACCGTAGATTATAATTCTTGCATGATCCTAGGTTTAATGGATTCCCACCTACACCCATGGTTTTTACTAACTTTTACAATTCATCAAGACCTTGGTAACAACCCAAGGTATTCCATTATCAAGGCTTCATGTTCATTATTTCATTAGCATCGTTGTTTGACCACATTTATGTGTACAAAGTTTGTGTTCTTTCCTCAGAGTTGGTTTCCTCATTTCATAGGTTGTTTTATCACCCATGAAGCTCTCCTTTATTACATTCATTTTATGATCACATTAGGCATTTTAATTGGTTTGGCATCTCTCAATGGCATACGGTCCTCATAACGATCATTCCATAGTTTAATCTTATTTACCATTGTTCTAACTACATTTACATGGTTACTTTGGTCCTGTGTTGGCATCATTTTAGAACAATGGGATTCATATAACACTTAGGGATTTTAAGACTACAAGGAGTACGACCTCACACAAGACAACTCATTTCAATGCTCTTAGACACTCAAGTAATAAGTGCATATGACAAGCGAGACATCCCAACAATTTTATGCATTTCAAATGGCTTCCAAGCAAATATTTCAATCATTGGGTAAATATGCATCAGGGTTTCTTTTGTCAATAACCTTAAGGGACGTCCACGATCTATTAACTTTAAAATCATTCAGGGGGAAAACTACACCCTACAATAAGACATTAAAAGAGAGTTCGAAATCATTACCTCTCAACACCTTTAATCAACCCATGGTAATCCAAAACTACTCACCAAGGGAACACTCTCATCTAAGAGGGACAAAATGGTTTAACGTAAGAGTTCAATGTGCAGGTAATTTGACATGTGGCCTCCACTCACATAAATTATATCTCACATGAGATCATTCGTAGGTAATACCAAAAGCTATATTTGTAAGGATTTGGCCACCCACTAGGGTAACAAGGTAAATTAAACACATGAGTATTAAACTTATATACAATATTATCAGACTTATAACACTAAGACAAGTTGGCGCCACTCACCCAAATATGATAGGGTTCACAAGTATATTCACTGCATCATAAAATAATTAAGGGAATTGTCGTTAGTAAGAATTGTCTTAAATGCAAACAAGAAGAATATTAATGAGATTAGAGTGTTCTTTAACATGATCAGTGTTTTATAACCGGAAAAAGGATGAATTCAAGAGGAAAGAGTACACTAGTGATTATAAACAAATTTTTTGATAGTTTGGGTATAGATGAAATTATTCAGAGAATTATGATTGTTAAGGTGATAAATCATTAATTAAAATAGTAAAATATTGGTTCAATACCTTTACAACATAAGTACAACATTTGATTACAACTTCTCATATATTCTGACACGGTAAAAATATAGCCACATTGATATTTTCCTTTTCAAAATATACATAAGAACAATTCTTCGAATAACACTACATATCATTATTCTAAGGTAATACACATATTTTCAAGATCAAATATAATTTTCCAATGACAACTCATTAAATACAACATATCACATCCTGAATTCCTCTTGTTCAAAGTACCTCCAACCAATGTAGAGTCGAGTCCTAGGATTGGTATGGAAATCCCCTACACTTAAGAATAAAATCACACATCCATCATTTCAATCAAAACTGAAACAGAAAGTAGAGAGAGATAGAGATAGGAGATAGAGAGAGAGGTCATCTCTTCACACATTCACACTTCCATATTCTATTTCATTTCTTTTATTCTAGAGAGAAGAGTAAGGAAGAGAGAGAAAGTATAAAATTTATTTTCTTTCCTATTCACCATATCATAACCACATGCAACATTTCTTATCTAAGTTTCATTTAGTTTCAAACCCATATACATTATCAACCCATTTACATATTTAAAACCAACCAAAAATTTCATAGTTATTTCTACAGAGAGAAAAGGAAGAGAGAGAAAGTTTAGAATTCATTTTATTTTTTATTCACCATATCATAACCACATACATAATTTAATTCATTTGCATTTTCAAAACCATAAAATTTTCAACCTCATACATTTTCAAAACAAAAGAGAGAAAAGTGAAGAGAGAAAAAGTATAGATTTAAAAATCATTCATATTTTCAATTCACCATATTATAGCTAAATACATCTCATATCCAGTTCCATTAGTTAGAATTCAAATGGGACCCATCAAATACATTTTCAAGCTCCAAATTTACAAAATTTGGCTCAAACGGATAAAGTATTACAAAATTGCAATACTTGCATTAAGATTCCAGAGAGAGATTTGGAATTACTAGAGATATAGAATTCATCCATTTTAATTTTTATTACGATATCATAAGGACTCAAGTTATAAATCTCCAATCCTGATTATCATATTTATGTTTAAACTCTAGTCGCATAACATTTTCAAGTGCCCCCAAAACCCACTTTCAAAACTAACCTCAAAATTTTTTCATAGGTATTTGGTTAGATTCTTCCCTAGGAAAAGGGAAGAGAGAGAAACATCATAATTTTTTTAAACCATTAACACAATAAATTTAGCAATTCAAACTCTATAACGTACTTAAAACAAAAATCTACAAGGTTTCATGAGTAGTTAAACAGTCAAATGGGACCCTTAGAAAGTTTAAGGGTATGCAAAGTTACATATTTGCATAATTTTCAACATTAAAACAAATGAAGTGCTTACAAAATGTGTTCCAAACATACTCAATTAAAGATCAAACAAGTTTTTTTATTGATTCCTAATTTTTGATTACCATGTATACATAAAATTCAAGAATCACATTTACGGAAATTAATTATAACAACTAGGGCTCAAGTTCGAAAGACAACTGTGGGGCCAATTATCTTATTCACAAAAGGATCACACTCTAGTCACATGACAAACAATGAGTCACAAAACCCTCTTGAAAAAAAACCCTCTGTTTCAAATTATTACACAGGCGCTATGGAAAACTATGATATTTGGTTCCAATTCTCCTATTTTCATTCTATAGGTATTTGTTTGAGTGGTTATTAGTATCGTGCCATCAGATCTATAATAGGAAGTCCAAACGGATCACATTTTCTTACAACGAAATCGTTACCACAAATGACTAAACTAAAAATAGACTTCAAATATCAATTTTTGAAGGTATAAAATTAATTTCATCAACGTACATTTTAAGGTCCTCTAATGTATCATGGGTCAACAAAGATTGTGTTAAAGGTTTCATTTGGTAACATAGTTGGTCTGGTAGCCCATACATCAGGTGTCTTGCTCCAGTCAAATTTTTATTTTTATTTATAATATATCTGGAAAAGCTAAAAATAGTATCCTATTCATTCTTATTACATTATATATTAATAACAATTATTGGGAACCAAAACAATAAATAATGAAGAGAATAGTTTAGAATGAGAGGAAAGGAAATCAACCCCTGTTTTGTGCACATTTTGCCAAAAAAATTATACTCGAAGTGGTCACAATTCTTGGAGGAATCTTGTTAAACGTTTCACAGGCCTTGAAAAGATTTCATATCTTTAAGATCTAACATAAATATTTCCTCAATCATTTTTGATTGCTATCCTGTGGATTATTTCCCAAACTCCTGAGTTTTACGTGATTACATTCCATAGATTCTATTTTCTTAGATCACCTTCTCCTTCATTCTTTTCAAAATGACAGTTCAAAATTTGGCCTTTCACTTCACACAGTATTAGTAACTCTGCTTAATGGTTTAGTTTATTTTAGTATAAATTCCTGTTGAGATAAAAGAGTATAAGCATTCTTAAGATCATTAATATTGCATACAAGGTGGACCATGGACTTTTGAAAACATTAGCAGGGACTTGAAAAATTAAAAAAAAAAACAAATATTGCACTACCATATGAGGAGAATTCTTGACATTCCTTTTGGAAATATCCTACAAAGTGATTAAAAAAAATAATAGTTCCATAAACACTTTATTATGCATCTCTTTCTAAACATTGACACCACCTCCATTTAATGTTCCTTCTTTTTAACAGGACATCTCTGCATATGTGTATCCTTCTATTAGTAGACTATATTGCAAATAATGGATTTTCCTCCACCCAATAAATTTTAATACACTACAACTAGCTCTAAATCTACTCACATCATCCATTTCATTTAATTCTTCTTCTCCCATTTTCAAAATGTAGATGCATCTTCTCGCTCTATTAGGCATATGTATCCACATGATAAAAAACTAAAAATAATCTCGAGGGTCAACACATTCTATGTTCCTACCTTCTCTAAGGTGCATGCAACTAAACAAATTGTTAAAAAAAATCTATTCCTCATACTTTGTTAATATGTTGATTATTTTGTGTAAAATATCCTATTCTAGCACACATTGTGATGCTATTGGACATGTTCCCCATTTTGCTTTTATCCTGCCATCCTGTTTAGGTTTAGTGTTTCTAAAATTTGTTTCAATCAAAGACCATTTCTTGCATTTTGAAATAATCACCGACTCCCTATTGAAGAAGTCACATGTGGGAAATTCCATTAAACAATTCGTAGGATTGGTGATTACTTTCATGGTTTGAAACCTAGTCTACTAGTGGGTTGTAACTACAACATCTGAAAAATATTCTCTATCTTTTAAATATATTTGATAAAATTATCTTACCTTATTAAAGAGCTCATATTGGGGTGCCTACTTGGAATCTTTGGGCACTCCAAATCAACTTGTTGAGGACATGTTTGAATACCATGTTGTGAGTAGTGTGACTGTCTGTGAGGTCACCTCCTATGATTTACCAGGAAGACCCATGTGCATTTCTTTTTCACCTCCAATTATAGGGATTTAACAATAAGAACATATGGAAAAGTTCTAAATCTTAACCATATTTTGCAACTACAAAGAATCAATTTCCTCACCCACCAATTGTATTCACTTCCCATTCTACTTCCATTTTCCAATTCACTTTTGTTTTTTTAAATATTATTTAACTCATTAACATTTCAAATTGTAATTTTTTTTTCGTTATTTATTTAATGACATAACGGAACAGTTTATTGAGGTGCACTACATTTCCCTCCCCTTATAAAGCATCGTCCTTGATGCGACACCATGCAAAGGTTAAACAAGGTAATATGAGAAAGAAGAAATAATGGACAACTCATGTCACCATTTAAAAAGATACATTTGTCTAAAGCACGAACCACAAGGAAGTCAAGGAAAGTTTTGATAATTTCTTAATTTTTGTTCTGTAAAGATAGGTAGTTCCATTTTACATTATTAATTAGTATTTTCCTTTACATTATTTATTAATCCTAAAGCTCATAATATTTCATTATTTAGGATTTCTATTGACTTATTTTCATGGGTGCCCAACAGACATGACATCCCAATGTCACACAAAGTTGAAACACAACACTAATGACCCAAAAGACACCTTGTTACACCCTTTCATGATTGCATCACATCACAAGCTCACCAACCCAACCATGGAAAGAAACATACAATCCACACAACATAGTTCTTTATATACACATGCCCTCTTGTACAATAGTACTCATAACACAAGATTAATATAACAACAAATAATTACCAATAGTACACATACACAAGGTTTCATGAAACTCAAAACTATAATTGTATCTACACAGTGATAAGATGGGATCAAATATTATGTCATCAATGAGGAGCATTAATCCTCAACAACAAAAAAGATAACCAAACTCACATGAGTACTCATATATCATAATACCAACTCCATATACCTCCCAATCTCCATAATCCTCCCAAAAAAAATCCATATACCTCCCAAAAAACAAAATGAAGATAAATTTTCCTTTTCTCTCCACCAAAGAGGTCAGTCACCCTGTAGCCCTAGGCACATAGAATCTAGGCACCTCTAACCTAAGTGACATAATAACCTGTAGTTTGACAACTACACCAATTATTTGTAACTCCTTGGGGTATACCCCCATACCATGAAGTTGGCCCATAGGTACCACTAATCTATGGTGAACATGTGTCCCTAATACAACACATAACAACATTAGAACCAACATGTCAATCAACTAGAAAAATTTCCAAGTGACATCGAATTCAATAAGTTTAGGCCAAGCGAGAAGATAAATTTGAAACTCAAGGAAGAATTTTAACTCAAATTCAACTTTCAATCTAAGAAAAATAAATGGCTAATTAGCCGCATTTAGTTTGAAAATAATTATGTTAGTGCAACAATCAATCTAAATGCCCAAAATTCAAACAATAACTCAACCAAAAGTTAAATAGAATAATTTACTGGTTATAAAAAAGGAAGAGAAAATAAAATTCAAATTTACAAATAAAACACGTATAGTATCACATCACGATCACTATGTGCCATATACGGCCACCCAAGGGGTACTCATTGAGTTCCTGGCACTCGGATATCAAGCCTCATCTCACAAAATATATAATAACATATACAACATCACAAGTACATCATAATATCATCTGGCATAGAGTGTACATATTGGAAACCTCATAAGGGCATTGAACTCTATCCAACATTGAGTGCAGACTCATAAAATAACATACTAACCGATCAAATAATATAACTACAATAATCTTTATCTAAATCATCCCTCTAAACTCGCACAAGGCTCAACATAGTTGGTATCACGTAGGATTGTTCAATGGAAAACCCATATAAGAGGGAGAAGTTTAGCCTCAGGTGGTGCACATTCCACAATATAATGAACATGCTTAAAGTATACCAAACAGATAGAAGTGGATTTTTAGTCTACATAAGACTCCATTTCCAAACTCGTACTCACTCAAGGTTATGGGTACTTGGACGCATGTATTCTCTCTCCACCACATACACTCTTTATTGACTTCTTCCCTTAGTTTCAGTGAGTGTAGGGTACACAACATAACCCATAACTACATTACTAACACAACAATGATTTACTCAAAAAAACCATATCTTCTTAAGCATGGTATATTTAGGGGTATAGAAACAACATCATTTCCACAACTCATAACATGTCACATTTCCACATAACACACCCAAAAGTGCAAGTATAGTACTATATGGGTCATAAGTTCACCATATGCCCCTAATTCATGACATGAATCCATTACATAATGCATGAAACATATGTATGATGAACATGGTGACTAACATGCACAACATACAAATAACTACATTACAACATGTCTTGACACAACATGATACATCACAACACAATACTAACATAACAATATGATATAATTCAGTATGAAGAAAATATATCGTACAACACATTAGCACACATATAATATCATAGAATAAAGAAGCACTACAACAATTTTGTAGTCCGCAATAACATTTATTTTACACAATAAGGTGGCATATAACACATGAAATTATCATCAAATTCATGAAAGAGAGTGAATATTCTCATAAAAAAACACATCAACATCATAATGAGTCCACACTAAGTGGTATACACAATAGGTGCATTCATATAATCACAAGTACAACTCTTGTCACATCACAACATAATATCACATTACTCTTCCATCTCCTCCACCATCACACATAATCATCACAACAAAAACCATCTTAGAGGTTTGAGAGCATGAACCTTTCTTTGATAACAAATGTCACACTCACAATTTTGACACACAAATACAACAAAAATACCGAATTAATTTTTTGACTTACATTGTTGGATACATGACACCACATGAGATCACTTAAGATAACACACAACACATGAAACATTTTCACAAACATGAACCCACATAGATAACATGCAAACACATGATACACATTAAAGCAATTTTTCCCCACATGAAAAAGTACAAATAACAATCCAACTAAAATATACATTTACAATTAGGTACTTTCCACGACACAACGTTTCATGGTTACATATGTATTACAATCCTATTTTCATTAATTGACCTTAATTATTTGAAGAACACTTAACATGTAAACCTTCATTCCTCTTAAAACTAGGCTGCATTTTCTTTATTTCATTTAACATTTCACCTGTAGTGGTTCTATAGTTTAAACCATGCAAGTTAACTAATTAAGGTTTACATGTACCCTTAATTATTTGAAGAACACTTAACATGTAAACCTTCATTCCATAGTTTAATCTTATTTGCCCTTGTTGTAACTACATTTATGTAGTTGCTTTGGTCTTGTGTTGACATCATTTTAGAACAATGTCATTCATATAATGCTTAATTAACACTTACGGATTTTAAGACTACAAGGAGTATGGCCTCAAACAAGACAACTCATTTCATTGCTCTTAGACACTAAAGTAATAAGTGCATGAGATACATCCCAACAATTTTATGCATTTCAAATGCCTCCCAAGGAACCATTTCAATCGTTGGGTAAATATGCATCTGGGTTTCTTTCATCAATAACCTTAAGAGATGTCCACGATCTATTAACTTCAAAATCATTAAGGTGGAAAACTACACCCTACTACAAAACATTACAAGAGAATTCGAAATCATTACCTCTCAACACCTTCGATCAACCCAAGGTAATCCACAACTACTCACCAAGGGAACACTCTCATCCAAGAGGGACAAAAGGGTTAAATGTAAGAGTTTAATGCACAGGTAATTTGATACATTGCCTCCACTCTTGCAATTTAGATCTCACATGAGATAAATCGTAGGTAAAACCACAAGCTATCTTTTTAAGGCTTTGGCCACCCACTAGGGTACCAAGGGAAATTACACACATTCAATGATTAAACTTATACACAATATGATCAGATCTACAACACCTAGGCATGTTGGCCTCACTTGCCCAAATATGACAGGGTTCACAAAGTTCAATCACTGCCCCAAAAAATACTTAAGGGAATGGTTCTTAGTAAGACTTGTCTTAGGTGCAAAACAAGAAGATGATTAATGAGATTAGAGAATTTTATTAACATGATTAGTGTTTTATTCCTTGAAAAAGGATCAATTGGGAGAAGAACGTACGATAGGTACTATTAACTCATTTGTTTATTTCAATAGTTTGGGTAAGATGAGATTCTACTAAGCATTATGTTTTTTAAGGAGATAAATCAATAATTAACATAGTAAAAGATTGGTTTAATATATTTACAACATAGGTACAACATTTGAGTACGACTTCACATCCATTTTGACATTTATAAATAGAGCAACATTGATATTTTCCTTTTCAAAATTTACATAAGAACAATTCTTTGAGCAACACTACATATCATTATTCTAAGGTAATACACATATTGCAAGATGAATATAAATTTTCTATGAAAAATAATTAAATACAACATATGACATCCTTAATTCCTCTTGTTCGGAGTACCTGTAACAACCGCAGTGACAGTCTTAGAAATGGTATGGAAATCTCCTACACTCGAGCATAAGATACATGCATCCATAATTTAAAGAAAAACTAAAAAGAAAGTAGAGATATAGGGAGAGAGAGAGAGAGGTAATTTCTTCAAACATTCACATTCTATTGCATTTTTTTCTTTTATTTCTCCATAGAAGAGTAAGGAAGACATAGGGAAAGTATAGGATTCATTATCTTTTCTATTCACCATATCATAACCACATACATCTTGTATCCAATTTTCATTTCGTTTCAAACCCATATAAATTTTCAACCCATTTACATTTTCAAAACCAACCAAAATTTCATACTTATTTCTAGAGAGAGAAAGTCTAGAATTTATTTTATTTTCTATTTACCATATCATAACCACATACATCTCATATCTAATTTTCATTTTGTTTCAAACCCATATATATTTTCAACATTTTCAAAACCAACCAAACTTTCATACTTATTTCTAAAGAGAGAAGAGTGAAGAAAGAGAAACATCATAGTTTCCAAAAATCATTCATACAAGAAATTGATCAATTCATACTCTATAAAGTAGTGAAATGATATCTACAAGGTTCCGTGAGTAGTTGGAAGTCAAACAGTACCCTCAAGAGGTGTGTCTAGCTAAAGTTGCAAATTTGGCTAAAATGGCCAAAGTGCTTACAAACTAGGTCCAAAAAATGCTCGTTTTAAGATAAAACAAAATTTTTATTGATTCCTACTTACTACCCTATATACATAAAATTCATCTCCTTCGACGGAAGTTGATTAAGAAGAATAGAGCTTAAGTTATAAAGGTAATTCCTACGCCGATTATCGTATTCACGTCATAAACTCTAGTTGCACAATGAACAAGAGGCCCCAAAGTCAACTTGCAAAAATAAACTAAAAAAGTGTTTTCATGGGAATGAGATTCGGTTCCAATTCTCCTATTGGAATTCTAGAGATTAGGGGGAGTGGTTATTAGTTTTGTGCCATTGGAGCGACAAGCATATGCCCAAACCGATTACATTTTCTTAAAACAGAAATGTCACCACAAATAACTAAATGCAAAAAAGGGACTTCAACTCTCACCTTGTGAAGGTATAACATTTTGTTTGTTAGCATATTTAAGGACCTCCAATGTATCATGGATCAAAAAATATCATTCTATAGGTTTTGGTTGATAAGACATTTTGGTCTGGCACCCCATATGTAGAGTGTCTGAAGTCAATTTTTGTTATTTATAATATTTCAAGACAAGCTAAAATTCGTATCATTCATTCTTATTGCATTATCTAATATTCAAACATATTGAGAACCAAAACAAGAAATGACAAAGAGCGTAGTTTATTATGAGATGAAGGGAGATCCATACCCACTTTTGTGCACATTTTGTCGAAATCATTGCATTCGAAGAGGCCACAATTCTTACAGGCATTTTTGTCAAATGATTGGTGTGCAACATCCATTGTCCACATTTAACATACATGTCGAGCGCAATCAATGGCAACTTTTTCCTGTAACACAAAAGGAAGATTCCTCCTCATCCTCAGATGATGATGTGGGACCTAGTGTCATTTATAGTCCATAATGCTAGATGGTCAAGCTTTTGCTTCAGAACAATGGAGCTTGGTGGAATGAATGGATGTTCATAAGAACTCCGTATCATATTACAATGGAAAGTGGGTAAGGAATCATACCCGGCTTCTGAATCTAAAAATTGATTGTCAAAAGAAGATTCAGAATATTGATTGGCAGCAATAGTAAATTCTGTGAATTCAATATCTGATTCGCAACTATCCTCATCAGATATTAGGACATAATGATCTTCATCAAGCAAATGTTCCTGTACAACATTTACCTTAGCTTTGGATTTTACCCTCTGTCCTTTTTTAGGACAGTCTCTACTATAATGATCCCCTTTACAAATGAAGCATTCAATTTTTTTGGACTTGGGGAAATATTTCTTCTTTCTAAAAAAACTTTCTTTTCTTTGAAGGCCTTGACTAAGAAGAAGACCTAAGAGTACAATCTGTGCACTTAGAGTGCTTGAAACGTTTAGAATGCTTCTTATATTTTCTATGCTGAGATGAACTAGGAGCAGGACATCCAAATTGATTTTCTATTTGGGTAGAGCAGAACTTGACTCCTAAGTATTTCTCAGCTCTAAGAGCCTCTTTTCGGGCTTTTTTCTCTAAACACAGACGCTGATTAGTGTCAGTAATGATTTGATTTATTTTTCCAAAAGTTAAATCAGCATCAGTATACCCATGCATGGCTTTTTTATATTCATTGGAGAAATATGTTGGAAAAGACTCAACATATCAGAGTTTCATGGTGGAATTGAATGGAGTACCTGAATTATAAAGCAGCTTCTGCATGTAGCACTGGTACTCTTTGACTTTAGTCATATCGCAGAGCTGAGCTCTTAAGAACTCAAGGGTACTTAGCCTTTTCTCATCATCAATAGTTCCAATAAATTCTGCAATTATCGCGGCTGTTAAACTAGCCGTGCCTCCACCAACTCTTTCAGCTCCTTCCTCTCCTTGGCCGTTAATGATATGGTCTTTCATTCGGGCAGGAACAACATCCCACCATTCTTTGAGTATGCCAACAAAACCATTAGCTATGATGCCAGTAATATCTTTATCATGCTTGCCGAATTGGAGTACTTGTGTGTTGGCCCAACCAATCATACCATGAATCATCTCTCTGATTTCATCAACGGATTTACATTCAATCTTATAAAAATTGGGCTGAAAATTCAAAGTGCGGATAGTACCTTGTAGAGGAGGTGTAGAGCTTTCTCCGGTATCCATGAAGCTTTCGAACCGCAGTATCCGGAAAAATTCTAATGACTTTTATGCTTTTCCGACTTCCCCAAGTGGTGCTCCCAAGATCCCCTTCTGGCACATACCAGGCCACGCCGAAAGAGGCTTCAGCAGTTGGATTTTCACCTGTCACTGCATTTGCTAAGCCTCAAATTCCGTTTTAATAACCCATCTTAGCGCATATCATGCCTCCATTGTGTTTCATGAGACCGGGACTCCTTGAGACATTTTGATGAACAGTTCATGTGTCTTGGAAATGCGACCAACAACCACCCACCAACCATATCATGTTTAATAGGAAAGTTGTAGAAAATCTAAGAGTTTCCTAAGATGAAAGGCACGTCCCGTAAAGCCCATCACACAGAACAAGAAATGAGTTTTATTTATTTTATTTTAGTTTTAATTTGGGCTTGGTAAAAGAACCACCCGTACCATTGCAGAATAATAAAAAACAAACAAAACCTCCCCCACATACCCTCCACCCCTCCAAAATGAAATGATGCTTTTCATGGTAAAGGTTCCAAATGACATTTCTTCAGGTATTTATCAAATATTATTTGCGCTCCTTCCCAAAGTCTAGACACACCATATCTCCCACGTTAGCATAAGTATTTTCAATGCCCTGACAACTACAATCCTAGATTGCAACCTGTCAATTTCCATTACGTGAAACTCCAATGCCTTTTCAATAGATCCATTTTGTATATAATCGTGCAATCTATTCTATTGAAGAAACCACTCTCCCCTTTTTTGCGTTCTGTCAAACAGTCCACGCGCCTTTTGAATGCACCCAAAATTGCATACATGTCGACCACAGAAACACAACTACACACGAACAACTCCGTCTGTCCTTTATGCTTTGATGGATGTCCATACCTTGTTCTAGAGCGTTCATATTTGTTTATTAAACTACACGTTTCCAATGCCTCAACACCACAGTCATCCATCGCCAAACTGAAGCTCACAACAATAAGTAGAGGGAGGTGAGTTGCATGAGGTGTTGCACAGGCTACTTATTATACACAACCCCTCCCCTTTCTTAAGGTGGACGTCTACACCTTTTTTAAATCTCTTATTTTGGCACAGGCTGGGGGGAACTGACAATGGTTGTGGAGGAGGATTTACACCTGTAATTGCAATTTTCTTGAAGACCTGAAAGGCATTCCAACAAGCCCACACGAATCCCCTTTTCCTCCTAATCTTGGTGGCGTCCCTACACTGTTCCAAAGCCCCCATTTCACGGAGCTGGAAGGATGAATTGGAAAAGAAGAAATGATCGGATTGAGGCGGGGTGGTTGCATTTGGTGGGTGGTTTTAATGCTCGAGAGGACGCCCAACCTTCACCCGACACACTCCGCCCGCTCCTTAAATTTTCCCTCTGCCATTTCACTCACTCACCGCACCATTTAATTCCACCTTTATTGCTTTGGTATATTTTATTTTAGTTTCATTTTAGTTATTCTATCATTTAAAAAATCTATTTTCATTTTTTTAAAAAAATATAGATTATTAATCATATAATGAATTTACTTCGCTATTATCATTATTATTATTTCGTCTCGAATCAAGACGAAACTCACACAATGCTCGGGAACGAGGTCAATACAATGATAAATGTGAGGAATTTTATCGATAATCAGAGCAAAATTATAATTGACGTACCACAATGAGTTTGGGATGCGGTCCAATACCTTTTGTCCAAGCATAAAAAGTGGGGCAATATACCAATGATGATCTCTCCCCCACTGCAATCCTTGTATGTAGGCTTGGTAGTGTATGTTGTCTTTACTTTTGGTGTCCACCACTTTCTCATCCTGTTGTATGAGTGGATCCATATTTTTTTCAGTATATCATATGATGTTTGTACATACTAAGTGATCCTTGGCGATGTTGTAAACAAGAAAGAACAAAATAAATAAAATTATCCTGGTTTATTTTGGCTTATATTTTGGTATTGCATGTGTGGGTTTTACAGTTCTACCTAATATGTTGTCATAGATTATGAAATATTTTCAATCTATTCCCTAGTAGTAAGATGAAAAGAATTTTATTTTTGTGCAATGTCGATTTGGAGCATT
This sequence comes from Taxus chinensis, assembly GCA_019776745.2. Classification (NCBI taxonomy): domain Eukaryota; kingdom Viridiplantae; phylum Streptophyta; class Pinopsida; order Cupressales; family Taxaceae; genus Taxus; species Taxus chinensis. The sequence continues at coordinate 510,736,150 of CM034153.1, read as the reverse complement.
CTCATGAAAATTGGCAAGTTCTTGACACCTTTTGCTACACTTTTTTCTTTGGATTTGGCTTTCAACATAGCGCATGTTTAGAAAGACAAATTATTCCATCAAAGCATGAGTTAAAAATCAACATCATAATAATCATGAGTCACACATTAAACCATGAGACACTACATATATTGCACAAAATGTCAAAAATTGTGTCAAAACCGTGTTGATTCATACTTCATGTTTTTTTCCATTTTCGATGTCCTTTCCAACATAACTATGTTGAATTTTTTTTAGATAAATGTGATACAATTAGTGTCACCTTTGCACCGTGGTAATCCATAACTTTAAAAATAAAAAAAGTTAAGGACCATATGTGTTCTTTTTATTATTGTTAGGTACGTGTGTTATGTAAAAACATCAAAAAATGATAGTACACTAGAAACATGTTAGGGGTCAAATGCAAAGGATGGAAATTAGGCAAAGGAGGGAAAGATAAATGAAAACGATTGTGTGTGGAAGAAAAATAAAATTAAATAAAATGGGTATGGAGAAAATATATACACACAAACTTTAAAGAGGAGGAGGAATATGATAGAGATATGAGGAAAGAAGTATTGTATAATGGGGAGGTGGAAGAGTATGAATATTGTAGGGATAAAACTAGCAATTGCAAATGAGTTGCAAGTTATGCCAGAGAGGGCTTGAATTTTATGTGTATAATATGGTTTGGATGTAAAATATATTCTATGATCTATGATAGATGTTTGAGCGAAGAACATAAGTTACATTTTGCTAAACAGTTCACATGTCTTTATGTAAGGTTCCACATTCTGCATACATGTCTATCAAAACATTTGCAACTATATCTAACAAAATTCCTCTATATTTTGGCACAGGTTGGGAGTACTTTGGCAAATTTAAACTAATTGGGTTGGAGCCCTATTTGTTGCATATGGTGAAACAAGGCGAGGAGTATGCTGGCAAATGTAAATAGGAAACCACTCTTTGTTCCTAAGTGGTGCAAGTGGTTGCAAAAGCTGATGAATATGTACAACGGGAGTAGAATCGGATGGATAAGAACACAAAGATGGAAGCCTCATTTATAAGAAGCGTGGAGATGCTCTTCCGCTACAACATCTTGGGTATCATTTACAAGTTTCTTAATCTCATCTATCCACCAAACATAAAATTCCCTAGAGATATGTCATCTCATGGAATGAAGTGATTGAAGGATACTGACAAAATGGGATTGTTGTCTATGCTTTGGGAACATTTAAATGCCAAAATATGAACTTTAGTAAATAAACGCCAAGTGTTCAACCAAATGATACAACATGTTATCTTTTAAATGAATATCATAGTTGTATCTTATAGAAGACATGGTCATCGTCAAGAGACATTGTGATTGTTTCATCAAATAAAACAACTGTATATTCACCCTGATCAACTCACCTATACCAACATACGTGTGGCCCATAACAAAACACGAGCTTTATAGCAATGTATGGACATCCATCAAGGCATAGTAGACAATGTTTTTTTTATTGGAAGTACTATTTTGTCCTCTCCCCATCACACAAAATTAAAATAGAAAAATTACAACTCCAATAAACTAAACATTGTTATCCTCTCCGGCATAAATTGCAACTCATTTAGAACTACATCGGATTCTTTAATTGACTTCCAGAGAAAATGCACCGTAAGACTAATACAATGACTTTATTTTAAAATAAACACATAAAAACAAAATTAAAAATAAATACTAAATTGTATTAAACAAATATAAAACTAAAACTAAACAAAAGAATTATCCCCACGCATTTCACTTTTAAAGGGCCTCAATATTAAACCAAATTCCTAAAAAAAATTATAATTACGTAAGACTTAACATTTAAAAAACAAACTTTAACAAAGGCTCCAAAAGATAATTTGACTCTTTATAAGAACAAAGTATTTATTTTCCAGGCACACGTACTTAAATACTAAATAAAAAAACTTATTGACACAACACATAAAAAGTTAAAACAAGACAATTAAAACTTACATAACATGGGAACCAATAAATAAATTAAAAACAAGAGTTACAAGTCGATGGAATGACAGGAAGTGAAGCTAATGTATTTCTAGATTAAAATGTGCACGTTGAGAATTTTTATAGATGCATGTAAAGAACTAATAAGACTGCAACCATTGATGAATTATCAGAATATCAGTAAGGCTCAAATCGTTTGAATTACAACAAGAACTAATTTGGCAACTCCTCAGAATGTGCAGTCAGATTTAGAACTATGAAAAATTGTTGACAGAAATTTTGAATTCATGGAAACAAACAAAATAAACCTATATCATTGGATGGCAAGTCCAGAGTAATTAGTGCCGTTGAAACATATGGGAACAGGATGTGGAGTCAAAGATGAATATCTAAAATAGTAAATATCTAGGAATTACAAAAATATCTAAAATCTGGCACCTTGTAAAGTTAAGCCACTAGAATTTGACACTTTCCAGCAATGCCTTCTTCAAAGTAAACGCCTCCGGTGAATAAGAGAGGTATCCACATAGTTTTTATCGTAGTTTTTTATATAGTTTAGAAATTTACTTTATAGAAAAATAGAAAAGCATAGAAATAAAAAATAGAAAAAGAACAAACCTTAACCAAAAATAGAATAAACCTTAACCCAAAATACAAACAACCCTAAAAAAAGTAGAAAAAATATAGCAAAACACAACCAAAAACAACAAACCCTATTCCAAATAATGGCAAACCCTAGCCCAAAAAATAGAAACCCCTAGGAAGAAACTATGAAAACAAATTAAAAACCCTATGAAAAAGAAAACCTTAGCCAAAAAACAAACAAACAACAAAAAAATTAACTTTACAAAATAGACAACAAACCCTAGTAATAAATGGAAAATCCTAGCAAAAAGACCTAGGAAAAAATCAAATATAGAAAAAAAGCATATCCTTACAAAAAAATCCCTAAGAAAATAAAAATAAATCCTTGCTAAAAATAACAAACCCTATTCAAAACACAACAAACTATAACATTTTTTATTTAATAAAAGAAACCCTGTGATTATTTATATTTAATAAGTTGTTATTTATTTGTTTTTTAATATTATAAATGTAAAAAATAGGAAATTGTGTGATCATTGGTTAGTTGTTTTGAAAAGGGTTTTGCATAGTGTGGGATGTGGTAGAGCTAGTGTTTGTGAAGCTATCACACAAGATATAGAGGATTAATCTACCCCTCAATATGAAAATAGTCACATCCTTTGATATTCATATATGTACTATATTCCAGATGTGCGTCGATGGTATTCAAATGATGCAATCTCGAGATTGATGTTCTTGTTTTACATGATAGAAAAAAGACAAGGAGGTAATATTTTATTTTATTTTATAATATTTGTACTAATGTTCAAAAAAAAAATTCATAATTTATTTTCATGCCTTAGAGAGTTGGAATTTTCTTTTGGAAATGTTAGTGGATTGGGATGATCAGTCCTTAATGTTGATCCATAAGAGAACGTATTTAGAATACAATTAACCCGTTGTTGTGAACAAAACCTCCCGATACTTTAGTTGAAAGGATGGGCCCTTTGATATATTCTACAAAATATGGACTAACCATTGTTCCTTGTGATGAATAATTGTGTCACTTAGTTGTAGATTTGTCTCATTGTTTTGTTAAAATTACGTTTTTGGACTAACAATGCCCTAGCAGAATTGTGGTCTTAAGTATGAAGTTGAAGGATTTTAATTTGCAAAAGAGATAGAAATTTTTGGTTTATGACATCTTGTAAACCATTATTACAATGTTTCTCAAAGCTTCAATGTTCATTTCTAGTCTTTATTACAGATTCTGATATTTCTGAAGCAACGTGGTGGTTTTTTTCTTGTTAGATAATGTAATGGATAATATTGCAACTATGAAAAATGTTGGTAGTTATGATACGATGTGAATTTTTCTCATTCGTTCACAGTTCACAAATAAACTGGATAAGTACTTCAAAGATCTTACATCTTATAACTAATGCAAAGGAATTTCATGACATGGATGTTTCCCATTCATACACATTTCACACCACTACATATTACAAAGAATTACCTCATAACTAAGGAATAACATTACCAATTGTGAAACATATGTGGATCATTATTATTTGTTCATGCCTGATATATCATGACAGTGATTGATAAGGTCTACCCGAGGAATAACATTGCGATATCCAAAGTGACGTGGATATTTCTCATTAGATCACACTTCACACGTTGGCATACTTGACTGAGGTATGTATATGGAATTAATAATCCCTAAAATAGTACATGTGTGGATCTTTCCCATTGGCTTGTAACTGAAAGTAACTGACAAGGTTTACCCAAGGAATTTCATTCCGATATACGAAGTAGCGCGAAGCCTTCTCATTGGTTCACATTTCATATTTCAGTATAATTGACAAAGAATATTTAAACAACTTAGTTAGGTCTAAAAGCCATACATACACAGAACATTCTTATTGGTTTACTCTTCACACTTTGACACCATTCTTATAAGGAAGCCAAGATGTGAAGCTATTAAATCTCACCATGTGGCAGTTGTGGGATTTAAAGATGAAAATATTAGCAAAATCAATAGGAATGCGTGAAAATCATAAAAAACAAGTATTTAAAGCCAAAATAGATGTAAATATGTGAGTAACTCGAACTCAATCTTAAAGTGCATAAATGACTTAACAGACTTGAATGGTAAAATGGTATCTAACTTTTTTTGCACCAATTGGCAATATTAAAATAAAATGAAAGGAACACCTAGTATTCAAACTATTACAGAGCATCCAAAGTTCAAAATAAAGTAATTTTGAGAACAAACATATTATTATTATCTTTTAAAGATTAAGAACATTAATTATATAGAATTTTTCAAAATTTTCTTAAGCTAGTTTTCAATGGAGGCCCATGAACATAGCTTTTTCTCAAACTAGCTCTTTCGTGACAAGGTTTTTGTCAAACAAGTCATTGGAGCCGATAATAATACAACCTTGAAAATGGAGGTTGAAGAGCCTAGGCTAATAGATGATGATGATAAAGTAGAATAGAATAAATCATAGTGCATGGAATAATTAGTGCTTATTCGACTTACTGGATTGCACATGTTCTATCTGAAAAACCAGAGGTAATGCCCTGCATTGATTTACTTTGGAGAATACTAGGTGTAGATGTAAGTTGTAAAAGTGGGATTTTGATAGCAAAAGTAGGTAGCCTAATTGAAAATATTACCAAGGATGTCATTTATAGGTACTATCATCTTCCTCCACTAAATATTCATTTTGATCAAGAGACTATGGAAAAATGGGGACAAAAAATTAAGGTCAGAGTAGAACTTAAAATATTGGGCATGATAAAAAAATTATTTCAAATCCAAAGTCTCCACACATAAGATGACTATCATATATTTTAGGTGAGGGTTTAAAGTTGTAATGGATTTCATGATTAGACTATTTGGTGCACTTGATATTATAGATGTTAATCACACCCGGGTACCTGTTATCCCAATTTTTCCCCCTGAAAAAATTGGTCAAACATTACCCCGCATAGAAGAAAATCTAAAGGTCAGATTTTTCCTGCGAGCCCACATTCAAATCCAACAATCAAGGGAAAGGTGGGCTCTACAATGGAGGAGCAAGGTCGGTAAATGAGGCCGAATAATGTCAAAGGGAAAAATTCGATAGTTGAAAATTCAAAATGGGGCAAAGCAGCAAAAGGTGCCATGTGTCGACTCAGCGCATCTTCAAAGATCAACTCTGAGGGTGGTCCCCCAAACTAGTGCCAACCCTCCACGTGTCCAGAGCCCCAAAATTTACACCGGCTATTAAAAATTCTTCGAGCCAGCAGAAGATACCACGTGTCTCTTCTGCACAACTTTAAAGGTAAATCCAAAAGTGGGTCTCCAAATGAGCGCAGAGCTTCCACATGTCCCAAAACCCAATGAGGCAGTGTTCACTCGAGGCCTTAAATCGACTAAGTATAAGAGAATCGGCAGAGGTCTCCATGTGTTTCATCAGTGCAACACCAAGGCTGGGTCCAAAGAGCGGAGACTCAAAACTATGCTAGCCCGCCACGTAGTCAGGGACCAAGAAAAGGCAGCAGGCCCAAATCGGCTAAGTATAAAAGAAACTGAGCTAAGCTATGGAGGCCTCCATGTGTCCAATCCACACAATTTCAAAGGTGTGGCCCCAAGTAGAGACTCAGATGAACACGAGGCTTCCACATGTCCCAAGTCTAAAATGGGGGCAAAGTCGACCGTTTAAATCGACTAAGTAGAGAAGGGTCGGTGGAAGCCTCCATGTGCCTCTTCCATGCAACTTCAAAGGTAGAATCCGGAGGGACAATCCCAAACAAGTGTTGAGCCTCCATGTGTCTCGGGTCAGACATATGGCCCTGCCAAACAAAAAATACTTAGCCAAAACAAAAAGAAATAGAGCAAAGCCGCGGAAGGAGCCACGCGTCTCTTCGGCGTAACTTGAAAAGAAAAATAAAAAAGTGGTCCCTAAATGAGCGCAGGCTCGCCATGTGGCCATGTTTCAAGTCAAAGTGGGAAGGTGGGTTACTAGAGGCCGTTTGAATTTTTTGGCTTTTGTTTCAAAAAGGCTTAAAGTATAAAATTAATCTGCACCTCTGCCGACGCCCAGAGAAGCCATGCGTCAAGCCTAAATTACAAGCGGGTCGGTGGGCCTTGGAAGGATTTTTCGCCAAAAGTGAACCGACGGACCTGGGGAGGACTTTTCGCCAAAGGGGAAAATGTGGGCCGGTGGGCTCGAGATGACTTCTTTTACTAAGCGGGTTTGCGGGGCCGCAGGGAATTTTTTTCCAAAAGTGAATTGCGGACTTGCAGGGTTGCGGGGTGTTTTTTGCACTTTTGTAATTTTGTGTAAAATGTGAAAAGTAAATTTCGAGCCCGTGGAACCGTTCTGCTAAACTGATTTTCACCATTTTTGTATGGATCCAACTCAAACATTCAAATAGGCATAGCTTTCAATCCAGTGCTCAAAATTCAACAAATTTGACACCGTGGGAGAGATATCGACCTCCTTTACACCATGGAGGCCTGAAACCCTAATTTTGAGAAGGTTAGATGGGTGAAAAATTAGCAAACATATTCCTGCCATTAATGTACAATCTGATTGCTTCAACAACCGGATCATATTTGATTTTATCTGTTATTCTTCCTTCTTCAACACGCCAAATAGACATAAAGTGGTGGACTTGATAGATTGTGGGAAGATTTACAGGGGCATTGATGGCTGGTAGTTGAGATTCCAAATCATATTTCCCACCTCTTCTCTTCTCCTCTCTTTGCTTCATCTATAAAGGTAAGAGCTTGGCTCATTGTAAAGGGTTGGACATTCTTGCTTTACGCCCTCCCTCTTTTCTACTTTGTAGGTGAATTTGTAGAGTCTTGAACCCCTCCATCCAAATTGTAATACAATTTATACCTCTTGGCTGCTGTAATGCACTGTATCAATTCTTGGAGCAATAGAATAAGTCTGTGGATGATTTCAACCCCCTCTTATGCTTTATTATTTCTTCCTGATCCCTTATTGCAATCTTGGTCATCTGTGTAGGGATATTGTTTTAAATTTTAATGGTTTGTGTTTAAATGCAATGCAAATGTTTATCATTCCTTTGGTGCATCACCTCTATTAGATAAGGTTTTATTTCTTGTATTTCCTTAACCATGTCTCCTTAGTAAGTTAGAGTAGGAGTTAGAACAACCCTCTGCAATCTAAACGTGTGCACCTGAATAGAGGAATATGATCCGACCTTCATCCTGAGAGAACTCTCGACTCACAAAGTCCCACACTTTGAGAGATGCTCCATGTTATGCAGTCACACTAAAGATCTCAACCCATCAAATTTTAGATTTCAGGGGTGATATGATTCTACAACAACAGTACCCTTTCTAACAATGATCATCAATGTGTAAAATATCCTTGCTTTGGTTGGGTTTTATCTTATAACCTCTATAATAGCCATGTATAAATGAATAAGAAAGGGATGGATTTCTATGCGATGTTATACTTACTAGATGGAGTGTGTGTAATTCAGAAATTTCAAGGGATTCATAGTTGGACACCTCAACACTCACACATAGTTCCCTGGGTCTTCAGTAATCTGCACCTATATAACTATAGAAAAATAATTAAGGTAGTATTTAATCATTATTGCCTTGTTATTTTCAATGTTATTTATGATACCTCGATGCCTAGAGTCAGTCAAATAATAGTCAACACATTGTGTCCTTTGGGAACTTTCTAGTGCTAGCCCGATTGTACCTTGATTAGAGTAGAGGGGATCCTCTCCATCCCATTCAGACTACCTAATTTCTTCCCTAACAAATTAGCTGAGTAAGAGATTTCATATAAGTTTATCCATGGTTTTAGTCATGTGGAAAAGGAACAAAAGAAGTATAATTTAACTTATCATCCTTTTCCCATCCCATTTGGCTCCATAATCTTGAATGATTGGTAAAATTCCAAGATATTAGTAATGCGCATAAGCCATCATTTTATTTTGAGTACCATACTTGAAGAATTTTGTATCCCATGGGAAGAGTGGAACCATTTTTTACAAGAACACCTTGGGCATGCGTACTTTCAATTAAAAACATCAAATACACAAGGATGACTTAGTTTATACAAATGAGATCAATTACCAAGTTATTTCCATTAACTTGAGTAATTTCAAGGTCACTTATGAACCTATTGGGTAGCCTACTAGAGTTAGTGGGATAGAGCTTAAACTAGGGAAAGAAGTAGAAGAAGCCATAATTAGAAGAAGAATTACTCAGATGAACAAGGTGCAATATCCTAGGTATCTCAAGAAAATTATTGCATGGGTTCCTCCTACACATAAGGAAAATGGTGGTCCTTCCCATCCTGGGGTCTCTCTTAGACTACAAATTTCAAGTCCTGTCAGCATACAAGTGGCTACTCTTACTCCAAGTTCCCCTCTGGTAAATACAGTGGAAATTATAGATTTTTCCTTTTATCTTACTTTTTATTTTCCTTCAACATTTGTTAGCTCTGTAGATATAAAATCTTATTCTATTCCATCTTTTATAGGCCCTTCTATACAAAATATTATCATTTCTTCCACTTCTTCTTTTGAGGATGAGGAAGGAAGTGATCTTGGGACATTAAATACCAATGAATTCCAAGTTCATATTTCCTCCTCTTTTCAACCACTAGTCCTATTGTTTCCCCTTCTCTACTTGCTTCCATTTTGACACAAGTTTCCATTCCCCTGCCTACTTCTTCTATATTCACCATTTCATTTAAGTCTGTCTTCTTCCTCCCTCCTCTTTTGCATTCCTTCTATGTCCTCATCTCTTCCTTCAATGCCAATTGTAATTCCTCAACTATCACAATTCCCCTTCTGTCTTCTCCTCAAATCATTAAATTGGCTCCTTATCATCTAGTAGTATCCACTACAACAATATCAAAAGTAACAATTACATTCCTTGCAATGATTGTTTCTACTCCTCGGTTCATAGTGTATTCGTCTTTAGCTCCAACTTCATCTGTAGCACTATTTCTAAGAAGGTCCTCCAAGGAAAAATTGAAGACACCTATGTATCCTTCTCTCTCTCTTTTGTCCCTTCCTCTAATTCTTCCATCATACAACTGGTAAATCTCAATCCACCATTTCTTCCTCCTATCACTCCTTATGTTTCTTAGAATTTTCCACCAAGTGCATGTTCTATTTCACTCCTTCCACTCCCTTCCTACATTCCTATTTCTTCTTTCCCAACTCCACTAGATTATCAAAGTTTCATGAGTCATTTATTGGCCCCTCTAGAGTCTATTCATCCTACCCTTCCTTAGACATCACAAAATTCATTACAAGTGGTGAGGTATTCTTCTTTTATGCCTTCCATAACCACATTTATACCTGCTACTCCAAAGGGAACATGCAATCATAGTGGACAACAGGAAATGAATTTTGTAATGGAAAAAAAATGAAGATCCTAGGGTGGATTTCAAGTATGATTCTCCTATAGACACTCTAAATAGGGTGAACAAAAGAAAATTTTCCCAAGGGAAAACTTTTATATACATGGATACTGAGGAGGACATAATGAGAATCTCCAAAAGGGATCATACAAGAGAAGAAGTCATGGATGTGGATCCCCAATCCATTATTCATGTTACTTAATAGATGAAAATTGATCTAGTCAAAATAATGCAATATGGGATGGATGCTCTTAGTGCCCAAAAGCATCTGATAATGCCAAAGAATAGCTTTCGCAATGAGCAAATGGCCTTAAGGACTTTGTATGAGATTTTAATAGCTATAAAAAATAATAAAGATATAGAAGAGTAGGGGTTGCTTCAGGTACATAGACAATATAAGTGTATGAATAGAATGGGATCCATGATGGATAGGTTACTGGTTTTTATGAATAAAAGGATTTTCATCAATTTGTTTCACATTAAGAGATAAGATTTAATTACGGGTAAAATTTACATGGGCCACATCTTGAAGATTTGAGTGATTGGATGACTATAATGGGAGGATTATTAAACAAATTACAAGGATAAGTAAAGAAGGTTAATGAGATTCTAGATAAAGCACAAACTACTTCAATGGTCTGACCTAATGGGAGGTTAATACAAATCCTTTAATTGATTAAATATTATAATAATTCATCTCAACTCTAGCTAATTTTGTATAAGTTGACATGACTGGGAAACCATCCAAAATGATGGCACTAGTCACCTTATTGAATGGTAAAGTGGAGAAAGATTCAGTTCTAAGTTAATATACTAAATGTATTTACATCAGAGTACCATTGATAATTCAAAAAGTTCTTGATTCAATGATGCCACCTATTTTGGATGTTGTGTATATTAAAAATGAATTTAAAATATGTGTAGTAGAGCTCCAATTGAATTAGACATAGACATAGACAAGTGGGATCTCCAAGTAAAATCTTGAACGAGTAGTTGCTTTGTTATTTTTAGGATCTATTATTGTAAAAACATTCAATCTTAGAAATAGGAAACACAATAATTCTTATATGAAATGATTTGTCTTTTATTTTTAGTAGTTTCTCAAAGAATGGTTTGTTCTATTTTAACTTGGTTATTTTAAGTCCCAAGAGGTGGCAGATTTTGTATACATATATTAGTTGTATACCCTCTAAGAAGGAATAATTTTATGAAGAAATGGAAATTATAAGGATTGTTAAGTGAGTGTTTTCTACAAATTACTTGCTCAATTGTTTGGTAAATTGCTTAGAGGAGTTATTTTGATGAATCATTATATGGTTTGATTTATCATGAAATTTGTAAGTGTGCAATAACTACTTATATATTTACAAGATCAATTAGTTTAATCTTAAATTGAAAAGTGTTAATGTGAAAATACAATTGGATATTTTGTTAATACATTTTACAATTGATTAGCTATGTGGTATTCCATGACCCCTAGTAGAATCAAATTGAATTGTGTAACAAGTTCAATTATTAACATGAATTTTCATTATTTCAAATATTCTTTGTAAATGGATGTATGTTAACAATCTTTTACAGGAAATTGAGAAACAATAAGAGTTTTTTAACGAGTGTCTATTAGAATAATCAATCCAAAAACTTATTTCCCTTGTCACCCTAAGCATATGCTTAACTAGGATTAAGTTGATACAGGTATCCTTGGTGAATCATATAATGGTAGATTTGAGATAGATGACCTTTAGTGTTTCCAAAAAACTCTCTTTTCTACCTTACCCTACCTTAGCCTTTTAACACCTTTTTTAAAGGCAAGCCCCATCAACATAAAAGCTATCCTTTTTAGGAAGAAATACCAAAAAAATGGGAAACTATGAGTATATTGAGAATATATTATTGTTAAGAAGATACATTCCTACTATTAAACCACTTACTTTCTATAAATCTACATACCCATAGCTGGTGCATTGAGATAATCCCCTCCAGGATCTAAAATGAGTAGGGGACGTAAATATTTTTATTTTTGCATGTGGGTGTAACAAACCCTCATCAATACCCATGTACTTCGATGCCTTCCTCATTTGATAATTTTTTGAGATAGGAGGAATGCGTAGTCTACGAAGCTCTCAATTTTACTATGATGTTTTTCGTGTTTGAGATTCTGAGGAGAGAAGAGGAAAGAGTAGTATACAAATTTCATAGTTTTTTTTTGATGTTTTCCATATTTGGGAATATCACATTGTTCCTTTGACACTTTCCATTAAATCCACAGACCACACTGCTATAAATAGATCTAGGCCCAATTTTGTTCAACTTGAAATTAAATGCATTAGAAGGAATGCACATTTTCATGACCCCATAAGATTGTAATGTGACTAAAATGATTATTTAGAATTTTGAAATATTAAATGGGTGAAGAGGGCCTATACCCCAAACCCTAATTTTGCAATTGAATCTAAATATTATCATAAAAAGTAATGAGTCACTGATGCTCCTTGTAACTTGCTATAAACAATGTCATATGTAGTTATAACTATGTATAATCCAACAAACAACTGATAAAATCTGTAGAAATTAAAAATTTGAATGAAACTACTCTTTGTCTAAGAACATATGAAGTGGTCAATATTTTACCATGGTCCTGACTATACTCTAGGATTTTGACCCTATTTGATCTATGCCACATTTTAGTATCTATGACCTTTTCTAAGGATCTAATCCCTTTAAGAATATTCTCACATATCATGTAATTTGTACGTAGCTATGGAAATATCTTGTTGAATGCCTACTTATTTGAGGTGTGTGTGTGATAAAACATTTGAGAATGTGAATTAAAATAATAGATGTGTACCCACATACAATATGGATGATAATATATGTAGGATCACATAGAAGGGTAAAGTGGTGGCAAAAGTTGAGAACGTGTACCTACTAAAGTGGTTACACATGGTGGAAACATGGCATGGAGAAAAAAAGTGCACCAAGTGATAATATATGTGTAAAGAAACTAGTAACAACAGAGAAAAATAATAATCGTATCCTACTTTATAGTAAAACAAGTATATAATCAACATAGTTAATAGGTTAGAATCCATAACAAAAATAGTAGTATAACCATTAAATATAAGCCAAGTTTGTTATAAGATAATAATAGTAGAGAAATTAAAACATTGATGTATAGTCAAGTAAGAAGTAACATGTAGAAGAATAATAATATGTAGGAATAGAGAAACAAACATGGGACACCCACATTTTGACAAGATAATTGTAGTAGAAGGAACAATCTGACACCGTAAGAGAAATAAGTGCATATGCGTAAAATACACATAAATCCAAAAATATGGGACAACCATGATGTCATAAGACAAGAAAATACTGTTATCACCGAATCACAACGCCCTTATGTTTACACAAGTGCATATAATTGAGCTCATGGTGTGATTGGATAACATGGGTACTATCTCCAAGTTGTGGGACTTTCTACTTGAGATAGACTGCTAGAGAAAGCTAGTTCTTGCTCCTAAACTACCTGCCACAATCTACTCTAATGCAGGCAAAACTATCTTTCCTAATCTAACTTTCCAAGGGAAAAAGGAGAGAGAATGCATGAAAATGAAATCCTACACTACCGCGGTAATACACCAGAAAGGGAGGGGTGTGAGAGTAGTCTTCCAATGTGTGAAAAATAGAAGTAAAATAAATAATAGAAGGGGTGATAACAGTTCTCCACAATCTACAAAATGCATTCACAACAATATTTCATGCATGCACAATAATAATGATTCCTTGAAAGAGCATAAAAATAGACACAATATTCTTGTAATGAAGGTTGAAAGGGCAAGAAGAGTGCAAACAAACACAGCAGGGGAAGATGCATCCACAAACTTGTATTTTATTGCTTCATGATATGCACAGTTCAATCTATTACAAGATAAGGGCCTGGATCACCATACAAGGAGTCCACTACAAGGGCATGCAACACATTGGCTTCACAAAGCAATTTTGACAGAGCTTTTCTATAAAAAAAAACTACCTCCCTCTATAATGAGCCCAACACTCTAATTTATAGAAAAATAAGAAGAGAGAGAGAGGGATGGAAATCCCAAAATATTTCCTTCAACCACTTGTAAGAGGTATTAAATGGAGTGAAATGATGTTCTATTTCTTGAAAAAGGATCCCCATACTGTCCCATGACTTGCAACAGTGAAATATGGCAGCCCATGATTTATTGAATCCGTCCAACTACCAAATAAAACACTATTATGAACTTGGCTGTGTTTTCTACAAAATCTCTATCTATCCTTCATCAAAGACATAATTTCTTGATTTTTGTGTGTTAATATCGAATCCACAATTCCAACGGTACCAATTTTGTGTGATTTTCTTTAGAAATTCAAAAGTTATGGCCTTCTGAGTGTGAGCAACTATTTTGGGTTTGCCAGGCATTTTCTATCATTTGACGGGAATGAGCATTAATTGACTGGAGATGAATATGTTTCTTTTATTTTAATATATCTACCCTCTTAAAAATTAATAAATATACTATTTGTGATGCAGAGGATGTCATGCTCATTCCAGAAATTCCAATTTTATGAAAATCGGAGCTCAGAGTTAAAAGTTATGGCCGTTTAAAGTTCGGGAGGTCAAACATTGACTTTTTTCTTCATTGCGGCTATTTTGGCAAAATTGGGTCCGCATGTCCCGGTTGTCCTAGACACATTCTTCCACATCACCTGATTCAGGCTTCCTTTTCCCCATGAGTCCGCCGTTGACTAGGCTGTGAGGGCCATTGACTTCCACATTTGCTGCAACGTATGGTTCCTTTTGCAGATTTTTTGCCTTTGCGTGTCCCACGTGTACTTTTTTCCTGACTTTCCTAGACACATTTCTCCACGCCACCCACAATGCATTGATTTGTGGCAAAATTGGCTTTTCGTGTCCCGCACATACATGTGTTCCAGATGTCTCGTGGATCACGTGGGATGAAAAGTTCCACTTTTTCTGATTTTTACTGTCTGCGGCCATTTCATCTTTGCACGTCCTGTACATACTTTTGTCCCGATTGTCCCATGGACCGCCTGGAACAAAAATGTCCAATTTTTCTACAAAATACTAGAATGAGCCCATTTTTTGGATTTTTTCCACTTTTCTCTAACTTCTTGGGTTTGTCCCTGGATGGGGAAGTTAGAGAGAGGCCAAGGGAACCCCAAAACATGATTTTGGGCCTTGAATCAATTCTACTTGTTCGGGACTGAAGATTTTGATGCATGTTATCAAAATTACCTCGAGAGGTGAATTTTGGATAACAAATACCTTGAGATGTATAAATTAAAAATTCATAACATCATAATTATATAAGATAATAGAGTAAATACATGTAGAAAATAGTAAAGGAATGAATTCATATAAATAAGTAGTGTAATAACACATAAATCAAGTGTAGAAAATAGTATTAGTAAAGATAACAAGAGAAATTAGCACTAGACAAAAAATGTGTTAGTCCTGTTGATCCAATAGGTAGAAAAAAACATTATGTATGTAATCAAGCATGAAGATGAAGGTTTAAAGTAACATATAATCAAGCAAAATCACCTATATAGTGAGGAAAAATACTCTAAAAGAGTATTGTAAGGAACCAAGACGGATATGATAATCTTGAATCAATATTTTAATGTTCTGAACCAAGTTCAATATACCACATGAACACATGTGTGTAATTAATATATATTTTATCTATCAAATTGATGTGAAAAACATAAGGTATAAAGTAACAAACTAGCAAAAAAAATTAGAACAAATTATGATTTTAATTTTTTTTCTCATATTTTAATGTTTTTAACATGTTTTCAAAATACATAAATAGAATAAATAGTAAAGCACAAGATCCTAGTAATAATTAATGAGATCATCTATTTCGGGGTCAAAATAAATAACAACAAAGGGGTTGATATCCCTAGGAGGAATTATATGTATGATCATTTCCATTGTTCTTGGATTAAGTTCTTGATATTACCAATGAACAATATGTATGCTAGTAGAAACATCATAGCGTGGTTTTTTGTTTGAAGTAATTTTGTCCAATGATTGTGAATGTTTCAATCATGGGGAACCCTCTAGTATTATAGTTATGACACCCTCAATTTTTAACATAAAAATATAGGCTATAAGAGATTTGGAGTGATTACAATAATGTCTTGATATGTACTAATAGTCACTAAATGGGTGACCTCGTTTCCTAGATAAATTTTGAGTAGAGCAATGTTGTAGAGATTGTGAAGGAAATAACTCAAGATCCATTAAGATAGATAGTATCTTATGTAGAGTGTACATGATTATCAAAATTATAATAGAATGAACAATAATTATATTAAAAGAGTTTGCGAGAATCAAATCGGAAATGATGCACCATGAAGTAGTTGCACTCAAACAGAATCGTGATAGCTCCAGTGTAATCACAAGGATCGATCAACAATGGAAGAACTTGCTCAACAAAAAAAAGCTTGCACATAGAGGAAAGACAACAGAGTGTCTTGGCATACTCATAAATCAACAATGAAAGGGTATATATAGGGTGTTGAGTAACCCTAGTGCATGACACACAAGCAAACCCTAAACCTAACCCATGTGAGATGACCCTCCATATGTGAGTGGAGGACACATAGGATCCCACACACCAACATCCCCCCTTCATTGAAGTTAGGGTAATGACTATGATGAGTTAGAAAAAATAAGAAGACACCCCTAAACAACTAAGAAAGATGTTTCAATGGGGCCCGACAACTAAAGGCCTAATAAGGTGCCCATATACAAATAACATCTTCCTATATAAAGAAGAAGAGAAGGACTATAGAGCCAGAAGAAGATGAGAAGTTGCATAAGACCTCACCCTAAGAAGAGATCGTAAATGAAGAAACTTCACCTCAATGAAGGGCTTGGTAAATATATCTGCAATCTAATCAGCTGTTTGAATGTATTGAATGTCAATGATACCATCATGAATAAGCTCTTGTATGAAGTACATATGGATCTCAATGTGATTTTTCCACTAATGCTGAATTGGATTTCTACAAATTGAGATAGTTCTCATAATATCACAATATATAATGGTAGGCTAGCGAAAGTGGATGCCAAACTCTGTCAGAATACCCTGTAGCCAAAAAACTTCTGTGGCATTGTTAATTACTCCTATGTATTCTTCCTCTATAGAAGATATCATAATTGCATTCTAATTCTTGCTAGACCAACTAACATGACCCGAACCAAGAGAGAAATTGTAGCCAAAGGTAAATTTCTGATGATCTAAGTCACTGACCCAATCAGAATCTGTGAACCCGATCAAGTCAATATCCACCCCTCCATAATAGTGAATGCCATCAGTATAGGTGCCATGAACATAATGAAGGATGCGCGTAGATTCTTTCCAATGTAGCTCATGTGGCTCCTGCATGAATCTGAACACGATCCCAATAGCATAAGATAAATCTGGTCAAGTGTGAGTAAAGTAAATCAAGCTCCCCACTAATTGTTGATAAAGGGTACCATCAACTAAGGGAGTAGAGCAATTAGAAACCAAATTACCCCCAGAAAGAAAAGGAGTAGGAGAAGACTTGCAATTGGACATTTGAAAATGAGCAAGCAAGTCAAGAGCATAATTAGGTTGTGAAATCGTTATTCCCGATTCATATTGTGAAATATGGATCCAAAGAAAGTAATGAAGAAGACCTAAGTCAGTCATGGAAAACCTGTTGGCCAAGGAGATCTTCACAGAATCAATGATAGAGGAAGAGTTGCATGTGATCAAAAATTCATCAACATAGAGAACAAGGATGAGTATGGAGTCATCTTGTTGCATAATATAAACATTTCGATCAGAGTGACACCTAGTAAACCTTGATGTAAGTAAAAAGGAGTCCATCTTGGCATACCAAGCTCGAGGGGCTTGTTTAAGGCCATAAAGAGACTTCTTTACCTTACAAATGAGGGAGGGATCATGGACATAACCTGAAGGTTGTTCCATGTAGATCTCTTCCTCTAGGTCACCATGAAGGAAGGCACTCTTAATGTCCATGTGATGGACTTTCCATTTTTTTTCTACGGAAATGGCAAGGGTTAGTCGTATAGAAGTAATCTTTGTAACCGGAGAAAAGGTTTGAGTATAATCAACCCCACCTATCTGGGAGAAACCCTTAGCTACTAATCGTGCTTTAAAATTTTTGATGTCTCCATCTACTCCATACTTTGTTTGGAACACCCACTTATACCAAATGATTTTTCTTCCTTTCGGAAGAGGGGTGAGATCCCAATTATCGTTCTTCATGAGAGAGGAATACTCCTCATCCATGGTAGAATCCCACTCAGGAATACCAGAAGCCTCCCAGAAAGACTATGGATCAGAAGCAGAGGTGAAGAAAGAGTGGGGTCCAATGAAATCTAAGTGAGTATGTCTCATTACCGAAGTATCTTGAACTAAATCTCCAACACTTTGTAAATTTTTCCTAGCCCAAAGAGGACTAGGAGGATCAGGCTCAGAGTTGGAAGATTCTTCACTTGAGTGAGAAGGGACATATTCCTTATCATCACTACTGTCAGAATCAGAAGACTCAAAGGTCTTATGGTCGGGAGGATCAGGTAGAGGAGCATGCTCAACAACACCATCATCTGATGAGTCAGAATATGAATCAACGAGTTGAATAACCTCAATAGGTAGAGAAGTAGAATTCAAATAAGACTCATCAAACTTAAAAATTCTCTCAATATAAAGCTCATGAGAAGTAGGATTCAACAATCAATATCCCTTCACGCCATTAGGATGCCCTACAAAGATACAAGGTTTGGATTGTGGTTCCAATGCCTTGCATTTATTCTTGGGAATCCGAGCCATATCCTTGGATCTGAAGACTTGAAAGTGTTGAACATCACGCTTATGTCCAAACCAGGCTTCAAAGGGTGTCATCCCTTTTACTTCCTTGTGTGGACTATGGTTCTGAATGTAATTAGCATAATTAACTACTTCAGCCCAATACTGCAGAGGAAGAAACTTCGATTGAATCATACAAGTGGCCATCTCCTTAAGAGTATAGTTCTTTCTTTCTACTACTCCATTCTGTGAAGGGCTATAAGAAACTGTATGCTGCAAGGAGATCCCTTCAGAAGTACAAAAATCCATGAACCTATTGTTTACATATTCACCTCCATTTTCGGTTCAAAGAACCTTGATAGACCATTCCTCCCGTTTCTCAATAAGAGCCTTAAAGTCCTAATTTTTTTCAAAGACTTCAGACTTAAGCTTAAGAAAATATACCCAAGTATATCGCAAATAGTCATCAATGAAGGTGAGCACATCAAGAGCTCTAGTAAACAAAGGAGACAAAAATGGACCAAAAATATCATTGTGAACAAGATCTAAGGGACAAGTAGCTCTCCTGGCTTTTCCTTTGTCAAAGTTCTTTTCAGGATGCTTTCCAAGGGTACAACCCTCACAAAGACCCTTAGAAAAATTGACATGTGGTAACTCGTTGACCATTTCATTTTGGCTCAATTGTTCAAGGTAGCGATAATTTAGATGTTTGAAACGCTCATGTCATAGCTTACTAACCTCATTTGCATGAGTGAGCAAGGTAGTGGGCGTAGATTCAAAAGTAAAGTTGGAAAAGGTATACAACCATGAATGGTGATCCTCCTTTCCCTCAGCCATTGTAGTGTTATTGTTAAGCTCATGAATAATCATCCAGTTAGGACCAAATTCCACTCGCAGGCACCAGAATCTATAATCGATGTTGATGAAGGAGCAAATTTGGCTAAAAGGGCCTATCCTTTCTTCTTATCAAATTTAGACCCTTTTGCAGTAGAAGACTTGATCTTTGGAGCATTTTGTTTGATAGACTCAGGAACACCTATTTGATTTTTCTCAAGTAAATGAGTAAGTTGATCAATTTGTTTTCTCATACATAGATGCTCTTTATGACCAGGCTTCTTACAATAGGAACACAAAAACTTGTTTATCTATGCTCTAGGATCAGAAGTCGAAGTGTTCGTGTTAAATTTAGTTTTGGTCTTGGTTTCCTTCTTAGGTTGATCCTTTCTTTCTTTCTTCTTTTCAGTATTCTTTTCCTTACTATTACTTGCCACAAGGGCATGTGACTTGGACTTGAGAGCCCCCATTTGAATGAGTTTTTCCTGTTCTTGAATGATTTGGGATGAAAAATAGTCAAAGGAGGGCATATTCTAATCTTTTCCCAAGGTAGCTTTTGTAGCGTAAAAAGTTGACACAAAGACAAAATAGACAAGATCAGTTGAGAATATTTCTTATCTACTTGATATTCCTTTAACAACAATCTATTGTGGTCAAACTTAGAGAAGTATACTTGTAGGTTTTCAAAATCACTAGGATTTAACCCTAAGAGTTCACTTTCCAACTCATGCACTCTCATGTCATCTTCTTTTCTAAACACTTTATCTAAAATTTTCATGCAGAATTAGGTATTTCGGATGACTAAATGTGGAAGAGCAAGTCAGGAGAAACATACATGCAAAGAATACCTAAAGCTTCATCACTACAATTTAACCACTTAGATTTTTTAGGTTCGTCGTCTGGTTCAATCTCAGTTCCCATGGTGATGTAAAATAACCCTTTACTCCTTATTTTTATAATCATTTTCGATCTCCACTCGAAAAAGTTGAATGGTGTATGAAAATGAAGTGAATAAGCATCCATTGTGAAGAGAGAGAAGAAATGTAGAAAAGAATCACAACCACCTAGGATAATATAATAACCCCCTGCTTTCAGTACTTTATAGTTTAATGTGTTGAATACAATCGGGTCCGAGCGTGCGTCCTAAAATAGTTGGTAACTCACCTTGCAATCATTGTAATAATATGCAAGAGAGGAGACCACAATCGTGTTTTGTGGAGTGTAGTAAAGTGACACCGTATACAAGCACAACTTGCAAAAAACTAGGAAGGAGGCAAAATCAAATCCTGGTTGTGAGAAAGAGCATCTCACGTCACAAAGAATTACCCCCCTTGCTGCAAATTGTGGCAAATGTGCTCACTAGTCACAAGCAATAATAAGGGTAAATACAAGTTTTAGATGAACTCAAGATGAGTCCCGATGATCTTCAGAATGCTGGAAAAGCGCTCAGAAGGAAAAAAAGTGCTCGGAGTGATACTGCACACTTGAGCGCATAATTAGTAAAAAAATCGACAATAACGCCTAAAAACTTATCGCTTTGAAACACCCAATTTGGCTAATTTTAGAGCTATTGGAGTTAAAAAATGACAATTTAACGTTAATTTAAAAGACGATTTAAAGTATTACTAATCGCAAAAGATAAACAAAATTAGATTCATAATTAATAAAACTAGATTTAATTAAATCTAATTAATTACGAATAATAAAGAAACACTAATTAAGATCTAATTAAAATTAAATCCTAATTAAATATTTAAATATATTTCCCTTTTAAAAGAAATACCCACCAAAAAATTAGAAACATACCATAAATGATTTTTAATTTTTTTTTACCAACCTAATTTTTAAATTAGAAACATACCATAAATGATTTTTAATTTTTTTTTACCAACCTAGTTTTTAAATTAGAAACATACCATAAATGAATAGGAATGAGGCTCGGTGGAAATCGATGGAGGTTGGAGGATACCGAGTTGGGTGGTCAAAGGTCGGGAAAGCCATGTAACAGCCGTGATATGTGGAGGTTGATGCCACAAAACGTGCCGAGAGATGTGGTAATGGCTAGGTCGACATAATAGGCTCGATGTTGGTCTTGGCGAGTGGTTGAGGGGAGAGCTCAGGGGGCAGGCTCGGGGAGTGGGGAGAAGCTTGGGAGAGTAATTGGAGAAGGTGATTGTGTGGGGGAAAGAGCAGGATGGGCTCGACACAGACGGGTTTGGCGTTGGAACTGGTCAGTTCTAACGGGTATGCAAGCGCATGGGTACGAGTGAGGTAGGGGAAGCTAAGGACTTGTCAGGGCCGAGGGAATGAGTAGTTCAATGGAGGATACATGAAGAGAGGAGAGAAGGATCAGGGCAGAGCCAACAAACCACATAGTTGCAGTCCAAGCTAGAGGAGATCGCCAAGCACAAAGAACTCGGGAACAAAGAACGACTCGTCCGTGCTAAAAAAACTTTTCCTGACTCATCAGGCACAAATATCACAGGTAAGAGTTGAACACAAGCTAGATCATGACTCACCAAAGAAAAATGCATCAACTAAGCTTGAGTAGAGAGCACAATGACTTGACCATGCAAGAGTTCGAGAGGCAAGATGAGCAAGAGCCCTGGAGTTGTGGCGAGTTGAGTGAAGAGGTAGGAGCTCGTGGTGAGTTGGAGGAGCTCGGGGCATAGAAGAGGAGCTGAATGGAGTTGAACATAAAAAAACACCCCTTCACATGAAATTTTAACCTCCAAGCCACAAATGGAAAACCTGTATTATGTAAAAAGATAGCAAAAACATAGAAACCAGGAAAAAAAAAAGATCTAAAAAATTTCCAGTTTAATAAAAAAATTTAAAAACCAGAAAATAACCTCTATTTTAACTTATCTACCAGATTTAGCTGCAGTTAGATAAATGTAGCTGAAAAACCCCTGAAAACTTTAGGAATACCTGCACATGCAAGAAGAACACAACAAAAAACAACTTTCCAAGAACAACTTGTTAAATACGTTAGCAATAAATTTCTAGAATATAAAGATAAAAAAACTTACACGAGGAGTAAAAAAATGAGACCAAGAGTAATCACAACTCAAATGACGAATGCATGTTTACTCGATCTCAGCTCTGATACCATGAAAGAGTTTGTGAGAATCGAATCAGAAATGATACACCACAAAGTAGTTGCACTCAAATTGAATCGTGATAGCTCTAGTGTAATCGTAAGGATCGATCAACAATGGAAGAACTTGCTCAACAGAAACAAATCTTACACATAAAGGAAAGAAAACAAAGTGTCTTGGCATACTCATAAATCAGGAATGAAAGGGTACACATAGGATGTTGAGTAACCCTAGTGCATGACACACAAGCAAACCCTAAACTTAACCCATCTGAGATGACCCTCCATATGTGAGTGGAGGACACATAGGATCCAACACACCAACATATATGATCAAGTCTATTAATAACATGCTATAGTGGGTTAGAATTATCTACATGAAATGTGTTAGGATTAGTCAGTGCGGTGGAAGTAGAAATGTCTGATAGAGTGATTATGAGATAATAATCACCAGGGCTAGTAGATGTGAAAAGGGAGTGAAACAATTATTCATATTTGTTGATAGAGTTGACATTTAGTTGATGAAGGTTACCATAAAAAATTCAACAGTTTCAATATCGTTATTTAAGGAATCATCATCATTTTCATGGGGGTGCATTTGTATTTAGTTGAAGTAGTGGTTGTAATTGATTAGTAGTACTAAATTCATGAATAAATTCTCGTAAGACAAAGGTGGGAAATTTATCCATATGTATATTTTTGTGGGGGAGTGATAATGGGGATTTGAGAAGCATAGGTGTTGACTTGACAATATTTAAAGGGCAATGGGTTGGAAGTCACAATATACTCTCATCCATCGTGTATAAATTTGGTACATTAAGGAATAGTGGATGAGACCACTTGTATACCATGAATCTAAGGGAAACCTAGAAGTATTTTGTAATGTAGATCTATGTACATTATAGAGAAGGTAGTGGGAAACCTCTTGGGGACCATCAAAATATCATGAACGATAGTACCTAATATAGAATGAGTAACATTATCAAAACATGGTATAGTAGTAATAGTTGTGTCAACAAAATGCATGGAAATTCCCAATGTATGGAAATTATCATTTTCTTAAGAATATAAATAGGGACAATGATGATACAATAGATATTATGTACATGTTTGATAAGGAAACCCCGAATTTATGTTGTAATTAGAAGAGGTGCACATGGTTCCTTGTAAATTTTGGGTGAGATATTTATTGAGCTAAATATGATTTCTTTACCTATTTTTTTAAATATGTCCATGTTAGAAGTGATAACAAGTTACATAGTGGAAGATAATGTAATATATTATAACATCTCATATAATATTTCTTTGTAGATAAGTTCATTTTGTAGAAACTTGAGAAAAGAGATTTTAGTAGGGGTACTATTTAATTAATCTAATGGTTTTCTTAGTACGGTGAGTTTTGAAAATGTTAACATCAACATCCATAAGGAGAGAAAAGAAGGGAGGTGGATGTTGTGTTTTATGAGGAATATATTTAGCTTGTATATCTATGAATGTAGAAGTGACATCATTATTTAAATAAGTAGAACCATCATAGACACTTGATTAAGAAACATGAGTTTCTACATGTGTCAGATCAACAAGTGGTTCCTGGTCCTTACAAATAGGAGACGTGATTGAAATTTTTCTAAGGAAGAGAATAATAACCCCTAATTTATTTAATTATTATTTTGTAATTTATAATCTTAATATTAAACCATGTTGATTGAGATAACTTTAAATAATGAGTATAAAATAAATGATATTAATTAAGGTAAATTTAACAATACATGCTATATTTATTATATTAATTTAATAATGGTTTAGAACACATATCTTTTACTTGGTATGAGAAAGAGCACACAGGGAAAATAATATTATACTTCTTATTAATTTGATATGGGATAGTATAAGTAAAAAGGAAAAGTCTTTCCTATAAAGAGGATAATTCATATATGAATAATTCCTCAACAAGCAACCTCTTAACTACCTATAGTTACTAACAAAAAATTTATATTCACAAGTTTGGTTTAACAACCATAATCTCACAAAATAATAATAAAATACTAACTAATATCTCACTCAAAATAATGGAGCGCTTTCCAATGGGGTTTGGGTGGATCAATTAAGAATGATGATTGTCTCCAGATCGAACAAACCTTGCTGGGCATGATCCCCTTTGGGGAGGTTATCATCGGTGTTAGATTGTCACATCAGCAGTGGTTGTGATTGGGTGCTCTTCTCTGGCGATGGCGGACTTGACTAACGGCAACTGGTGGCTAGGATGGTGGCTCAGCGATTGGTCTTGGCTTTGCTTCCATCATTGGATTTTGCTTAGCGGTAGCTCTCCATGGCGGTGGTGGTATTTGCATCATTGGCGGTGGATTCTAGTTTCTCTTCTCTAGCAGTGGTATTCTTGGCTTGGTGCAAATGATGGCCAGGATGGTGGCTCGGTGGTTGGTCTTGGCTTGGCTTGCATTATCAGGTTTGTGTTGAAATTTGTAATATCTGGTCTATGGACTTGTTAAGGCAGGGGACCAAAGAACCCCCCGGTTCTAAGCTCCAATATAAAGTGTTAAACTGTCTAAAAAATATAATGGAGCACTAATATAATAGATATACCTAACAACCCCCCTTAGTGTGAACATGGAGAAAACCTACCTTGTACTACAAAGTTCCACCTTGATGCTTACTTATGATCTGGATAATTTTATTTTCAAGATATCCAACAACCTCTTAGACAGGTTTTCAGGAGGTAAACCAATAACCACAAAAGATGGTTTTGTTTTCAGGATAACCAACTAACCTTTGAAATGGTTTTCAAAATGGATAACCAATAACCATAATATCATGATCTTGCATTATCATCATCATCTCTCATCGCATTCTACCATCAGGGGATTACAAAGGAATTGTGCTCACACATTAAACAATAGAAATGAGACATTAGTATCATTTTTTCTGCCCATAATGTGAAATGTCCACTTATTCTGCAAACCAAACAGGTTTTAACTGAAGTATAAAGCACACTGAAAAAGTTGAAAGCAAGCACACTATGAAAAAGATGTCACCAAACCTTCATACAACCCCGTTGTTGGGAAATGATGAGAGGTATATTGGCATGTGGATGTTGAGTTTTCATTTATTTCAAAGGAATACTAATGAAAAATCAAGATTAGGGAGAGATAGAGGGAGATTGGAGTGAGTCAGACAAGTTAGAACATGTCAGAGGCTTGAGAGCACCTGAGTAAGTAATGACTTCGTGAGGTGCCAGTGACTAGCAAAGGATAAGTGATGATGTGAGATCACACCAAGATGATGTCAAGAATTTTCTATCATGTATATGATGAGGAAATATTATCATAAGAATGAGTGCAGAGGAACATGAGTGGATTTGGTTAGACTAGTTAAGTTTAGGATTCCTAATCCATTGGCTTAGTTAACAAAGTGACCTGGAAAGGTAGAGTGAAGGCATGAGGAAAATTTAAAATCATAATAAAGGTATAAAAAATATAATATAACATGGTTAAGTGGCTAAAAGTTGAAGAACGTGACAATCATGGTGAGTTGCAATGTAAACTAGCCCAAATTGGCCTATTTCAGACACCCAACATGAGGGTATGAAGAAAAAAAAGCCATAAAAAGTAAGTGAATGTATGATAATTGTGTAGGGATATTGTCAAGAGTACTCAAATTAATTATTATATCATAATTCAATAGTAAGAGGCATATTCAGGGGCATTAGTTATAAAACTCTTCAAGACAAACAAGTTTAACATGCCCAATTGAGATGGTATGGAAATTTAAGAGTGAACCTAGAAAAAGTATCCATTAGAGATAATATAGGAGGTATTCATGAAGGTTTGGTATAAATTTTAGGACATGAGGAGGATTTTTTTGCAAGATATTGCATTTTTATCAAAACCAGGTTAAGTAAGGTATGGTAAAATAGCACTCTGACTTCTTAGCTTTCAAGAAAAATTGTGGAATCTCATTCAGATAAATCATAACATAAATTTTTTAAGATAATAGAGATAGAAATATGTTGTAATAATTATGATATCAAATGGATGAGAAATAAGAAACTTCTATCCATTTTGTGAATCTGTTTGAGACCCTCCTAATCCTAGTTGAAATTGGTATGGAGAAAATTGTTTGGTTTGGTCTCCAAATGATTTTTTTTTTCTTGTTTTTTATTTTGAGCATGTATAGGATTCATTGTAGCATCCTTCCATGGTGGTTTGAGCTCATGACTCATGGTGGACCCCATAATAGAATATGATTTTTATGAGAAATTTAGTGTGCATATAAATTTTGTAAAGTAACACATGCCAAAAAATTTTTGTGAATGAGGATGGGGATATGTACTTAGTGTTCATGAAGTCATCTAGGCCACTCCTTTGGATAAATTTTATGGTACATGTATTTTTGTGCTCCTACCATTTGTGCATGCTAGAATTTAAGACTAGCCTTGAAGGTATGAAGAGTATATATGATGAATTGCCTCATGAAGTGATTGTTTTTTCTTGAAACACATGAAGACATTCCATATGAGCTCTGAGTGTCCTTGGTTTTTTCTTCCAATTTTTTTACATGCACAAGTATTAGTGATCTAAAACTTATTAATTTTTCTAGCGAAGAAGCCCTCATCGACAAGTATGAAGAATATTATTTTCCAAAAGAAGGTATAGATGTTTCTTATGATGCATATGAAGTAGTTGAAGAAATTAAATTCCTTAGTGAGTTCTCTGAAGATGTTTTTATCATGATAGTTGAAGACTAGTTTTAAGCACTCAAAACACAGTCAGAACAGTTTGAGAAATGAAGCTGGTTGAGTGAACTATTCCTTGATTTAGTGAAAAAAATGATTATTTAAAGAAATAAAACTTCAATATCTTTCAATTTATGTATGATAGGTGTCTTGATGAAAATATTTAGTACTCCAAACAACAATATTTTGAAGACTATTTTTTAGTCCTTAAGACTGTGAATGTCCAGTTGAGAAGAAAAGTGAAATTAAGGTTTTATGATCTTATTTGATGATTCTCAAGCATGTGGTGATGATGTATGCATATTATAATGTCATCCATAAAATTTTCAAGTATTGATAATACTTGGAAGTGTAGGAGCTACTCCAAAAATGAAGGTTGGTTTTTGGAAGACTAAAATCAGCTATGCATTCGAGATGTAATGGAGGTATGTGGATGAATTTGCAAGTTTGAAAGAATATAATTTTTTCATAAGGATTTATGGGATAATTCTCAACGTGCATGCAAATTTTTGAATCTAGTGAACAATTTTGCAAGGCTACAAGACAAAATTAGGACTTGGTTAGCTAGAGGACAAAATCTGACAGGACAATTACAATTCAAAGTGCATGGGTCAAATTGGAAAATTTTGATGCATAAATGAATGTCAGGGGTTTATGGAACATACCATTTCATTTAAGAGGATTTAGAAAACATCTTAAAATCTCAAGAAATGAATGTGCTTGAAACTCATACATTTGCAGGTGTAATGATTATACTTTGGCATTTTTTGTTAAGTCTCTTTAATTTCACTTATACGTACTTGGAGTGGAATATGAGGTGAGGTGAAGATAGAAAAAAATTATGAGACCTATGAGAGATTTATTCTTTAATATATGAAATTTTGAGAGAGAATAGAACACGTTGTTGAAACTAAGGGATTTGATTAAAGAGATAGGTGCAGTAGTTGAATATGTGAATAAATTAGTGTAAGAAGAAGTGTGAGAGTGCCTTTCCCATGAATATGAGAACCTTATTATGAATGTAGAATCATCCATGAAGAAAAATATCGTATCAATGTGAAAAGGATAATACATGTGATGAGAGAGGTGTGAAGAAAGAGGGAGAGAAGAGATGATATGATTTTATGATCACAGCTTGTTATAGTAAGAAAACTAATAAAGAAGTGATCAACACCAAGTAAAATACTAAGTTGTAGCTTAACATCAGGTTGTTGGAGCTTCCTTGTAAGTTTCAGCTTACAGAAGGTCAGTGGGTGCTGAACTAAATTTGGGAGTTGGAGCTTCCATTAAAGTAGAAGGTTGTTAAATATCAAATAGATGTTTGGTCAAATTTTGGAGTTGTAGATCCATGTTGAGTTGCTTCTCAACTTGAAGTCATTGTAATCTATATAGGAAATTCTTGTACAAGTTAATTCTTTTGTTTTAGTGAGTTTTTATCCCTTCAAGGGTTTCCCACATTAAATCTTGTGTTCATGTGTGTGTTCTTGTTTCATTCTCATGTTTGAGTGTGACTAGTATCTCATGGTTATTTATGATCTAGTTTGAATAGCCTATTAAGATTATGAAAAGTTATCAAAGTTTTAGGTTGTGCTAATTCACTCCCATCTCAGTGCCTAGAATTTTTAACAATTGGTATCATAGCATGGTATTCTTGAATCAAGTTTAATAACTTGGAGGAGATACTTAGAGAAAAATCATGGGTTCATTAGGTGAATCAATTATGAAAAGGAAGTATGAAATTTATCATTCTCTAATTTATGGTTTAAAGAATGAAATTAAGTTTATGGAAGCTGATCATGGTCAAGTTATAAAGGAGATGGTATACATAGTTGAAATTATGTCAATAACATTGAAGGATAAAGAATATGTCTACATCAGACATGAAGAATATTTGAGTACCCTAAAGGCAGAATTAGAGGATGCAAATAATAAATTGAAAATGTATGGAAATATGGAGAAGAAATAAGATGGAAAGGATGGTCCAAGCATACAAACATGCATGAATATGGCCAAGGATACAAACATAAGAAATCCCAAATCAATCAAACAATAAAATGCATCTAGGTATGAAAGAACCTTTAATGGATATTGGTTTTCTTTTCATAACTATGGATATAGAGCTAAGGAATGTAGGA
This sequence comes from Taxus chinensis, assembly GCA_019776745.2. Classification (NCBI taxonomy): domain Eukaryota; kingdom Viridiplantae; phylum Streptophyta; class Pinopsida; order Cupressales; family Taxaceae; genus Taxus; species Taxus chinensis. The sequence continues at coordinate 510,706,477 of CM034153.1, read as the reverse complement.
ATTATTATGACCACCCATGGAGGGATAATATAAGTGAGAAATAAAATAATATAGTTTGATTCAATTGCTAAGAAAAAGGTCACATTGCAAAGTACTACTTAGAAGAACCATAAAATTAGTTTTGGGAAGATGAAGACTTAAGAGGCATGAACAAGATATTGTGCTATAATTAAAAAAAGATTGGACACTATGCTAGGAAATTTCATGATCTCAAGGTTGTCAATCATAGGTGGAATGACACTACACACCAATTTTGAGGTAAGAGTAATGTCATATGCTATAGTTGTCATGAACCTAGAAATTTCGCAAAGCATTGTTGTCATAATTAATATTATAAGTATAGTAGTAGGCATCATACCTTCAAATGGAAAGTTAAGAAGGTTTAAACATGAATACCAATCCTAAAAATGATTTCAAGTTAGTTATGTTGAAAAGAGCCTCAGAAAAGAATGAGGTAAAGTACATATATAAGGTCAAAGTAGCCAACTCTAGAGTTGAAGAATCAAAGAATATTAATAAAATAACATGGGTAGATGAAGAAGATACAAAAAATTCAATGAAAATCATGAGAGAGTATAGTAAAAACAAGATATCAAAAATTTATGATAAAGACAAGAATACCAACAACAAGTCTAGTGCAAGTGATGAAGAACTTATACCTCAAGTTGTACTAGAATAGGTATATGAGATGCATCATGAATGCTTGTTATACATTCAATTAGAAAGTGAGGGCTTAGGAGATGAGATTGTCACACCAAGGAGTGCATCAAATAAGATTGACAAGATATTAAGGATAAGAAGAAAAAGAATAAAGTCATCATGTTGCCTTGATGACTATGTACTATTTTGATGTGATCTCACAAGGTGGTATACCTTCTCTACCATTTTAGAAGGCGTGTATCAGCTGAAAGAATAATTTTTTTCTCCTCATTAGTCCATCAACCTTCCAATAAAATTTTTCTCCATGATGATGTTGAGTGAATAGTTTAAAGTAATTTTATCAAAGAAAGTAACCATTAGTAGTTGCTGATTGGAGTCTTCATCATATTGCAAAGGTATGTAAGTTCAAGGAGTTTTTTCTAGCCTTCTATTGATTTATTAGTGCTTATTGAAGTTCTTAAATGCTCTTCTTAAATACTAATACAAAGAGAGTATGGTTAATAGGTTCAAAGTTTGTGTTATCTTCCTCTATTTTGTCAAAATTGAGTCATAGGTTGTATACATGTAAGTGAGGTCTTCAAGAGAGTATAAGACTGTTGAAAAGTTTCAAGTATCTTAATCTAATTTCCTTATACAAATTGATTCCAATACCCCACAAATTGTATCATGGTGAGTGATAAAAATCTGTAGTAAGTTTGATTCACTCTTAAGAAAATGATCTTGCTTTGAAGGAGTGTGTAAGTAAGTGTCATATGTGCACAAGGAGTCAAAACTATGCGCTTCCATTCCCTTCATATTTATGGGTAATGTTTCTCAATATTTGAGTCATGAAAGAAGTACTTAATGTTTGTCAAGTCTATCATAGGTTTATTTGTGTCTTAAGTGATTTCCCTCAGTCAATTCATCCAAAACCATTCAAATATATGTAAGAGTGATAACATGTGGTTACACTAGCCCTAGAGTATATATTCATTAAAAAGAACCAACTTCTGAAAGATCTGTAAAGGCCTACAAATCATGAAGTTTGATCTAAATTGTTGACATTTGTTGAGAAGAGTGTATATACACCTGTCATAATGGTATAAATTTGGGTGATTATTAAAAATCTAAAATTTATGGTTTGAGTGATGTTTTTTTGAGACACATCAAGTGTCAGTAAGGGGAAAATGCTTTAGGCATGTCTTATACACAATAAGGTATTGAAGGTACAACTTAGCATGGAAAATAAGCACATGCAACTAAGGAATCAAAGTTTCTCTGAGCCTATGTATGGATAAAACATGATGAGAATACACTGGAAAAGTAATCCAAGTTTGAAAATTTAGTCAAGTCACAATAAGCTATGCAAGAGAAGTATCAATATGGTCACAATCATGAAAGAGTGAAGTCATGATGCCACTTTGGGTTGATAAGATCTTGGTTATTCCTTCTTTAAGTTTGTATTCTTCAAAAATGGTGTAAAGTTGGTCATTTCCCATGGTTTGACCTTGAAGTAAGACTGAGTACGTGACAAAGGAATGTACACAATATGTTTGAAAATATGTTGTTGCAGGATGAATAAGGACTGAAGAGTTAGTTTATATAAGGGCTACACTTCATGTGAAGTATGAATTGTGTTTTGGAAGAAGAGAAAAGTTTTTTTTTTATGAAAGAATAAGGATAGTTTGAGCCTTAAATTTCCTTAAATAAAGTGAATAGAGTTATTGTATGATTTTAGCTCTTTGAAAGTATATATAATGCAGGGAAGAGTGTTATGATAGAGAAACCCTATCTTGACTGGAAATGCACTGTTTCAAGGATTGCAACCTCAGTTAATTGGCTCTTGCATGTTAAAAGATATTATCTGTGATAGGGAGCATGTTCACGTGTAACTTAGAAGAGGAACACAGTTTTTTAAATAAGTATTAGAGTAAATATTAATCTGTCAAATCATCTCATAGGGTTAAACCAACTAAAACCTTCATCTTCGAGAAGAGATACCTTTTTCAGGGTATTGTAACCAAGAAATTTGTGTTATAACAACAAAGAAGTGTGAAAATGTGATTCTGATTTGAAAATTAGGGAGCATACATGTTTATCAGGAGGTTGAGAGGTATTTGAGACCTTGAGAAACATGATTAGCATGCTAACTTTGAAAAAAATAGTCAAGACTATGTTGGTAGAGGTTAAGACACAAAGTGACAAGAAATGCATGCATATAGGGATACCAAATACATAGGGGGATTGATGAATTGATATCAATAATAATGATTCATATAAAATTTTCTTGTCAAATGTTGATGCTACAATGAGGGCTTACAACTACAACAAACAAGATGATCTAATCTGTTCTGACAGAGACTTCTTAGCCTTATGGATGAAAGGTCAAGAAAACACATTTGATAAGGATTCAATACTTAAATCAATGCCAAGGTAGTCATCATGGGATTCAAGATAGATACTATAAGACTAATAAGTGACAATGCATCCCCAAAAATGACTTAGGGCATAGATCATGAAAAACACAATCAAAATTGTGTATACATGGTTTATAGAATTCAAGAAAAATAAAATGCTAAAAGATGTTAGTGACATAATTTCTTGAAAGAACTATGAGATCATTGATATATTAAAAAAAGTATAAAAAATTTAAGGAGTCTTTGAATAAAATGGATAAGTTGTGAAATTTAATGTTTTTAAGGAACAACATGCATATACAGTCCAATAGATAAACTCAAGGCAATATTTGTCAGTGGGTTATAACAGTTGAACAATATTTTTTACAAAATATCTATGATGGCGATGAATGTGATAAGATAAATTTTTATGAAGGAAATTAATTTTAAGGGTTAGGGTAATAAGTCATAAGTGGAAGGAAGTGATCATATAGTCAACCATTAAATTGTCAAAGTCTAGATAGAAATCTTGAAAGGAATAGATCACTAAGTTGATGGTCTAAGGAATATGTTTGGACAAGAGACATAATAAGTAAGGAGTGATGTATATATAGTGAAATGTAGTTTTGCAAAGCCAAGAAATAAGAAGGGAAATAAAGTATGGAGAGGAATTACTTGAATCAAGACCTAGAATAAGCCTAAACAAGTCCAAAACTTGAAATGTTGAGTGGATTGAAAATGGAGGAGTGTTGAGAAGTTAGAAGGAGAATAAACATGATGTGTTGGAGTAGATTAAGATTTATATAAGGTTGGAATAGTGATAAAAAAGCCAAACCCTAGTTTTTCTACTCAAACCCTAGCTATGCCTAGTGGAAGAAAGAAAAAAGTGAAAATTTTGTGTTGGGAAGAATGTAGAAGGAATTGAGAAAAGAAAATTAGCAAAAAGATAGAACTTAATAATGGGTTCTAAAAAATGTAAACATATTTTAATGAAATTTTATGCATAGCTCCCAGTTTCAGGATTTGTGTAAAAGAGGGCTAATTGAGACATATGGAAAAAATAAAAAAAGGAGCACAAAATTTTATGGAAAAGTAGTTGAGGTCTAAAATTTGGTATGCATCTAAAAGAGATAAATGGGTGTCCAAAACGTTTAGCAGTCAATGTTGAAGGTGAAAATTTTAGTGAGTTTTGTCTGAAAAGGTACTTTCTTAAGGCTATAAGGTAAAATGAAGGTCTATAAAGCAAGTTGTTGAAAATGGACTAATGAAACTCCTTGAATGGTTTGGTCATGATATTCAGATGGTTATGAGCATGATCAAGGTGAATTTGAGGTTTGGATTAGTGTTTACATGTACTTGGAATATTTGAGCAAGATTTGGCCCTTACAAAAAATGATGGTTCTTGGGAAAAGATGGTTGATGAGAGTGAGAAATAGTTAGTTACTAGTTTTAAGAGAGATGTTCTCGAAGGAGGATATATATATATATATATATATATATATATATATATATAATCTTCAAGGAGGTGTCTTAGGTGTTAATAATCCCAATAAGACAAAACCATGAATGTGGAATGGTATAATTCAAGGGGGAGAAATTTCATAACTTAATCAATTTAATTGAGACAAAAAAGCATTGAAAAATAATTTCAGGACTGAGTTGATATGAAAAACTCTTCTACATGACTTGAGGACAAGAAATGAAGGATAAATACTACATAAGAAGGTAAACGGTGATAATAAAAACCTAGGGGAGCAATAAGGGGGCATCTCATGTAAAGTATGATGTTCCTAGGATTATGAAAGTTGGTCTAAAATGCACTAATATGTGGCTTTAGGGACCTCATACCTAAATGTGCGTATAATTAGAATATGGAGAAATTAATCCTTGAACTAATATGTCTCAGATAAGATTGAAATATTAATGTGCTAGGATAAATTTTTCACCTAAGTATCAAATTGTTGGCATGTGTATGTGACATGAATGCATCTTATCAAGGGGAGCAATAATGAATTTGATGCATATTGAAGACCAAAACATAGATAAGGAAGAGAAAAATAAGAGAAGGATCTTAAATTATGAATTTGATTATTGGCTCCAACTAGGATAGATGTCAAACAAGCTGATGTAGGAGCAGACCATGAACTAAGAATGGGTACTTTGTCATTAATGTAAAAAGGGGGAGAAGAATCTGGAGGTTTTACCATCGATGAAAAAGGTGGAGATTGTTGGCATGTGGATGATGAGTTTTCATTGATATCAAAGGCATACTAATGACAAAGAATGATGTAGGAGAGTTAGAGGGAGCTTAGAGTGAGTCAGACAAGTTATAACAGGTCATAGGCATGAGAACACTTGAGTAAGCAATGACTTCTTGAGGATCCAATGAATAATAGAGTTTAAGTGGTGATGTGAGAGCACACCAGGATGATGTCAAGAATTTTATAACATGTATATGATGAGGAAATAGGGTCAAAAGGATGAGTATGGGGGGACATGAGTGGATTTGGTTAGAATAGCTCACTTCAAGATGCCTAATCCCTAGGCCTAATTAGCAAAGTGACCTAGAAAGGTGGAGTGATGGAATGATATAGATGGAAAATAATGATAAATTTATAAATCACATAATAGGAAATGGTTACGAGGCTAAAAGGTGAAGAAAAGCACAATCATGGTGAGTTACAGTGTAAACTAGCCCAAATTGACATATTTCAGGCACCCAACATGAGGGCATGAAGAAAAA